>CM039515.1:19280649-19892079 GCA_022432975.1 Begonia masoniana
AGGTAGTGAGACAGCCCAGGACTAGACAGCAGTTGGTGGTGCATGGAGCATGCCGGTGCAGGCAGTTGTCGGGCGCCTCGACCATGGTCTTCGGGAGAATGTGGGTTTTGTATTTTGGTAGTATTGTAAATGTCTACTTATAAGTTGATGGAAATGTGTAGTTCTTTTTGGGTGGATGTCTGATATGTATTCGTTGTAAATAGTCATAGGTCAGGGTGAAGTGTTACCCTATATTGTGGGCATTTCTTTATTTTGGTTAGATGGTTAGGAATATTCTGGATTGTTTGGGGATTGACTTATTGCAGGTACCTAGCATTTTGGAGGCGCCATTTACAGGCGTTACTTTGCCGAAATTTTCGGGAAGAACGCCGTGGTGCTTAAAGGTTAGGAGTAAGGGAATTAGTGAGTCTAGGCAGCTAGGTATGATATAAGAGAGCCTTGGGAGATTTAGTTTTAAGTCAGCTGCGTCAGTTTCCTTTTATGCTTGTGAGTTTATGAAAATTTCGTTTAACGTGGAAATGGTTAGCATAGTAGCTCTCTGAGCCAGGGTGGGTTCGGGGGCGTTACAGTACGGGAGGCAAAAATGATGGAGTTCATGCAATTGACACAGACTGGCTCAATTGCTGAATACATCAGGAGGTTTGAGGCCCTATCCCGATTTGCACCACGCCAGGTTAGTGTTAATGAGGATAAGGTGCGTCGGTTTATGCAAGGGCTAGGCCAGGAAATCCGAAAGAATGTCGTCATATCAGGGGTGCGGAGTGTGCCCTATACAGAAATTGTGGCAAGAGTTCTAGAGATTGAGACAGCTGAACCAACTTACGTCAAACCGAGAGAGCCAGCAAATGGGTTCTTTCGGGAGATCCAGCCTCGACCTCAGAATGAGATTTGGCAGCTAAGAGGGCAACAACAGTAGCAACGTAGGGGCGTTAAGAGGCCTTATAACGAAAAGGGCGACCAGGGAAGTGGAAAGAAAATTCAGGGATCTACTGAGAGGCTCGTATGCCGGAAGTGCCAGAAGGCCCATTTTGGCATGTGTAGATTGGGGACGGACCGATGTTTTAGATGTGGCGAGGTGGGTCACTACGCCCATAATTGTCCAAAGACGGTTACCAATCAGAATCCGGTTACCCCGAGGATGTTCGACTTCATTGAGCAGGGTAACGTCGATGATGAGGCCAGACCTTCAGCTATTTCAGGTATGGTTTTATGTCAACTGTTAATTAAAAAAAAAGGGTGTAGTGTAGAGTGAGGATTTGAGTGTAATAATTGTGCGATAGATAAAGGTAGGTTTGAAAATAGAGAGGTAAGAGAATAGTAGGTTAGATATAGGATGATATAGACCTTGTAGAAAGAGAGTTATACGTTAATAAGATTAATCTGACTTAATCGTGAGGAGATGTGCACTTAGAATTTAGTTACCATTAGAGAGGTAAAATTTATGAGATGTGAGATTTGAGTAGATAGAAACTAGACCCTAATTGATAGGCCCTCGGAGTTTTAGAATATGACGCTTAAGAGAGAAATTTAAAACTTAGTTATAAAAACTTATTGAGGAAATATCCTAGATTGTCAAAGTACAATGGTACATCTAAGTGAATAGAGGACCGGTAAGAACTAGTATAATTTAGATCCGCGTGAGATTGAAAATATTAAGACGAAAGCAATATTCGAAAGAGAAGTGGCTCTTACTCCAAAATTTTAGAGATTGTGAATGACCAATATGGAGTTGTAGACGAAAGATTTAGGCATGGCTTATACGTGTTCGTACTAGCCCATGCCCGCGAAGAAAATAAAAGGATCAAACCCGGATTGGAATGTTGATAAATTTCGTAGGCATTGAGGGACGAGTAAAGTGTAGACAAAGGCTGGACAATTTTAGAAACCCAAATGTTTTAGTTAATCGAAGAAGGGTTTAACACCTTAAATTTAAAATTATGTTTAAAGGTTAAGTGTGACGTGTGTAGCGTCAGGAGAAATAGCGAATTGACAAGAGGGGATGTCACTTGGAGAAAAGGTGGCAAGGTAAGAAGTTGCCATGGGTCTATAGATAGTACAGTTCAAGTTAAGGATCACGGCCTGAGGCTTACCTCCGGGATGGTAGTAGAAACATCTGTGCTCGAGGAACTAGGAGGATAAACCTTAACAAAGTGACGTTTCAAGTTATTGGAAAACAGAAGTGAAGAATTTGAGAAATTAAGTGATGATTGACTAAGTGAAGTCGATGGATGTGCGAGTAATTGAGCGGTAAGGTGCATAGTTGGAAAGGGTTAGAATTTTGGGAACGTAGGAATTGTCAGTGCTCAGTAGGTGGCTAAGGCCATAGGGTACTTGGCAATGGTGTTACAACCATAATTAAGAGGGTAGCGTTGAAACGAGTAATTTGAAAAAAATAAAAAAAATAAAAAAATATAGTCAACGTTTTCCGTTAACTGTCCCGGAGTGACGACTTTGTAATACCCGGTTGTACGGACTTGTATATTATATTATTATTATATTATCGGATGACATTTTTATATTTATGTCAAATTAGGTCCGTTTTACGAAAAGAAAGCGTCACTACGATCCTAACGATTAATAGGAATTTTAAGGAAATTATGGGAATTTTCGGAGATTAAACACTATATTCCGAGCAATTAAGCTTTTCATAATATGAAGGACGTTTTAGTAAAAATAGTAAACGAAGTCCAAATTGCGAACAGACAGTTTTAGTAAATCCCAAATAATAAGTTGGACTTGTTGGTGAAATTAAGAGGTTTGGTGAACCCGAATAGTTGGACGATTAACGAACCGAATGACGAAACAAAATAGAATTAAGTGCTAAGGGCAAAACAGTAATTTGTAAAGTAAATTTTTATTAAAAACCTTAAACTCTTTCTTCCTTCTTCATTTTCACGCCAGAGAACATTTCTTCTTTTCTTTCTCGCGATCTCCTCTCTGCCCGCAACAAACCCTTCGACGCTGAACTCCGTTTTCTCTCCCGATCGTCTCGTTTTCTTCACGCTTCCTCCTCCAATCGACGTTCTAGGTATGAACCTACAATCTTAGAGCTTCTATTTCGATATTTACGGCGTTCTAGGCAATTAGGGTTTCGAGAATCTTTCGTTAAAAACGCGAATTAGGGTTCGTAATTAATAGGTTAGCCGTGATTAAGTATGTATTGCACGTATCTGACGTTATTGGACGAAGTTAAAACAAATTTGAGAATGTTAAAAATTAGGGATTTTCGAGAGTTTAGGAATAACTCGTAAATTGGAATTTACGGTGCTGAGCGCGAATTGCTTGAATAATAGCCCAATGAATTGGATTAGAACTTTAGGAAGTTCCTTAGTTAAGGTTTTGTAAATTTGGACGATCGATAGCTTAAACTCGTTTTAACGTCGATATTGTGTTTTGCTTCAGACAAACAACGCTCGTGGACGGAGCTTGAGCTGCTTTGGACACGAGGTAAGTTCTCGTGATTCTTCTCTGGCCGATTGGCCTACACCGTACGTCGAATGTCGTCTCGAGAGTTTTGGAGATGCGTTTATTTAATGTTTACTTGGTTTGGGTAGCTAGGTTTTAGGAGTTTATAGTTTACGCTTTACAGTCTTGAAGGTACATATTATTGCTTGTTTACTGTAAGATATTGAACTGTTCACGCATCACTGTTTTTAAAGAAAAGCATGAAAAACGAATTTCCGCACGAAGTTTTAAAGATAACGTAAAGCATTGCATTGGCCGAAAGGCTTATTGGCCGAAAGGCGTATTAAGCATAGCATTGGCCGAAAGGCTTATTGGCCGAAAGGCGTATTGGTCACGCGAGGTGGGGCTCAGGCACGGCTGTACGTGTTGTAAGCGTGAACCCTCCGCCTCTAGCTGGAAAGAGTAGTCCGCCCGCTGGATGAGCTCTCTCCGGTTAGAGGGATAGGATCTCGGTGACACCTATTGAGCATTGCATAGTAAGATAAAATAAAGCATGATTTATCGAACTCATACGCACAGCATGCATTGCATTTACGTAGAGCTTACTGGGATTTTATCTCATAGGTGTTGTATGGTGTAGGTGACATAGACTTCGAGGTACCAGGTGAGGACGATGTCCCTCCACCTGAGGCATGAGTCAGTTGACGGAGGATGGCTGCGGAGGTGTGCTGGCGCAGTCGAGGCTCACCTGACCCGTGGGGATTGTTTGGTTCTGGTAGTTGATAGGTTTACATTTGAATGTTTTGGGTAAATTGTTTATAAAAAAGTATTTAAACGTTATAGAAATGTTTTGGAAATGTTGTAGGTTGGATACGGATAAGCTCGATTTTTAGAGCTATCCATGCAGTTGGATTTCGCAAAGTCCGCTGTGGGTTGATTGAGTTTAAAATACGTTATAAACTGATACTTTGTTAGGAGTAGGTTGAATTGTGTTAGGTTGAATTGTGTTGGTTGCTCTCTGGAATCCAGAGAGCACTTGTGAAAATAAAGGAAACAGAGAAGAAGAGAAAACAGAAGAGAAAATAGAAGGGATCGCGTGGTGATCGCTGCATAGAGTGCAGCGATCGATCTCTGGCTTGCTAGCTGCAGCGATCGATCTCTGCAGCAATGCAGAGATCGATCGCTGCTTGCTAGCATATGCAGCGATCGATCTCTGCATTGCTGCAGAGATCGATCGCTGCAGCATGCAGTGCATGCAGTGCATGCAGCGATCGATCTCTGCATTGCTGCAGAGATCGATCGCTGCAGCATGCAGTGCATGCAGCGATCAGTCGCTGCATGCTGCAGCGACTGAGCGCGGCCTCCTTTCCTCGGGCAGAATGTCAATTCTGCCCTCCCCTTTTATTTTAATCGAAATTAGTTTTAAATAATGGTTTTATTTAATTTGTTTTAAGTTGTTTTAAATGGTTTTAAACTTAGATTTTAATTCCGATTTCGATTTTGGTTTCGTTTTCGGTTTAGGTTCCGCCCAGTGTTTAATTAAAGATATTAGGTTAAAAAAAAAATATGGTACGGAAAATACGGGTACAGTATTAGGGTCGTGACAATTATGGTATCAGAGCCCCCGGGTTTTAAAATCGGTTCTGTAGACTGCTCGATTGCACAGCCACTACGCGGACATTCTTCATCAACTGTAAGTATGTTTATAGTTTTATTTGATTACTAGTTTCTTAGAATATTTTTTTTAACCTTTTATAGGAGTTTTATTATAACAATGGTGCGTCCACGAAATGATCGAGATGACAGAAACGATACGATTGGTACACTTAAGGACTTTATTGCCCAGCAGTCTTAACATATGGAGAGACAGGCTCAACAGATGGAGAGGCAGTCTCAACAGTTGGGTACTATGATAGACCGTGAGGGCGTTAGAGCTCGAGAGACAGCGATATCGGGCAACCGCGGGATGGAGAGATTTCAGAAGCTCCAGCCCCCTATCTTTAACGGACAGTCTACGGATCCCTCTTCAGCTGAGGAGTGGGTTCGCACTATGGAGGACATGCTGGCGTATGCTAGCATAGAGGATGGAGAGAAGGTTGCATTGGTGACCTACCACTTAGCTCTGGACGCCCGGTTTTGGTGGGATTCCATCAAGACGACCACCGATGTGACTATTATGGGCTTGGAGAGATTCAGGGAGCTGTTCTACGACAAGTATTTCAGCCATACCGTGCGAGAGGCGAAGATGGTTGAGTTTATGAAGTTACGGCAGATTGGTTCGATTGCCGAGTACATGAGGAAGTTTGAGGCATTGTCCCGATTCGCGCCACGTCAGGTCAGCGTTAACGAGGATAAGGTACGCCGATTCTTACAGGGACTTAGCCAGGAGTTCCGGATGGGCCTTACGATATCTGGGGTACGACATGTATCCTATGACGAGATTGTGGCCAGGGCACTTGATATTGAGGCCGTTGAGCAGAGTTCTACCAGACCGAGGGAGCCATCTAAGGGCTTCTTCCGTGAGATTCGACCTCAGTCTCTGAACCGAGGTTGGCAGCCGAGAGCACAGCCCCAGCAGCAGCAGAGGGGTGTGAAGAGACCTCTTGAGGGAGGTAATGACCGGGGTAAGGGTAAGCAAGTACAAGTTGCTTCTCAGATACCTGTTTATCCTAAATGTCAGAAGGAACACTCTGGCCAGTGCAGGATGGGCACGAATGTATGTAATTGGTGCGGTGAGCCAGGCCATTTTGCTAAAGACTGCCCGAAGCGTGGTAGAGATCAGCCGGGTAGTGATCAGAGGAGAGTTATGCCCAGGATCTTCGCTTTTATAGAGCCTGGTGATGTTGATAACGAGGATCAGCCTGCCGTGATAGCAGGTACTATATTGCTTACTGGCGTTCCTGTATTTTCTTTATTAGACACGGGGGCTACACATTCTTTTGTTTCCACCGCTTGTGTGTCGAGATTGAGGCTTGTGCCTGAGTTAGCAGAATGCGAGTATAGCGTGATGCTACCTTCAGGAGAGCGTATGAGGTTAGGTCGTGTAGTCCAGGGCAGTATTATCTCGATTGGGGACCGTACTCTCTATGCTCGCCTCATAGTTATGGGCATAGAGCAATATGACCTTATTTTGGGGATGGACTGGCTGTCACAGCATTTCGCCACCATCGACTGTCGATCCGGGATTGTCACCTTTCGACCTCCGGGTAAAGCTGAGTTTTCTTATCAGGCGATGAGCAGATTGAGTAGCTCGCCTATCTCTTATTCCATGATGGTCAACGAGCAGTTTAAAGGTGCGTGCTCTATTTATTTGGTCTCTGTCTTTGATTGTCAGTTGCTCAGCGGATTGATGCCGAGCGACATTCCTATTGTCAGAGAGTTCTCTGATATTTTCCTTGATGATCTTCCCGGATTACCACCGGACCGGGAGATTGAGTTCATTATTGATGTGTATCCTAACTCCGCACCGAGGTTTAAAAACCCATATCGATTGGCACCAGCCGAGTTGAGAGAGTTGAGGACTCAGCTGGATGAGCTGTTAGAGAAGGGGTTTATTCGACCCAGTGTTTCACCCTGGGGTGCGCCCGTTCTGTTTGTCAAGAAGAAAGATGGGACCCTCAGGATGTGCATTGATTATAGGGAGCTGAATAAGCTCACAGTGAATAATAAGTATCCACTGCTTCGTATTGACGACTTATTTGATCAGCTATAGGGTGCCCGAGTATTTTCCAGGATTGATCTACGCTCGGGTTACAATCAGCTGAAGGTCCGGATGGATGATATACCGAAGACGGCATTCCGAACGAGGTATGGGCATTATGAGTTCCTTGTCATGTCATTTGGACTTACTAATGCCCCTGCAGCGTTTATGGACTTGATGAACCGTGTCTTCAAGGAGTATCTGGACAAGTTCGTGGTGGTTTTCATCGACGACATATTGATCTACTCTAAGACGAAGGAAGAACACGAGGAGCATCTGAGGATTGTTCTGAGGACCCTATGTCAGCACCAGCTGTATCCAAAGTTTTCGAAGTGCGAGTTCTGGCTTGACAGAGTGAGCTTCCTTGGCCATATTATATCATAGGACGGAGTTTCTGTGGATCCGAGCAAGATTCAGGTGGTCAGAGATTGGCCACAGCCGAAGAACGTACGTGAGGTGCGTGGATTTCTCGGGTTGGCCGGTTATTATCGGAAGTTTATAGAGGGATTCTCAAAGATCGCACTTCCTCTCTCTCGATTGACTCGGAAGAACGAGAGATTTATTTGGTCATCTGCTTGTGATGATAGTTTTATGGAGCTAAAGCAGAGGTTGACCACCGCTCCAGTACTGGCGCTACCTGTCGAAGGTGTCAGATTCAGTATTTATTGCGATGCATCGGGAGTGGGACTCGGTTGTGTATTGATGCAGGAGGGGAGAGTTATTTCTTATGCTTCTCGGCAATTGAAGCCGTATGAGCAGAATTACCCTACGCATGACCTTGAGTTAGCAGCTGTGGTCTTCGCACTGAAGATATGGAGGCATTATTTATATGGGCAGCAGTGCGAGGTATTTTCTGACCACAAGAGCCTGAAGTACTTATTTACGCAGAAGGAGCTGAACATGTGACAGAGACGATGGCTTGAGTTCGTCAAAGATTATGATTTTGACATCAAATACCATCCCGGGAAGGCGAACAAGGTTGCTGATGCTTGAGTAGAGTGCCTTCTGCGAGACAGCCTTCACTTGCAGCGATGTCAGTTACGCTGCGGTCTGAGATTGAGAGATTTGATGTGGAGATAGTGGCAGAGTTGTCCAGTATGCTCGCCAACATTTCTCTCAGGCCGGCTATTCTTGATCGTATACGTGAGGCTCAGCAGAGCGATTCGGAGTGTGAGGAGCTTCGATCGAGCATGACATTGGGAGACTCATCGGATTTTTATTTATCAGAGGACGGTATTCTGAAGTTCAGGCATAGGTGGTACGTGCCTAGCGACGAGGATCTGAAGAAGGAGATATTGGCCGAGGCACATTCTTCGGCATATTCTGTACACCCGGAAAGTACCAAGATGTACCGGAATTTGAAGTGACATTATTGGTGGCCGAACATGAAGAGGGAGGTTGCCAAGTACGTTGAGACTTATTTAATATGTCAACAGGTGAAGGCAGAGCACCAGAGACCGGCCGGAACGTTATTACCACTGCTGATTCCGGAGTGGAAGTGAGAGCAGATCTCTATGGACTTTATTGTGGGGCTCCCGAGGACGACGAAGGGCCATGATGGCATATGGGTGATCGTGGACCGATTGACAAAGTCGGCCCACTTCTTATATGTGAGGATGGCATCGTCTATGGATCAGCTCGCCGAGCTTTATGTGCAGGAGATTGTCAGACTGCATGGCGTGCCAGTTTCTATTGTCTCAGACAGAGATCCGAGATTTACCTCGAAGTTCTGGAAGAGTCTGCACAAAGCTATGGGGACTCAGCTTAATTTCAGCACCGCGTTTCATCCACAGACTGACGGACAGACAGAGAGGACGAATCAGATTCTGGAGAATATGCTCAGAGCATGTGTGCTGGAGTTTCAGGGATCGTGGAGCAGGTATTTGCCACTGATCGAGTTCTCTTATAATAACAGCTTCCAAACTACTATTGGCATGGCTCCATATGAGGTGCTGTATGGTCGAAAGTGTAGATCTCCGTTGTATTGGGACGAGGTTGGCGAGGCTAGCATCATTGGTCCTGAGATTCTACAGCAGACGGCAGAGAAGATTGCCATCATTCGACAGCGTATAGAGGTAGCACAGAGCAGGCAGAAGAGCTATGCTGACACCAGACAGAGAGAGCTGGAGTTCGAGGAAGGCGATGAGGTCTATTTGAAAGTTTCTTCGTTCAAAGGCGTAGCGAGATTTGGAAGGAGGGGTAAGTTGAATCCTCGTTATGTGGGGCCCTTTCCTATTCTGAAGAGGATCGGGAAGTTGGCGTATAGACTGCAGCTTCTAGCTTCTATGGAGGGTATCCACGACGTGTTTCATGTATCTGTGCTTCGGAAGTGCTTGCGCGACCCGTCGCATATCGTGGAGGCTACAGAGATCGAGGTACAGCCTACCTTGAGCTATGAGGTGAGGCCGGTATGTATTTTGGAGACTTCCATCAAGATTTTGCGCAACAAAGAAATTCCGCTAGTTAAAGTTCTATGGCGGAATCACAAGGTGGAAGAAGCGACGTAGGAACGACAGCAGGATATGATGACTAGATATCCTGATTTGTTTGTATGATTTAATTTTGTGGACAAAATTCTGAATAAGGAGGGTGGAATGTAATACCCGGTTGTACAGACTTGTATATTATATTATCGGATGACATTTTTATATTTATGTCAAATCAGGTCCGTTTTACGAAAAAGAAAGCGTCACTACGATCCTAACGATTAATAGGAATTTTAAGGAAATTATGGGAATTTTCAGAGATTAAACACTATATTCCGAGCAATTAAGCTTTTCATAATATGAAGGATGTTTTAGTAAAAATAGTAAACGAAGTCCAAATTGCGAACACACAGTTTTAGTAAATCCCAAATAATAAGTTGGACTTGTTGGTGAAATTAGGAGGTTTGGTGAACCCGACTAGTTGGACGATTAACGAACCGAATGACGAAACAAAATAGAATTAAGTGCTAAGGGCAAAACGGTAATTTGCAAAGTAAATTTTTATTAAAAACCTTAAACTCTTTCTTCCTTCTTCATTTTCACACCAGAGAACATTTCTTCTTTTCTTTCTCGCGATCTCCTCTCTGCCTGCGACAAACCCTTCGACGCCGACCTCCGTTTTCTTTCCCGATCGTCTCGTTTTCTTCACGCTTCCTCCTCCAATCGACGTTCTAGGTATGAACCTACAATCTTAGAGCTTCTATTTCGATATTTACGGCATTCTAGGCAATTAGGGTTTCGAGAATCTTTCGTTAAAAATGCGAATTAGGGTTCGTAATTAATAGGTTAGCCGTGATTAAGTATGTATTGCACGTATCTGACGTTATTGGACGAAGTTAAAACAAATTTGAGAATGTTAAAAATTAAGGATTTTCGAGAGTTTAGGAATAACTCATAAATTGGAATTTACGGTGCTGAGCGCGAATTGCTTGAATAATAGCCCAATGAATTGGATTAGAACTTTAGGAAGTTCCTTAGTTAAGGTTTTGTAAATTTGGACGATCGATAGCTTAAACTCGTTTTAACGTCGATATTGTGTTTTGCTTCAGACAAACAACGCTCGTGGACGGAGCTTGAGCTGCTTTGGACACGAGGTAAGTTCTCGTGATTCTTCTCTGGCCGATTGGCCTACACCGTACGTCGAATGTCGTCTCGAGGAGTTTTGGAGATGCGTTTATTTAATGTTTACTTGGTTTGGGTAGCTAGGTTTTAGGAGTTTATAGTTTACGCTTTACAGTCTTGATGGTACATATTATTGCTTGTTTACTGTAAGATATTGAACTGTTCACGCATCACTGTTTTTAAAGAAAAGCATGAAAAACGAATTTCCGCACAGAGTTTTAAAGATAACGTAAAGCATTGCATTGGCCGAAAGGCGTATTGAGCATAGCATTGGCCGAAAGGCTTATTGGTCGAAAGGCGTATTGAGCATAGCATTGGCCGAAAGGCATATTGGCCGAAAGGCGTATTGGCCGAAAGGCTTATTGGTCACTTGAGGTGGGGCTCAGGCATGGCTGTACGTGTTGTAAGCGTGCACCCCCCGCCTCTAGCTGGAAAGAGTAGTCCGCCCACTGGATGAGCTCTCTCCGGTTAGTGGGATAGGATCTCGGTGACACCTATTGAGCATTGCATAGTAAGATAAAATAAAGCATGATTTATCGAACTCATACGCACAGCATGCATTGCATTTACGTAGAGCTTACTGGGATTTTATCTCATAGGTGTTGTATGGTGTAGGTGACATAGACTTCGAGGTACCAGGTGAGGACGATGTCCCTCCACCTGAGGCATGAGTCAGTTGACGGAGGATGGCTGCGGAGGTGTGCTGGCGCAGTCGAGGCTCACCTGACCCATGGGGATAGTATGTATAGATTTTGGGATGTTTGGTTCTGGTAGTTGATAGGTTTACATTTGAATGTTTTGGGTAAATTGTTTATAAAACAGTATTTAAACGTTATAGAAATGTTTTGGAAATGTTGTAGGTTGGATACGGATAAGCTCGATTTTTAGAGCTATCCATGCAGTTGGATTTCGCAAAGTCCGCTGTGGGTTGATTGAGTTTAAAATACGTTATAAACTGATACTTTGTTAGGAGTAGGTTGAATTGTGTTAGGTTGAATTGTGTTGGTTGCTCTCTGGAATCCAGAGAGCACTTGTGAAAATAAAGGAAACAGAGAAGAAGAGAAAACAGAAGAGAAAACAGAAGAGAAAACAGAAGGGATCGCGTGGTGATCGCTGCATAGAGTGCAGCGATCGATCTCTGCAGTAATGCAGAGATCGATCGCTGGCTTGCTAGCTGCAGCGATCGATCTCTGCACAGCGATCGATCTCTGCATTGCTGCAGAGATCGATAGCTGCAGCATGCAGTGCATGCAGCGATCAGTCGCTGCATGCTGCAGCGACTGTGCGCGGCCTCCTTTCCTCGGGCAGAATGTCAATTCTGCCCTCCCCTTTTATTTTAATCGAAATTAGTTTTAAATAATGGTTTTATTTAATTTGTTTTAAGTTGTTTTAAATGGTTTTAAACTTAGATTTTAATTCCGATTTCGATTTTGGTTTCGATTTCGGTTTAGGTTCCGCCCAGTGTTTAATTAAAGATATTAGGTTAAAAAAATATATATATGGTACGGAAAATACGGGTACAGTATTAGGGTCGTGACAGACTTGGTTCTCGGATCCTGATTGGGATCTGGGTTTCGTGCTGTCACAACACGACAAACGATTTGTGAGATTTGCGAATTATATAATAGGAAGAACGGGGATGTGCAATAAGCTCGTTTAAGCAAACTTAGAGTGAGATTAAAAAAAAAAAAGTTCCAAAAGACTGGTATTTATTTGATCGAGACCGGTGGACACCTGGGTGATTTAAGGTTAGAATAGATAGTTGGAACGAATCTATGGCGAAACATAGGGATTTGATTGTACTTGGAGTTAATAAGGATTCGAGTTAGACAAATGAGCGTAATGTAGATAGTAAGGGAACTTTAGTTAAGAACATAGTGATAGAATTCATTGAAGTAACCTAGAATGAAATCAGATGTTTATAGGATCTTAATTACAAAGGAACTAGAACCCTAAGCGAGAAGTAACTTTATTCCCGGTTGAACTCGTCGAGGCCTTGGAGTAATCTCGATGAGATGGTTGGTGAAATTTAAGGATTTGAGTCTTAGTTAAGAATTTTTATTAAGACCCGCAAAGTGCCCAAGGAAGTGTACAATTTGGATACTGTTGACGAAGAAGTTCTATGGGAACATTACTAAGGAAATGTGGACTCGGGTCGTTTGGTGTCGGGTACACCGTTAGAGGTCGTTTGAATTGGGGACTTAGGAAATTGGGTAAAATTCGATGCATAGGCAAGAATAGGGATAGTTAAAGCGGACACAGTAGATGTGGTCAAGAGGCTGATGCTGCGTCATTTAGCTGTAGTAGTATGGAATGGAACCATGGATGTGGATCTCAAGTAAAGATAGGATCAAGGTTCTTAACGAGAAATTTGAGATTTTGGAGAAATGGAGGGATAATACGCGAAAAAGACCAAACAAGGCCGCAAGACAATGATATCAAGAACTATAAGCTATAACAATTTTTGAGGACAAAATTTTAAATAAGGTGGATAGAATGTAACACCCAGCTTTTCTGGATATTATGATTTTAATATATAATGGTATTTTTGTAAATATATCAAATCAAGTCCGTTTTACGAAAAGAAAGCGTTATTAGAATCCTAACAATTAATTGGAATTTTAAGAAATTTATGAGAATTTTGGAGTAATAACGCTTAATTCCGAGTAATTACGTATCTCGTAATATAAAAGACGTTTTAGTAAAAATAGTAAATGAGGTCCAATTTGCAAACAGACAGTTTTATTAAATCTCAGATAATAAGTCTGAGTCAATGGTGAAATAAGAAAATTTGGAGAAACCGAATCACTAGCCAATTAATGAAACGAAGGACGAAACAAATAGAAAATCAAAGGAAGGGGAAAAATGGTAATTTGCAAAGTTAATTTTAATTAAAATCACTCATCTCTCTTCTCTCCCTCATTTGTTCTCTCTTCTCTCCCTCACTTGTTCTCTGCTCCGCGAAAACCAGAGAGGGTTTTTGGCGATCCTCACGCACGCTGCCGACGATTCTCCTTCAACTAACGCCGACGCCGACTCCTCCTCTGATCAACGCCGTTTCTTTACGTTTCCTTCCCCAATCAACGCTCTAGGTAAGATTCCGTAGTTTTGGTACGTTAGATTTCAATTTCTAGGATTTATGGCGATTAGGGTTTCGTTTAGGATTTCATTAAAAATGTTGATTAGGGTTCGTAATAGATAGATTTACTGTAATTATAGATATAAAGGACGTATTGAGCGTTATTGAACGAAGTTAATAGATTCGTTTAGAAATATGAGAATTCGTGAATTTTAGGGTTTTTGGAGAAACTCTTTAATGCGATGTTAAGCGTGGAATGCTCGATATAATGCCTCAACGAATTGAATTAGAATTTTAGGAGATTTCTTTAGTTAAGGTTTTGTTAGTTTGGACGTTTAACGGATTTAGCTCGTATTAACGACAACTATTGTGAATTGGCTTAGGTGAACAAGGCTCACGGACGGCGCTCGATTTGCTAAGGACATCAGGTAAGTTCTCGTGACTTGCTGTGGCCGATATGCCTACACCATATGTCGTGTTTCGTTGTCGAGGATATTTGGAGTTACGTGTGTTTATTCGCTTTGGTTGGGTAGTTTAGGGTTAGGCCTTTTATAGGTTATGCTTGTATTGTTTGATGGTATGCACTTTGTATGTTTATGTTACGCTCGTATTGTCATGCATCATTCTTTTATAAACGTCATGAAAACGAATTTATGCATGGAATTCATGAAAGAAAAGGAAATGTGATGACATGAAATGAGACGACTAAAATGAGATGACTATGACGACTAAAATGAGACGACTATGACGACTTACATAAGACGACTTACATGAGACGACTATATGATAAATGAATGCATGATATGATAAATGAATGTATGATATGATAAATGAAATAAATGTACGATATGATAAATGAATGCACGATATGATAAATGAAATGAATGCACGGGAACTTATGAAAATTGCATATACATGTTCATGCATTGTCATTTACGTAGAATTTACTGAGATTTATTCTCATAGGCGTCCTTATGGTGTAGGTGAACCCGAAACAGGTGAGGTAGACGTTCCTCTGTTAGATGATCACACTGGTTGATGAAGGATGCCCGTGGGAGTGCGCTGGCGTAGTGGGTGCAATTTTGACCCGTGGGGATGTAAGGTAATGTTTTGTGGGTTGGATAGATAGAAACGTAGAAAGATTGTAAAGATAGAACATTTTAGGAAGTTTGGTTCTAACTAGTTGAAAGATAAATGTTTTAATGTTTTTAACGTTTGGAAACTTATTTTATAAACATTTTGATGATTTTGAAGTTTTAATGGAACTGTTGGGTCTTGAACTTTGTAAGGATTTTGTATAGTTTTGAACGTATCTACGTAGTTGTTTTCACGAATTTTTTTACGCTTTTAAGTACGTTCTAGGATAGGCTATGGGTCATTGTTCGGTGATTGATAAAATGAAAAAATGAGTTAAGATATGTTGAAGTGTTAGAGTGTATGTGTAGGAGATTGAATTGTGCAGGGAATGGAAAATGTACGGAGGAAATGTGATGTTTTGCTCTCTGGAAGTTCTAATTACAGAGAGCATGTTAGGCATTTTATACACGCCAGAGTGAGTGGCTACCGATCGCCGAAATGGGCTAGCGATCGCCTGATTGCTGCGGCGACTGGGCGCGCGGGTGAGGGGCGACTGATCGCTCCTCCTGTTTGTAGCTTCGGCGATCGATCTCCTGAATTTGGAGATCGATCGCCCTTCCCTTTCTTTGGCAGAGTTACGTTTCTGCCCTTTACTTTATTTTAATTGTTTTTATTAATTGTTTAATGGTTTATTTAATTTGTTTTAAGTTTTATTTAATTGATTTAGGATTTTGTTTTAAACGATTTTCTAAACGAACTTCGATTTCAATTTGATTTCCGCTTAAATTCCGCTCAGAGTTTATTTAAAGTATAGGAAAAAAAAAAGAAAAATAATGTGAGAAAATAAGGGTACAGTGTTAGGGTCGCTACACTATACTTGTGTCCACTATGCTCGATTATCCAACTTTCACCTCGGTTGTCATTATCCACTATCAAATTCTTAGGTCTACTAATTCCTTAAACTATTTCTCCAATACCTCAAACGGCGCAAGAACACTTGGACGTAACTTATGAGTCGAAACCTTCCTAAACCTTTTGACTTATCTCACATGAAACACTAAATACCTAACGGCTAACCTTCTTATTTTAACTCTCCGTTAAACCTAAAAATCTCTACACTTACCCTTTCAACACTATCCTCAATCCTAAATCTATCCAACCATCACTTTTACCTTACATCGCATAGTTTCTATTTTCCTTATTCAAAATTTCCCAAATTGCACACCACTAGATCCTGATGAATTAAACCTCAACTTCCAACCTTCCCTTTTTCCTATTTCATAACCTACCTAATATCAATTCTAATCCTTTCCCTAAGTTTCTCAACACATAAACAAATATCTATTTCCACTCAGGGTTTTCTCTAAAGCTCACTTATTAATCTATCCTCTTCTGCTTTCTCTCAAAAAAATCGAATCCTAAGTATTCTCTTCAATCCTTTACATCAATTCCTCAAACGGCTTTCTTGTTAGCAAACTTGTTGCAGATAATTTAACACCCTAAATCCAAATCTCCTTACCTTCCTAAGTCCTTGAGTCTAGTTCAAACATGCTGCATAACTTCTACACGACTTATCCTAACATTTCTACTTTAGCATCTTCTATAATTAATTAAAATGAAACATACCTACAACTACGGTAGGCTGCTCTTCGTTGTCTTCACTATTGAGGGAGAAGATTCTTGGTGATGCTCTTGTGAGTTCTTTGTTCCGTGTCGGGCAGTCTCTGGCAAGATGGCCCGTCTTGTTGCAATTAAAACACTGACCTTTTCCTTTCTTCGGACAGTTCCTGGAGAGATGTCCTATCTCTTGACACTTGAAGCACCTTCCTTGGTTCTTCTCTGGGCAGTCCGTAGAAATATGACCTTGCTCATTACAATTAAAACACCGGCCCGAACCTGCCTTGCACACCCCGTCATGGAACTTCTTACACGTTGGGCATTGAGGGAACTGCAAATACACAGGGGCACGCTTTCCATTTCCTTGACTAACTTCTTCGTCACTCGTCCTTTTAGTGCCCCTCGGTGGTTGTTGCTCTTCATCACTTTGTTGAGTCGTAATGTGACAGCCCGAATCCGGATCCCGATCAACAGGATCCGAGAGCCAAGCCATCACTCAGGACAGTTAACGGAAAACGGTAAACGGTGACTATTTTTTTTTCTGACATTTAGAACATTACACACAGGAAGAAAACCCTTACGGGAACTGAAGGCTGGAAGACGTGAAAACAGGAAACAGAAGGCAGAAACCTATTGAAATCGGATTGCAGGAATGCATGGCAGAAGGGATTCAAAATACTTAAGATAGAATCAGAAGACATGTAAAATTTTAAACCACAGAAATAACAGACTGAAGAAAACAGGGCGACAGATGTAAACTAAACTTTGGACATTTAGAATATCGGGTAAGGAGAAATCTGAAGAGTGCAGGAAGGAATGTAAAAAGAATCTGAATAACAGTTATAAATGGCAGCAGAAAACCAGGAATAAAGGCGGAAGACATAGGCAGAAGACTAGCAGAAGAAATCTATCGGATGATGTAGTTTTGAAGGTAGAAGCAGAGATGACGTTAGTCGGAAGATACAGGCAGCAGATGATCGGATGAGGTGGTGACATCAGCCGGAAGATGGATGATGTCAGGCGGAAGATGCAGGCAGTAGATGGAATCAAAGGATGTAAACCGTGGGTGACGTCATCGGAAGAGGGGATGACGTCAGACGAAAGAGGCAGGCAGCAGATGGAATCGGAGGATGTAAATAGTGGGTGACGTCATCAGAAGAGGGGATGACGTCAGACGGAAGACGCAGGCAGCAGATGGAATCGGATGAGGTGATGACGTCAGTCAGAAGATGGTTGACGTCAACCGGAAGATACAGACATTAAACGAAATCGGTAGAAGAAAACCCTATAGCAGAACCACTGTTTGGCGGTAGATGGGAATAAGACAAAATGTGAACAATATCAATCGGTAGACATACTTTAAATTTTTGACAGGAAGACACACAGACAGAGAGCATAAAAACAGAAGACGTAAACGTCTCAGATTCTCAAATCACTTCAAAACATGGTTCTCGAGCACAATAGAAGGCATGAAAGTTGTAGACCTTCAATACACGATTCTAAACAAGGTTGTAGAACATACTTTACAATTGACAGATCCAAAGAAACAGACTGCATGGATAGTTCCAAAAGCAGAAATCATCCATGCACAAACTGATAGAAAATATCCCCAAACAATTCCAGAACATGAATTCAACTGTCAAATACAGCAGTTTTTAAAACATAGACATCAAAATCTGTGCATTGTTTTAAAATCTGAGGATCAGTACAGAACATAACATATATTTGCAGAATTTCCAAAAAAACAGAAGTTTCAAATACATAAACATAACATAGTTTAAAATTTCACTCTCTCAGTCGGGAATTTGTCTGACAGCCACAACCAACCCAAGAGCTCGAACCACCAGCCACCTATTCATCAGATTGAGGCGCAAAGTCCTCATTTTCAGGTTTAGTACCTACGTCAAAGAGTTCATCTATGAGCCTAAAGCTCAGTAAGAACATAAAAATGCAGTGATGCATATGCTATGCATGCGGTTTTCAGAAATTCAGTGACAGTACAGTACATTACATTTCAGTGGCAGAGGGGTATAGGTGGGGCTTATAGTGGAACTGGGGAACAATGGGTGCACTATCAGGAACAAACAGTTATACAGTACTGTACAGAAATAGATCTGGGGGCCAGTCCCCGTCCCACACTTAACCGATACATTTCAGTCAGGTTTTATCTTGTTTAGTTTCAAACAGTGTACAGAAATCGATTTTGCATGAACTTTCAGTGAAAACGTGTATGCATGAACATTTTTAGTGCCTGAACTTACAATAGCAGACGACAGAAATAACAGAACATACTGTGAAGCAGAACACAGACAACTCAGAACATAAACTATAACGTTTCTACCCAAAACAACCCGACAGAACAGATAACCTAGTACCTTCGTGATGTAGGGCCTTAGGGGCCAACCTACGGTTATGAACTTACTTGTTATCCGCGATGCAGTTAGCTGGAAAGTCTCGAAAATGCACAGATCTTTTTGCTGAAGGGAACAGAAGAAATAGGAGAAAACAAAGTGTTGATACTTTGTCACAATCGCCTGGACAAGAAGAACAGAGAGCAGTGTAAAGAAACAGATGAGAAGTGAGGGTTTCACGTAGGAGGAAGAACATAGCTTCTTCAACAAGCTGCCTCGTGTCACTCAACCATTAGTTTCCTCCCACCAACCTTAAATTCTTCCCCATTTACCCTGCCATTGGTTTTTAACCAATTTAGTTTCCACAAATTGATTTTATGAATCACACATATTCGATTGGAAACATTAGCAATTATTAAAAACACACATTGCATAAATATTCCCATTAATCTCGTTGAATAATTTAAGGAATATTTACATGGAAAAAATGCCGGGTGTTACACGTAAATTCTCTGAAGGGCTTCTTCGACATTTCTCTTTGTCGTTGTAGCTTCATCTCAATATCATCCAGCTCTAAGGCCTTGGCCACAACCAAATGGTACGGCACGTCGTCGATGCCCGCAGTCTTTACTCCATTTAGAATCTCTAACTTTAGACCTTCCACAAACTGAAAAACTTTGTCCTCATCGTTGCCAACCAAAGAACCTGCATAGCGAGATAAAGACTCAAACCTTTGTACATACTCAGCCACTGTTCCCGTTTGCCGTAGTTTGGAAAACTCTGCTCTCTTGTTGGCTCGGTGAGTGCGACTAAAATACTTGTTGTAGAATGTCGTCTTGAACTGTTCCCACGTCATAACCTTCGTATCCGTAGCGGCCATTATTGTATCCCACCAGAAAATGGCATCCTTATCCAAGTTAAATACCGCACACGTTACCTTGTCGGTTTCCTCTACCTTAGCATATGCAAACATGCTCTCGATCTTGCTGATCCACTCCTCGGCGCAAATGGGATCTGGAGATTGTCCATCAAAGGTCGGAGGCCTAAGCCGCCTAAATCTCTCACCACTTAGGTCTTGGGAAGCGTTGCCTTTTCCATTCCGATTTAACCAAACCCCTATCTGATCTGACTGTTGGCGTAATATGTCCATAAACTGGGTATTGGGAGTCTCCTCGGGTTGTCTAGGTACTCTCGGCATTTTCTAGTCCACTACAATCATAAACATGGGTTAGTATCTAAAACATACAAAATTCTAAACACTTACAGTTGGTGAAGCACTTCCATGTGGCAGGTGGCATTGTTAGGTAATCAACTGAACGATTGCGAACACGTGGCTTTGATACCATAACTGTAACGACCCCGACCCTCTCTAAGGCCGTCACAGGACTTGACTTTACATTGACTTAACCTTGACCTAAGCCCTTGTATTTTCACGTAAAATTTTTCATTTTTACTTAACACTTTAAAAGAAAACAAACTTAGACAATTGACCCACCTCTATTGACCTTTAGGGTCTAACTTTTACTTAGACATTTTGAGCATAAATTAATTTGACTTTTAAAACATTTAAAACGAGGCTAAAACTATTTTTCGATAAAGTGTCGGCTCGGTTTTTGGGTCTTTAAAGTCCTTTAAAATACGTGGGAGTTGCTCGTAAAATATGTTTAAAAAGTATCGTAAATGGGGTAGGTTTAAGTATTGAGGGCCTTAAGTACTAGGGTTGTATTAGAGTGACTAACAGAACGTCACGATTGCCCAAGGTACGTAGGTGTAAAAGATGAGGGTGAGGACTAATAAATGAGATGGTAGTGAAGAGAATAATTTGAAGTGGGGGATTTAGGGTGAGGGAACCACGTATTAGGTTATTAGTGCTACGTAATCGAGGAATTTTCAGGGCTTAATGTAGTTAAGTACGTGTTTGATAGACGTGGAATTAAGGTAGTGGGTAACTAAATGAACTTAACTTGAGGAAAACTAGGATAAGAATTAAGTTGAAGAGGGTTTGAGAGTTTAAGTGATGATGGATTAAGTTGAAGTCATTGGACTTATGAGCACTTGAGCGATTAAGTGCATAGTTAGAAGGATTTAAAACTTTGGAGATGTAAGAATTGTCATTTCTCGATAGATGATTTAAGGCCTTAGTGAAATCGAGATTAGCTTTGCGAGCATAATTACGTAGGTGATGTGAAGGCGGGTAATCGAGGGATTAACAAAACAACAATTTTGAGGACAAAATTTAATTTAAGGAGGGAAGGATGTAACATCTGGGTTTTCGGATTTTCAGATTTTTTGATTTCTAGGGTTATTTTTATAAATACGTAATTTAATCCCGTTTTGCAAGAGGGAGGTTTCATTAGAGCCCTAGGAATTTATGAGAATTTTTAGAGGAATAAGTGAAATTTTAGAAATCCAAATTGAAAGAGTAATGCTAGAGTTCCCGTTTTAGCCTTTTAGTATTTCGAAGAAACCAAATCGATAGACGAAATAACGAGTTAAGCAAAGGGCAAAATAGTAATTTGCATGTTGATTTTTAATAAAAAGAAAAATATTCCCCCCTCCCTCACTTATCCTTCTCCACGCCAGAGAGCATTCCCCCCCCCCCCCGTTTTGCGATTTCTCCCTCCCGAGACCCAAAATGATTTTTTAAAAATTGACTTTCCAAAACACGTTTCAACCCGATTTTTTACGATACTTTTTAAACATATTTTACGAGCGACCCCCACGTATTTTAAAGGACTTTAAGGACCCAAAAACCGAGCCGACACTTTATCGAAAAATAGTTTTAGCCTCGTTTTAAATGTGTTAAAAGTCAAATTAATTTACGCTCAAAATGTCTAAGTAAAAGTTAGACCCTAAAGGTCGATAGAGGTGGGTTAATTGTCTAAGTCTGTTTTCTTTTAAAGTGTTAAGTAAAAATGAAAAAACTTTACGTGAAAATATGAGGGCTTAGGTCAAGGTTAAGTCAATGTAAAGTCAAGTCCTGTGACGGCCTTGAAGAGGGTCAGGGTCGTTACACTAAGAGTACTTATTTATTATTAGTTATTCAAATTATAATTATTTAATTGTTTCAGTATATTTAAATGGTTAAATCTAAAAAAAAGCTCAAAGTATCGATTTGGTTTCACAAATGGCTCAAAGTATTAATTTATCTTCTCATGATGTGGGAAACATGTGGTAAAAATTTAAAGTAAATTGAATATCGTTTAGTATTTTTTTTAATTAATCTCAGTTCCTTATTCACTTTATAAATTAATTTTTAAAAAATATCAAACGATATTCAATTTACTTTAAATTTTTACCACATATTTTTCACGTCATGAGAAGATAATATAAAAATTTCGTGATTTTCTAACACTTGTACGATTTATTATAATTGTTTTATAAAATAATTAAATTAAATTATAATAAACCGTACAAGTGGTAGAAAATCACGAACATTTTATTATCTTCCCATGATGTGGGAAACTTGTGTTCAAAATTTCAAGTAAATTGAATATCGTTTGATATTTTTTAAAAATTAATCTTAGTGCCAAGTAGGCACAAGTAGAACAGGAATGGTCGACCCCCCGGTCGTTTTTTCCACATTTTTGATAGTTTGACCCTTTTTTTGTTCAATTTCATACTTTGAGCCCTTTTTGAAACGAAGTTAATATTTTGAGACTTTTTTTTTAGATTTAACCCTTATTTAAATGCAAACTTTTTTTAAGAAAATGGACATAGTTTCATTTGTTTTATAACTCCTCCATAGCTATTTTAACACAGTTCCTACAAAATCAAATTACAAATATATAGTCAACCACCAGATTGCAGTACAAATACTATACATCAAGACATAAAATTAAAGTACATAAAATTTACAAACGACAAGTAAAATCCATCAAATGAAATGCAACATATCAACTATACTACGCAGGAGGGACATTGTTGTCATCAGTGTCTTCGCCCTCTAATCGCCAACACTCGAAGGAGTCTGCGAGTCGTGTCTGCACCAAATTGATCTCATTCCAGCTCTGCTCCCACCTCTGCTCCATCCTGTCAAGCCTCTGCTCCCACGAACTAGCCTCTAAGGGGTACAATGGCAGTGCGGTGGCGGTGGCAGTGGCAGTGGCGGTGGCGGTCCTCAGTGGTGGTTGCGTCCTCCATCAAAACATCTCGAGATGTGAAGGCTCCGAGATCCCCCATGATGATCCAAGACCCGTCGACTTCGAATAAGCCCATCCGAGTCAAGCCGATCCTGACCATGTTTGAGATGATCTAAAAGATCATGATTACTCGCATTGTGAAGAAATTTGAGAAGATAGCCCAAACAACAGGGCTCTTGTGTCTCAAGATAAAGAAAAACCTTTAGAATCTAGATGTTCCAGTTCGAAATTGGAGTCATGACCGTGGAGGAGGTGGACAATTTGAGGTCAGCAACGACAACGAACAATACGTGATCAACATGATTACGGGTGTGTGCAACTGCAATAGGTGAGAGCTTATTGGAATCTCGTGTGTCAACTCCATTCCACGCATGCATTGGATGAGAGTGGCACCAAAAAATTACGTGCATCAATGCTATCATTGGACAACTTACTTGCAGATGTACTCACAATTTATTCAACCCGTGAGCAGTCCCCAAATGTGGCCGCAAATACCAGATCGATAGGAACTGAACCCACCTAGAACATATTGCCAACCTGGTAGGCCGGAGAAGACGAGAGTGCGAGATGTCGATGAGTCGTCAAATTCGACAATGAGTGTAACACCCGACATTTTCACCATGTAATTATTCCTTGAACAATTAAATGGGATATACATATATTGGCCATTAATGAAGTGCGTATTTCATTGGAGTTTTGTGATACCCCAAGGTGGATGTCTAGAGAAAACAGATCGGTGAATTTAACTAATAATTTAATTAGAAAACCAAACTAAAAATCAACCAAAACAGAACACCTTGGTTAAAAACCAATGGGAGGGCAAATTAGGTAAACCAATTAAGGTTGGTGGGAGGAAGCCAATGGTTGAGTGACACTTGGCAACTTGTTGAAGAAGCCATGTTCTTTTCTCTTCCCTCCTACGTGAAACCCTCATTTCTCATCTGCTTCTTTCCACTGCTCTCTGTTTTCTCTCCTCCAGGCGACTGCAACCTTTCCAAAAGACTTCCATTCTTCGTTTTCTGCAGTGAAGGTAATCATCTGCTAAAGTTAACGAGTTTGGATAAGTTAAAATGTGAGTTTTGTGGAAGTTTAAGGTTACAATATTTTGAGAAAACTCACTGTTTTTGGATGAAAACACGTTAGTTTGTTTTCTAAAGGTTAAATGGAGTTTGCTGCATTTTCTACTAAGTTATTAGTTAGCATTTGCAGCTTGTTAATTTCCCTTTTCGTGCACGTCATAGGTTCGTGCATCACCGAGACGTTCAAGACTTTCAACTCTGCAGCAAACAGGTAAGTTCATACCCGTAGGTTGGCCCTTAAGGCCCTACATCGCGGAGACTCTAGGAGTTTACTACTATCGGGAGGTTTCAGGTAGATAAGTTGAAGTTATATTCCGAGTAACCTGTTCTTCCTTTAGGTTCTGTTGTGTTGTTTCTGTTGTCTGCTGTTTTAATTGTAAGCACGGTGAATGTCCATGCATACACGATTTTCCCAAAAGTTCATGTAAAACTGTTTTCTGTACACGGTTTGAAGCTAAGCAAGATAAAATTTGACTGAAATGTATTAGTTAAGTGCGGGACGGGGACTGGCCTACTGTTCTGTTTCTGTATACCGGTTTGTGCCTGTCGTGCACTTGCCAGTTCCCCTATAAGCCCCACTTATACCCCTCTGCCCCTGAAATGTAATGTACTGTTCTGTCACCGTATTCTGAAAGTTCATGCATAGCATATGCATCACTGCATTTATATATGTTCTTACTGAGTTTTTGTGACGACCCTTTTTACTATTCCTAATTTTCCCGTAACTATTTTTTTTATATACTTAAAACTTTAAACCTAAGGTCTGAGCCGAAATAAAACTTTTAAAGTCGGAATCGAAATCGAAATTGAAATCGGTGAAGTCGATGTTTATAAACCATTTAAACAAAACTTAAAATAAATATAAAACAATTTTAAAACAATTAAAATAACAATCACAGCAATCGGCAAACAGCAGGGCAAAAGGGACATTTTTCCCTAAAAAACAAGGGGCGATCGATCGCCCATTTCAGGCGATCGATCGCCAGTGAAAGAACTGAGGGGCGATCGATCGCCCTTCAGCGATCGCGTTTGTCCCAGCAATCTCCTCAACGACGATCGTTCCATACACAGGGGCGATCGATCGCCTCTCCCTGGGCGATCGATCGCCAAGCTCTCTAGAACTTCTCCAGAGAGCTTGGCCAAGAGGGGCGATCGATCCCCTCGTTAGGAGATCGATCGCCACTCTCCCTGGAATTTCAATTCCAGGGAGTTCCTCCTCCACTTTTCTTTTTTTCTTCCTCTTCCATTCTTTCTTTTCCTCTCCTCGCTTGCACGATATACCTACAAACACCTAACACAACACTCCTTCCCCAATTATCGCTACACCTCATACATTTTCAAAATACAATTTAACATAAAACTCCAAATACTCGTATCTCCTCCATAGCCTCATTTAAACCGACTCGAAACACGTTTAAAACGAAATATATTTTCATGAAAACGAACTGCATGGATATGTTTAAAAACCGAACATATCCCTATTACCAAACATTTTACAAAACAAGTGTCTAAAACGTTGAAAAACATAAAAACGTAAACCTATCAACTAGTCAGAACCAAACATCCTAAAATGTTCTAACTATACAATTTTCCTACTATCTAACTACCGTGTCCCAAAATACCTTTACATGATTCCCCACGGGTCAAACGCACCGACTGCCCAGCGCACTCCCACAGGCCATCCTCCTTCAATCTGTACGATCGTCTAATAGAGGGAAATCCTCCTCACCTGGATCTATGTCACCTACACCATAAAGACCTCTATGAGATAAAAATCTCAGTAAGCTCTACGTAAATGCTAATGCATGATCATGTATGCTCAATGCTATGAAAACCGTCCATGTCAATGCATATATCAGTACGTGTCAGTCTATGGTTATCGAAAACGCTCGATAGATGGTGTGACGGCCCACACCCCGAACCCGTTCGGGGTCCGAGGGTCAAGCCATCACTTCGGGACATAACAGAAAACTTGGACTATATATATATATATTTTTTTTTTGAACATTTTACTTTTAAAACATTGACACAGAGAGAGAGTTCTCTGGAGTAGAAATCAATCGGGAAAGAAAAAAAATACAGTTAAAACCAAACTGCGGGATACACAACAGATGGATATCAGAATACTCGGGACAGTTTTGGACCACAGGAAATAACAGACTGAAGAAAACAGGGAGACAGATGTAAACTAAACTTTGGACATTTAGAATATCGGGCAAGGAGAAATCTGAAGAGTGCAGGAAGGAATGTAAAAAGAATCTGAATAACAGTTATAAATGGCAGCAAAAAACAAGAAATAAAGGCGGAAGACATAGTCAGATGACTGGCGGAAAGAAATCTATCGGATGATGTAGTTTTGAAGGTAGTAGCAGAGATGACGTCAGCCAGAAGATGGATGACGTCAGGCGGAAGACATAGGCAGCAAATGAAATCGGATGAGAGGATGACGTCAGTCGGAAGATGGATGACGTCAGCCGGAAGATACAGGCAGCAGATGAAATCAGGTGAGGTGATGACGTTAGCCGGAAGATGGATGACATCGGCCAGAAGATACAGGCAGCAGATGAAATCGGATGAGGTGATGACGTCAGCCGGAAGATGGATGACGTCAGGCGGAAGACATAGGCAGCAAATGAAATCGGATGAGGGGATGACGTCAGCCGGAAGATGGATGACGTTAGCCAAAAGATACCGGCAGCAGATGAAATCGGGTGAGGTGATGACGTCAGTCGGAAGATAGATGACGTCAGCATGAAGATACAGGCATTAAACGTAATCGGCAGAAGAAAAACCTATGGCAGATCCACTGTTTGGCGGTAGATGGGAATAAGACAAAATGTGATCAGTATCAATCGGTAGACATAGTTTCAGAGGCAAAATATACAACTTTTGACAGGATGACACACAGACAGAGAGTATAAAAACAGAAGACATAAACGTCTCAGATTCTCAAACCACTTCAAAACATGGTTCTCGAGCACACAGAAGGCATAACAGAAACTTAAGAATAATCACACTGCATAGATAGCTCAAAAAACCAGAGACCATCCATGCATAGACTAAGAGAAAATATTCCAAACCATTTCAGAATATTTCAGAACATAATTCAACTGTCTAATACAGCACAAACAGAAGGCATGGAAGTTGTAGACCTTCAATACCCGATTCTAAACAAGGTTGTAGAACATACTTTACAATTGACAGATTCAAAGAAATAGACTGCATGGATAGTTCCAAAACCAGAAGTCATCCATGCACAAACTAACAGAAAATATCCCCAAACAATTCCAGAACATGAATTTAACTGTCAAATACAGTAGTTTTTGAAACTTAGACATCAAAATCTGTGCATTGTTTTAAAATCTAAGAATCAGTACAGAACCTAACATATATTTGCAGAATTTCCAACACAGAAGTTTTAAATACATAAACAGAACATAGTTTAGAATTTCACTCTCTCAGTCGGGAATTTATCTGACAGCCACAACCAACCCGAGAGCTCGAACCACCAGCCACCTATTCATCAGACTGAGGCACAAAGTCCTCATTTTCAGGTTCAGTACCTACATCAAGGAGTTCACCTATGAGTCTAAAACTCAGTAAGAACATATAAAACAATGCAGTGATGCATATGCTATGTATGAACTTTCAGAAATACAGTGACAGTACAAAACATTACGTTTCAGTGGCAGAGGGGTATAAGTGGGGCTTATAGGGGAACTGGTGAATAGTGGGTGCACTATCAAGCACAAACAGTTATACGGTACAGTACAGAAAAAGATCTGGGGGCCAGTCCCTGTCTCACACTTAACCGATACATTTCAATCAGATTTTATCTTGTTTAGTTTCAAACAGTGTACAGAAATCGGTTTTGCATGAACTTTCGGTGAAAACGTGTATGCATGAACATTTTCAGTGCCTGAACTTTCAATAGCAGACTACAGAAATAACAGAACATACTGTGAAGCAGAACACAGACAACTCAGAACATAAACTATAACGTTTCTACCCAAAACAACCTGACAAAAATGAATCACCCAGTACCTCCGTGATGTAGGGCCTTAAAGGCCAACCTATGGTTATGAACTTACCTGTTATCCGCGATGCAGTTAGCTGGAAAGTCTCGGAAATGCACAGATCTGTAACATGCACGTGGAGAAATAAACAAGGCTGCAAATGTTAACTAATAACTTGGAAGATTATGCAGTTAACCCCATTTGGACTTGTAGAAAACTACGAATGTGTTTCCATACAAAAACCGAGAGTTTTCTCCCAAAATAACTTAACCTAAAACTTCAGCAAACTCATACTTTTACTTGTCCAAATTTGTTAGCATTAGTAGATGTTTACCTTAGCGGAGGAGCAGAAAGAAATATGAGGAGATCGAAGTAACTTCGATGGTTGTTTTGTTGACAGGAAGAGAGAATGCCCATAAGAGAATGAAAGAGCAGAGGAAAGAGTGAAGTGGGTTTCACGTAGGAAGTGGAGTATGTCTTGTTCAGCAAGTTGCCAAGTGTCGATGGCATATTGGCTCCATCCCACCAACCACAATTCTTGCCTAAACAGCCCCTCCTTTTGATTCTAACCAACTTGTTAATTGATTTGTTTTGGTTCCACATTAGTCTAGTTCTCCACTAATTATTCCAACAATTCAACAAAAACATTCATTGTATTAAAATAATATTGATCCCGCTCATACGATTCGGGAAAATGATTACATGGCAATTAAATGCCGGGTGTTACAGATGGATAGGGCAAGTCCAGCGGTTAGACAGCCCACACCATCTGAAGGGAGGAAAACCTGCTCACCACGGAACGCCAGGTCTGAACCTCATCCCCAATAACCTCATGTCATGGTTGTTTACTGTGATACTTTACTTGCCTTTACAATGCATGTTCTTTTCATGAAATCCGTGCGTAAATTCATTTTCATGATATTTTTAAAACCATGATGTATGAACAGTTCAATATAAACATAAACATACATAAGGAGCATACCATTAAAACTCTACGAATACCATCAAAACACTACAGCAAACAACCTATAGAACAACCGAACTTAAACTACCCAACCAAGACAATTAGACGAAACAATGCACCAACTTAATCAAGTACAACTCCAACATATCCTCGACAACAAATTCGACTTATGGTGTAGGCCAATCGGCCAGAGTAAGTCACGAGAACTTACCTCGTGCTCGTTGAAATTCAAACTACGTCCACGAGCTTTGTTCACCTAAGGCAATTTCACAATATTGTCATTAAAACGAGTTTAAACTATTAAACGTCCAAATTTAATGAAACCTTAACTAAAGAAATTCCTTAAAGCCCTAATTTGATTCATTGAAGCGTTTTATCGAGCATTCCACGCTCGATACCTCAAAATTTCCATTAACGAGTTTTTTCCGAAAACCCCTAAATTCTCAAACTTTAACATTTCTCATAAATCGACCTATCTTCGTCTAATAACGTTCAATACGTCCATTATATTCACAACTAAGGTAAACCTATCGATTTCTAGCCCTAAATCACGTTTTTTACGAAACCCTAAATGAACCCTAATTGTTTAAACTCCGTAAAAACCGAAATAAACTTTGCTAAAGCCTTAGAATCGTACCTAGGGTCGAGTTTGGAGAAGAAAACACGAAGAAAACGGGACGATCGGAGAGGAGATCGGCGTCGGAATGGAGGAATCGCCGTGAGGGAGGGAGAGAGAATCGCTCTCTGGTTCTCACGCAGGAAGAAAGAAATGAGGGAGAAAGAGGGGATTTTTGATTTTTATTAAATTTGACTTTGCAAATTACCTTTTTGCCCTTCCTTTGATTTTCTATTTGTTTCGTCCTTTGTTTCGTTAATTAACCAACGATTCGGTTTCACCAAATTTTTTTATTTCTCAATAACTCCGACTTATTACTAAGGTTCTATTAAAACTGTCCGTTTGCAATTCGGACCTCGTTTATTATTTTTACCAAAGTATCCTTTATATTACGTTAAACGTAATTCTCGTAAAATTAACGTTACAACTCCTAAAATTCCCGAAATTTTCTTAAAATCCTTATTAATTATTAAGATCATAATAACGCTTTCTTTTTTGCAAAACTGACTTGATTCGACATATTTACAAAAATACCATTTATATTAAAATAATAATAGTTCGTACAGCCTGGTATTACAATTTTAGACTCATAGGTAGACTCCCTGATGTAGGTACTGAACCCGCAAATGAGGACTTTGTGCCTCAGTCCGACGAATAGGTGGCTGGTGGCTCGAGCTCTCGGGGGTGGTTGTGGCAGCCAGACATGTTTCTGACCCGAGGGAGGGAAGTTTTTAAAGTAATGTTCAAGTCTGTAAAACTTTACTGGGATTCTACTGTTTTGTTTTTAAACCTCTGTTGTGGTTCTCTGTTTTTGGTTTAAAAACTCTGTTGGGAATTTTATAATGTATAGGTTCTGATGTTCAAGTTTTAAACCTCTGTTTGACAGTTGATAGTTGTCGTTTGGAAATATTCTGTTGTTGATGTATTTAAAACCTCTGTATTTGACAGTTGAATTTATGTTCTGAAGTATTCTGGAATTGTTTGGAATATGTTCTCTTTTAAGGTGTGCATGGATTATCTCTGATTTTAGAGTTATCCATGCAATCTGTTTTCCTTAAATTTATGTCGTGTTTTCCTGATATGCCCAAAATTATATTTTGAATCATTTTCTGAAGCTTGAAGCTTTTATACCTCCTGTTTTCACGTCTTCTGTTTCCATGTAATCCTGTTAAAAGTTGTCAGTTTTGTCTTTAAAACTACATCTACCGCTGCCTTTTTTTAAAAGCACATCCACCGCTGTCACTATTCATTTTTGTCTTATTCACATCCACCGCCGTCACTGTTCATTTTTGTCTTATTCACATCCACCGCCGTCACTGTTCATTTTTGTCTTATTCTATAACGCCCCGAATTATATAAACCCGGTTTGTTACACATACTACTGAACCGAACTATGACTTTTGAGAAAATTTAAAATTTCATTCAATGGTCAAGATTTTGACTCTTAAAACGTTAAAACTTGCAGCTGAAAAATCATCATATAAAAAAACAATCTTTATTAAAAAAAAATTAAAATATTCAAGGCAGTTGGTTGAAAGAGAAAGAGAAAACTGATCACGTTGTCCAGTCACTAAACAACAAAAGGAAGTCTTCTAATCACAAACAAAACAGAGCACATCATCTGGTCACTAAACGACAACACTTCTACTACATCTTCCGATAGGTCTAATGCACGACATCCACCGATCACTAAACGACAAAACTTATTATACATATCCACCGATAGCTTTTACTGAAGACATCATCCGATGACTTTTACTGAAGACATCATCCGATGGCTTTTACTGAAGACGACATCATCCGATGGCTTTTACTGAAGACATCATCCGATGGCTTTTACTGAAGACATCATCCGATGGCTTTTACTGAAGACATCATCCGATGGCTTTTACTGAAGACATCATCCGATGGCTTTTACTGAAGACATCATCCGATGGCTTTTACTGAAGACATCATCCGATGGCTTTTACTGAAGACATCATCCGATGGCTTTTACTGAAGACATCATCCGATGGCTTTTACTGAAGACATCATCCGATGGCTTTTACTGAAGACATCATCCGATGGCTTTTACTGAAGACATCATCCGATGGCTTTTACTGAAGACATCATCCGATGGCTTTTACTGAAGACATCATCCGATGGCTTTTACTGAAGACATCATCCGATGGCTTTTACTGAAGACATCATCCGATGGCTTTTACTGAAGACATCATCCGATGGCTTTTACTGAAGACATCATCCGATGGCTTTTACTGAAGACATCATCCGATGGCTTTTACTGAAGACATCATCCGATGGCTTTTACTGAAGACATCATCCGATGGCTTTTACTGAAGACATCATCCGATGGCTTTTACTGAAGACATCATCCGATGGCTTTTACTGAAGACATCATCCGATGGCTTTTACTGAAGACATCATCCGATGGCTTTTACTGAAGACATCATCCGATGGCTTTTACTGAAGACATCATCCGATGGCTTTTACTGAAGACATCATCCGATGGCTTTTACTGAAGACATCATCCGATGGCTTTTACTGAAGACATCATCCGATGGCTTTTACTGAAGACATCATCCGATGGCTTTTACTGAAGACATCATCCGATGGCTTTTACTGAAGACATCATCCGATGGCTTTTACTGAAGACATCATCCGATGGCTTTTACTGAAGACATCATCCGATGGCTTTTACTGAAGACATCATCCGATGGCTTTTACTGAAGACATCATCCGATGGCTTTTACTGAAGACATCATCCGATGGCTTTTACTGAAGACATCATCCGACATCATCCGATGGCTTTTACTGAAGACATCATCCGATGGCTTTACTGAAGACATCATCCGATGACGTCAGCCGGACGATTTATCCAACTACATCTACCGGTAGACAACGTCTTCCGACAGACAACAGAAACAACAACTCAGCAAAATAGCAAATTTCACTCTAAACACAGTGAAACTCCGACTACCAAGGAACCTGAGCATTTTACAAAAATCATCCAAAACTACTTAAATCCGTGTATCACTCCAAAATTTGGTAAAGGTCACTTTAAAAGAACCAACAGAGTATCATTATTAGAAAAAGACTCATATTATATCCAAAACATCCAAAACTACTATTGTCACTAAAACTCCCAATATATATAAATTGTATCATGGTTCCCTAAACCTTTTTATCTGAATCACCAATCCGTGGCATTGAAGTGCTCCCCCAACAGCCTAATCCTCAACATGTTCAGAGAACACACCTTCTGTTGCCTCTTCACCTACATCACAAAACTCATCTATTAGCCTAATGCTAAGTAAGTAAAGCAATAATGAAATGGAATGCTGAAACATAAATTCATAAACATGCAGTTTCTACTTTCTCATCTCAGTTGCATATGCATTCGTTTCTGATCTGATCCCCCTGTGAAATTGGGAGTTGGATCATTTCTCCCAAAGTCATATATCCTCTCTCTTGATTAAGGGGCGGATTAGTTCCCTTAACAACTGTTCAGATCCCCCTGTGAAATTAGGATTTGGATCACTTTCCCCAAAGTCATACATCCTCTTTCTTGGTTAAGGGGCAGATTAGTTCCCTTAACAACTGTTACAGTCTGTTCATTCCTTACCATGCCATTTCATGTAAATTCATTTTCTCATAATTTTTAAAATATGATGCATGACATACAAACACATTCAAGCATACACAATCCTACTATTTTGTAATGTAGGCCCGAAGGCACAAGCATACTCTACTTACCTGGTCTCCGGGAAATCACTCGACTGTAAGTTGCCTTAGAAGCTCACACACCTAGAGTCACAACAGAGCATCAATCAAACTCTCACTAAGCTCCACCAGAAGTTTAAGGAAACAAGTTTGAAACCTTGCTACTCTTGCTTTCCATTTATCACCAATAACCCGAAACTACTCTCACTCGCAGCATCCTAGAAATCCTCATATTGCACTTCCTCGGTCATCTAACTACTAAGACATAAGAAAATGAGGAAAATGTACCTAGGTTGAAGGAAAATCGGGCGAGGGAATCGCCTAGAGGGTTCTGCTACAGAGCTGAAGGCTGAAAGAGAAATGGTAAGCTGGATAGTGGCGGCTTTAGTGTATTAATCACAAACCTCTTTCCTTAAATAGGTTATCCATTATAGCTCTCAATTTACCACTATGCCCTTACTTAGTCACCCATTAATCTAATTAATATTTCCCTCAATTCTCTCCACAACATGCTTACTATTAAATAATGGAATAGAAATTGGTTTAATAGAACCAAGTGTTACAATCTACCATCCTTAAAATAATTTTGTCCTCAAAATTTAGTACCTGAACAGTTCTGGATGTTGGTCCATCATGTCCTGCTGGCGCTCCCAAGTTGTCTCCTCCACATTCTGGTTGTGCCATAAGACTTTTACTAATGGAACTTCTTTGTTGCGCAGTACCTTCACTGCATAGTCTAGGATTTTCACTGGTTTCTCCTCATAGGTAAGGGTAGGATGAATTTCAATGTTCTGCTGTTCCACAATTTGTGATGGATCTCGTACACACTTCTTCAACATAGATACATGGAACACATTATGGATTCCTTCTATAGAGGTGGGTAGCTGTAACTCGTAAGCTGCCTTCCCGATCCTTTTTAAGATTAAAAAGGGTCCAATAAATCTGGGATTCAACTTGCCTCTCTTACCAAATCTCACAACTCTCTTGAATGGTGATACCTTAAGAAAGACTTCATCACCTACCTCAACCTCCAATTCTCTACATCTTTTATCAGCATAGCTCTTCTGTCGGCTCCGAGCTGTCAAAATTCGCTGGCGGATGAGGGCAACCTTCTCAACAGTTTGTTGCACAATGTCAGGACCAAGCAACTGTGCTTCACCAACTTCATCCCAGTACAAAGGTGATCTACATTTTCGCCCATACAAGGCCTCATAAGGTGTCATTCCTATTTTTGCATGAAAACTGTTATTATAGGAAAACTCCACCAATGAAAAATATTTACTCCAAGATCCTTGAAAATCTAAAACACATGCACGGAGCATATCTTCTAAGGTCTGAATAGTTCTCTCGGATTGTCCATCTGTTTGAGGGTGAAAGGCTGTGCTAAAGTTGAGCTGTGTTCCCATAGCCTTGTGCAAACTTTTCTAAAACTTAGATATGAATCGAGAATCTCGGTCTGAAACTATGGTACCTAGAACTCTATGTAACCTAACAATCTCTTGCATATACAAATCAGCAAGCTGATCCATCGAGTATGTCATCCTCATTGGCAGAAAGTGGGCAGATTTAGTTAATCGATCAACTATCACCCAGATTGCATCATGTCCCTTTGCTGTTCTAGGCAATCCCACAACAAAGTCCATCGTTATTTGTTCCCATTTCCATTCAGGAATTGGTAAAGGTTGTAATGTTCCTGAGGGTCTCTGATGCTCAGCTTTAATCTGCTGACAACACAAACATGATCTTACATACTCTGCCACACTCCTTTTCATACTTGGCCACCAATAATGCTGTTTAAGATCCTTGTACATCTTTGTACTCCTAGGGTGAACAGAGAATCTAGAAGAATGTGTTTCAGAAAGAATTTCATCTCGAAGTTCTTTTATGGCAGGAACAAACCATCTATTTCTAAACTTAAGGATTCCATCAGCAGAATAGTTAAAATCTGATTTGTCTGTAGAATCCATGCTTAATTGTACTTGTTGCACTCTACATCATTTATCTGGGCTTCCTTTATTCTTTCAAGAATGGTAAGTCTTAAGGATATTGCAGTAAGCATGGCTGACACACTATGCACTGCTTCTAGATGAAACCTTTAGAATTCAGACTCTAAGGCTAATGGTACATCAAGAATCAAGGCTGAGGCTGAAGTTGTCACTCTACTCAAGGCATCTGCCATAACATTTGCTTTGCCGAGATGGTATTTGATCTCAAAATCATAATCCTTTACAAATTCCAACCATCGACGTTGCCTCATGTTTAATTCCTTCTGTGTGAAGATATATTTCAGACTTTTATGGTCCGAGAATATATCACAAGTTTGTCCATACAGGTAGTGCCTCCAAATCTTCAGTTCGAATACTACTGCAGCTAATTCCAAGTCATGTGTAGGGTAATTCTTCTCATGTGTTTTCAACTGCCTAGAGGCATAAGCTATTATATTTTCCTCTTGTATCAAGACACAGCCAAGTCCAATCTTGGATGCATCACAGTAAATGCTAAATTTACCATCATCAACAGGAAGGGTCAAAATTGGAGCATTGGTCAGTTTCTGTTTCAAGGTCTGAAAATTATGCTCACAATCCTCAGTCCACACATACTTCATATTTTTCCTAGTTAACCGAGTGAGGGGTGTTGCAATCTTTGAGAATCCTTCAATAAACTTCCTGTAATATCCTGCAAGTCCAAGGAAACTCTGAATATCTGCAGCATTGTTCGGTTGGGGCCACTCCTTGACTGCTTGAACCTTGGCTGGGTCGACAGATATGCATCACCAGAGATCACATGACCAAGGAAGTGAACTCTGTCTAGCCAAAACTCACATTTGGAAAACTTGGTATAGAGTTGGTGCTGCTGATAAGTGTGTATTTTGCACACTTATTCGTGCTTTTTATTCTTGTTTCGATTAGTTTTTCCTCGAACATTTGAGTTTATTTGATGTTGTTGGTGAGATTGTGCAGGTAAGTTGAGTTTAACAGGTAATGGCGGAATTGGTTTGAAATTAGGAAATCAAGACAAAAGGGAAGCAAAGAAGAAAAGGCGATCATGATCGATCGTGCTCATACTGCGATCGATCGTGATCCGAGGATATTTTCTCCCAGAATTCCAGAGCCGGCCTGATCGATCGGGCTTTGAACCTCAATCGATCGTGATCCGAGGATAATTTTCTTCAGAATTCCAGAGCCGGCCCGATCGATCGGGCTTTGAACCTCGATTGATCGTGATGCAAACTAAATTCTACCAAAAATCCAGAGGCGGCCCGATCGATCAGGCTTTGAACCTCGATCGATCGTGATCAGCAGAGATATCATGCCTAAGCGTCGCGCGATCACGATCGATCGTGATAATATTGCGATCGATCGTGATTGCGAGAAAATATTAAAATTCAATTTTTTTAATTGATTGATCGGGTTGATCTCGGCCGTTGATTGATGGACTGCGACCCTAAGTCGAGTAAAGATAAAAGTCTGAGGAGGAGGCAAGTTAGGGAGACAACGAAATATTGAGAAAAACCCTACGGAGACATCGAAGGCCGGATCGAAGCAATTGGCCAAGAACAGGCGAATTCAACGAAAACTTCACAGTGTTTTCTTTCTTCTCTTCTTTTCTTATAGCATGAGCTATTTTATTTTCTCTGTAGTTGTCTTTAACTTTATCATGAACTAAACTTTCGAGTCTAGGGTTTCGACGTAACTTTGTTATGACTATTTATTTTTCTTAATTCCAATTTTTAGTTTTCTATTCCTTTTATGTGTTGAGTAATCTATTATGAACTTAATACTTAGGTTTGCTTGATCACCAAAACTAAGAATTTTAGGGTTAATTCGGGATGCGAGAGCGGAGAATTTAACTGTGCATTGAATATTTTGCCTCAAAAAGGACTCTAGACTAGATATAGTTAGGGCGTTTGAGTGGTAATTCAATTTCTTGTTCTTAATGTGTTCAATTGATTGTAAGATTAGAAACCAATAGGTAATAACACATCAATTGAGTAAGTTTATTAATACTCGAGAGAGTTTAATTAACAACATAGCGAAATAACCATCAATACGAGAGAACAGAAATTAATTACTTGAATTAGGATACTAAATAAGATTAGCTAAGTGAAATCGGAACCTTGAAAATTTGCTCATCATATAATCTTAACTTTTTACATTCGAATCTGTTATTTAAATTGTTTGATTTATTTTATTTGAATTATTTTAGTTTAAAATCATAAATCATCAACATATTGTTTCTTTTCAAATTAAGCTGAAATTTAGATATTCAATACTTAACATATTTATTCCTCGTGGGATCGACACTCGTGCTTGCACACACTTTACTATTTTTGCGACACGTGCACTTGCGTGTAGTTTTTCGCAACAAGTTTTTGGCGCCGTTGCCGGGGAACTAATTTTGTTATTATTGAATTATTTTAATTTAGTTTATATTTGAATTTTCTTTTGCTACTGGAATTAAATCGCATTATTTGCACATTACAGGTGTATGCGAAAACTAGGTACTGCCAACCTAATCCCTATCGACCTTGAAATTGAACGAACCTGCCGTAGAAATCGAAGGGAAACAAAGCAAGCAAATATGGCAGATAATCAAAATGCAGATGTACAACAGATTATTGAGACTGAGGGAGTCGAGCGACGAACATTGCTCGATTATGTTATGCCATCCATGGACGGGGTTCAATCAGCAATTCGAAAACCTGCCATCGCGCGCAACAATTTTGAAATTAAGCCGGGAACAATAAAAATGATTCAACAATATCAATTTTGTGGTTTGCCTAACGAGGACCCTAAGGATCATATTGCTAGCTTCGTCGAGGTCTGTGATACTTTTAAATACCATAATGTCTCTGATGATGCTGTCAAGCTCAGGTTATTCCCTTTCACACTAAGAGATCGCGCTAAGAATTGGTTACACTCTTTACCCCTGGATTCAATTACAACGTGGAATGAATTAGTTCAGAAATTTCTATCTAAATTCTTTCCATTCAAAAAGATGGAAAAACTCCGTAACGAAATCACCAATTTCACTCAATTCGATGGTGAGACAGTTTATGAAGCATGGGGCCGATTCAAGGAGCTTTTGAGAAGATGCCCCCAACATGGTCTACCATAATGGATGCAAATACAGACATTCTTCATTGGCCTATCAGTTTCTACAAGGACTCTTGTCAACTCAGTAGCTGGTGGATCACTACTACAAAAGACAGAAGTGGAGGCATTCAACCTGTTAGAGGAATTATCCCTCAATAATGATTAGTGCCCGGTTGAACGCCAGATTTTGAGGAGGCAGCCAAATACCCCAGAAATGGATGCGATAAAAGCATTGACTACAAAAATTGCATCCCTCACTCAGCACATCCAAGGTAATCAAGCTCAAGTTAATGCAATTCATTCTCCGATCATACAGTGTCAGTGGTGTCAAGGACCACATTCTAGTGATAACTGTCCGCAAATTAACCAAATGGCTAGCAGTTCATCTGAACAAGCTCAATATGTGGGCAATTATACTAGACCGATATACCAGAATTCAGGGAATAATTTTAGTGGGGGGCACAACAATCACCCGAATTTTTCGTGGAAAAATCAGAATAACGCCGTGCAAATGCCTCAAGTGCCTCAGCAAGGACCACCAGTGCACGACAGGAAAGTTAATCTTGAAGAGTTAATTGCCAAAATGGGCGAGCGCACTAGTAGTATCATTGCCGAAATGGGGGAGCATACTAATAAATTTATGGCTGAAACGCGCACTACTCTGCAGAACCAATCAGCACAAATCAGAAGTTTAGAAACTCAAATGGGTCAGTTAGCCAATGCAATCAGTGGTCGACCTCAAGGTGCATTACCGAGTTCTACAGAAATAAACCCCAAGGATCACTGTAACACAATCACTCTTAGAAGTGGAGCGGTGATTGACAATTCGGGAAAAGTTGATGAAAATATGGAGAAAAAGACTGAGAATGACTCGTCCAAAGATGTACCGAGTGACAGTGAACAGCAAAAGGCACAGAAAATTACACCTGCCCTAAGCAAGACCGAAATGACTTCAAGGATTCCATTTCCTCAACGGTTGAAAAATGTGAAGACTGACAAGCAGTTTGGGAAATTTTTGGAAGTATTCAAGCAGCTCCACATTAATATTCCATTCGCCGAGGCTTTGGAGCAAATGCCGAGTTATGCAAAGTTCTTAAAAGATATCTTGACTCACAAGCGGAAAATAGAGGATTGCGGCACTAACGCATTATCAGAGGAGTGCAGTGCTATTATTCAGAGGAAGCTTCCACAGAAGCTTAAAGACCCGGGAAGCTTCACTGTTCCATGCTCTATTGGAGATTGTGTATTTGAGCGAGCATTATGCGACTTGGGTGCTAGTATTAATCTAATGCCGTTATCTATTTTTCAAAGGCTGAATTTAGGAGAAGCAAGGCCAACTCGGGTGATATTACAAATGGCTGATCGTTCCATCAAGCACCCGCGGGGGGTAATTGAAGATGTTCTAGTTAAGGTGGACAAGTTCATATTCCCAGCTGACTTTGTTGTTCTTGATATGGCGGAGGATTGGGATATTCCTATTATTTTGGGCCGCCCATTTTTAGCCACAAGAGGTGCTTTGATCGATGTCTAGAGGGGAGAGTTGAAGTTGCACTTGCAAGATGAAGAAGTGACTTTTAACGTATTCCACTCCATTAAGTATCCAAAGGCCAGCGATGATATATTTTGGATCGACTCTCTCGATTCGGTGACAGATGGAGCATCCATACAATCAAGTGACTCTCTTGAGGTAGCACTGACAAACTCAGACTTTTCTTTAGATCTTGACTCCTTTGTGCAGGAATTTATTTCATAGATGGATTCATTCGAGCCAAATCGAAGAAAGTATTTCGAGAGTTTAGGGGAGCCACTGATTCGTGTCCTACCCTCTATTCAGAGCCCGCCAATTTTAGAGCTGAAGCCAATGCCATCACACCTCAGGTATGCATTTATTGGTACTAACTCAACTCTTCCAGTCATTATTGCAGGTGATTTATCCAAGACGGAGGAAGAGAAATTATTGCACATTCTTCGGACATATAAGGTTGCCATCGGGTGGACATTATCTGACATCAAGGGAATCAGTTCTTCATTCTGTGTGCACCGAATTTTAATGGAGGACGAACATCGACCATCAGTGGAGCATCAATGCCGGTTAAATCCAGCTATGAAAGAAGTTGTGCGAAAGGAAGTTTTAAAGTGGTTGGACGCAGAGTTATCTATCCGATCTCAGACAGTTTGTGGGTGAGTCCAGTGCAGTGTGTGCCAAAGAAAAGTGGAATGACAGTAGTCAAAAATGAGAATGATGAGTTGATTGCATCCAGAACAGTCATCGGTTGGAGAATTTGTATAGATTATCGGAAATTGAACAAGGCTACACGCAAAGATCACTTCCCATTGCCGTTTATTGACCAGATGTTGGATAGACTTGTCGGGCATGAATATTATTGCTTTCTCGATGGGTATTCCGGATATAATCAGATTGCTATCGCCCCAGAAGATCAAGAAAAGACGACTTTTACATGCCCCTATGGTACTTTTGCATTCCGTCAGATGCCATTCGGCTTATGTAATGCACCAGCTACATTTCAAAGATGCATGATGGCAATTTTCTCTGATATGGTGGAGCGATTCATAGAGATCTTCATGAATGATTTTTCAGTCTTCGGATCTTCATTTGATTCATGCTTAGAAAATTTATCCAAGGTGCTTGAAAGGTGTGTTGAAACGAATCTGGTTCTTAATTGGGAAAAGTGTCACTTTATGGTGAAAGAAGGAATTGTACTTGGGCATCGAATTTCATCACAAGGAATTGAGGTAGACCGAGCAAAGATTGTAGCAATTGAAAAGTTACCACCACCGACCACAGTTAAAGGCGTACGAAACTTTCTTGGGCATGCAGATTTCTATCGGCGTTTAATTAAAGATTTCTCAAAGATCACCAAGCCGTTGTGTCAATTATTGGAGAATGGTGTTTCGTTTGTTTTCACAGCAGACTGTCTTGGAGCTTTCAATGTGCTAAAAGAGAAACTTGTGACTGCACTGATTGTTGCTGCACCTGATTAGGAGTTACCATTTAAGATCATGAGTGATGCTAGTGATTTTGCAGTAGGAGCAGTTATTGGGCAAAGGAAGGGTAAAGTGTTTCACAAAATTTATTATGCCAGCCAGACTCTAAACGACACTCAGCTCAATTATGCTACCACAGAGAAGGAATTATTGGCAGTAGTCTTTGCATTCGACAAGTTTAGACCTTACATTCTCGGCAACAAGGTCACAGTTTATACAGATCATTCGGCAATTAAGTATTTGATGGAAAAGAAGGATGCTAGGCCTCGACTGATTCGCTGGGTTTTACTCCTGCAAGAGTTTGATATTGTGATTAAAGACAAAAAAGACACGGAGAATTTGGTTGCTGATCACCTATCTCGATTGGAGACACGAGCTCATGTCTCAGATAGTGAAGTCCAAATAGCTGAAGATTTTTGTAGCGACCCTAACACTGTACCCATTTTTCCGTACCCTTTTTTTATACCTTAAATAAACTCTAGGCGGAATTTAAATCGAAATCGAAATAGAAATCGAAATTGGAATTGAAATCTATATTTTAAACCATTTATAAACTTAAAACAATTTAAAACAACTAAATAAAACATTAAAATCAATTAACAAATCAATTAAAAGGGGAGGGTAGAACCGTCCATTTGCGACGGAAGAGGAGGGGCGATCGATCTCCATAATTTTTGGAGATCGATCGCCAAGGGTAAAACAATGAGGGGAGATCGATCTCCATAATTTTTGGAGATCGATCGCCTGAGTTCCAGACATGGAGGGGCGATTGGTCGCCCCTCACCCTGGCGATCAGTCGCCTCATCATTTCGGCCTCCACTCTATTTTGGCGATCACATTTTTCTATTTGGCAAGCTCTCTGGAATCGAAATTTCATAGAGCAAACTTCAACCCCTTTCATTTCTTCCTCCTACGTATGCACTCTAAACACTTTAACAAAACTTAACTCATTTCTCAATTTATCAATCCCAACTTAACGGCCTAAACATACTTTAAAACGTGCTTAAAACATAACAAACTTTCGTGAAAACAAACTTCGTGGATACGTTCGAAAACTATACATTTCCTCCTGTTTTAAATTACTAAGCAATTTCCAATAAAACTTTATAAAAACAGTTTATAAAACAGGTTTCCAAAAATGTTTTAAAACCTATCAACTATCCAGAACCAAGCACCCTAAAATGTTCTAACTTTATACATATCCCTCAAAATAACCCAACACCCTCAAAACACGTACATAAATCCCCACGTGTCAGTTAAGCATCGACTGCGAAACACACCACCGCAAGCCATCCTCCGCCAACTGCATCACTCCTCAGGTGGGGGAATCTCGTCCTCACCTATGTCGAAGTCACCTACACCGTACAGACACCTATGAGATAAAAATCTCAGCAAGCTCTCGTAAATGTAAATGCATGCTATGCGTATGAGTTCAGAAAATCATGCAGCATTTTCTTTATCTTTACTCTGTGGGTGTCACCGAGATCTCAGCCTCCTAACCGGAGAGAGCACATCTAGCGATCGGACTACTCTTTCCAGCTAGACAGAGGGGGAGGGGGGTACACGCTTACAACACGTACAGCCGTGCCTGAGCCCCATCTCGCATGACTTATAACTGTATAACTGTATGAGTATGCAATAGATGTGGTATTGTGACAAACCCGTGATCGATCTTCACAATAGGTCGTGCCCCTCTCCAGGCCACATCGTCTTTTTCTTTAAAAACATCATGCTGAAATTCATTTTCTATGTTCTTTTAAAACACGTGATGCATGAACAGTTCAATATAAACGTAAACAAGCACATATATACCATCAGGACGATAACAACATAATCTATAAAAATAACTAGTCCTAACTACCCATCCAAAACAAATAAACAAACACGTCGCCAAAATTCCTCGAAACGACCTCGACGTACGGTGTAGACCAATCGGTCAGAGAAAATCACGAGAACTTACCTCGTGTCCAAAGCAGCTCAAGCTCCGTCCACGAGCGTTGTTTGTCTGAAGCAAACCATAACGATTATCAATACCACGCGTTTAAACTTCTAATCGTCTGAATTCAACAAAACCTTACTAAAGAAATTTCCTAAAGCTTTATCTTAACTAATCGAAGTATTTAAACAACGATTAACGCTTGATAGTTTAAAATCACAATTACGAGTTTTTCCTAAAAACCCGAAAATTCTCCAATTTTAACATTTCTCAAAAATTGATTTAACTTCGTCCAATAACGTTCAATACGCCCTATACATTCGTAATCTACAACAATCTATCGATTTCGAATGCTAAATCTCGATTTTAAACGAAACCTAAACGAAACCCTAATTGTTTAAACTCCGTAAAAATCGAAATAAATGCTCTAAGATCGTATATTCATACCTAGAGCGTCGATTGGAGGAGAAAACGCGAAGAACGGAGGAAAACGGATGTCGGAAGTCGAAGGAAATCGTCGCGGGCAGAGAGGAGATCGCAGGAAGAAAAGGAAGAAAAGTGTTCTGGCGTGAAAAATGGTGAAGCAGAAGGAGTTTGATGGTTTTAATAAAATTTGGTTTGCAAATTTATCATTTTTCCCTTAGTACATATTTTATATTCATTTCGTCCTTCGTTTCGTGAATCAACTAACTGTTCGGTTTCTCCAAATTTCCTTATTTTGCCAATAACTCCAACTTATTATTTGGGATTTATCAAAACTGTCCGTTCGCAAATCGGACCACGTTTACTATTTTTACTAAAACGTCATTTACATTACGAGAAATGTAATTACTCGAAATATAGCGTTATTACTGAGAAAAATCCCGTAAATTTCTTAAAATTCCTATTAATCGTTAGGATCGAAATGACTCTTTCCTTTTGCAAAACGGGCTTGATTCGACATACTTACAAAAATGTCATCACATAATATATTATTAATATTTCGTACAAGCCGGGTATTACATTCCACCCACCTTATTTAGAATTTTGTCCACAAAATTAAATCATACAAACAACTCAGGATACCTAGTCATCATATCCTGCTGTCGCTCCCAAGTAGCTTCTTCCACCTCGTGGTTCCGCCACAAATCTTTGACCAGCGGAATCTCTTTGTTGCGCAATACCTTGATGGAAGACTCCAAAATGCGTACGGGCCTCTCCTCATAAGTCAAGGTAGGCTGTACCTCGATCTCTGTAGCCTCCACGATATGTGACAGATTGCGCAAACATTTCCAAAGCATGGATACATGAAATACATCGTGGATACTCTCCGATAGAAGCCGGAAGCCTGTACGCCATTTTCCCGATCCTCTTTAGAATAGGAAAGGGCCCCACATATCGAGGGTTTAACTTGCCCCTCCTTCCAAACCTCATGACGCCTTTAAACGGAGAAACTTTCAGATAAACTTCGTCACCTTCTTCGAACTCTAGCTCTCTCCGTCTCGTGTCAGCATAGCTCTTCTGTCTGCTCTGAGCTACTTCTATACGCTGTCGGATAATGGCAATCGTCCCTGCCGTCTGCTGTAGAATCTTTGCACCAACGATGCTGGCCTCGCCAACCTTGTCCCAATATAACGGAGATCTACACTTCCGACCATATAGCGCCTCGTACGGTGCCATGCCAATGGTAGCCTGGAAGCTGTTGTTGTACGAGAACTCGATCAGTGGCAAATACCTGCTCCACGATTCCTGAAACTCCAGCACACAGGCTCTGAGCATATCCTCCAAAATCTGATTCGTCCTCTCTGTCTGACCATCAGTCTGAGGATGAAATGCCGTGCTGAAATTAAGCTGAGTTCCCATAGCTTTATGCAGGCTCTTCCAGAACTTCGAAAGTAAATCTCGGATCACGATCTGAGACAATAGAGACTGGCACTACATGAAGCCTAACAATCTCCTGCACATAAAGCTCGGCGAGCTGATCCATAAAAGATGCCATCTTCACAGATAAGAAGTGGGCTGACTTTGTCAATCGGTCCACGATCACCCAAACACCATCATGGTCCTTCGTCGTCCTCAGGAGCCCCACAATATAATCCATGGAGATCTGCTCCCATTTCCACTCCGGAATCGGCAGTGGCAATAATGTTCCGGCCGGCCTCTGATGTTCTGCCTTTACCTGTTGACAAACCAGGCAAGTTTCTACATATTTTGCAACTTCCCGTTTCATGTTAGGCTACCAGAAATGTTGTTTCAAATCCCGGTACATCTTGGTACTTCCCGGGTACACAGAATAAGCCGAAGAATGTGCCTCGACCAATATCTCCTTCTTCAGATCCTCGTCGTTAGGCACGTACCACCTATGCTTGAACTTCAGAATACCATCATCTGATAAGTGGAAATCCAACGAGTCACCCAACGTCATACTCGATCGAAGCTCCTCACACTCCGTATCATTCTGCTGAGCTTTGCGTATCCTATCCAGAATAGTCGGCCTGAGAGAAATGTTGGTGAGCATACTGGACAACTCTGCCACTATCTCCACATCGAACCTCTCGATCTCAGACCGCAGCGTAACTGACATCGCTGCTAGTGAAGGCTGACTCGTAGAAGGACCTCTACTCAAAGCATCAGCAACCTTGTTCGCCTTTCCTGGATAGTACTTGATATCAAAATCATAATCTTTGACGAACTCGAGCCATTGTCTCTGTCGCATATTCAGTTCCTTCTGCGTAAACAAATACTTCAAGGTCTTGTGGTCGGAAAATATCTCGCACTGCTGCCCATATAAATAATGTCTCCATATCTTCAGTGCGAAGACCACAGCTGCTAACTCAAGGTCGTGCGTAGGGTAATTCTGCTCGTACGGCTTCAGCTGCCGAGAAGTATAAGCAATAACTCTCCCCTCCTGCATCAATACACAACCGAGTCTAACTCCAGACGCATCACAATAAATACTAAACTTGTCACCTTCAACAGGTAGCGCCAATACTGGAGCGGTGGTCAATCTCTCCTTTAACTCCATAAAACTGTCGTCACAAGCAGCCGACCATATAAATCTCTTGTTCTTCCGAGTCAATCGTGAAAGAGGAAGTGCGATCTTCGAAAATCCCTCTATGAACTTCCGGTAATAACCAGCTAATCCAAGAAATCCACGCACCTCACGTACGTTCTTCGGCTGTGGCCAATCTCTGACCACCCGAATTTTGCTCCGATCCACAGAAACTCCATCCTGTGATATAATATGGCCAATGAAGCTCACTCTGTCTAGCCAAAACTCGCACTTCGAAAACTTTGGATACAGCTGGCGTTGACTCAGAATCTGCAAAACAATCCGCATATGTTCCTCGTGCTCTTCTTTTGTCTTGGAATAGATCAAGATATCGTCGATGAAAACCACAACGAACTTGTCCAAGTACTCCTTGAACACACGGTTCATCAAATCCATGAACGCTGTAGGGGCATTAGTAAGTCCAAAAGAGATGACAAGGAACTCATAATGCCCATACCTCGTTCGGAAAGCCGTTTTCTGTATATCTTCCTTCCGGACCTTCAACTGATAGTAACCCGAGCGTAGGTCAATCCTGGAAAATACTCGGGCACCTGTAGCTGATCAAATAGGTCATCAATCCGAGGCAGTGGATACTTATTCTTCATTGTCAATTTGTTCAACTCTCTATAATCGATGTACATCCTGAAGGTCCCGTCTTTCTTCTTGACAAACAGAACGGGCGCACCCCAGGGTGAAACGCTGGGTCGAATAAAACCCTTCTCTAACAACTCGTCAAGCTGAGTCTTCAGCTCTTTTAACTTGGCAGGTGCCAACCGGTATGGGTTCTTAAACCTTGGCGCGGCGTTTGGATAAACTGTCAATAGTAAACTCAATCTCCCGGTCTGGCGGTAATCCGGGAAGATCGTCGAGGAATAACTCAGAGAACTCTCTGACAATAGGAATGTCACTCGGCTTCACTCTGCTGAGCAACTGAATATTAAATACTGAGGCCAAATAAATAGAGCACGCACCTTTAAACTGCTCGTTGACCATAATGGAATAAGAAATAGGCGATCCCTCAATCGGTTCATCGCCTGATAAGAAAACTCAGTTTTACCCGGGGGTCGGAAGGTCACAATCCCGGATCAACAGTCGATGGTGGCGAAGTGCTGTGCAAGCCAGTCCATCCCTAAGATAAGATCATACCGCTCTATGCTCATAACTATCAAACGAGCATAAAGGGTAATATCCCCCACTGAGATGACGTTGCCCTGGAGAATACGTTCTGACTGCATAAGCTCTCCTGAAGGCAGCATCACTCTATACTCAACCCCAGCTAACTCAGTGTAACACCCGACATTTCGGCCAGGTGATTTTCTGACCATTTTCATTGTCACCCTCTTATTTAACCTTTATGATTTAAATTTAATGTTAAGACAAATTTATTACAAGTAGAGTAAAACTAGGTTGGGTGGCAGTTTTGTAATTAAGATTGATGGGTTGAGTATAAATAGAAAATGGAAACCTTAAACCTCATTTTATTACCACTGTAGCCGACATTCCCTCTCGGCGATTCCTTCTCTCCCAAGCTTTTGCTCTCGGCTACCAGAATCTTCCCTTGCTGACGGCTGGTTTCAGCCGGCTTTTCTTTGCAAATCCGCACCCGAGGTATGAAATGGACAATGTAGTCATTTATTAGTGATTAAAGTTCTGCTTTCAGCTCGGCATTTGAGTTCGGAATTTTCTTCGCAGTGGCTGAGTAGTTTAAGACCCTTTTAAGTCTGAGAGTAGAAATGTCATCCCAAATCGATTCTGAACATTTCAAAGTAACCAACTCAGATTTAATCAATGGTAAAACCTGTCCACCTAGTTTCAGATTTCAGACTGCAGTGTGTCAAACAGAGGATTCGGAGTAACCTTAGCTATTAGAGTCCTAGGACGATTTATGAATAGAACTATTAGGACCTTTGTTTTAACTACTGTAATGTACATGTTTTAGGTGAAGAAGTTTAAAGGGAAGAAGCTCGGATTGCTAAGGAAACCAGGTAAGTGAATGTATTAAGATTTTCGGCCACTAGGGCCCTACACCGCAAGGGTATTAGGAAATCATTGAGATGTCTGTCTGTTGACTATGACTAGTTATTGCCATGATATGAAGAAATTGTGTAAGAAGATGTTAAGTTACAGGATGTTTTGCTTGTCCTTATGGTATGATTTCTCTCTGTGAACTTCATGTTTATGTATTGAGTCCACGTTTAATATTGAGTTAAGAACATGAAAGGTAAATGTAATCATGATTAAGTGCAGGACAGGGAAAAGAGACCATGACAAGTATAGCTCGCGAATTCTCCCCCTGGTGGAGGCCGAGTTGATGATGTGTATGGCTCGCGAATTCTCCCACTGGTGGAAGCCGAGTTAGTCGTTACTATGATTGCCGCGATAGGCAAATGACTATGAACCCCTGTCTTTCTCCCTCGTCTCCTGCCTTAATACATGCCATGTAAATAATGAAAATGAACATGAATGAAGAAAGGTTTATGAACTTGTGTTCTTTAATTTGTGCACTCATGTATATCTGTCAGCATGCATTCCTTACTAAGCATTAGGCTTATAGTTGAACCCTATGGTGTAGGTGAAGGAGGTTCAGGTGAGGATACTTTGTTCAAAGAGGATGCTTAAGGCTTGTTGCTGGAGGAAGCTCAAAATGACAGTGCAGGACTGGAAAGGCGATTTATGACCCCTGGTTAACGCTCTTTTGTTTCAGTAAAATAAAGGATATGGTAGTTTAAGTAGGATGAGATTATTTTATAATGTTGAGCCTTGAGACTGTCTAGTTGATCACTGAGTCAGGGAATTATTATATAGATTTATAAATGATCTGTAGCTTAAGTCTTCCGTTATATGCATTCTGAATGAGTTGTGGTTTCTTTCTGTTGGAAGGAGTCATTTGATGATTTAGTGTTTTCTACTCTACCGTAAGATGGAAGCTGGATGAGGCAATCGTCCGGCTGACGTCATCGGCAGATGCCGAATGGATAGTAGTTTGAGGGTTTAGTCTTCCGGCTGACGTCATCGGCAGATGCCGAATGATAGTAGTTGATGGTTTAGTCTTCCGGCTGACGTCATCGCAGATGCCGAATGATAGTAGTTTGAGGGTTTGAGGGTTTAGTCTTCCGGCTGACGTCATCGGCAGATGCCGAATGATAGTAGTTTGAGGGTTTAGTCTTCCGGCTGACGTCATCGGCAGATGCCGAATGATAGTAGTTTGAGGGTTTAGTCTTCCGGCTGACGTCATCGGCAGATGCCGAATGATAGTAGTTTGAGGGTTTAGTCTTCCGGCTGACGTCATCGGCAGATGCCGAATGATAGTAGTTTGAGGGTTTAGTCTTCCGGCTGACGTCATCGGCAGATGCCGAATGATAGTAGTTTGAGGGTTTAGTCTTCCGGCTGACGTCATCGGCAGATGCCGAATGATAGTAGTTTGAGGGTTTAGTCTTCCGGCTGACGTCATCGGCAGATGCCGAATGATAGTAGTTTGAGGGTTTAGTCTTCCGGCTGACGTCATCGGCAGATGCCGAATGATAGTAGTTTGAGGGTTTAGTCTTCCGGCTGACGTCATCGGCAGATGCCGAATGATAGTAGTTTGAGGGTTTAGTCTTCCGGCTGACGTCATCGGCAGATGCCGAATGATAGTAGTTTGAGGGTTTAGTCTTCCGGCTGACGTCATCGGCAGATGCCGAATGATAGTAGTTTGAGGGTTTAGTCTTCCGGCTGACGTCATCGGCAGATGCCGAATGATAGTAGTTTGAGGGTTTAGTCTTCCGGCTGACGTCATCGGCAGATGCCGAATGATAGTAGTTTGAGGGTTTAGTCTTCCGGCTGACGTCATCGGCAGATGCCGAATGATAGTAGTTTGAGGGTTTAGTCTTCCGGCTGACGTCATCGGCAGATGCCGAATGATAGTAGTTTGAGGGTTTAGTCTTCCGGCTGACGTCATCGGCAGATGCCGAATGATAGTAGTTTGAGGGTTTAGTCTTCCGGCTGACGTCATCGACAGATGCCGAATGATAGTAGTTTGAGGGTTTAGTCTTCCGGCTGACGTCATCGGCAGATGCCGAATGATAGTAGTTTGAGGGTTTAGTCTTCCGGCTGACGTCATCGGCAGATGCCGAATGATAGTAGTTGATGGTTTAGTCTTCCGGCTGACGTCATCGGCAGATGCCGAATGATAGTAGTTTGAGGGTTTAGTCTTCCGGCTGACGTCATCGTAGATGCCGAATGATGGTAGTTTGATGGTTTAGTCTTCCGGATGACGTCACCGGTAGATGTAGAATGTGTTTTGTCGTTTAGCGACCGGTGGATGTTGGCTGACGTCACCGGAAGTTGTAAATGTTATCTTGTCGTCTAGTGACCGGTGGATGTCACCGGATGATGTTTTAATTGAGCACGCGAGGCCCACGTGCCCACCGGAAGATGTCTCCTTTTAGGCGGTAGTTAAGCGAGTCACGCGCAATACACGTGATGACCGGACGATGAAATCTCTGTAGATTGTCAACACATGCAACCCATGCAAACCCGAGTAGAATCATGTTAAGAGAGATGAGGGCATTCCTTCCTTGCCCGAGTTTTGTCAAGAAACCGATGACCGAGCCTAGTCGCTCGACTCTGTGAGAGTTTGAGCCGACGAGGTGTAGGAAATCGTGCACGAGAGGATTCGTCTTCCTTGATGGTTCTACGTCTCTGTTTCCAGTTTTAAAACAAAATATGTATTATGCAAATGTGAATGTCTGTCGAGAGTTAGAGAAGATGTAATAATAGTAAAAGTCAAGCGAACGATTAATGAAAGATTATGAATACGTGACGGCTCCTGGCCGGGGTCGTTACACTCAGACTCTAACCCCAATCTAGTCATGCATGCAGTCGATATGAAGGAGTGCGTAGCTCCCGTATCCATCAAAGTAAATACAGCTGTACCCATAATCAGAATAGTACCTGCTATCATCGACATCGCCAGTCTCAATAAATGCAAAGATCCTTGGCATAATCCTCCTCTGATCACTGCCTGACTGATCTCGGCCGGGCTTCGGGCAGTCTCTAACAAAATGGCCCACGTCTCCACACCGATAGCACACATTCATGCCCACTCTGCACTGGCCACTGTGCTCCCTCTGACACTTAGGGCAAATAGGTATCTGAGAAGCCCCTTGTACTTGCTTCCCCTTACCCCGATCATTACCTCCCTTAAGAGGTCTTTTAACACCCCTCTGTTGTTGCTGAGGCTGTGCTCTCGGCTGCCATCCTCGATTCAGAGACTGAGGACGTATCTCTCAGAAGAAACTCTTAGATGGCTCCCTCGGTTTGGTAGAATCTCTATCAACTGCCTCAATATCAAGTGCCCTGGCCACTATCTCGTCATATGATACATTCCGTACCCCAGATATAGTAAGGCACATCCGGAACTCCTGACTAAGTCCCTGTAAAAATCGGCGTACCTTGTCCTCGTTAACGCTGACCTGACGTGGTGCGAATCAAGAAAGGGCTTCAAACTTCCTCACGTACTCGGCAATAGAACTGACCTGCCGTAACTGCATAAACTCAACCATCTTCGCCTCCCGTACGGTATGGCTGAAATACTTGTCATAAAACAGCTCTCTGAATCTCTCCCATCCCATAATCGTCACATCGGTGGTCGTCTTGATGGAATCCCACCAAAATCGGGCGTCCAGTGCAAAGTGGTAGGTCACCAATGCAACCTTCTCTCCGTCCTCAATGCTAGCATAGGACCAGCATGTCCTCCATGGTGCGAATCCACTCCTCGGCTGAAGAGGGATCCGTGGACTATCCGTTAAATATAGGGGGCTGGAGCTTCTGAAATCTCTCCATCCCATGATTACCCGGAATGGCTGTCTTTCGAGCTCTAACGCCCTCACGGTCTATAAGAGTACCCAGTTGTTGAGACTGTCTCTCCATCTGCTGAGCTTGTCGCTCCATATGCTGGGATTGCTGGGCAATAAAATCCTTGAGGGTGTCGATCGTATCATCTCGGTCGTCTCGGTCATTTCCTCGACGCACCATTTTTATAAATAACTCCTATAAAAAGTTAAACAAATACTCTATAAAAAAATGAAATCAAATAAGGCTATGAACATACTAACAGTTGATGAAGAATGTCCGCGTAGTGGTTGTGCAGTTGAACAGTCTACAGAATCGATTTTAAAACCCGGGGGCTCTGATACCATAAATTGTAGCGACCCTAACACTGTACCCATTTTTCCGTACCTATTTTTTTATACCTTAAATAAACTCTAGGCGGAATTTAAATCGAAATCAAAATTGGAATTGAAATCTATATTTTAAACCATTTATAAACTTAAAACAATTTAAAACAACTAAATAAATCATTTAAAATCAATTAACAAATCAATTAAAAGGGAAGTGCAGAACCGTCCATTTGCGACGGAAGAGGAGGGGCGATCGATCTCCATAATTTTTAGAGATCGATCGCCAAGGGTAAAACAATGAGGGGCGATCGATCTCCATAATTTTTGGAGATCGATCGCCTGAGTTCCAGACATGGAGGGGCGATTGGTCGCCCCTCACCCTGGCGATCAGTCGCCTCATCATTTTGGCCTCCACTCTATTTAGGCGATCACATTTTTCTATTTGGCAAGCTCTCTGGAATTGAAATTCTAGAGCGCAAACTTCAACCCTTTTCATTTCTTCCTCCTACGTATGCACTCTAAACACTTCAACAAAACTTAAATCATTTATCAATTTATCAATCCCAACTTAACGGCCTAAACATACTTTGAAACGTGCTTAAAACATAACAAACTTTCGTGAAAACAAACTTCGTGGATACGTTCGAAAACTATACATTTCCTCCTATTTTAAATTACTAAGCAATTTCCAATAAAACTTTATAAAAACAAATTATAAAACAGGTTTCCAAAAATAAAACCTATCAACTATCCATAACCAAGCACCCTAAAATGTTCTAACTTTATACATATCCCTCAAAATAACCCAACACCCTCAAAACACGTACATAAATCCCCACGGGTCAGTTAAGCATCGACTGCGCAACAATCCACCGCAAGCCATCCTCCGCCAACTACATCACTCCTCAGGTGGGGGAATCTCGTCCTCACCTATGTTGAAGTCACCTACACCATACAGACACCTATGAGATAAAAATCTCAGCAAGCTCTCATAAATGTAAATGCATGCTATGCGTATGAGTTCAGAAAATCATGCAGCATTTTCTTTATCTTTACTCTGTGGGTGTCACCTAGATCTCAGCCTCCTAACCGGAGAGAGCACATCCAGCGATCGGACTACTCTTTCCAGCTAGACCGGGGGGGGTACACGCTTACAACACGTACAGCCGTGCCTGAGCCCCATCTCGCATGACCTATAACTGTATGAGTATGCAATAGATGTGGTATTGTGACAAACCCGTGATCGATCTTCACAATAGGTCGTGCCCCTCTCCAGGCCACATCGTCTTTTTCTTTAAAAACATCATGCTGAAATTCATTTTCTATGTTCTTTTAAAACACGTGATGCATGAACAGTTCAATATAAACGTAAACAAGCACATATATACCATCAGGACGATAACAACATAATCTGTAAAAATAACTAGTCCTAACTACCCATCCAAAACAAATAAACAAACACGTCGCCAAAATTCCTCGAAATGACCTCGACGTTCGGTGTAGACCAATCGGTCAGAGAAAATCACGAGAACTTACCTCGTGTCCAAAGCAGCTCAAGCTCCGTCCACGAGCGTTGTTTGTCTGAAGCAAACCACAACGATTATCAATACCACGCGTTTAAACTTCTAATCGTCCGAATTCAACAAAACCTTAATTAAGGAAATTTCCTAAAGTTTTATCTTAACTAATCGAAGTATTTAAACAACGATTAACGCTCGATAGTTTAAAATCACAATTACAAGTTTTTCCTAAAAACTCGAAAATTCTCCAATTTTAACATTTCTCAAAAGTCGATTTAACTTTGTCCAATAACGTTCAATACGCCCTATACATTCGTAATCTACAACAATCTATCGATTTCGAACCCTAAATCTCGATTTTAAACGAAACATAAACGAAACCTTAATTATTTAAACTCCGTAAAAATCAAAATAAATGCTCTAAGATCGTAGATTCATACCTAGAGCGTCGATTGGAGGAGAAAACGCGAAGAACGGAGGAAAACGGAGGTCGGAAGTCGAAGGAAATCGTCGCGGGCAGAGAGGAGATCGCAGGAAGAAAAGGAAGAAAAGTGTTCTGGCGTGAAAAATGGTGAAGCAGAAGGAGTTTGAAGGTTTTAATAAAAGTTGGTTTGCAAATTTACCATTTTACCCTTAGTACATATTTTATATTCATTTCGTCATTCGTTTCGTGAATCGGCTAACTGTTCGGTTTCTCCAAATTTTCCTTATTTTGCCAATAACTCCAACTTATTATTTGGGATTTATCAAAACTGTCCGTTCGCAAATCGGACCACGTTTACTATTTTTACTAAAACGTCATTTATATTACGAGAAATGTAATTACTCGAAATATAGCGTTATTACTCCGAAAAATCCCGTAAATTCCTTAAAATTCCTATTAATCATTGGGATCGAAATGACGCTTTCCTTTTGCAAAACGGGCTTGATTCAACATACTTACAAAAATGTCATCACATAATATATTATTAATATTTCGTACAAGCCGGGTATTACAATTTTCCTGATGAAAAGATCATTGCCATAGATGTGTTACCGTGGTATGCTGATTATGTGAATTTTCTCGCCGGAGGGGTCATCCCAACCGATTTATCGCATCACCAAAAGAAGAAATTTTTTGCCGATGTCAAGCGATTTTATTGGGAAGAGCCGATTTTATACAAATACTGTGCAGATCAAGTTATTAGACGTTGTATCCCGGAAGATGAGGTAATATCTGTATTAACACACTGTCATTCGTTGGAATGTGGCGGACACTTTGGTGGCAAACGGACAGCAGCTAAGATACTTCAGTGTGGGTTCTACTGGCCCGCCTTGTTTAAAGATGCCTATGCGTTTGTTGTAGCCTGTGATCGATGTCAACGGACCGGTAATATTTCTCGCCGTAATGAGATGCCTTTGACGAACATCTTGGAGGTTGAGCTGTTTGATGTATGGGGTATTGATTTTATGGGACCGTTTCCGTCGTCGTATAACAACAAATACATTCTTTTGGCGGTGGATTATGTCTCCAAGTGGGTTGAAGCAATAGCTTCGCCAACCAATGATGGCAAGGTGGTCTTGCATTTTCTGCAGAAGAATATTTTCACTCGCTTTGGAACACCTCGAGCTATCATTAGTGACGAGGGCACTCACTTCTGCAATAGACAGTTTGAAGCACTACTCAGTAAGTATGGGGTGAAGCATCGCAAGGCGTTGGGATACCACCCCCAATCAAACGGGCAGGCTGAAGTCTCTAATCGAGAAGTAAAGAAGATCCTTGAGAAGACAGTTGCAAATTCAAGAAAAGACTGGGCTCGCAAGTTGGATGATGCTTTATGGGCGTACCGGACCGCGTTCAAAACGCCTCTGGGAATGTCACCATATAGGTTGGTCTTCGGGAAAGCGTGTCACTTACCGGTTGAGTTGGAACACCATGCTTTATGGGCGATGAAGAAGCTAAATTTTGAGTTCACAGCCACAGGTCAAAAACGTCTCCTTCAAATCAATGAGCTTGAAGAACTGAGAAATAATGCATATGAGAATTCAAAAATATACAAGGAGAAGACCAAAGCATGGCACGACAAGCACATCGTGGAGAAGGATCTATCACCGGGACAGCAGGTACTTTTATTTAACTCCCGTTTGAAATTGTTTCCAGGAAAGTTGAAGTCGAGATGGTCGGGTCTTTTACGGTGGTGCAAATATTCCCTCATGGAGCTGTTGAATTACGAGGAGCCGATGACACGACATTCAAGGTGAATGGCCAACGAGTGAAACCTTACTTTGGCTGCAATATTCCAAATGACCCCTCTGTCACTCAACTCATTCCCGAAAAATAAACGCTACCAAACGTCAGGCTGAAGACAGTAAATCAAGCACTTAGTGGGAGGTAACCCATTGATTTGAATTTTTTTACGTCAGTCGAGTTGAGCTTTTAAGTTGTTATTTTATTTTATTAAGGTATTTTTAATGATTTTTTTTCTTTTTTGTTTTAGTTTTCTATTTGACAAAAAAAAATTTCAAAATGACAGAAATTAAAAAAGGGGATAGTCGATACATCGACTATCACCCTTCACCGAGCGAGAATAGCAGCCCCGACGCCCGAGCACTTCCTCCGACGACCGAAGCCCTAGCTCCGCCGAGGTTCGCCCAGCTCCGGCAGATTTTCATTCCGGCATCTAAACTCCGAACTTTGCTTCCATTGCTGGCACGGCGACGACTCCTCCACTCGCCAGCGTGCTCCATCCAGGTTTTCATCGTTTGATTGTGGACATTATTCTGCTCATAGTTGTTGCATTCTTTTGCTGTTCTAGTTGCTTTAAAGGGTTATTGGCTAGCAATCTTCTTGGACTGATACTCAAGTTTGGGGGAAGTTAGATGTTTCAAATTTACGGTGCTTATTCTCAGTAAATTCTGCCCACCAGCTGTTTGATAAATTGCCTATGAAAAAATTGGCTCTGGTTCTTGGACTATTTGTGAAGCAAACACCAATCTTTATATTTTCCAATGACTTCTAAGCACTTGAGAGGGTCCTCTAGTGCCTCCAGCTCTTCACGGCCAAGTCCGCTTCCACATTCGTTCTTCAATGAGGAGGCGAAGACATTTTATCAACAATTTATGTTGACGGACAAGGCCATAATTTGTGAGGTCCAATTTCAGCCAGACCGAAGTGATGGCGATATCCTGGAAATGCTCCAGTGGAGAAATTGGGGAGAAGTAGCTGTCTTGAGGGGTGATGCAAATGTTAGTGTCGTTCGAGAATTTTATGCTAATCTGAAGGCCTCAAAAACTGATGCACGGGTCTCCGCTGAAGTTATTAATGAAAAATTTGGGTTGCCAAACATCCCGGATGACGAGTTCCAAGCATTACTGGCTGCCGGACCCAATTATGATGAGATTTTACGTGAGATGGGCCATCGACCAGCTCAATGGGTTTACACCAGATCCGATAACACATTGCCGCGCTATTTAGTCCCGAGCAGCCTGAATCGATATGCTCAAGCCTGGTGCCGGTTCATCCGCTGCAATCTAATGCCGACCTCCCAAAAGACTGAATTTACCAGAGAATGTGCAATGCTGCTTTATTGCATTTTAAAAGGAAAATCGATTGATGTCAGACGAATTATTCACAATAACATTGCAGAATACCGAAGGCAAACTGTGAATGCCGCCCACATTCATCCGGTCTTGATCACACAGCTTTGTGCCGCCCAGCACGTATCGATGAAATCTGATGACGAACCATGGGTCCAGCAAACTATCTTTGGCTCGTCCAACATATCGAGGATAGCTAACTGGCCTCATGGTCGGGCTCGTCCTGATGGACTGGGATTTATTGAATATGAGCCTGAAGCGGAGGTTCCTCCTCAACCCATGCCGGCCCCTCGTCTCTCCAAAGGAACTCCGTCTTTTTTCATACCGAGAATTCGACAAAATGACGCTGATGCTCGCCTTAAACGGCGCTATAAAAGGCAGGGGTCTGCTTCCACTACCTTCGGCGCCTCTTCTTCATCTGCTGAGCCACCTCCTTCTCATGCTCCGGATGATGTTAAGCAAATGTTCGAAGCTTTAACCCTTGGTCAACAGCGGTTGCAGCACCGCATTCAAGATCTTCAAGCGCGTGATTTGGAGCGTTCACTTTATGAAGCGCAGTATATGGCTGCCTTCAATGCTTATCATGGCTTCTCAGCACAATCCACTCCTCCGTTCCCCATGTATCTGGATCGCCTATCTTAGCCATACGACCCTCCACAAGAGGGTGACGATGCTGATCTTTCTGACTCACTGTCCGACTCTTTATGAGGTACGCTGCTTAATTTTGAACACATTGTGGACATGTAGATTTTACATTTAAGGGTGTTAGGGTAAATTTTAGCGTACTTTCTGATTAGCCGAAACTTTTTGTGGTCTTATTGTCTGGATTGTTGATTTGAGGTGTCAATGACTGAATTTGTGATTTCATGTATGCCTTTGCTTCCTGGATAACTCTGAGTATTTAGAACTTGTGGTAATTGCACTAACTCTGGTTTATTTTGAGATTCTCATCTTATTGCGCACATGTTCATTTTCTTTTGACTTAATTTGTTAGTCATAGCTCATGTAGTCTATAAAGAGTGAACCAAACACAGTGAGGGAGTGATTGAGTTCAAATACTGTAAGGGAGAGCACCTCCAGTTAAAGTAGTGAGAGACATTGAGATATAAATCCTTCTTAGTTTTGCCCTGCATCCGCGAAAGCGAAACTTGGTTTAGCACGATGAAAGAATGACTTAGGCCATTGTTGCATCGTTTGAGCCTTTTTGAACACACCCTTTTTTGCGTCTGTTATCGACACCCATAGTCACCTCATTGAGCCTATGATTTACCATTTCATTTGTTACCATTATTTGAGCCTACCTTAAAACTATTTTGCCTATCTGATCAAAAGAGCACTGGGTTATTATTGTTGTTCGAGGGAGAATAGGAGAAAAGGATGGCAAGGTCTAACAAGAACTCCTTTGTCTTATGATTTATGTTTAGTGTTTTCTATTGTCATTCCTCTATTCGTGTTGAAAAAAAAAGAGAGAAAAGTGCAATTGCTAGTTTTCAATTATATTTATGTTGTTTAAATTTTAGTGCAATAATGACAAAGGAGTCAAAATTGGGTAACGGTGAGTGAAATAAGTTTTGGGGTGAGAGAGAGAAAAAAGGAAGTGTGAGCAAATCTGTTTGAGCGAAAAAGGGTTGAAGAAAATGTTGAGTGGTTGAGATAAGGAAGGATGAATAGTGCTCTCTAATTAGTCTTAATTTCTAAAAATTCATACCTTTTGACCTGGCCGAACGTTACAAACCGAATGAAAGTCCTATCGACTTTTGTTTTGTTTTACTGATTTCCGTTACTAGTGAATAATGGGCAACGCTGGAGAACGATCAGAGTGATTGAAGTGTCCTTAAGAGTGTTTGCCTTTACCGTAGACACGTGTGCTAACCTATCAATTTAAGAAAATTGGGCATGAACACACACACACACACGAGGAACTCTTAATAAGCTAGTGTTGATGTTTTATTACAAGTTACTAATTGTAAAGAGTTTATCTAAGATGTTTGGGTATACTTGTGTCAATCTGAGACGAATTATTGAAATTTGCAATCTAGATTGTTTGATCATGATGTCTTGGCTAGTCTTTTTGATTGAGGATGGGAATATACCTTTAATTGTGTTGATTTCTTTTCGCTTGAGGACAAGCTTTCGTTCAAGTTTGGGGGTGTGATAAGCGTGTATTTTGCACACTTATTCGTGCTTTTCATTCTTGTTTCGATTAGTTTTTCCTCGAGCGTTTGAGTTTATTTGATGTTGTTGGTGAGATTGTGCAGGTAAGTTGAGTTTTAACAGGTAATGGCGGAATTGGTTTGAAATTAGGAAATCAAGACAAAAGGGAAGCAAAGAAGAAAAGGTGATCACGATCGATCGTGCTCATACTGCGATCGATCGTGATCCGAGGATATTTTCTCCCAGAATTCTAGAGCCGGCCCGATCGATCAGGCTTTGAACCTCGATCGATCGTGATCCGAGGATAATTTTCTTCAGAATTCCAGAGCCGGCCCGATCGATCGGACTTTGAACCTCGATTGATCGTGATACAAACTAAATTCTACCAAAAATCTAGAGGCGGCCCGATCGATCGGGCTTTTGAACCTCGATCGATCGTGATCAGCAGAGATATCATGCCTAAGTGTCGCGCGATCACGATCGATCGTGATAATATTGCGATCGATCGTGATTACGGGAAAATATTAAAATCTGATTTTTTTAATTGATTGATCGGGTTGATCTTGGCCGTTGATTGATGAACCGCGGCCCTAAGTCGAGTAAAGATAAAAGTCTGAGGAGGAGGCAAGTAAGGGAGACAACGAGATATTGAGAAAAACCCTACGGAGACATCGAAGGCCGGATCAAAGTAATTGGCGAGGAACGAGCAAATTCGACGGAAACTTCACAGTGTTTTCTTTCTTCTCTTCTTTTCTTATATCATGAACTATTTTATTTTCTCTGTAGTTGTCTTTAACTTTATCATGAACTAAACTTTCGATTCTAGGGTTTCGACATAACTTTGTTATGACTATTTATTTTTCTTAATTCCAATTTTTAGTTTTCTATTCCTTTTATGTGTTGAGTAATCTATTCTGAACTTAATACTTAGGTTTGCTTGATCACCAAAACTAAGAATTTTAGGGTTAATTCGGGATGCGAGAGCGGAGAATTTAACTGTGCATTGATATTTTGCCTCAAAAAGGAGTCTAGACTAGAGATAGTTAGGGCGTTTGAGTGGTAATTCAATTTCTTGTTCTTAATGTGTTCAATTGATTGTAGGGTTAGAAACCGAGAGGTAATAACACATCAATTGAGTAAGTTTATTAATACTCGAGAGAGTTTAATTAACAACATAGCGAAATAACCATCAACACGAGAGAATAAAAATTAATTACTTGAATTAGGATACTAAATAAGATTATCTAAGTGAAATCGGAACCCTGGAAATTTTCTCATCATATAATCTTAACTTTTTACATTCGAATCTGTTATTTAAATTGTTTGATTTATTTTATTTGAATTATTTTAGTTTAAAATCATAAATCATCAACATATTGTTTCTTTTCAAATTAAGCTGAAATTTAGATATTCAATACTTAACATATTTATTCCTCGTGGGATCGACACTCGTGGTTGCAAACACTTTACTATTTTTGCAACACGTGCACTTGCGTGTAGTTTTTCGGCAACAGCTGCCTTAGCACCTCTATTACTGTAACACCCGGCATTTTGCCTATGTAATAATTCCCCGAATATGTAAGCAGAATTTCTCCGATATTAATGCAATGATTGTTTTTAATAAAATTGTCGACGTGTTTAATCGAACGAGGGTGATTCGTGAGACCGAATCGATTAACTAAATAATGTTTTAGTTAAAAACCAATGGAAGGGCAAATTAGGAAGAAATTAAGGTTGGTGGGAGAAATCAAATGGATGATTGACACTTGGCAAACTTGTGGAAGAAGACAAGCCATGTATCCCATTTCCTTCTCTTCCTCCTACGTGAGACATTTTCCCTCTCTGCTCTCTCTCATTTTCCTCTCTGCTTCTCTCTTTCGGTTAAAGAAAACCAACGCAAGGAGTTTCTTCCTTCTCTGATTTTCCTCCTGCTTTTCGGTCTAAGGTAATCATCTTAGATAGAAAACGATTTTTTTTGTTTATTCATTTGCTAGTTTCGTGATGTTTAGGGTTAATGTCCGTTTATGTATGCTATAGGTTCGTGAACCAACGTTGTTGTGCGCGCATAGCTTGCTGCATTTCGGACAACAGGTAAGTTCATACATTTAGGTTTGGCCCTTAAGGCCCTACAACACGGAGGTACTAGGTTTATGTTGTCGGGATTTCTATTGGGTAGTTAAACCATAGGTTATGTTTAGGTTAAGTGTATTCTGTTTTATATTCTGCTTATTATTCTGTCGCCTGTCTATGAATGTTCATGCATACACGTTTTCTCTAAAAGTCATGAAAATGTTTTCTGTACACGGTTTGAAGTTAAGTAAGATAAAACCTGTAATGAAATGTATGGTTAAGTGTGGATGAGGACTGGCATCCTGTCATGTACTCCTGTTATGTCCTATTGTGGCATGTACTCCTGTTGCGCCAGCTCCTCTGCCCACTTATACCTTCCTGTCCAGTGAAACGTAATGTAATGAAATGTAATGTTCATGTATTTGAAAATGTTCATGCATAGCATATGCACACTGCATTCTAGTATGTCCTTACTGAGCTCTAGGCTCATAGATGAACTTCATGTTGTAGGTACGGATACTCCAAATGAGGACCTTGTGCCTCAAAATGACGAGCTAAAGTAGTTGATGGATAGAGCTCACGGGGTTTGGCTGCTGCAGTCAGACAAGAGTTAATCCTGTGAGAATGTGTTTTCTGAAGTTATGTCCCATATTGTATAGCTTTTGAAATTTTAAAACATTTAAAATGTAGGTCCAGTTCTGTACTACTTTGTGGTTTGTAAAACGATGTATGGAACCTGTATTGATGTTTAAAACCTCTGTATTTGACAGTTGAACTATGTTTTGAAGTATTCTGGAATTTGTTTGGAATATTTTCTGTTAGTCTGTGCATGGACAGTTTCTGGTTTTAGAGCTATCCATGTAGTGTGATTTTTCCTTAAGTTTCTATCATGTTAGAGCCATCCATGTAATTTGTTTTTCCTTAAAATTCCGTCGTGTTTTTCCCGATATGTTCAAAATCATGTTTTGAATCGTTTTCTGAAGTTTGAAGTTTTCATACCTTCTGTTTCACAACTTCTGTTTCATGTAATCATGTTAAAAGTTGCCAGTTTTGTCTTTTAAGTTTTATTCATCGGTCATGTTCACACTTTTCATCCACCGGTCACTGTTCACAATTTTCATCATCCGGTCACTGTTCACATTTTTCATCATCCGGTCACTGTTCACAATTTTCATCATCCGGTTCACTGTTCACAATTTTATCATCCGGTTCACTGTTCACATTTTTCATCATCCGGTTCACTGTTCACAATTTTTCATCATCGGTTCACTGTTCACATTTTTCATCACTGGTTCACTGTTCACATTTTTCATCATCCGGTTACTGTTCACATTTTTCATCCACCGTTCACTGTTCACATTTTTCATCATCCGTTCACTGTTCACATTTTTCATCATCCGGTCACTGTTCACATTTTTCATCATCCGGTTACTGTTCACATTTTTCATCCACCGTCACTGTTCACATTTTTCATCATCCGTCACTGTTCACATTTTTCATCCACCGTTCACTGTTCACATTTTTCATCCACCGGTCACTGTTCACAATTTTCATCATCCGGTCACTGTTCACATTTTTCATCATCCGGTTACTGTTCACATTTTTCATCATCCTGTCACTGTTCACATTTTTCATCCACCGTTCACTGTTCACATTTTTCATCCACCGGTCACTGTTCACATTTTTCATCATCCGTCACTGTTCACAATTTTCATCATCCGTCACTGTTCACATTTTTCATCATCCGTTACTGTTCACATTTTTCATCATCCGTTACTGTTCACATTTTTCATCATCCGTCACTTTGAATTCATCGCTGCCTTTTTAAACTAAGTCTTCCGCCTTTATTTCCTGTTTCCTGCTACTGCCAATTGCACTGTTTCATTTGTCCTTCTGCCATTCATTTTGTAGTCTAGTTTTGAACTGTTTCATTTTCTCTGTTCTGATTCCAAATCCCGGAAATGTTTTTCCTTCTCTGTTAAGCTTTAGGGTTTTACTCTTAAAAGTTCAGTCTGTTTTCTGTTTGTTTAAAAAAAAAAAATATAGTCCCCGTTTTCTGTTAAATGTCCCGGAGTGACGGCTCGGTTCTCGGATCCCGATCGGGTTTGGTTGCGGGCTGTCACAATTACTAAGTTCAAATGTTCTGCATGTTCTTCACTAGAACGTGAATAGATTAAAATATCGTCTATAAACACAATAACAAACTTGTCTAAATACTCGTGAAACACTCTATGCATAAGATCCATGAAGGCTGCCGGTGCATTTGTCAATCCAAAGGACATAACCAAAAACTCATAATGTCCATACCTTGTGCGAAAGGCAGTCTTTGGAATATCTTCGGTTTTGACTTTTAGTTGGTAGTAACCTGACCTCAAATCAATCTTAGAGAAAACTCGTGCACCACGGAGTTGGTCAAATTGGTCATCAATCCTCGGTAATGGATACTTATTCTTGATAGTTAACGTATTCAATTCCCTATAATCAATGCACATACGCATCGATCCATCTTTCTTTTTGACAAAAAGAACAGGTGCATCCTATGGTGAAAAGCTAGGGCGTATGAACCCTTTCTCCAACAGATCCTCTAACTGCTTCTTTAATTCTTTAAGTTCGGTTGGTGCTAATCTATATGGATTTTTAGACACAGGGTCAGCGCCGGGATAAACATCTACAATGAATTCAATTTCCCTATCTGGTGGCAAACCAGGAAGGTCATCTAAGAATACTTCAGGAAAGTCTTGGACAACTAAGACATTTTGTGGATTTGCCTCCCCTACAAGTTGTGTGTCTAAAACGCTAGCTAAGAAGCAAGAATACTCTCCACATGGGGAAGGTCTAGTGTTAATAGAAGTCATCATAGACATTTCCTTACTCTTCCTTGAAGCTTGAAAGGTATGTTTCGAACTACCAGGGGGTTGGAAACTAACTATTCCAGTCCTACAATCAATTGTGACGTGGTGTTTAAACAACCAGTTCATTCCTAGAATTACATCAAATCCTGTTATATCCATAATAATGAGATCAGCAGGTAGATTTACGTTCCCTACTAACACATCACTGTCAAGTATCACTTGGTTAGAGTGCATGCGTTCACCAGAGGGTAATGCAACATTAAACACATGCATGGAAGGGGTAAACTGTACATCTAATTTAACAGCAAAAGCAGATGCTATAAATGAATGAGTTGCACCAGAATCTAATAAGGTAAAAGCAGGCACTGAGTTAATCAATATAGTACCTGACACAACAGTGGGCTGTTCCCCACCCTAATCACTCTAGTGCCTAATCAATATAGTGCCTAATCACGCTAAGATCTTCTTCAGTTCTCAAGTTGGGCACCTCTCTTGGTACTCTTGGTCTTCCTTATCGTCTAGCCATTTTCTATACTCCTGTTCAAGGTTAACTACTCTCATAAACATCTAATAACTAAGGTTAACATAAACACTTACAGTTGTTGGAGTACTCTCATGCGACGATCGGCACTGATGAGTAATCTTTTGAACAGTTTAACTGAATGTCTCTGATACCATACTGTAACGCCCCGAATTATATAAACCCGGTTTGTTACACATACTACTAAACCGAACTATGACTTTTGAGAAAATTTAAAATTTCATTCAATGGTCAAGATTTTGACTCTTAAAATGTTAAAACTTGCAGCGGAAAAATCATCATATAAAAAAACAATCTTTATAAAAAAAATTAAAATATTCAAGGCAGTTGGTTGAAAGAGAAAGAGAAAACTGATCACGTTGTTCGGTCACTAAACGACAAAAGGAAGTCTTCTAATCACAAACAAAACAGAGCACATCATCCGGTCACTAAACGACAACACTTCTACTACATCTTCCGATAGGTCTAATACACGACATCCACCGATCACTAAACGACAAAACTTATTATACACATCCACCGATAGCTTTTACTGAAGACATCATCCGATGGCTTTTACTGAAGACATCATCCGTACTGAAGACATCATCCGATGGCTTTTACTGAAGACATCATCCGATGGCTTTTACTGAAGACATCATCCGATGGCTTTTACTGAAGACATCATCCGATGGCTTTTACTGAAGACATCATCCGATGGCTTTTACTGAAGACATCATCCGATGGCTTTTACTGAAGACATCATCCGATGGCTTTTACTGAAGACATCATCCGATGGCTTTTACTGAAGACATCATCCGATGGCTTTTACTGAAGACATCATCCGATGGCTTTTACTGAAGACATCATCCGATGGCTTTTACTGAAGACATCATCCGATGGCTTTTACTGAAGACATCATCCGATGGCTTTTACTGAAGACATCATCCGATGGCTTTTACTGAAGACATCATCCGATGGCTTTTACTGAAGACATCATCCGATGGCTTTTACTGAAGACATCATCCGATGGCTTTTACTGAAGACATCATCTGATGGTTTTACTGAAGACATATCCGATGACGTCAGCCGGACGATTTATCCAACTACATCTACCGGTAGACAACGTCTTCAGACAGACAACAGAAATAATAACTCAGCAAAACATCAAATTTCACTCTAAACACAGTGAAACTCTGACTACCAAGGAACCTGAGCATTTTACAAAAATCATCCAAAACTACTTAGATCCGTGGCGGCTTTAGTGTATTAATCACAAAGCCTCACATTGCACTTCATCGGTCATCTAACTACTAAGACATAAGAAAATGAGGAAAATGTACCTAGGTTGAAGGAAAATCGGGCGAGGGAATTGCCTAGAGGGTTTTGCTGCAGAGCTGAAGGCTGAAAGAGAAATGGTAAGCTGGATAGTGGTGGCTTTAGTGTATTAATCACAAAGCCTCTTTCCTTAAATAGGTTATCCATTATAGCTCTCAATTTACTACTATGCCCTTACTTCGTCACCCATTAACCTATCTAATATTTCCCTCCATTTTCTCCACAACATGCTTACTATTAAATAACGGAATAGAAATTGGTTTAATAGAACCGTGTGTTACATATTCACATCCACCGTTGTCACTATTCATTTTTGTCTTATTCATATCCACCGTTCTCTTTAGAAATCACATCTACCGCTACTCTTTTAATAAGCACATCCGCCGCTGTCATTGTTCACTTTTGTCTTATTCACATCCACCTGTGAATAGTAAATTTCTGTTTGTAGTTCACATCCACCTGTGAATTGTAAATTTCTGTCTGCAGTTCACATCCACCGGTGAACAGTAAATCTCTCTTTTGTTTATTCGCATCCACCACTGCCACTGTTCACTTTTGTCTTATTCACATCCACCTGTGAATAGTAAATTTTTGTTTGTAGTTCACATTCACCGGTGAACAGTAAATCTCTATTTTGTTTATTCACATCCACCGCTGCCACTATTCACCTTTGTCTTATTCACATCCACCTGTTGACGTGCCTCGGGTTGCAATTAAAAGAAAAATTAGTAAAGTCCCAAACTTTAAATCATCTTCCTACTTATTACGTGTTTTTTCTTTTGTAGGTATAATTTATGGAAGGAATGCATAAGGAGCACTTGGAGGATTTGCCACTTGGCCCATGGGAATTTGTCTTCCCGGCCCATTAATTTGTAATTTTTATTTTTCAAACTTATTTGGCATACATTCGCCTTTATTGTATGGATTATATATTTGCATATCATGCATTAGATTGTGTGTTTAGGGTTAGATGTATGATGGTGGATTATGGGTTGAAGAAATTCAACCAAATATTCAAAGGAAGAAGACATCAACATAAGGGAGCCCAAAGGAAGCCTTGGCCCAATGAAGAGCTCACATTTAAAGGTATGATTTTACAGGTACAAGAGTTAGTGGCAACATGGATCGATGATGTGGCACGATTCCCTCAATTGATCCATTTAGGCATGGCATTCATCTCCTCCCTAGGATGTGTGTTTGTTTGCCTTGATCTTGGCCATCCATCTTTTTTATCCAAGGGCCACCATTCATTCATCCTTATGGAAACCCTAATCATCCACCCTAGGATTTTCTATTTAAGCATAGAATTGGTATTTGTAAACAATTTTTGCTCATTTTATGAAATTTCTATTTCTCTCTTCTAAGGTGGGTAACCTTTAGAGTTTTTCCTTGATTCTTTGAACCAAGTGGTGTAGCCCTCCATTATTAATCTAGCTCCGGGTTGCTAGATTAATTCTTACTTATTCCCTCGCCTTCTCCATTGGGAGTTGGAGTTGAGGAAGCAAAACTAGGCCTACGGTGGTCGGTTTTCCTCCGGAAAAATTGTTTACCCGAGAGCTTAAACCGTAAGATCGCTTGTAACGCCCCGAACCCGCCCTGGCTCGGTTCGCTACGTTTGCAAACCGATCCCGCATTTAAAATATCATTTAAAATAATTTTAGTAAATTTTTACAACTCATTTTCGGGTTTTTCGAACCCTCGAAATTCATTGGAAAATGGGCCCAAAATACGTTTAAAATACATCGAAAAATGTCGGGTCAAAACATTGTAGAAATAGGGAAAATTTGGAAATAAAACGAAAAATGGCTCAAGGAGGCGCTGGGCGCGCGCCCAGGCAGTGCACATGCTACGCGCGCCAGTGCACTCACTGCGCGCGCGCACGCCTGCGCGCTGGGGCGCGCCTGTGCGCCCCACCGCGACTGGTCGCGGTCCGAGGCCCGATTGGTCGGGCCTCCTCGGGTTTTCTCGACCCAAAACACTTAAAAACCTTCTATTTTGACCCCTTTTGACCTTTCCCCACTTTTCCTCATATTTCTCCACCCCGAACACCTCCAAAATTCACGAAACTTTAACCATACCTCCCCGACACTTGAACCTTGAAATCTCGTAAAAATTTTAGAAAACCGACTTCAACCGAATATAAGTAAAAATAGCGAACTTAAACCCGACGTCGTTTGTTTTAAATTCAATATGGACGGCATAACGCCTAAATCCTTTAAAACCAAAACCTGCAAGAGAATATATAGTTTAAATTCCCAAAATACCACCACCATTACTCAACAACCCAACGACTCGAAATCTTTAAAAATTTATTACGAAAACCTTTATAAAAACAACGTGCCAACAAGTATCAAATCTCCCAATCACCAACCAGATACATCAAAAATACCAAAATAACCATCACTCGCAACTCCCCGAAGACCATGATCGAGACGCCCCGACAACTGCCTGCACCGGCATGCCCTGTACATCACCAACTGTGCTCCAATCCTAGCTTTCCTTAGGCCCTCACCTGTACTCCCGTCTACACCTACACCACGGAACACAAAACATAAGCCTAATGCTTAGTAAGTAGGGAATAATGCATACGACAAACATAATGCAACACAACCCCTAACACATGAAGTTTCTACTCGCTCAGTTACTCTTGCTTCATTTTCTTTTCGTTGTTCATTCACAGAACCGATACTCATCACACATGCTAACATTGCACCTTAACGCGACTAGGCAACTCACATGGAGTCCCTTGCAGGTGTCCAACTCACACAGAGTCCCTCGCAAGTGCTACCCTAACGCGACTGGGCAACTCCACTGGAGTCCCTCGCAGGTGTCACTCTACGACTGGGCGACTCTACAAAAGTCCCTCGCAGGTACCACCTTAACGCGACGTGACAACTCCCATGGAGTTACCCGCAGGTGCTACCCTAACGCGACTGGGCAACTCAACTATAGTCCCTCGCAGGTACCACCTTAACGCGAAGTGACAACTCCCATGGAGTTACCCGCAGGTGCTACCTTAACGCGACTGAGCGACTCAACTATAGTCCCTCGCAGGTACCACCTTAACGCGACGTGACAACTCCCATGGAGTTACCCGCAGGTGCTACCCTAACACGACTGGGCGACTCAACTATAGTCCTTCGCAGGTACCACCTTAATGCGACGTGACAACTCCCATGGAGTTACCCGCAGGTGCTACCCTAACGCGACTGGGCGACTCAACTATAGTCCCTCGCAGGTACCACCTTAACGCGACGTGACAACTCCCATGGAGTTACCCGCAGGTGCTACCCTAACGCGACTGGGCGACTCTGACACAAACCACCTTACGATTCAACTCACACCATCCTTTAGGGTTCAAGCTCACCATGCAAAACTATGCTTAAAACTCGTTTCTCATAGTTTGAAAACCGTGATGCGTGTCACACAATTACTCAACACAAAACTAAACAAAACAACCAAACAAAGCAAACAACCAATTCCCTACCGTTCCATGGTGTAGGCCCGAAGGCAAACCACACGCATCCACTACTTACCTGACGTCTCGGTATGTGTTCGCTCATTTCGTCCAACCGAATTTCACGCTCGATCACCTAAAATCACGAAAACTCAACTTAGTAATTTACTAACGAACTCGAAAGACATTCTTAACTAAAACTATCACACAATTCATTCTCCAAAACACAAAACCCGAATTGTGCACAATTTTGACCGTCAAACTTCAAACGGTCGTAACTCCCTCGTTTTTCAATGGATTTCGACGTGCCACCCCAATCTGTAAACCTCTACACGTTTACTATCCATTGAAGCACTCAAATCAACCATCCAAACACCATGGACAATCAGAAAACCCCTCAACAGATTCGGCCAACTTTCTCTCCATAACCGGTTTTCACACCCTTTCATCAATTTCTAATCAAACTCCTTAACCAACCTAAACTAACCTAACTAAAACTTAAACCCTCAAATATATGAAGAAAGCACAGCAAAAACATAAAATTTCGTAGCTCCATTTCTAGGGTTTCCAAACCCTAACACAACTACACAAAAACTCCTCCAAATCACTAAAAACCCATCCTAAGTTGCATCAAACATAAAACCCACTTAAAATCTTACCTTAATCCTTGAAAAATCTATGAAAAAGAAGGAGGAGGGAGGCGCCAACCTTGCTGGTTCGTGGAGGGGAAGAAAGGAGAAGAATATGACTTCAATTTTTTCCAATTTTGACATTTTAATCAACTAAACTTTCACCTTTTTGTTTTTACCACAAATTTCCTTAAAATTTAAATTCAACCCTCACTTTTCACTCATCCATTCAACACCAAAAACTTCCCACATCACTCATTTATTACATGTAAATTTACTTTGAATTTTCAACAACTAACTCCTATTGGTCCATTTGTTCATTGACTTTTCAAAGTGTTTGGTTTGAATTTTCAACTTCTCCATTCACTTTAATTCCAACGTAAACCACTCTTTTAATCCCTTATTTTACATTCAATTTTCATCACAAACTCTTCTTTCCTATTTACACTTCAATGAATAACATCAACTTGTATAATTTCAATCGATACTTAGCATAATCTTGGCTACGCACGTAATAGGAAATTTCTAGGTGTTACATCGCTCTACGGGTCCGCCAACGGTATTTCCATTATTTTCATCTCCGCTTCAGTTTCACACACATTTCCACCTTTAAATTCGGCCACACAATCCACACAACTCACCTTTATTTTCTTGCATTTATTTTCCTTCATCTCCATCTCCATCTCCATCTCCATCTCCATCTCCATTTCTTCACCTTCCACACACATTTGTACACCTTCATTCTCTTATATTTTGTTGTGCATTTTCATTCCTTCTCCCCTTGCATTCGGTCATCTTCACCATTCACACAATCCACCTTCATTTATTTGCAATTTTGTTCTCCTTATTTTCCCCTTTATTTTCGGATTTCGGTACATCACTTTCACCCAGCACCTTTGACTATTTGTGGGCATTACACGGACCCTTTTCTAAGGGATCTCGTGTCAAGTGGTATCATAGCCAAAAGGCTTCCCATGATGCGTTTTAGTTGCCATGACATTAGTCAAAAATCGGCACAAAACCGAGATAGCGGCTCATTTCGTTTCTAGCATTATTTCCATTTCTATATTTGTGCTAACTTTGTGCTAACCTTATCATAAATTTGCTGCCATTATTATTATCATTTAAATTCTTAATATAATGTGGAAAATGTGGTATGCACTTATGGAAATTTCGGCCAAGGTAAGCATTTTATTTTCCTCACTTTCTTCTCGGATTTTTCCTTACTTGTGTTTCGGTTTTGCATGATTTTCACCTCGGGTTTTCTATATTATTTGGCTATATTTGGAGTCGATATTTACATTTGAATCTAAGCCAAATTTATGCTCAAAATATTTGTGAAATGATATGTAAAAATCGACCCTAAACTTAAAGCTTAAAATCGGTTTACTTGTGATTTTTCCTTTTCGGTTTTTCTAGCATCTTTGCCTCGGTTTTGCTAGCTTATTTGAACTAAGATTTGCATCTGAAATATATGCTATAAATCGACTCAAAATCTGAATATTTGGTTGCATAAAAATTGACCTAAATTATTGCCATAAAAATCAGATTTTCCATGTTAATTGCTTATTTCGGTTTTTCCTATTTTAGTGCCTCGATTTAATGTTATTTGCATGATAATTTGCTGAATGTTTGCACTTGGATTTAGCTTATAATTCATATATTATATGCTATAATTTAATTGCACAAAATTAGATTTACAAGGATAATTAAATTGCAAACTAGAAATTGGGAATATTGATTTATGTTAACATGAAAATATTCTGCTATATTAACATTAAGATTTCAGCATGTTATTATTGGCAAAACTTGTGTTTTAATATGTTTGCTTGCTGTTTTTGATGTTATTTAATTGATATTAATATTATATTGGGTGATTTTAGCTTAAAGTGAGTAACTTGATTGAAATTGATTAGAATTGTGTTAATTGCAAGTGTTGAAAATTTAATTCTAAAATTAGTTTACTAAGTGTTTTGAGAATTTCTAAGTTGTTTATTTGATTTCTAAATTTTCATTGATAAGTGAGCATGACCCCTATTTTATTATTGTCTTAACTAGGAGATATCCCTTAGTGCTTAAATTTTTTTCTAAGACATTAATAAGATATTCACATCACTAATTTTTTTGGGAGAAACAACTTAGTCAAGAACTTAAACTTAAAATTTAAAAATACTTAGACATGACTAATAGGAACGGCTTTGCACGTGACACACCCCATAAAGAATCAAATCGTACGAGGGGCACTCCCCCTTCCGAAACTACACGTCACGAAGGTGAAACTAGCGCTCAAGGAGACATGCAAGGACAAATCGATGCCTTAGCGAGCGTAGTTAACAACTTTGTCCAACAAGTCCAATCTCTTTTAAACAATCCTCCCTGAAAAGAACCCCATGAACAAGTTCCTTCACAAGAGACCTCCTCTAGGATCATTCCCGAATGTCCTAGATGTTGTAATCATACCCCACAACCACCTATAGAGGAAGAATGGGCTGAACCCCATAGAAGGAGACCACCTTATTCGGAGGATGAGGATTGAGTTGATGATGAAGAGTATCGCCCAAATAGTCGTAGGGACAACCACGACCTCCGCAACATCAAGATTACAATTCCCCCTTTTAATGGAACGTGTGACAGGCACACATACCTAGATTGGGTTGACAAATTTGAGAGAGTTTTCGAATGCCATGATTACTCCGAGCGAGTAAAAATCCAACTAGACTCTCTTAAACTTACGGGCACGCCGCATTATGGTGGTCCAACCTTAAGGCCCAAAGAATGAGAACGTTAGGTGATCCTGTTACTACTTGGACTTCCATGAAGGAAATGATGCACCATAGGTTCGTCCCTCGTCATTATAAACATGAACTCTTTCATCAACTCCATAACTTAAAACAAAATAGCCTCTCGGTAGATGAATACCTTACCGAATTTGAAACCCTTAATATGCGATGCGCAATTGGTGAGCCTGAGGAACAACTCATCGCAAGATTTATAAGAGACTTGAACCGCGACATAGGAGATCTTGTCGAAATGAAACAATTAGAGACCATGGAATTGGTCATTCAATTAGCCCTCATGGTGGAGAGGCAATTAAAGAGGAAGCGTAAAACCGATCTTCCTAGATTTCCACCAAGAAATTACAATTCCGACAAGATTACCCCAAGAAAAGAAGACAAGAAACCCTTCAATAAAAATTGGCCCCCGAAAAGACCCAATACTCCCCCATCAAACAAAACCCAAGAACCTCAACCTAAAGGACCTAGAGCACGTGATGTCCAATGCTTCAAATGTTTAGGAAAAGGACATTATGCTAACGAGTGCACTAATCACCGTGTGATGGTCATCAAGGAATCCACGGGTGAATGAGAAAGTGAAGAGGACGAAGACCAATTGTAGCACCCGGTTCCATTAAACCCAATTTAATTTGTCAAATTAAGATGTGCAAATATGGATTAGGTTAATGAATGGATATGCAAGGGCATTATGGTAAATTAAAACTTATTAGTGGATAACCTATTTAGAAAGAATCTATTGAGCTCAGCCGCCACTATTCATTCTTGCTCTCGGTTTTCAGCTCAAACCAGCAGACTTCCCAGGCGATTTCCTTCCCCGAGTCCGTTCGATGAGCTAGGTAAGTTTCTACCTCGATTTTTCTGACTTAGTAACTAAGGAAGATTGTATGGGGGAAGTGTTAGATATCTATTTTGGGAACTCATCAGGAAAGTGAGTAGATACGGGTTTAGCATAGAATCAGTAATGCTTGGCGATCAGAACTCCCAACTATTCCCTTAGGTTTTCTGAATGTCTTAGAATGAGGTTTAGTACAGGTTGACTTAATGTTCTGTTTATGTTCTAGGTGAGAAAGATCCCGAAGAAGCTCCTAACCGAGCACTCGCCAAGAATCCAGGTAAGTAGAGTTTGTTTGTGCCTTCGGGCCTACATCACAAAACAGTAGGGTTTATGTATGTTTTGTATGTTTATTTTCCAGTTGTCATGCATCATGTTTTTGAAAGATTACGAAAATGAATTTACATGAAACGCATGGTAAGTGTGAGCAGGATGATCAGAATAACTGTTAAAGGGGATTAATCTGCCCCTTAACTGAGAACAGAGGATTGAGGTTTTGGGAAAAGTGATCCACTTCCCAATCCTACAGGGGGATCAGACCAGTTAACTGTTAAGGGAATTAATCCGCCCCTTAATTGAGATCAGAGGATGTATGCTTTGGGGAATGAATGATCCACTTTCCCATCGTACAGAGGGATCAACAGAGAACGAATTTGAATACAACTGAGATGAGAAAGTAGAGACCGCATGTTTAGGGAAATTATTGCTTCATTGATCCATTTCATTCATCGCTCTACTTGCTTAGCATTAGGCTAATAGATGAGTTTTGTGATGTAGGTGAAGAAGTTACTGAAGGTATGTTTACCGACCAACATGAGGAATAGGCTGGTTGGAGGAGCATTTTCAGGCATCGGTTTGGTCATCTGTTGAGGCGGTTTAATCCATGGCTGCAGGTGTTGAGTTGGGAGTAACTAGTTCAGTATAGATGTTTCCTTTTTCTGAAAATTTTATGACAGTAGTGTTTTTTTTAAAACTTTGAATACATTCTGAGAGTCTTTGATATTAGTGTTCTGTTGGGTTTTGAAAACATTGTTTTTACTGAATTTGGGAAGGGCAGTGATTTGGTTTGTTTCTGGATGTTTAGTTTTGTCGTTCTGCCTATCGGAAGGTGCCTTCAGTAAATTCGTTGGATGAGAGAGAGAACATCCGGCTGACGTCATCGGCAGGTGCGAGTCGCAAAATCTGTAGTTTTGTCTATCGGCAGATGGAAATCTATCAGTAGATGAAGTTATGTTGACTCCATCGGCAGATGAAGTTATGTTGACTTCATCGGCAGATGTAGTGTGTATTTTAATCTTATCGGAAGGAGTCATAATGTCGTTGACGGTAGATGTCGCGAGTTTGTCTATCGGCAGATGGAAATCTATCGGTAGATGAAGTTATGTTGACTCCATCGGCAGATGAAGTTATGTTGACTTCATCGGCAGATGTAGTTGTGTTGGCTTGTCGGTAGATGGTGGTGCGTTGTTTGTACACGTCATCGGCAGAAACCTCCTAAACCCTATTTCTGCTTCTTCCGTTGACTTTGTCGTCGGCAGATGTGTTCGACTTCGGCAACTTCACGGGCATTCCGCGTTTTTTTTTTAAGCTTTATGTCTTTTAGCCAATTACTCTTAACACTTCCAACAGTCATTTTAAAATGTTTTCACAGGTCACTTAGCTTCATTGATGTCCAATTGATTTTCCGCTGCAAGTTTTAAAATATATTTAGTTTTAGAAAAAGTCAAATTTTGGCTGTCGAGTGAAATTTTAAATTTAGCATCAAGACGTCATGGTTCGGTTCAGCGTTATGAGTAGCAAACCGGGTTCAGATAACTCGGGGCGTTACACCAATACAATAAAGTCGATAAAGATGAGGTTGAAGTAGAAAGTGAAGAAGAAGCCGATGAATGCAAACCTCAAGATGGACCTTTACTGTTGGTCATAAAGCGGGCATTAATATCTAAGCACGTAGATAAGGACTGTCAACGTGAAAATCTTTTTCATAATCGATGTGCTGTGAGAGATAAAGTTTGTTCTATGATAATTGATGGAGGAAGTTGCATAAATGTGGCCTCCCAAGACATGGTCGATAAATTGGGATTAGAAACCATTACCCATCCTACACCTTACAAGCTTAGTTGGTTGGACGATAGAAATGAACATGAGATTACCAAACAAGTAACCGTTGATTTCGTTATAGGAAAATACAAGGACTCGGTTATTTGTGACGTTGTCCCAATGAGTGCCAGCCATATCTTACTTGGACGACCATGACATTTTGACCGTAGAGTCAACTATGACGGATTCCTCAACCGCTATACATTTGATTTTGGAGGAAGAAAAATTAAATTGCTACCAATGACTCCCGAGCAAGTGGCTCATGATGAGGCCACCCGCAAAGAAAGGAAATTAAAGGAAAATCTATTATTATCAAAATGCGGGTTGATTGAAGGTCAAAATCTCACTCATATCAATTGGCACGATAACCCCTTATACGAAGAAGAGGTGTCATATTCCTTGGAAAATGTTGAGGAAAGCAAAATAAGTGAAGAAAGCATTTTTGGTATAGGAAATATGATAGTAGCTCCATTCCATTCCTTTCCAAATTTTGAGAAAATTCCTTCCTTTATCAAAGGACACCTAAATTCCTTATTTGACGAAGAGACGTCTTGCCAATTAGAGAATGAAATTACTTGGCCTCATAGGAAAATGGAATTAAGTGACAAAATTATTTTTGGACTAGAGAGCATGATCATCACTCCCTTTCTATCCTTTCCAAGACTTGAGAGAATTTTCTTTCCATTTCCATCAATTAGGAAGAAATTCATTTATGAACTAGAACCAATCTATCACCTTCCTACAACCTTTCTTAGAGCTACACAAACATGTAGGAATTTTATTCCCTTTGTAAACCACAAATGCTCTGTACTTCAATTTGGTGGTTCATTAAAACCCAATTTTCCATCATTTGACTGCCACAAATTCTACCATAGAACTAGAGTTAATGTTCAATTGGTAAGAAATTTTATCTTTGAGGTCTTAAGAATAATTGGATTATTTCTTTGGTCGGAGGACTTTAGCATTTCCACTTCAATATTTGTCGGATTCACCTACGTTGGAAAATTTCCTTCCATCACCGAGCAATCGCCCTCCAAAGTAGCCGTTGAATTCAAGTTCACCACCCCCACCAAAGAAAACATTAGTAAGACCATCTTACCCTTTTTCATTTCGAACATCTCTTGGTGAAGCACACTAAAACGAAAGACCATGCCCTCATGACATTCAAATTTGAACCTTCAAGGAGTAAACAAGAAATCGTAGGAGACATTTTTGGGAAGAAGTCAACCAACGGATTTGAGGTCAAATCCTCAAATCACCCGGAGAGAATGACGTGCCTCGGGTTGCAATTAAAAAGAAAATTAGTAAAGTTCAAAACTTTAAATCATCTTCCTACTTATTACGTGTTTTTTCTTTTGTAGGTATAATTTATGGAAGGAATGCATAAGGAGCACTTGGAGGATTTGCCACTTGGCCCATGAGAATTTGTCTTCCCAACCCATTAATTTGTAATTTTTATTTTTCAAACTTATTTGGCATACATTCGCCTTTATTGTATGGATTATATATTTGCATATCATGCATTAGATTGTTTGGTTAGGGTTAGATATATGATGGTGGATTATGGGTTGAAGAAATTCAACCAATTATTCAAAGGAAGAAGACATCAACATAAGGGAGCCCAAAGGAAGCCTTGGCCCAATGAAGAGCCCACATTTAAAGGTATGATTTGGCAGGTACAAGAGTTAGTGGCAACATGGATTGATGATGTGGAAAGATTCCCTCCATTGATCCATTTAGGCATGACATTCATCTCCTCCCTAGATGTGTGCTTGTTTGCTCTGATACCACTTGACACAAAATCCCTTAGAAAAGGGTTGTGTTCAAACCCACAAAATATTCAAGAAAGTGCTTGGTTGTGTTGTCGTGAAAATGACTGAAAATGAGATGAAATAACATGGAAATAAATGCAAGAAAAATAAGGTGATGGTGTGAATATGAAAGGCCGAATATGAATAAGAAAATGACCTATGAAATGCAATAAAAATAAGAGAAATAGAGGTGTAAAATGTGTGTGGAAAAGTGAAGAAATGGAGATGAAGATGAAGGAAATAAAATGCAATAATATAAAAGTGACTTGTGTGTGTGGAGTGTGACAGAAATGTAAAGAGTGGAAGTGTGTGAAAATGATGGCAAGAAAGTAAAGGAAATACCCTTGGCGGACTCGTAGAGCGATCTTACGGTTTAAGCTCTCGAGTGAACGATTTTCCTGTAGGAAAAACGACCACCGTAGGCCGGGATCGTCCTCAACTCCTACTCCCAATGGAGAGGCGAGGGAAAATATAAGAGCTATCCTAGTAACCCTAAGATAGGTTAGCAATAGAGGGCTTCTCCACTTGGTTCAAGCAACCAAGGAAAACTCCTAAGGAAACAACCTGGGAAGAATAGGGAAATAGTAGTTTTATAAATGAGCAAAAATTGTTTACAAACATCAATCCTATGCTTAAATAGAAAAACCTAGGGTGGATGATTAGGGTTTCCATAAGGATGAATGAATTGTGGCCCGTGGATGAAAAAGGATAGATGGCCAAGATCAAGGCAAACAAGCACACATCTAGGGAGGAGATGAATGCCATGCCTAAATGGATCAATGGAGGGAATCTTGCCACATCATCAATCCATGTTGCCACTAACTCTTGTACCTGCAAAATCATACCTTTAAATATGGGCTCTTCTTTGGGCCATGGCTTCCTTTGGGCTTGATCTTGTGAAGGCATTTTTTTCTTTGAATAATTGGTTGAATTTCTTCATAATCCACCAACATACATCTAACCCTAACCACACAATCTAATGCATGATGAAATTATATAATCCATACAATAAAGGCGAATGTATGCCAAATAAGTTTAAAAATAAAAAATTACAATTTAAACGGTCCGGGAAGACAAATTCCCATGGGCCGAATGGTGAATCCTCCAAGTGCTCCTTATGCATTCCTTTCATAAATTATACATACAAAAGAAAAACACGTAATAATTAGGAAGATGATTTAAAGTTTGGGACTTTACTAATTTTCCTTTTAATTGCAACCCGAGGCACGTCATCCTCTCCGGGTGATTTGAGGATTTGACTTCAAATCCGTTGGTTGACTTCTTCCCAACAATGTCTCCTACGATTTCTTGTTCACTCCTTGAATGCATGAATTTGAATGTCATAAGGGAATGGTCTTTCGTTTTAGAGTACTTCACTAAGAGATGTTCTAAATAGAAAAGGGTAAAGATGGTCTCTTTAATGTTTTCTTTGGTGGGGGTGGAAAAATTTAATTCAATGGCTACTTTGGAGGGCGATTGCTTGGTGATGTAAGGAAATTTTCCAAAGTAGTTGAATTTGACCAATAGTGAGGCGGAAATGATAAAATCCTCCGTCCAAAGAAATAATCCAATTACACTTAAGACCTCAAAGAAAAATCTTCTTACCAAGTGAACTTTAACTCTAGTTCTATGGTAGAATTTGTGGTAGTCAAATGGTGGGGAGTAAGGTTTTGGTGATCCACCAAATAGAAGGATGGAGCGATGGTTGGCTACAAAGGGAATAAAATTCCTACTAGTGTGTGTAGCTCTAAGAATGGAAATAGGAAGGTAAATGGTTGGCTCTAGGCCATAGATTAACCTCTTCCTAAGGGATGGAACGGATCGAGAAATTTCCTCAAGTTTTGGACGGAAAAGAAAGGGAGTGATGATCATACTACCTAATCCAAAAATAATTTCGTCACTTAACTTCATTTTCTCAAGAGGCCATGTATATACGTCTTCCAATTGGCAAGGCAACTAAACAACAAATAAACGATTTAGGTGCTCCTTGATAAAGGTAGGAATTTTCTTAAGATTTGGAAGGGAAGGAATTGACACCTCTTCTTCGTACAAAGGATTATCATGCCAATTGATATGCGAGGGCTCTTGTTCGTCATTCAACCCACATTTGGACAACAAAAGATTTTCCTTTAATTTTCCTTTTTGATGGGTGGCCTCATCGTGAGCCACTTGCTCAGGCGTCATAGGTAGCAATTTGATTTTTCTTCCTCTAAAATTAAATGTATAACGGTTGAGGAATCCGTCATAGTTGACTCTATGGTAAAAATGCCATGGTCGTCCAAGTAAGATGTGGCTGGCACTCATTGGGACAATGTCACAAATAACCGAGTCCTTGAATTTTCCTATAACGAAATCAACGGTTACTTGTTTGGTAATCTCATGTTCATTTCTATCGTCCAACCAACTAAGCTTGTAAGGTGTAGGATGGGTAATGGTTTCTAATCCCAATTTATCGACCATGTCTTGGGAGGCTGTATTTATGCAACTTCCTCCATCAATTATCAGAGAACAAACTTTATCTCTCACAACACATCGACTATAAAATAGATTTTCACGTTGACAGTCCTTGTCTACGTGCTTAGATATTAATGCTCGCCTTATGACCAACAGTAGAGGTCCATCTTTAGGCTCGCATTCATCGGCCTCTTCTTCACTCTTTTCTAAGACTTCTCCCTTTTCAATCTTATTATATTGACCTTCGTCGTCCTCACTTTCCCATTCTCCCGTTGACTCCTTAATGACCATGACACGGTGGTTTGTGCATTCATTAGTGTAATGTCCTTTTCCTAAACATTTGAAGCATTGGACATCACGTGCTCTAAGTCCTTTAGGTTGGGATTCTTGAGTTTTGTTCGGTGGGGGATTATGAGTGGTGTTTGATGATTTTGTTGGCCAATTTCAGTTAAAGGGTCTCCTTTCGTCATGCTTTTGGGCAGATCTTTCGAAATTGAAGTTACGAGGTGGAAATTTGTTAGGCAAATAGGTCTTGCGCTTTCTCTTAAGTTGTCGTTCCACCGTAAGGGACAATTGTATGACCGATTCTATGGTCTCCAATTGTTGCATTTCGACAAGATCTCCTATGTCTCGATTTAAGCCTCTAATAAATCTAGCGATGAGTTGTTCTTCGGGCTCATCAATTGCGCATCGCATATTAAGGGTTTCAAATTCGGTAAGGTATTCGTCTACCGAGAGGCTATTTTGTTTTAAATTATGGAGTTGATGAAAAAGTTCATGTTTGTAATGACGAGGGACGAACCTATGGTGCATCATTTCCTTCATGGAAGTCCAAGTAGTAACGGGGTGTCCTAACGTTCTCATTCTTTGGGCCTTAAGATTGGACCACCACAAGGCGGCGTGGCCCAAAAGTTCAAGAGAGGCTAATTGGATTTTTACATGCTCGGAGTAATCATGGCATTCGAAAACTCTCTCAACTTTATCAACCCAATCTAGATAAGTGTGCCCATCACACGTCCATCGAAAGGGGGAAAGGTTATCTTGATGTTTCAAAGGTCGTCGTTGTCCCTACGACGATTTGGGCGATACTCTTCATCATCAACCTAATCCTCATCCTCCGAATAATAAGGTGGTCTCCTTCTATGGGGTTCACTCCAATCTTTCTCTATAGATGGTTGAGGGTTATGATTACGTCGTCTAGGACATTCGGGAAATATCCTAGAGGAGGTTTCTTGAGAAGGGACTTGTTCATTGGTCTCTTTACGGGGAGGATTGTTTAAAAGAGATTGGACTTGTTGGGCAAGGTTATGAACTACGCTCGTTAAGGCATCGATTTGTCCTTGCATGCCTCCTTGAGCACTAGTCTCATCTTCATGACGTGTAGGTTCGGGAGGGGGAGTGACCCTCGCACAATTTGGTTCTTTGTTTGGTGTGTCAAGTGGTATCAAAGCCACAAGGCTTCCCCTATGCGTTTTAGTTGCCATGACATTAGTCAAAAATCGGCACAAAACCGGATAGCGGCTCGTTTTGTTTTTAGCATTATTTTCATTGTATTTTGTGCTAACTTTGTGCTAACCTAACTATTATATTTGCTACCATTATTATTACCATTTTATTGCTTGATCTATTGTGGAAAAATATGGTAGGCAATGCTTCAAAAATCGGCCAAGATATAGCTCAAAATTTCTCTTAGTTTTTATTCTCCTAGTTCTTGGATTTTGTTTCTTTTGTGCCTCGGTTTTTCTTATTTTTCTTGCTGTGTTTTTAGTCTATATTTTCATCTAAATCTAGGTCAAAATTTTGCTTGAAATATTGAAGAAATGAAGCATGAAATTTTGCCTAATGATAAATCTACAAAACCGGTTCATTGTTGTTAATTTTCTTCACGGTTTTGCTTAACTTTTCTTCACGGTTTTGGTATATTATTGGCCTAATTTATATAGCTTCTCTTATTATCATTTGAGCCTTGTTTTAGCACTTAGATATTGTCCATTCACTATATTAATTTTCTGAAAATTTTGGTGCTTAAAATCGGCTTAGAGCTAATATTATCAAAATCGATTTGTTAGTATTGATTTTCTTCACGGTTTCCTTATTTTCTTGCTTTGGTTGTTGCTTGCTTCTAACTTCGGTTTTCTCTAGCATTTGTCCTATGTTTGAACCATGCTTATTCCATCTAAATGTTATCAAGTAGTTAGAGAATAAATCTGAAATTTTGGATGCAAAAATCGGCCTTAAAATTTAATGCTCAAATCGGATTCTCCTTGTTGATTTCTTATTCGGTTTCTCTAGTATGTTTGTCTTGGATTTCCTTGTTAGTTTGCTGAATGTTTGCATTTGGATTTAGCTTATAATTCATCTATTATATGCTGCAATTTAATTGCACAAAATTTGACTTACAAGGATAATTAATTTGCTAGCTTAAAATCGGCTATATTGATATTATGCACTTAGAAAATTCTGCTCTATATAACTTGAAATTTCAGCATGTTAAATATGATTAAATTCGTGATCTAATTATATTAGTTGTTGTTTTTGAAATTATTTAGTTTCTATTCATATTATTTTGAGTGATTCTAATTAAAAGTCGATAACTTGATTAATAGTTGATTGCTCTCATTGAAAATTTAATTTTAAAATTAGTTGTTGCTAAGTATTGTTGAATCACCTAAGTTGTTTATTGAAGACCAAATTTTAAAATATTGATTGTGAGCGTGATCCTTATTTTCTTGTCTTAGTTAGGAAACATTCCTTAATAATTAAAAATTTTTCCTAAGACATTAACTAAAATAATCACCTCACTCACTTTGGATGAAACAACTTAGTCAAGGACTTGAATTTAAAAATTAAAAATACTTAGACATGACTAATAGGAGCGGCGTGCCTCGAGTTGCAATTAAAAGGAAAATTAGTAAAGTCCCAAACTTTAAATCATCTTCCTACTTATTACGTGTTTTTTCTTTTGCAGGTATAATTTATGGAAGGAATGCATAAGGAGCACTTGGTGTAACATCCCGAGTTAACGGCCAGGTGATTTTCCTAACTGTATTAACGGTCATGAATATTTAATCTTTACAGTTTAGGACTTATACCAAGAATAATTAATTTCATGTGGATTAAAAGTAGGTTGGGTGGCAAAGTTGTAATAATGGAGGGTGATGACCAATATATAAAGAAAAAGGAAATGTTTTAAACCTCACTTGAACCACTGTAGCCGACACCTTCCTTTTCGGCGATTTCTTCTCTCCCAAGCTCTTGCTCTCTGCTTCCGGCATACCCTCTTCGACGATCGGTTTCTCTGCCACTACTCGACTACTCTGTGCCCGAGGTATGCAATAGTCAATGTAGCTATCTGTTAGCTTGTTAGCCTTGTTTTCTACTCGGCATTGGAGTTTTGGATTTTCCAATGGCCGACTAATAATAAGAACATTTGGAATCTGAGAGTCGGAATGCTTTTATCAAATTGATCCTGGACATTTAGAATAACCACCTCTGAGTTATCGATAATCGAATCAGTCTGTTTTGGTTTTGGATTTCAAACTGCACAGAGTATTAGACTAAGGATTCGAGAATGACTTTAACTATTAAATCTTAGGATAACTTGAGATTAGAACTATTAGGATTTTGTTTTAACTACTGCAATGCAAATGTTTTAGGTGAAGAAGTTTGAAGAGAAAAGAGCTCAAGTGCTACGAAGACCAGGTAAGTGAATGTATTAAGATTTCCGGCTAATAGAGCCCTACATTGTGAGAGTACTAGGTTGAGATGTCTAATGTTTACCTTATGATAATGAGCTTGTCTGCACTTGAAGGACTTATGTATGTTGCGAGTTATACTATTTGATGACCTACTAGTGAATGTGAAGTTGTCTGCTCTGGTATGATCCTTGTCATAGTTTGATGAGTTAAAAGTTCTCATGTTCATGCATCATGAATGTTTCTCAAGCATAAGAAAATGTTTTAACGCATGATTTCCATGAACAAGATATGTATGTATATATATGTATATATATAAGATTTATGCAACGTGGATTAAGTGAGGGTTGGGGGCGGTTCGGCGTATGTCACAGTCCAAAGAAGGACATATGAATACGACCCGCAGTAGGGAACAAGATCAAACTCACTGTCGAACCCCCTTTACCGGCACAAATCCTCTCTTGATCCACACAACCTAAACAAAGAATATGAATGATGAATATGATCAATGACTATGAATGATGAATATGATCAATGACTATGAATGATGAATATGATCAAAGACTATGAATGATGAATATGATCAATGACTATGAATGATGAATATGATCAATGACTATGAATGATGAATATGATCAATGACTATGAATGATGAATATGATCAAAGACTATGAATGATGAATATGATCAATGACTATGAATGATGAATATGATCAATGACTATGAATGATGAATATGATCAATGACTATGAATGATGAATATGATCAATGACTATGAATGATGAATATGATCAATGACTATGAATGATGAATATGATCAATGACTATGAATGATGAATATGATCAATGACTATGAATGATGAATATGATCAATGACTATGAATGATGAATATGATCAATGACTATGAATGATGAATATGATCAATGACTATGAATGATGAATATGATCAATGACTATGAATGATGAATATGATCAATGACTATGAATGATGAATATGATCAATGACTATGAATGATGAATATGATCAATGACTATGAATGATGAATATGATCAATGACTATGAATGATGAATATGATCAATGACTATGAATGATGAATATGATCAATGACTATGAATGATGAATATGATCAATGACTATGAATGATGAATATGATCAATGACTATGAATGATGAATATGATCAATGACTATGAATGATGAATATGATCAATGACTATGAATGATGAATATGATCAATGACTATGAATGATGAATATGATCAATGACTATGAATGATGAATATGATCAATGACTATGAATGATGAATATGATCAAAGACTATGAATGATGAATATGATCAATGACTATGAATGATGAATATGATCAATGACTATGAATGATGAATATGATCAATGACTATGAATGATGAATATGATCAATGACTATGAATGATGAATATGATCAATGACTATGAATGATGAATATGATCAATGACTATGAATGATGAATATGATCAATGACTATGAATGATGAATATGATCAATGACTATGAATGATGAATATGATCAATGACTATGAATGATGAATATGATCAATGACTATGAATGATGAATATGATCAATGACTATGAATGATGTAGGTGACGAGTTTTAGGTGAGGAACTCAAGGTTAATGAGGAGTCTAAGCTTGGTTGCTGGAGGATGCTCAGTGTGACAGTGCAAGTCTGGATAGGCGATTTAAGTTCCCTGTTATGCTCATAGTAAGTCATGGTAGTTATGATGAACAAATAACTAAGTAGAACATAATTTCTTATAACATGAGATTCGAGTTTGAATGGTTTGACTTCAGAGTCTGAATACGACTTAAGGATTATTGAATGGTTTGTGTTGCTTAAGTCTTCCGCTATGCGTATTTTAGATGGAGTTTATGATTTTTACTCTTTGAGTTTATAGTACTAAGTTAACAATCGGGTGAGTTGTGATATGTTCCTATCGGAATGAAGATGTTTGATGATTATAGTGTTTTATTGCGTCTGCCGTATGATAGAAGCTGGATGAGTAATCATCCGGCTGACGTCATCGGCGGATGTCAATAGATGAGAGTTAACAGATGAGTCTTCCAGGTGACGTCACCGGAAGATGTAGTATGACGTCACCGGAAGATGTAGATTTTTTCCTCGCCCGATGATGTAAATGTTAATTTGTCGTCTAGCGTTCGGTGGATGAAGTGTATTTCTTCACCGGATGCTGGGAATGTTATTTTGTCGTCTAGCGTTCGGTGGATGAAGTGTATTTCTTCACCGGATGCTGGGAATGTTATTTTGTCGTCTAGCGTTCGGTGGATGAAGCGTATTTCTTCGCGGATGATGTAAATGGTATTTTTGTCATCTAGCGTTCGGTGGATGAAGCGTATTTCTTCGCCGGATGATGTAAATGGTATTTTGTCGTTTAGTGTTCGGTGGATGAAGTGTAATCCTTCACCGGATGATGTAGATGTTAAATTGTCGTCTAGTGACAGGATGATGTGAGTATTTCTTATGTTTAAAGTCAGAAATGTTTTAAATCGGTCACGTGAAGCACACATGTCCACCGGTCAATGTAGGGTAAATATGAACATCTAGTGGAGAATGTTCGGGACCGGGCGATGTCTTTAATTAGGCACGTGCAATGCCCGTGACCACCGGCGGATGTCTATTGCTGGTTGAGATCAGAGGTGTCGCGTGGCGGACACGTGATCATCGGACGATGTGAGTCTATAACTCTATCGGTGGATGCAGATCAAGAGATGTTTTTTTTTTTAAAAAAAAGAGAGAAAATAAAGAGGGAATAATATTAACAATAATAATGAATAAAGGGTATGGAAGCAAGAATCAAATGATTAAGAGATCAAGTAATGAATTTGTGTGGCGATTCCGTCGGGGTTGTTACAATTATGGTATCAGAGCAAAATCGGGTTCTAAAACCGATTTTGTAGACTGCCTTCCTGCACTGACTGTCACATGAGCACACTTCAGCAACTGTAAGTATTTATGATTTCAGTATATGTCATTAAGTTAAGATATATCTGTAATGATTTGTCTAGGAATCCCAAAATGGTTAGAGGTCAGTAGAGAGAGACCAATGAGGATAGCAATGCTATTGCTCAGTTGACAGAGTTGGTCATGCGCCAATCTCACCAGATAGAACGACTGATGACTGTTAGAGAGGAACAAGGCAACTCCAGTACTAATGCAACTCATGATCATGGGGGTGAGCGTTTCCACTGGCTTCGACCCCCGATGTTTAATGGACATGTTTCAGATCCTATTTATGCTGAGGAGTAGGTTCGAAAGATAGAAGACATGTTTAAGTATGCAAAGGTTGATGAGGGAGATAAGGTCACCTATGCTGTCTTTCATTTGGAGTTAAGTGCAAGGCATTGGTGGGACTCGATCCAGAACACCGCTAATGCCGAAGCTATGACCTGGGAGATGTTCAAGACTGCTTTCTTTGACAAGTACTTCAATAGGACTGTTCGGGCCAACAAGATGAAGGAGTTCATGAATCTGCGACAAACTGGCTCTATGACGGATTACATATGCAAATTTGATGCCTTATCACGGTTTGCTCCCCGTATGATTGATGATGACGAGGACAAGATTTACCAATTTGTTCAAGGACTAAAGCCTGAGTTTGTATATGAAAGTAAAGACTGCTGGGATACACAATGTACCTTATGGTGAAGTGACGGCTAAGGCCTTGGAGCTGGAGGAGGCGGAAGTGACAGCATATGCGCAGCGTGAACAGCCAAGAAAATTTACGAAGGACGCTCAGCCGCCACCACGTCAGAACAAAGGATGGCAGCCGCAACAGAACAGGGGACCACAGCAACAACAACAAGGTATTAAGAGACCCCTCAACCAGAATGATGACCATGGAAAAGGGAAGAGGCCTCTGGCACCCCTATGCCCCACCTGTCGGAAGAACCACCCCGGCGAATGCAAGTTGCGTTCTGGCCGTTGTTTAAGATGTGACAAGGTTGGACATATAGTTAGAGACTGCCCCATGCCGCCTAGATCCGAACCGTGCAAGGGTAGCACCTAGAGTCTATGCAATGATGGAGGATGAGGAAGCCGTGCAGCATACAGTCATAACAGGTACCATTATGATCTGTGGTTTTGCTGCTTACACACTTATAGATACGGGAGCCACACACTCGTTTATATCAACTCTGTTTGTATGCCAACACAACTTAGAACTTTTACCAGCCGAAAGGCCATATGATGTTATGTTACCATCAGGGAAGTCCCTACATTCTGAACAGATTATTAAAGGTGATGTTGTGTCCTTAGGAAGTAAGAAACTATATGTAGAACTGATTGTAATTGACATGAAAGGGTATGAGGTGATATTAGGAATGGATTGGTTATTTAGGCATTATGCCACAATAAGTTGTAGATCTGGGATGGTTGATGTTCGACCCCCAAATGGTGATCATTATTCCTTCTAAGCTATTCCTAAGATAAGCAAAATACCGATTATATCCTCACTAGAAATTTACCGGTTACTGAAAAATGGATGTGAGAGTTACCTGGCTAGTGTTATGGATGTTCGGATGAAGGATAGAATGGAATTACAGGATATTCCCATAGTCCGAGAGTTCCTGAGGCATTTTTGGATGATTTGCCTGGTTTACCACCTGATAGAGAAATAGAGTTTGTAATAGATACGTACCCTGAGGCCTTACCGTATCTAAGAATCCTTATCGGATGGCACCTTGTTGAGTTAAAGGAGTTAAAAGTCCAACTACAGGAATTAGTAGACAAAGGATTTATATGCCCTAGCAATTCCCCTTGGGGTGCACCTGTCTTATTTGTCAACAAGAAAGATGGTTCCCTTAGAATGTGCATAGACTACAGAGAACTAAATAAGTTGACAATCAAGAATAAGTACCTCTTACCTCGGATTGATGATTTGTTTGACCAATTGCAAGGAGCAAAGGTGTTTTCAAAAATAGATTTACGTTCGGGTTATTACCAACTGAAAGTTAAGGAAGGAGATATACCAAAGATAGCCTTCAGAACCCGTTATGGGCACTACGAATTCTTGGTCATGTCATTTGGACTGACCAATGCACCTGCAGCTTTTATGGACTTAATGAATCGTGTGTTTCGGGAGTATTTGGACAAATTTGTAATTGTGTTCATAGATGATATCCTGATATACTCACGGACTGAAGCTAACCATGCAGAGCATTTAAGAATAGTTTTGACAACATTGAAGGAGCACCAGCTTTATGCCAAATTGTCCAAGTGTGAATTTTGGTTGGACAAGGTTAATTTTCTTGGTCATGTAGTTTCCGCTAATGGCATATCAGTGGACCCGACCAAAATTCAGGCAGTAAAGGATTGGCCACAACCAAAGAACGCCAGTGAAGTCCGCAGTTTCCTTGGATTTGCAGGCTATTACAGAAAGTTCATCAAAGGATTTTCTATGATCGCTAAGCCCCTGATGAATTTGACAAAGAAGGACAATAAGTATTCTTGGACCGAAGCTTGTGAGGATAGCTTCCAGACATTGAAGGTGAAGTTAACAACAGCCCCGGTATTGACCCTTCCAACCAAAGAAGGCAAAGTTGTAGCGTATGCCTCTAGGCAGTTAAAGAGTTATGAGCAGAACTACCCCACCCATGATTTAGAATTAGCCGCTGTTGTTTTTGCCTTGAAGATATGGAGACACTATTTATATGGACAGCAGTGTGAGGTGTTTTCTGACCATAAAAGTCTGAAGTACCTCTTTACACAAAAGGAATTGAACATGAGGCAGAGACGTTGGTTGGAATTTGTTAAGGATTACGACTTTGAGATCAAATATCACCCGGGTAAGGCTAACTCTGTAGCTGACTCATTGAGCAGGATGTCAACAACAATGCAACCCGTTGTATCAACCATGTCTATACCTTTGAGGACAGAAGTTCAGAGGTTTGAATTGGAGATAGTTCCAGAGTTATCAACCTTACTTGCCGATTTGACCATTCAACCAACGGTTTTAGAAAAGATCAAAGCGGCACAACAGAAGGACTCAGAGGAGAATAACAGTATGATGAACAAGGTGAAGGACACCACCTCTGAGTTTAGTCTTTCCAAGGATGGGATTCTGAACTTTAGAAATAGATGGTATGTCCCTGATGATGAAGGATTACGTAAGCTAATCTTGGCTGAGGCGCATTCGTCTTCCTTCTCTGTGCATCCTGGAAGAACCAAGATGTATCGAGACCTAAAGTTACTCTATTGGTGGCCAAACTTAAAGAGAGATGTTGCTAAATAAGTAGAGTCATGTTTGGTTTGCCAACAAGTTAAAGCTGAGCACCAACGTCCAGGAGGTACCCTTCAACCTCTACCTATTCCCGAGTGGAAGTGGGAACACATAGCTATGGATTTCGTTGTAGGATTACCTAAGACAACTAAGGGACATGATAGTATTTAGGTTGTGATTGATAGACTGACGAAATCAGCCCATTTCTTACCAGTAAGGACAACCTACTCGATGAACTAGCTTGCTGATCTTTATGTACAGGAAGTTATTAGGTTGCATGGAATCCCTGCATCTATTGTCTCTGATCGCGATCCTAGATTCACCTCGAGGTTTTGGCAAAGCTTACAGGGCGCATTAGGTACAAAGTTGTCTTTCAGCACTGCTTTCCACCCGCTGACAGATGGCCAATCAGAAAGGACTATCCAAATACTTGAGGATATGTTGAGGGCTTGTGTGCTAGAGTTCCAGACATCTTGGAGCCGATACCTACCCTTGGTTGAGTTCTCTTACAACAATAGTTACGAGTCCACCATAGGTATGGCACCTTATGAGGCGTTCTATGGTAGGAAATGTAGATCACCTCTGTATTGGGATGAAGTTGGTGAAGCAAAACTCATAGGTCCCGAGATGTTGCAGCAGATGTCAGACAAGATTGCCACTATTAAGAGGAGGATGATTACTGCACAAAGCCGACAGAAAAGTTATGCAGACCAAAGGAGGAGAGATCTTGAATTTGCTGTTGGCGATGAAGTTTTCCTGAAGGTTTCACCATTTAAAGGAGTACTAAGATTTGGCAGGAAGGGAAAGCTTAATTCACGATTTATTGGACCATTCCCTGTTTTGGCTAGAATCGGTAGTAGAGCTTACATACTGCAGCAGCCTCCATCATTGGATAAAGTTCATAATGTTTTCCATGTGTCAATGTTAAAAAAATGTATACGGGACCCTACACAAGTTGTTAAACCAGTGGATTTTGAGATTGAGCCGACGCTAACATATGAAGAGAAGCCAGTGCAGATATTTGAATCCGCAGTTAAGACTCTGAGGAACAAAGAGATTCCGTTGGTCAAAGTCTTATGGAAGAATCATGGCATTGAAGAAGCCACTTGGGAGCGACGACGGGACATGTTAGACAAGTATCCAGAGTTATTTGTTTGAACAATTTTCGGGGATGAAAATTTTATTTAAGGAGGGGTGGATGTAACACCCGAGTTAACGGCCAGGTGATTTTCCTAACTGTATTAACGGTCATGAATATTTAATCTTTACAGTTTAGGACTTATACCAAGAATAATTAATTTCATGTGGATTTAAACTAGGTTGGGTGGCAAAGTTGTAATAATGGAGGGTGATGACCAATATATAAAGAAAAAGGAAATGTTTTAAACCTCACTTGAACCACTGTAGCCGACACCTTCCTTTTCGGCGATTTCTTCTCTCCCAAGCTCTTGCTCTCTGCTTCCGGCATACCCTCTTCGACTGATCGGTTTCTCTGCCACTACTCGACTACTCTGTGCCCGAGGTATGCAATAGTCAATGTAGCTATCTGTTAGCTTGTTAGCCTTGTTTTCTACTCGGCATTGGAGTTTTGGATTTTCCAATGGCCGACTAATAATAAGAACATTTGGAATCTGAGAGTGGGAATGCTTTTATCAAATTGATTCTAGACATTTAGAACAACCACCTCTGAGTTATCGATAATCGAATCAGTCTTTTTTGGTTTTGGATTTCAAACTGCACAGAGTATTAGACTAAGGATTCGAGAATGACTTTAACTATTAAATCTTAGGATAACTTGAGATTAGAACTATTAGGATTTTGTTTTAACTACTGCAATGCAAATGTTTTAGGTGAAGAAGTTTGAAGAGAAAAGAGCTCAAGTGCTACGAAGACCAGGTAAGTGAATGTATTAAGATTTCCGGCTAATAGAGCCCTACATCGTGAGAGTACTAGGTTGAGATGTCTAATGTTTACCTTATGATAATGAGCTTGTCTGCACTTGAAGGACTTATGTATGTTGCGAGTTATACTATTTGATGACCTGCTAGTGAATGTGAAGTTGTCTGCTCTGGTATGATCCTTGTCATAGTTTGATGAGTTAAAAGTTCTCATGTTCATGCATCATGAATGTTTCTCAAGTATAAGAAAATGTTTTAACGCATGATTTCCATGAACAAGATATGTATGTATATATATGTATATATATAAGATTTATGCAACGTGGATTAAGTGAGGGTTGGGGCGGTTCGGGTATGTCACAGTCCAAAGAAGGACATATGAATACGACCCGCCGTAGGGAACAAGATCAAACTCACTGTCGAACCCCTTCACCTCGGCACAAATCCTCTCTTGACCACACAACCTAAACAAAGAATATGATCAAAGAATATGAATGATGAATATGATCAATGACTATGAATGATGAAATGATCACTGACTATGAATGATGAATATGATCAAGAATATGAATGATGAATATGATCAATGACTAGAATGATGATATGATCAATGACTATGAATTATGAATATGATCAAAGCTATGACTGATGAATATGATCAAGATATGAATGATGAATATGACTATGAATGATGAATATGATCAATGACTATGAATGATGAATATGATCAATGACTATGAATGATGAATATGATCAATGACTATGAATGATGAATATGATCAATGACTATGAATGATGAATATGATCAATGACTATGAATGATGAATATGATCAATGACTATGAATGATGAATATGATCAATGACTATGAATGATGAATATGATCAATGACTATGAATGATGAATATGATCAATGACTATGAATGATGAATATGATCAATGACTATGAATGATGAATATGATCAATGACTATGAATGATGAATATGATCAATGACTATGAATGATGAATATGATCAATGACTATGAATGATGAATATGATCAATGACTATGAATGATGAATATGATCAATGACTATGAATGATGAATATGATCAATGACTATGAATGATGAATATGATCAATGACTATGAATGATGAATATGATCAATGACTATGAATGATGAATATGATCAATGACTATGAATGATGAATATGATCAATGACTATGAATGATGAATATGATCAATGACTATGAATGATGAATATGATCAATGACTATGAATGATGAATATGATCAATGACTATGAATGATGAATATGATCAATGACTATGAATGATGAATATGATCAATGACTATGAATGATGAATATGATCAATGACTATGAATGATGAATATGATCAATGACTATGAATGATGAATATGATCAATGACTATGAATGATGAATATGATCAATGACTATGAATGATGAATATGATCAATGACTATGAATGATGAATATGATCAATGACTATGAATGATGAATATGATCAATGACTATGAATGATGAATATGATCAATGACTATGAATGATGAATATGATCAATGACTATGAATGATGAATATGATCAATGACTATGAATGATGAATATGATCAATGACTATGAATGATGAATATGATCAATGACTATGAATGATGAATATGATCAATGACTATGAATGATGAATATGATCAATGACTATGAATGATGAATATGATCAATGACTATGAATGATGAATATGATCAATGACTATGAATGATGAATATGATCAATGACTATGAATGATGAATATGATCAATGACTATGAATGATGAATATGATCAATGACTATGAATGATGAATATGATCAATGACTATGAATGATGAATATGATCAATGACTATGAATGATGAATATGATCAATGACTATGAATGATGAATATGATCAATGACTATGAATGATGAATATGATCAATGACTATGAATGATGAATATGATCAATGACTATGAATGATGAATATGATCAATGACTATGAATGATGAATATGATCAATGACTATGAATGATGAATATGATCAAAGACTATGAGTGATGAATATGATCAATGACTATGAATGATGAATATGATCAATGACTATGAATGATGAATATGATCAAAGACTATGAGTGATGAATATGATCAATGACTATGAATGATGAATAGTTAAACCTTATGTGTAGGTGACGAGTTGTTTAGGTGAGGAACTCAAGGTTAATGAGGATGTCTCAAGCTTGGTTGCTGGAGAATGCTCAGTGTGACACGTGCAAGGCTGGATAGGCGATTAAGTTCCCTGGTTTATGTTCATAGTAAGTTCAGAGTAGTTTATGATGAACAAAATAAAACTAAGTAGAACAGAATTTCTTCTAACCATGAGATTCGAGTTTGAATGGTTTGACTTCAGAGTCTGAATACACTTAAGGATTATTGAATGGTTTATGTTGCTTAAGTCTTCCGCCTCATGCGTATTTTAGATGAGTTTATGATTTTTTACTCTTTGAGGTTTATAGTTACTAAGTTAAGAATTGGGTGAGTTGTGATATGTTTCTAATCGGCTGAAGATGTTTGATGATTATAGTGTCTTACTGCCGTATGATAGAAGTGGATGAGGCCATCTATCCGGCTGACGTCATCGGCGGATGTCAATAGATGAGAGTTAAACGATTGAGGTCTTCCGGGTGACGTCACCGGAAGCTGTAGTATGACGTCACCGGAAGATGTAGATTGTTTCCTCGCCCGATGATGTAAATGTTAATTTGTCGTCTAGCGTTCGGTGGATGAAGTGTATTTCTTCACCGGATGCTGGGAATGTTATTTTGTCGTCTAGCGTTCGGTGGATGAAGCGTATTTCTTCGCCGGATGATGTAAATGGTATTTTTGTCGTCTAGCGTTCGGTGGATGAAGCGTATTTCTTCGCCGGATGATGTAAATGGTATTTTGTCGTTTAGTGTTCGGTGGATGAAGTGTAATTCTTCACCGGATGATGTAGATGTTAAATTGTCGTCTAGTGACCGGATGATGTGAGTATTTTCTTATTGTTTAAAGTCAGGAAATGTTTTAAATCGGTCACGTGAAGCACACATGTCCACCGGTCAATGTAGGGTAAATATGAACATCTAGTGGAGAATGTTCGGGACCGGGCGATGTCTTTAATTAGGCACGTGCAATGCCCGTGACCACCGGCAGATGTCTATTGCTGGTTGAGATCAGAGGTGTCGCGTGGCGGACACGTGATCATCGGACGATGTGAGTCTATAACTCTATCGGTGGATGCAGATCAAGAGATGTTTTTTTTTAAAAAAAAAACAGAGAGAAAATAAAGAGGGAATAATATTAACAATAATAATGAATAAAGGGTATGGAAGCAAGAATCAAATGATTAAGAGATCAAGTAATGAATTTGTGTGGCGATTCCGTCGGGTTGTTACACTTGGAGGATTTGCCAATTGGCCCATGGGAATTTGTCTTCCCGGCTTATTAATTTGTAATTTTTATTTTTCAAGCTTATTTGGCATACATTCGCCTTTATTGTATGGATTATATATTTGCATATCATGCATTAGATTGTGTGGTTAGGGTTAGATGTATGATGGTGGATTATGGATTGAAGAAATTCAACCAATTATTCAAAGGAAGAAGACATCAACATAAGGGAGCCCAAAGGAAGCCTTGGCCCAATGAAGAGCCTACATTTAAAGGTATGATTTTGCAGGTATAAGAGTTAGTGACAACATGGATTGATGATGTGGCAAAATTTCCTCCATTGATCCATTTAGGCATGACATTCATCTCCTCCATAGGATGTGTACTTGTTTGCCTTGATCTTGGTCATCCATCATTTTTCATCCAAGAGCCACCATTCATTCATCCTTATGGAAACCCTAATCATCCACCCTAGGATTTTCTATTTAAGCATAGGATTGGTGTTTGTAAACAATTTTTGCTCATTTTATGAAGTTTCTATTTCTCTCTTCTAAGGTGGGTAACCTTTAGAGTTTTTCCTTGGTTCTTTGAACCAAGTGGAGTAGCCCTCCATTATTAATCTAGCTCCGGGTTGCTAGATTAATTCTTACTTATTCCCTCGCCTTCTCCATTGGGAGTTGGAGTTTAGGAAGAAAACCTAGGTATACGGTGGTCGGTTTTCCTCCGGGAAAATCGTTTACCCGAGAGCTTAAACCATAAGATCGCTCTACGGGTCCGCCAACGGTATTTCCATTATTTTCATCTCCGCTTCACTTTCACTCACATTTCCACCTTTAAATTCGGCCACACAATCCACACAACTCACCTTTATTTTCTTGCATTTATTTTCCTTCATCTGCATCTCCATTTCTTCACCTTCCACACACATTTCTACACCTTCATTCTCTTATATTTTGTTGTGCATTTTCATTCCTTCTCCCCTTGCATTCGGCCATCTTCACCATTCACACACTCCACCTTCATTTATTTGCAATTTTGTTCTCCTTATTTTCCCCTTTATTTTCGGATTTCGGTACATCACTTTAACCTGAGCACCTTTGACTATTTGTTGGTATTACACGGACTCTTTTCTAAGGGATCTCGTGTCACCTGTGAATAGTAAATTTCTGTTTGTAATTCACATCCACCAATGAACAGTAAGTCTCTCTTTTGTTTATTCGCATCTATCGCTGCCACTGTTCACTTTTGTCTTATTCACATCCACCTGTGAATAGTAAATTTCTGTTTGTTGTTCACATTCCACCTGTGAATAGTAAATTTCTGTTTGTAGTTCACATCCACCGGTGAACAGTAAATCTCTCTTTTGTTTATTCGCATCCACCGCTTTCACTGTTCACTTTTGTCTTATTCACATCCACCTGTGAATAGTAAATTTCTGTTTGTAGTTCACATCCACCGGTGAACAGTAAATTTCTCTTTTGTTTATTTTCACTGCATGTATTCTTATCACGTTTCCTCTGCATGGCCATCGCCCACCCAGCCTTTTATTTAAATGTTCCAAGTATTCTGATTTTCTTATGTAGATCATTATGCAGTCCAGTTTAACTGTATTACCGTTTTGTCTTTAAATCCTGAGAAGGTTTTCTCTAGCTGTGAAGTTTTAAGGGTTGTTTTAAAAGTCTCGTCTGTTTTTTGTTTAAACAAAAAAAAATATGTCCCGTTTTTCTGTTAACGTCCGGAGTGATGGCTCCTTGGCCCGATCGGGTTTGGGGCTGTCACAGTTATGATATCAGAGCAAAATCAGGTTTTAAAAGTGATTCTGTAAACTGTCTGATTGCACAACCCGCCTTGTGAAATCGCTCCACCAACTGTAAGTGTTTAAGTTTATGTACCCGTTTTGTTTATTAAGTAGAGTTCGTTATTTCGTATAGGATTTCCTTAGAGATGGTGAGAGGACAACAGGATGAATCGAGCGAGAGTTCTCGTGCCATTGGCAGATTAACTGAGTTGGTGGGTGTACAATCCCACATTGTGGAACGCCTGATGGCCTGAGAAGACAACGGGAATAACAATAACAATCAAGGGAATGCTCCACGCGACACCGGTGGGGATAGGTTCAGGCGACTCTAGCCGCCTACATTTGATGGACTATCTACTGACCTAACTCACGCTGAGGAATGGGTCCGGAAGATAGAGAGAATGTTTAGATGCGCTGAGGTGGAAGAAAATAAGAAGGTTCTATGTGCCACGTATCAGCTCACTAAGAATGCAGGATTTTGGTGGGACACTGTCCAGGCAACAACGGTGGCGTTAAGCTGGGAGGGATTTAAGTGAATGCTCTATGAGAAGTATTTTGACAGAAGTGCAAAGAAGGAGAAGATGATAGAGTTCTCTAGGCTACTGCAGTATTGATCGGTGACCGAATATGTTCAGAAGTTTGAATCCTTATCCCGCTATGCACCTCATTTGGTGGCCACTGACAAAAACAAGGTGTACCAATTTATTTAGGGTTTGAAGCTGGACTTCTTACGAGGGATTTCATACGGGGGATTTGACGAGGCCCCGTATACGAAGGTGGTGGCCAAGGCTTACCAGTTAGAAGCCTTAGAGATGAAGTCTCAGAGATATAGGGATACGTCAAAGAGAATCTTACGTGATGCCCCTCTACAGCAACAGCAACCACAGAGAAGTCAGAATTTGCAACCTCAACAGCAGCATAACAAGGGCATTAAGAGGTCCAATGAGACCACCAATTATCAAGACAAAAGAAAAAGACCAATGGGGGCTCCTCAACTTTCAGTATGCCTGCGATGCCAGAGAATTCATAGGGGCGAATGCAAATCATTACCGGCCAATGCTTCCGATGTGGCAAAGAAGGCCATCACGTCCGGGATTGCCCAATACCGGACACGAGACCAAATCAAGCCGTACCTAGAGTTTTTGCAATGATGGAGGACGTTGATGATGCCGCTCAGCACACGGATATTACAGGTACAATTTCAATATGTGATACACCTGCTTATACCTTGTGGGACACGGGGGCCACACATTCGTTTGTGGCCATGGATTTCGTAGTTAGACAAAAATTTTGTTGTACGCCATCAGATCAGCCCTACAGCATTATGCTACTGTCCGAAGAGTTTATGCACTCCGAGCAAGTTGTAAGGGGTGATATAGTGTCAGTAGGAGACCAGAAGTTGTATGCCAACCTTATCGTCATCGGTATGAAAGGATACGATGTTATTCTGGGAATGGACTGGCTGTTTAGACATCACGCCACCATCAACTACAGGTCCGGGCTAGTGTCGTTTAAGCACCCGAACGAGGTAGAGTCCTCCTATCAGGCAATACCAAAGAAACACCATATGCCTATTATATCTTCCTTGAAAGCTCAACAGCTGATGAGGTCAGGATGCATTGGATTTCTTGCCCACGTAGTAGATGTTCAAAGGCAAAGTGGGGCAGAACTTCAGAATATTCCGGTAGTTCGAGACTTCTCAGAGGTTTTCTTAGATGACTTACCGGGATTGCCACCTGATCGTGAAATCGAGTTTGAAATTGACATATATCCTGGTGCTGAACTGGTATCGAAGAATCCGTACTGTATGATGCCAATTGAGCTGAGGGAGTTGAAGGCTCAGCTAAAGGAATTGGTGGACAAGGGCTTTGTGCACCCTAGCTTCTCTCTGTGGGGTGCTCCTGTCCTATTTGTTAAGAAGAAGGATGGGTCCCTACGCATGTGCATTGATTATCGTGAGCTGAACAAATTGACCATAAAAAATAAGTACCCATTGCCGAGGATCGACGGTTTATTTGACCAACTACAAGGGTCTTGGGTATTCTCGAAGATCGATTTGCGCTCCGGTTATTACCAGTTGAAGGTCAGGGCTGATGATATTCTAAAGACCGCCTTCAGAACTCGGTACGGACACTACGAATTCTTGGTAATGTCTTTTGGATTGACTAATTCCCTGGCGGCATTCATGGACTCGATGAAAAGGATATTCCAAGATTTCTTGGATAAATTTGTAATCGTTTTCATTGACGACATCCTGGTTTACTACAGAAGTGAGGCCGAACACGAGAAGCACCTGGCAATTGTGCTATCGACTCTGAAACAGCACCGGTTGTATGCCAAACTGTCGAAGTGCGAATTCTGGTTGAGCAGGATTAACTTCTTAGGCCATGTCATGTCGACAGAAGGAGTGTTCGTAGATCCAACCAAGATTCTGGCAGTGAAAGAATGGCCGAGACCGTGAAATGCCAGTGAGGTACGGAGTTTTATCGGGTTAGCTGGTTATTACAGAAAGTTTATCAAGGGATTTTCTGTAATAGCAAAGCCTATGACCAGCTTAACGTGGAAGGACGTCAAGTTCAAGTGGTCTGAAGCTTGTGAGGTGAGTTTTCAGACACTTAAGCAGAAATTAATTGCTGCTCCTCTGTTAGTATTGCTAGTTGAAGACGGCAAATTCAGCGTATACTGTGATGCGTCCAAGATTGGCTTGGGATGTGTACTAATGCAAGAAGGGAAAGTGGTAGCATACGCATCCAGACAATTGAAGGACCATGAACAAAACTACCCTACACATGACCTCGAGCTAGCGGCAGTCGTATTTGCGCTGAAAGTATGGAGACACCACTTGTACGGACAATCATGTGAGGTGTTTTCTGATCACAAGAGCCTGAAGTACATATTTAACCAGAAAGAGCTAAACATGAGACAAAGACGGTGGTTAGAATTTGTGAAAGATTACGATGTTGAGATTAAATACCATCCTGGTAAAACTAATGTGGTAGCTGATGCACTGAGCAGGATGCCAGCAACTATGCAACCAGTTATGTCGGCCGTATCAATACCTTTGAGGACAGAGATACATAAGTTTGATATGGAGATAGTTTCTGGGCTATCGGCCATACTAGCAGACTTGACACTACGAGCCTACCATTCTGGACCGAATTAAGGAAGCCCAGGAGACCAATTCAAAGGAGATGGCTGATATTGTGAGCAAGATACCAATGGCCTCTTCCGATTTCAGTTATTCGGGAGATGGAGTTCTGAAGTTCAAAAACAGATGGTATGTTTCGAAAGACGAAGAGCTACGAAGGCACATCTTGTCGGAAGCCCACTCATCTTCTTTCTCTGTGCATCCTGGAAGCACAAAGATGTATCAGGACTTGAAACTTCACTTCTGGTGGCTGAATATGAAGAATGAAGCGGCCAAATATGTGGAGTCTTGCATGATATATCAACAGGTCAAAGCTAAACATCAACGACCAAGTGGAACGCTTCAGCCTCTCCCGATCGCCGAATGGAAATGGGAGAACATCACAATGGACTTTGTTATTGGCCTTCCAAGGACAGCTAAGGGCCATAATAGCATTTGGGTCATAGTGGACAGATTGACGAAGTCGGCCCATTTTCTACCTGTGAAGACGACGTACTCCATGGATCAGTACGCAGAGCTGTATACTAACGAGATTATTAAGCTGCATGGCATTCCTGTGTCGATCGTCTCAGACCGTGATCCCAGATTCACTTCCAGGTTTTGGAGAAGTTTGCAGAACTCCTTGGGTACAAAGTTGGATTTCAGCACGACATTTCATCCATAGACTGACGGACAATCTGAGAGAATAATCCAAATACTGGAGGATATGCTAAGGTTGTGCGTGCTGGAATTTCATGCTCCTTGGAGTAGATATTTGCCACTCGTGGAGTTTGCTTACAACAATAGCTACCAGGCTACAATGGGCATGGCTCCTTATGAAGCTCTTTACGGCAGAAAGTATAGATCCCCATTGTGTTCGGATGAGGTCGGAGAAACCAAGCTTATCGGCCCTGAGATATTACAGCAGATGTCTGAGGTGATAGCTGCTATCAAACAACGAATAAAGATTGCTCATATTCGACAGAAGAGTTATGCGGACCATAGAAGAAGATACTTAGAGTTCGCTGAGGGCGATGAAGTATTCTTGAAAGTGTCGCCTTTCAAGGGCGTAATGAGATTCGGTAAGAAAGGAAAGCTTAGCCCGCGGTTCATTGGCCCTTTTCCCATTTTGAAGCGTGTGGGAAGCATGGTCTACAGACTACAATTGCCAGCGTCAATGAATGGAGTTCACAATGTTTTTCATGTTTCGATACTGAGAAAGTGTGTACGAGATCCAACCCAGATCGTGGAACATGTAGACTTTGATGTCATGCCTACGCTGACATATGAAGAAAGGCCTATACAGATATTGGATACTTCACTCAAGGTGTTGCGCAACAAGGTAGTCCCATTGGTGAAAGTTTTGTGGCGCAATCATGATGTGGAGGAAGCCACGTAGGAAAGACAAGAGGATGTTAGGGCCCAATATCCGGACCTCTTTGCTTATGCAAATTTTGGGGACAAAATTTCTGTTAAGGTGGGTGGAATGTAACACCCGGCATTTTAGCCATGTAATTATTCCTTGAACAATTAAATGGGATATACATATATTGGCCATTAATGAAGTGCGTATTTCATTGGAGTTTTGTGATACCCCAAGTGGATGTCTAGAGAAACGGATCGGTGAATTTAACTAATAATTCAATTGGAAAACCAAACTAAAAATCAACCAAAACAGAACACATTGGTTAAAAACCAATAGGAGGGCAAATTAGGTAAACCAATTAAGGTTGGTGGGAGGAAGCCAATGGTTGAGTGACACTTGGCAACTTGTTGAAGAAGCCATGTTCTTTTCTCTTCCCTCCTACGTGAAACCCTCATTTCTCATCTGCTTCTTTCCACTGCTCTCTGTTTTCTCTCCTCCGGGCGACTACAACCTTTCCAAAAGACTTCCATTCTTCTGTTTTCTCCAGTGAAGGTAATCATCTGCTAAAGTTAACGAGTTTGGATAAGTTAGAATGTGAGTTTTGTGGAAGTTTAAGGTTACAATATTTTGAGGAAACTCACTGTTTTTGGATGAAAATACGTTAGTCTGTTTTCTAAAGGTTGAATGGAGTTTGCTGCATTTTCTACTAAGTTATTAGTTAGCATTTGCAGCTTGTTAATTTCCCTTTTCATACACGTCATAGGTTCATGCATCACCGAGACGTTCAAGACTTTCAACTCTGCAGCAAACAGGTAAGTTCATACCCGTAGGCTGGCCCTTAAGGCCCTACATCGTAGAGACTCTAGGAGTTTACTACTGTCGGGAGGTTTCGGGTAGATAAGTTGAAGTTATATTCCGAGTAACCTGTTCTTCCTTTAGGTTCTGTTGTGCTGTTTCTGTTGTCTGCTGTTTTAATTGTAAGCACGGTGAATGTCCATGCATACACGATTTTCCCGAAAGTTCATGTGAAACTGTTTTCTGTACACAGTTTGAAGCTAAGCAAGATAAAATCTGACTGAAATGTATTGGTTAAGTGCGGGACGGGGACTGGCCTATTGTTCTGTTTCTGTATATCGGTTTGTGCCTGTCGTGCACTTGCCAGTTCCCCTATATGCCCCACTTATACCCCTTTGTCACTGAAACGTAATGTACTGTTCTGTCACCGTATTCTGAAAGTTCATGCATAGCATATGCATCACTGCATTTATATATGTTCTTATTGAGTTTTAGACTCATAGGTGGACTCCCTGATGTAGGTACTGAACCCGCAAATGAGGACTTTGTGCCTCAGTCCAACGAATAGGTGGCTGGTGGCTCGAGCTCTCGGGGGTGGTTGTGGCAGCCAGACATGTTTCTGACCCGAGGGAGGGAAGTTTTTAAAGTAATATTCAAGTCTGTAAAACTTTACTAGGATTCTGCTGTTTTGTTTTTAAACCTTTGTTGAGGTTCTGTGTTTTTTGTTTAAAAACTCTGTTAGGAATTTTATAATGTATAGGTTCTGATGTTCGAGTTTTAAACCTCTGTTTGACAGTTGATAGTTGTCGTTTGGAAATATTCTGTTGTTGATGTATTTAAAACCTCTGTATTTGACAGTGAATTTATGTTCTGAAGTATTCTGTAATTGTTTGGAATATGTTCTCTTTTAAGGTGTGCATGGATTATCTCTGATTTTAGAGTTATCCATGCAATCTGTTTTCTTTAAATTTCTGTCGTGTTTTCCTGATATGCCCAAAATCATATTTTCAATCGTTTTCTGAAGCTTGAAGCTTTTATACCTCCTGTTTTCACGTCTTCTGTTTCCATGTAATCCTGTTAAAAGTTGTCAGTTTTGTCTTTAAAACTACATCTACCGCTGCCTTTTTTTAAAAGCACATCCACCGTTGTCACTATCCATTTTTGTCTTATTCACATCCACCATCGTCACTGTTCATTTTTGTCTTATTCACATCCACCGCCGTCACTGTTCATTTTTGTCTTATTCACATCCACTGCTGTCACTGTTCATTTTTGTCTTATTCATATCCACTGTTCTCTTTAGAAATCACATCTACCGCTACTCTTTTAATAAGCACATCCACCGCTGTCACTGTTCACTTTTATCTTATTCACATCCACCTATGAATAGTAAATTTCTGTTTGTAGTCCACATCCACCTGTGAATAGTAAATTTCTGTTTGCAGTTCACATCCACCGGTGAACAGTAAATCTCTCTTTTGTTTATTTGCATCCACCGCTGCCACTGTTCACTTTTGTCTTATTCACATCCACCTGTGAATAGTAAATTTCTGTTTGTAGTTCACATCCACCGGTGAACAGTAAATCTCTCTTTTGTTTATTCGCATCCACCGCTGCTACTGTTCACTTTTGTCTTATTCACATCCACATGTGAATAGTAAATTTCTGTTTGTAATTCACATCCACCGGTGAACAGTAAATCTCTCTTTTGTTTATTCGCATCTACCGCTGCCACTGTTCACTTTTGTCTTATTCACATCCACCTGTGAATAGTAAATTTCTGTTTGTAGTTCACATCCACCTGTGAATAGTAAATTTCTGTTTGTAGTTCACATCCACCAGTGAACAGTAAATCTCTCTTTTGTTTATTCGCATCCACCGCTGCCACTATTCACTTTTGTCTTATTCACATCCACCTGTGAATAGTAAATTTCTATTTGTAGTTCACATCCACCTGTGAACAGTAAATTCCTCTTTTGTTTATTTTCACTGCATGTATTCTTATCACGTTTCCTCTGCATGGCCGTCGCCCACCCAGCCTTTTATTTAAATGTTCCAAGTATTCTGATTTTCTTCTGTAATTCATTCTGCAGTCCGGTTTAACTGTATTACCATTTTGTCTTTAAATCCCGAAAAGGTTTTCTCTAGCTGTGAAGTTTTAAGGGTTGTTTTAAAAGTCCCGTACGTTTTTTGTTTAAACAAAAAAAAAAAATTGTTCCATTTTTCTATTAAACGTCCAGAGTGATGGCTCCTCGGCCCAATCGGGTTTGGGGCTGTCACAATGAGTAGGCAAAAATCAAAGATGTCGTGCGATATATGTCGGCAGAAAGAGCACAATAGTCGTACTTGTCTTCACCGGGGATCCATTTTAAGCGCTGCTTCTCAAGACACGTTTATGAGTTTCAACACATTTGATGGGACACAGGTACAATTCATGTCAAGCCCCGGCCCAGGCCCGTACACCTGGCACCGCTCCCGACCCAAGCCCGTACACTTGGCCCCGAGAGCCCACGACCCAAGCCCGTACACTTGGCCCCGTGGGTGACCCAACTCACAGTACTTCCCTCTCCCTGCAGAGGATTTTTGCCTTCCTCCCCACTCGAACCCAGGACCTCAGGGTAAGTACCTTGGCTACAAGTGAGGAGTACCACTTGAGCTACCCAGCCCAAGTGGTACTCCTCACTTGTAGCCAAGGTACTTACCCTGAGGTCCTGGGTTCGAGTGGGGAGGAAGGCAAAAATCCTCTGCAGGGAGAGGGAAGTACTGTGAGTTGGGTCACCCACGGGGCCAAGTGTACGGGCTTGGGTCGTGGGCTCTCGGGGCCAAGTGTACGGGCTTGGGTCGGGAGCGGTGTCAGGTGTACGGGCCTGGGCCGGGGCTTGACAATAAAAGGAGTGGTACTCCTCACTTGTAGCCAAGGTACTTACCCTGAGGTCCTGGGTTCGAGTGGGGAGGAAGGCAAAAATCCTCTGCAGGGAGAGGGAAGTACTGTGAGTTGGGTCACCCACGGGGCCAAGTGTACGGGCTTGGGTCGTTGGCTCTCGGGGCCAAGTGTACGGGCTTGGGTCGGGAGCGGTGCCAGGTGTACGGGCCTGGGCCGGGGCTTGACAATTCAACACATTTTCCTCGTATCTTTCTGTCATTCTTTTTTAATATAGTTTTCATTATGTGCAGGAATCTGCGATAGGCGGGCGCGGCCGAACAACAATTAGTGACTGTTATAATATCGCTCCAGGGTCACTTTTTTAAATTTTATTAATAAATAAAAATAAATAATTTTATATAAAAAATAAATAATTATAATTTGAAATATCTTCGATCTATAATTTGTTATATCGGTTTATTCGGACCATAAGGATATCACAAAATTTAATGCTTGCAAGGAAGGTTGGAGTACTCCGCTATTTTCATAATCTAACGATTTTAGATAGGCAGTTAAAATTGTTAGATTATGAAAATAGTGGAGTACTCAAACCTGTCTTACAAGTATTAAGCTTTGCAATGTCTTTCTGGTTCGAAGAAGCCGATATAACAAATTATAACCCGAAGATATTTCAAATTATAATTATTTATTTATTTTATAAAAAAAAAAACTTATGTTAGGTTAGTCTAAGAGTACATATTTATTATGAGTTATTCAAATTATAATTATTTATTTGTTTCAGTATATTTAAATAGTTAAATCTAAAAAAAAGTTAAAAGTATTGATTTAGTTTCACAAATGACTCAAAGTATTAATTTATCTTCTCGTGATGTGGGAAACATGTGGTAAAAATTTAAAGTACATTGAATATCGTTTGGTATTTTTTTTAATTATTCTCAGTTCCTTATTCACTTTATAAATTAATTTTTAAAAAATACCAAACGATATTCAATTTACTTTAAATTTTTACCACATATTTTTCACGTCATGAGAAGATAATATAAAAATTTTCGTTATTTTCTAACATTTATATGATTTATTATAATTATTTTATAAAATAATTAAGTTAAATTATAATAAATCGTACAAGTGGTAGAAAATCACGAACATTTTATTATCTTCCCATGATGTAGGAAACCTGTGTTCAAAATTTCAAGTAAATTGAATATAGTTTGATATTTTTTAAAAACTAATCTTAATGCCAGGTAGGCACAAGAAGAATAGGAACGATCGACCGCCCGGTCGTTTTTTTTCACATTTTTGATAGTTTAACCCTTTTTTGTTCGATTTCATACTTTGAGCCCTTTTTAAAACAAAGTCAATACTTTGAGACTTTTTTTAGATTTAACCCTCATTTAAATACAAACTTTTTTTAAGAAAATGGACAGAGTTTCATTTGTTTTATGACTCCTCCATAGCTATTTTCACACAGGTCCTACAAAATCAAATCACAAATATATAGCCAACAACCAAATTGCAGTACAAATACTATACATCAAAATATAAAATTAAAGTACATCAAATTTACAAACGACAAGTAAAATCCATCAAATGAAATACAACATATTAACTATACTACGCAGGAGGGACATTGTTGTCATCGGTGTCTTCGCCCTCTAATCGCCAACACTCGAAGGAGTCCGCGAGTCGTGTCTGCACCAATTTGATCTCAGTCCAGCTCTGCTCCCACCTCTGCTCCATCCTGTCTCACCTCTACTCCATCATGTTAAGCCTCTGCTCCCACGGACTAGCATTTAGGGGGTACAATGGCAGTGCGGTGGCGGTGGGGCGGTGGCATCTTCGGTGGTGGTCCTAAGTGGTGGTGGCATCCTCCATCAAAACATCTCGAGATGTGAAGGCTCCGAGATCCCTCATGATGATCCAAGACCCGTCGACTTTGAATAGGCCCATTCGAGTCAAATGGATCATGTCAAATACATCGACGGATCTGTGTGATCTCATCTGCTCTCCTCAAATGGGCAGCTGAAACTGACAACGTTGCATAATCTTCCAAATCAATGTTTCAAATGGCAGATTCTTATTCTTTGTTCGCCTAACCTCAAGCATTTGACCTATAATCAAGTATCACGGGTCGAACATCGTGTAGCTGTAGAGTTTCTCCATGATGTAGAGATCTATCCAGCTGATGAGATCTCTGTGCCCATCCCTCGGTAGGACGGTGTGTCTGATCAAGTTGTGCACCACTTGAGCTTTGACGTTGAGATTCTTCGATCTCGGCTTCATCAACCCTGCAATGCCTGAGTTGCGGTAGATTCGCCTAAGAAACTCTAGTCCCTCTTCTGTTTTGGAAAAATCACACTCTCGAGAGCTGTGATAGTATCTTTCCGCCTCATCGTTTCCAAATCCCAGCAATTCGTTGATAACAGTTGGAGAGACGACAATTTCTGTACTGAATATGTACGTCTTAAAGCACCCGGACCTCCCGGTACTCTACAAGTTTGCATAAAATAGGCAACCAACTATGTCGCAGCTGTCACCCTTCATGTTGTACACCCCGTGCAAGGCGATGGTGTCAAACATATTCTTAATCTCCAAAGACTCCCAACTACTAAAGTTGGTAGTCTTCCCATAAATGATCGAGCAGATTCTCATATCCCGCTCGTACTGCTCCTGGCATATCTGGTCACAAAATTCCATGGACAAAAAACCAGAAGGCGGTTGCGGCACTTGATTCGGCGCTGGGTTTGATGGGCCCTCTTGTGCCATCCGGTGACCCTTTCAACTAATAAACATTATTGGGGCCATTTTTGGATTTTAGGGTTTTTTGAGCATTTTTGAATTTTTGGGGTTTTTGGGATTTTCGGCCTCTGATACCACTTGACATGGGGGCCCTTAGAAAAGGGGCCATGTGGAAGCCACAAAAATAATGAAGTGCTCGGGTGCTAAGTGTAGGAAAAATCCGAGGAGATGAACGTAGCAAAATGGAGGTAAAATGCAAGTGAAATGAAGATGACTAAAATGTGAACATGGCCGAGAATGAAGTGAAAGAAAATTTCATGAAATGATAAAGAAAAGAAGTAAGATGAAGGTGGAGAAAGGTGTGTGATGTCGTGAAGAACATGAAGATAAAGATCAAGAAGAAAATACAAATAAATGAAGTGAAGTGTGTGAGAGTGAATGGTCGAAAATAAAAGGTGAATATGTGTGTGAAATGTGATGGAATGAAATACCTTTGGCGGATCCGATGAGCTATCTTACGTTGGGCTCTCGGATAAACAATTTCTCAGAGGAAAAAGACCACCGTAGGCCTAGGTTTCTTTCTCGAAGCCCTTACTCTCAAGAGAGCAAGGTGAGGGAAAGTTAAGAGTTAACCTAGCAGCCCTGAGCTAGGCTAACAATGGAGGACCTCTCCACTCGTTTCAAGAATCGAGGAAAATCACCCGAAGGGCTTCTAACCTTAGTTAGGAAAAGAGAAATTTTATAAATGGCCAAAAGTTCCAATACATGCACCAATGCTATGCTTAAATAAGCAACCTAAGGTGGATTAGGGTTTGGCAAGGTGAAGATAAGCCCTTGATTGGACAAGGAATCAGATGGCCCAAGATGAAGATACATGCGCGCGCCCTTTTTCGAACAAGAATCAGCCACGCGCGCGCCATCCGATGGATCTGGTGATGCAGCAGTGCGCCGCTTCAACGGTCAAGATGAGGATCCAGGTGCACACCACGTCAGCGATCCAGGAGCTGCCCAGTGCGCACCATCGACGGTGCCTGCTGCTGCCTGGGTGCGCGATCATCAACGCTGGACTGCTAGCGAGCCTCACTGCTGCCCGCGCTTTCTGCTGCTGCTGCGCGCGCTGCCAGATCAGCAATCCGAGTTAGGCTGAGCCTTTGCTTGATCAATGGCCAAGATTGTGTCATCTCTTTGATCCATGATGCCACCCACATTGTACCTGCAAAATTCCATACCTTAAATGTGGGCTCTTCTTTTGGCTAAGGCTTGATTAGAGGTCTATTTTGTTGAAGTGTTGACTAAGTATTCAACCCTTCATCCACCAACATTCATCTAACCCTAATCACACAATCTAATGCATGATGAAACTATAAATAATCCATACAAAAAGGCTAATGTATGCCAAATAAGTTCAAAACCAAAAATTACACATTTGAAGGCCCGGGAAAACAAATTCCCATTGGGCTACTTGAAGTCTCCGTGTAAGTGCTCTAGTGAAGGCTATGCAGGGGCTTGTCCACATCTTCTGAAGTCAGCTCCCATGTGAAATCCACAATGGAGTCAAAACCTGTAAAAAGAGAAAAGTCATTAGAAAATTGATTAATTAAATTATGGGCCCGAGTTTGAGATCTCGTGATGGGCCTCCTTGGCATGTCATCCTCTCCGGGTGGCTGAGGATTTGACCTCAAATCCAATAGTTCAGCCTCCTTTTCATGCCCCAATTCTCCAATGTAAGGGGACAAATCTTGAACGTTAAAGGTGGATGACACCCCATACTTTCTAGATAATTCCAATTTATAAGCATTATTATTAATTCGTTCCAAGATCTTGAAGGGACCTTCAGCTCTAGGTAGGAGTTTGGAGCGTCACTTGGCTGGAAATCTTTCTTTTCTAAGGTGTAACCACACCAAATCTCCTACATTAAAGATTACCTCTTTTTGCCCCTTATTGGCATGCTTAGCGTAATTGGCGTTATTCTTTTCAATGGTTTGGTGGACTTTCTCATGTAACTTCTTGACTTGCTCTGCTTTGCTGGCTCCCGAAGGGTTTACAAGATCCTGGGTTGGAATGGGAATGAGGTTCAGTGGTGAGTTCGGATTAAATCCATAGGCTACCTCAAAGAGCGTTTGCTGGGTGGTGGAGTGAAGGATTCTGTTGTAACAGAATTCAATTTAGGGTAGCACTATGTCCCAATTGGTTAGATTCTTACCCACAACCCTGCGAATAAGGGTTCCCAAGGTCCTATTGACCACTTCCGTTTGACCGTCCGTTTGGGGATGAAATGACGTACTAAAGCATAGTTTAGTCCCCAATCTCTTCCATAAAGTCTTCCATAAAGTGCTCAAAAACTTGGTATCGCGGTCAGACACAATAGATTGCGGCACTCCATGGAGTCTAACTCTTTCTTTGAAGAATAAGTCGGCTATAGCAGTAGAGTCATCAGTTTTATTACAGGTGACAAAATGTGCCATTTTGGAGAACTTATCCACGACAACTAAGATAGAGTCCTTATTGCGACCCGTTCGTGGTAACTCTAAAACAAAATCCATGGCTAACTTCTACCCAAGGGTGCGTAGGGATTGGTAAAGGAAGGTAGAGTCCTTGGGGTAGAACCTTGCTCTTAGCCTTTTTACAAATAATGCACTGCTCAATGGAGTGGTGCACATCTTTCATCATATGAGGCCAATAAAATCTTTCTTTTAACAGCTCAAGGGTTTTCTTCTTTCCAAAATATCCAGGACAATCCTCCACTATGAGCTTCTTTGAGAAGGCATTGTCTCAGACTGCAATCAGGAATACATAATTTTTCCTCCTTTCAACAAAAATCCATCAACAATACTATATCCTCCTTCAACTTTGTTTTGACAATTTTGGTAGGGCGTCCCAAGATCTTTGTCAGATTCATACATAGTCTTGATCCACTCAAATCTGAAAAATCTGACGCCTAGTTCTGTTAAGAGGATACGTCTTCATGATAGAGCGTCGGCAACAGTGTTATCAGATCCTGTCAAATACTTTAAAATATATGGAAATCTTTCCAAGAATTCCACCCATTTTGCGTGTCTTTTGTTGAGTTTGTGCTGACTTTTGATATGTTTAAGGGATTGATGGTCAGAATGGATCACAAACTCTTTGGACAGGAGGTAGTGTTGCCAATGCTTAATAGCTCGTATCACGACATAAAACTCCTTATCATAAGTGGGGTAATTAAGAGCAGCTCCTTTTAATTTCTCGCTAAAATATGCAAGAGGCTTACCATCTTGCATCAATACGGCCCCAATGCCAATTCCAGAGGCGTCACTTTTGATCTCAAACACCTTATTGAAATCAGGAAGTGCCAACATCGGGGATTGACAAAGCTTTTCTTTAATCAAATCGAAGCTATTTTGACACTCAGGGGTCCAATTAAATTTTACTCATTTCTTCGTGAGATCGGTAATAGGAGCAACTAATGAACTGAAGTCGTTAATAAACTTCCTATAAAAAGAGGCTAATCCGTGAAAGCTACGGACTTCAGTGATGCTAATGGGTATGAGCCAATCTTTGATGGCTTTAACCTTGTCTTCATCCCCTTCTAAGCCATCTTTTGAAATAATGAAACCTAAGAAATAAACTTTCTCTTGACCAAAGGAGCATTTACTCAAGTTCCCAAACAGTTTAGCTCGACGGAGAGTTTGAAAAAGCATCCCGAGATGGTTGACATGTTGTGGAAGATCGGAGCTATACACCAAGATGTCATCGAAATAGACGACAATAAACTTTTCAAGGAAATCTGGTGCTTGGGGCATTTTTAAGTCCGAATGACATAAATCTGTATTTAGTTTTGAAGGCAGTTTTCTATTCATCACCTTCTTTCATACGTATTTGATGATAACCACTCTTCAAGTTGACTTTGGAAAAGATAGATGCTCCGCTCAATTCATCTAACATGTCTTCGAGCCTAGGAATTGGGTATCTATACTTAATGGTAATTTGATTGATAGCTCAAGTATCGACGCACATCCTTATAGTGCCATCTTTCTTGGGTACCAACAATGTAGGGACGGCACAAGGGCTCATCGATTCTCTAATATATCCCCTTCCTAACAACTCTTGGTCTTATTCTTGTAATTCTTTGGCCTCTTCAGGTCTCATCCTATAGGCCGGTTGGTTCGGGAGCATTGCTCCAGGTTGGAAGATCGATTTGGTGTTCTATCCCTCGAATTAGTGGTAATCCAAGTGGCAATTCCTCAGAAAAGACGTCTTGGTAAGACTTGAGTAAATTTTGGACCGGTAAAGGTATGTCTCCAAGCTCCATAATGCGGTCTCTAAATAGAACTAAAATCAATGTCTTTCCTTTGATGATAACAGATCTTAATCCACGCTTTGTCAAGAAAAGATTTTCCTTCATCTTTTCTTCTTTCCTTACTGCGTCATCTCATGCCACTTGCTCTGGGGTCATAGGTAGTAATTTAATTGTCCTACCACCAAAACTTCAAACTATAATTATTGAGGAATCCATCATGGTGCACCCTACGATCATAAAGCCATGGTCGTCCTAATAGAAGATGACTTGCTTTCATCGGAACGACATCGCAAAGTATCGCATTCTTATATTTACCAATAGTGAAATTGATGGTTACTATCTTGGTTACTTTGATGTCATCTCTATCATCTAACCATTTTAATTTATAAGGCTTAGGGTGACTGGTCGTTTCTAATCCAAGTTTGCTAACCATATCTTGGGAAGCCACGTTAACGCAATTTCCACCGTCTATAATTACCGAGCAAACTTTGTCCTTGACTGCACATCGACTTTGGGAAATATTTTCACGTTGGCAGTCCTCCTTTACATTCTTTGATATCAAGGCTCATCTTATGACCATTAGCAAGGGTCCTTCTTGAGCCGTACATTCATTCGAGTCATGTTCACTTTCGTCCTCTACCTCTTCTTCTTCCTCTTTTTCAAGGTATTGTCCTTCATCGTTTTCACTTTCCCATTCTCCCATCAAGTCTTTAATTACCATCACTCGACGGTTAGAGCATTCATTTACGTAATGTCCTTTGCCTAAACACTTGTAGCATTGGACATCACGGGCTCTTTGACTTTTAGATGGGTTCGATTGATTTTTATCCATTGGAGGGGGCTTGTTTTGGTTGAGTGGTGCTTTAGGTGGCAAATTACGGTTAATTGGTCTTTTCTCCTCATTCTTTCATGGAGGTTTAGGCTTATCTTGGTCCAAATGCCTAGGTGGAAATTTGTTCGGGAAATTGGTCTTTCGTTTTCTCTTAAGTTGTCTCTCCACCGTAAGGGCTAATTAAATGACTATGTCCATGGCCTCCAATTACTGTATCTCAACCGCGTCGCTTATATCACGGTTCAAACCACGGATAAACCTTGTAATGAGACTGCTCCTCAGGCTCATCTATAGCACATCGCATATTGAGAGTCTCGAATTCTGTAAGGTACTAATCGACCAAGAGATTGTTTTGTTTAAGATTGTTGAGTAGATGGAAGAGTTCGTGTTTGTAATGTCGGGGAACAAACCTCTTGTGCATTAGTTCTTTCATGGAAGTCCAAGTTGAGATGGGGTAACCTAGTGTTCTCATTCTTTGGGCTTTGAGGTTGGACCACCATAGTGCAGCGTGGCCTGTAAGTTCAAGGGAGGCTAGTTGTATCTTTACTCTCTCGGAGTAATCATGGCATTAAAAAACTCTCTCAACCTTATCAACCCAATCTAAAAATGTGTGCCCGTCACACGTTCCATTGAAAGGGGGAGTTGTGATACTAACGTTACGGAGGTCGTAGTTGTCCCTACGACGATTTGGGTGATAATGCTCTTCATCATCTCCCGCCCAATTCTCATCCTCCGAATCATAACAGGGTCTCCTTCTTTGCTGCTCGGCCCATTCTTCTTCCTCTAAGGGTTGTTGAAAAGGGGTTTGACGTCTACGACGTTCGGGTATAATCCTAGAGGAGGTCTCTCGTGATGGATCTCGTTCATGGGATTCTCTTCGGGGATGGTTTGTCATAAGTTCTTTAAATTGAGCCATATCAAGGGAAACATCCTTGATTTGTTATGTAAGGGTGTTAACCAAGCCCGTTAAGACATTGATTTGACCTTGCATGCTAGTCTCACCTTCGTTACGTGTGTGCTCGGGAGGGGGAGTGTCCCTAACTCGAATTGGCTCTTGGTGCGGTGTGTCACGCGTAAATCCACTTCTATTAGTCATATCAAAGTATTTTAATTTAAATTCTTGACTAAGTTGTTTCATCATAAATTAGTGAGGTGTGTATCTATTTAATGTCTAAGATGAATTTTAGGCACTAAGGAACGTTTCTTAGCTAACACAATAATGAATAAAATTCATACTCACATTTAACATTTGAAATTGGGAAATCAATTAAAACAGCTTAGAAGTTTCTACAAACACTTAGCAAAACTAACATTAGAAATGAAAGTTTCAATAACGTGCTAGTAACAAAAATCCAACCAAATTCCACAAATTCTTCAACTTTAAGCTAGATTCACTTGTGATAATATTACCACCCACCAAATAACTTCCAAAAACAGCAAAGATGAATATTAAAACAAGTTTGAACAAGTTATCAAGCTGAAATTTTCAAGTTATATAGAGCATAATTTTTATAAAGTGCATGATTCATTATGGCTGATTTTAACTTCATGGTCGATTCTATTCTTGTCAATCAATTTGTAACACCCGACAATTTCAGCCAGGTGATTTTCTTAATCATTTTAACTGTCACCCTTTTATTAACCTTTATGATTTTAAATTTAATGCCAAGACTTATTTATTACAAGTTGAGTGAAACTAGGTTGGGTGGCAAGTTTGTAATTAAGGTGGATTTTAATTGGTATAAATAGGTTATGGGAATTCTTAAACCTCATTAAAACCTCGCTGTAGCCGACATTTCCTCTCTCGGCGATTCCCTTCCTTCCAGAGCTCCCTCTCTGCCAGTTATTCCTTCGCCGGCGATCAGTTCTTCAGCCCCCACTTCGAGAATCCACTCTTTAGGTAAGACTTAGATAATGTAGTTACTAGGTAGTTACTTAGAGCTCTGTCTTTAGCTAGAACTTGAGGTTTCGGATTCTTCATTAACAGAGTAATGGTAATAACAATCATGATCTGTGTTTAGTAATAGCATTTCCAATTAGATTTTAGACATTAAGATAACAGACCATGTTTAGTTGTTAGACTTAATCCAGTCATTTAGGTTCTGGAAGTTTAATCTGTACACACTAGACGCTCAACTAGGAAGATTTAGAAATATTTATGTTAGATACTAGGATGACTTTTAGTTAGGATTTTGATTTAACACTGTAATGTGAAATGTTTCTAGGTGAAGAAGTTTGAAGAGAAGCGCTCAAGTTGCTAAGGAAACCAGGTAAGTGAGTGAGTAAGATTTTCTGCCATTAGGGCCCTATATCACAGGGGTACTAAGTAGAAGTTATTTATGATGTTAAAAGTACCTATGCTAATGTCTAGTTGTTTTCAGTACTCAAGTTGATGTTATAATCCTTTGATGAATGAATGTCGTGTTCAGTAGGCTGATGAACTAAGATTACTTATGCTCATGCATCATGAATATTTCTCAAGCATATGAAAATGTTTTAAGTGCATGATTTCTCCCATGAACAAGATATGAACATGAAACTTATGCAACAAGGACTAAGAGAGGGTTGGGGGCTGTTTGGCGTATGTCACTGTCCAAAAAGAGGACCATGAATACGACCCGCAAGGGACTATGTACACTCTCACTGTCAACCCCCTTTTCGGCACAAATCCTCCCTTAATCCATATGATGAAAACGATGAACATGAACAAGAACAAGAACACGAAAAGATCACGAACATGCGTTTCTTTAATTTGTGCATTCATGCATACATGTTAGCATTGCACTCCTTACTAAACATTAGGCTTATAGTTTAAACCTTATGATGTAGGTGAAGAACTACCAGGTGAGGATTTCAAGTCCAAGGAGTATGATTAAGGCTTGTTGTTGGGAGGTGCTCAGGGTGACAGATTGGTGGCTGGGAAGGCAATTTAAACTCCTGGTTACTACCTTTATCATGTAGTAAGGTTATGAATACTGAGGTCTATGTAAAGTATTTTCTTAATACAATGGATATTGGAACCTGACTGACTAACTTCTGAGTTTGAGGATGATCGTGAAATGATAGAATGATCTATTTTGTTAGAGTCTCTCGCTACACGTATTCTAGATGAGATTATGGTCCAACTGTGTGATAGTTTATTCAGTCATGTTGAAGTTTGTGAAAGTTTGATAGTTTCCTGTCTATCGGATGATGTCTTCCATCGGATGAAGTCTTCCATCGGATGATGTCTTCCATCGGATGAAGTCTTCCATCGGATGAAGTCTTCCATCGGATCATGTCTTCTATCGGAATGAAGTTTAATGAGTCACGTGCTGCACGTGTGTCAATCGGTAGAAGTCGATATTAAGTCTTGTCGTTTTGTGATCGGATGAAGTTTAATGAATCACGTGATGCGCGTGTGTCAATCGGTAGAAGTCGATATTAAGTCTTGTCGTTTTGTGATCGGATGAAGTTTAATGAATCACGTGATGCGCGTGTGTCAATCGGTAGAAGTCGATATTAAGTCTTGTCGTTTTGTGATCGGATGAAGTTTAATGAATCACGTGATGCGCGTGTGTCAATCGGTAGAAGTCGATATTAAGTCTTGTCGTTTTGTGATCGGATGAAGTTTAATGAATCACGTGATGCGCGTGTGTCAATCGGTAGAAGTCGATATTAAGTCTTGTCGTTTTGTGATCGGATGAAGTTTAATGAATCACGTGATGCGCGTGTGTCAATCGGTAGAAGTCGATATTAAGTCTTGTCGTTTTGTGATCGGATGAAGTTTAATGAATCACGTGATGCGCGTGTGTCAATCGGTAGAAGTCGATATTAAGTCTTGTCGTTTTGTGATCGGATGAAGTTTAATGAATCACGTGATGCGCGTGTGTCAATCGGTAGAAGTCGATATTAAGTCTTGTCGTTTTGTGATCGGATGAAGTTTAATGAATCACGTGATGCGCGTGTGTCAATCGGTAGAAGTCGATATTAAGTCTTGTCGTTTTGTGATCGGATGAAGTTTAATGAATCACGTGATGCGCGTGTGTCAATCGGTAGAAGTCGATATTAAGTCTTGTCGTTTTGTGATCGGATGAAGTTTAATGAATCACGTGATGCGCGTGTGTCAATCGGTAGAAGTCGATATTAAGTCTTGTCGTTTTGTGATCGGATGAAGTTTAATGAATCACGTGATGCGCGTGTGTCAATCGGTAGAAGTCGATATTAAGTCTTGTCGTTTTGTGATCGGATGAAGTTTAATGAATCACGTGATGCGCGTGTGTCAATCGGTAGAAGTCGATATTAAGTCTTGTCGTTTTGTGATCGGATGAAGTTTAATGAATCACGTGATGCGCGTGTGTCAATCGGTAGAAGTCGATATTAAGTCTTGTCGTTTTGTGATCGGATGAAGTTTAATGAATCACGTGATGCGCGTGTGTCAATCGGTAGAAGTCGATATTAAGTCTTGTCGTTTTGTGATCGGATGAAGTTTAATGAATCACGTGATGCGCGTGTGTCAATCGGTAGAAGTCGATATTAAGTCTTGTCGTTTTGTGATCGGATGAAGTTTAATGAATCACGTGATGCGCGTGTGTCAATCGGTAGAAGTCGATATTAAGTCTTGTCGTTTTGTGATCGGATGAAGTTTAATGAATCACGTGATGCGCGTGTGTCAATCGGTAGAAGTCGATATTAAGTCTTGTCGTTTTGTGATCGGATGAAGTTTAATGAATCACGTGATGCGGGGCCGGTTCTGTTTTCTGGATTTCAGTTTGGCCATTGAGTTTGTTTGGTTAACTTGAGTGTTTCAATGGATAGTAGACGTGTAGAGGTTTCCGAATTGGGGTGGCACGTCGAAATCTGTTGAAAAACGAGAGAGTTATGACCGTTTGAAGTTTGACGGTCAAATTTTGGGTAAAATCGGGTTATGTGTTTAAGTGTGAGATTGTTTGAGTGTTGGTTAGTTTTAGGTTAAAAAGTGAGGGTTAGTTTAAGTTAGTTGAATTTTTAGAATCCTTTATTTTGTTACTAAGTAAATTTTCTTTAATGGTTAGGTAATCGAGCGTGTCGTTCGGTGAGACGAAGTGACGAAACGTCTTTGGAGCAACCAGGTAAGTAGTGGATGTGTGCCTTTGGCTTTTGGGCCTACACCATAGAACGGTAGGGATGATTGTTTGTTTGTTGTTTGTGTGGTTACTTTGTTTTGTTTTTGGTTGAGCATTGTGTGAGCCATGCATCATTGCTTTGAACTACGAAATGAACGAGAGTTTAGCATGTTTTAGATTGTGCAGGTGAAATGTAAGTTATGCAACAATGTGATATGCAAATGTGTCTTGAGTAAAACTCGAGAGGTACGCTGATGTGTCTCGAGTAGAAGGATTTCTACTTGAAAGGTACGCTGATGTGTCTCGAGTAAAACTCGAGGGGTACGCTGATGTGTCTCGAGTAAAACTCGAGAGGTACGGTGATGTGTCTTGAGTAGAAGGATTTCTACTTGAGAGGTACGCTTATGTGTCTCGAGTAAAACTCGAGAGGTACGCTTATGTGTCTCGAGTAAAACTCGAGAGGTACGCTGATGTGTCTCGAGTAGAAGGATTTCTACTTGAGAGGTACACTGATGTGTCTCGAGTAAAACTCGAGAGGTACGCTGATGTGTCTCAAGTAGAAGGATTTCCACTTGAGAGGTACGCTGATGTGTCTCGAGTAGAAGGATTTCTACTTGAGAGGTACGCTGATGTGTCTCGAGTAAAACTCGAGAGGTACGTTGATGTGTCTCAAGTAGAAGGATTTCCACTTGAGAGGTACGCTGATGTGTCTCGAGTAGAACTCAAGAGGTACGCTGATGTGTCTCAAGTAGAAGGATTTCTACTTGAGAGGTACGCTTATGTGTCTCGAGTAGAAGGATTTCTACTTGAGAGGTACGCTGATGTGTCTCGAGTAAAACTCGAGAGGTACGCTGATGTGTCTCAAGTAGAAGGATTTCTACTTGAGAGGTACGCTGATGTGTCTCAAGTAGAAGGATTTCCACTTGAGAGGTACGCTTATGTGTCTCGAGTAAAACTCGAGAGGTACGCTTATGTGTCTCGAGTAAAACTCGAGAGGTACGCTGATGTGTCTCGAGTAAAACTCGAGAGGTACGCTGATGTGTCTCGAGTAGAAGGATTTCTACTTGAGAGGTACGCTGATGTGTCTCAAGTAGAAGGATTTCCACTTGAGAGGTACGCTGATGTGTCTCGAGTAAAACTCGAGAGGTACGCTGATGTGTCTCGAGTAAAACTCGAGAGGTACGCTGATGTGTCTCGAGTAAAACTCGAGAGGTACGCTGATGTGTCTCGAGTAGAAGGATTTCTACTTGAGAGGTACGCTGATGTGTCTCGAGTAGAAGGATTTCTACTTGAGAGGTACGCTGATGTGTCTCGAGTAAAACTCGAGAGGTACGCTGATGTGTCTCGAGTAGAAGGATTTCTACTTGAGAGGTACGCTGATGTGTCTCGAGTAGAAGGATTTCCACTTGAGAGGTACGCTGATGTGTCTCGAGTAGAAGGATTTCCACTTGAGAGGTACGCTTATGTGTCTCGAGTAGAAGGATTTCTACTTGAGAGGTACGCTGATGTGTCTCGAGTAAAACTCGAGAGGTACGCTGATGTGTCTCGAGTAAAACTCGAGAGGTACGCTGATGTGTCTCGAGTAAAACTCGAGAGGTACGCTTATGTGTCTCGAGTAGAAGGATTTCTACTTGAGAGGTACGCTGATGTGTCTCGAGTAAAACTCGAGAGGTACGCTGATGTGTCTCGAGTAGAAGGATTTCTACTTGAGAGGTACGCTTATGTGTCTCGAGTAGAAGGATTTCCACTTGAGAGGTACGCTGATGTGTCTCGAGTAGAAGGATTTCTACTTGAGAGGTACGCTGATGTGTCTCGAGTAGAAGGATTTCTACTTGAGAGGTACGCTGATGTGTCTCGAGTAGAAGGATTTCTACTTGAGAGGTACGCTGATGTGTCTCGAGTAGAAGGATTTCCACTTGAGAGGTACGCTGATGTGTCTCGAGTAAAACTCGAGAGGTACGCTTATGTGTCTCGAGTAGAAGGATTTCCACTTGAGAGGTACGCTGATGTGTCTCGAGTAAAACTCGAGAGGTACGCTTATGTGTCTCGAGTAAAACTCGAGAGGTACGCTGATGTGTCTCGAGTAAAACTCGAGAGGTACGCTGATGTGTCTCGAGTAGAAGGATTTCCACTTGAGAGGTACGCTGATGTGTCTCGAGTAGAAGGATTTCTACTTGAGAGGTACGCTTATGTGTCTCGAGTAGAAGGATTTCTACTTGAGAGGTACGCTTATGTGTCTCGAGTAAAACTCGAGAGGTACGCTTATGTGTCTCGAGTAGAAGGATTTCCACTTGAGAGGTACGCTGATGTGTCTCGAGTAAAACTCGAGAGGTACGCTGATGTGTCTCGAGTAAAACTCGAGAGGTACGCTTATGTGTCTCGAGTAGAAGGATTTCCACTTGAGAGGTACGCTTATGTGTCTCGAGTAAAACTCGAGAGGTACGCTTATGTGTCTCGAGTAGAAGGATTTCTACTTGAGAGGTACGCTGATGTGTCTCGAGTAAAACTCGAGAGGTACGCTGATGTGTCTCGAGTAGAAGGATTTCTACTTGAGAGGTACACTGATGTGTCTCGAGTAAAACTCGAGAGGTACGCTGATGTGTCTCGAGTAGAAGGATTTCCACTTGAGAGGTACGCTGATGTGTCTCGAGTAGAAGGATTTCTACTTGAGAGGTACGCTGATGTGTCTCGAGTAAAACTCGAGAGGTACGCTGATGTGTCTCGAGTAGAAGGATTTCTACTTGAGAGGTACGCTGATGTGTCTCGAGTAGAAGGATTTCTACTTGAGAGGTACGCTGATGTGTCTCGAGTAGAAGGATTTCCACTTGAGAGGTACGCTGATGTGTCTCGAGTAAAACTCGAGAGGTACGCTGATGTGTCTCGAGTAAAACTCGAGAGTACGCTGATGTGTCTCGAGTAAAACTCGAGAGGTACGCTTATGTGTCTCGAGTAAAACTCGAGAGGTACGCTGATGTGTCTCGAGTAGAAGGATTTCTACTTGAGAGGTACGCTGATGTGTCTCGAGTAAAACTCGAGAGTACGCTGATGTGTCTCGAGTAGAAGGATTTCTACTTGATAGATAAGGAGTATTCTCGATTTGGTTGGGATTTAATTGTTTACAGGTACTTAGCATTTTGGAGGCGCCATTTTCAAGGCGTTACTTTGTCAAAATTTTCGGGGAGGGCGCCGTGGTGCTTAACGGTTAGGATTAAGAGAAATTAGTGAGTCTAGGCAGCTATGTATGATATAAGAGAGCTTTGGGAGACTTAGTTTTAAATTCAGCTGTGTCAGTTTTCTTTTATGATTAGAGGTTTATGAAAATTATTTTAAATTAGTTTTAAAAGTCGTTTTCATCGAGGTTAGAGTGAGCCAAGTAGCGCACCGACCCAGGGTGGGTTCGAGGGCGTTACATGCACCATGCCTTGTCGTTTAGCGATCGGTAGATGTCCTTGAGTTTCCAATTCTCTTCTGCTAAGTGTCTTAACGTTTTGTCTAATTATAAACGTTGTCTACTTATTGAGTTTTCCGCTGTACAGTTGAGGATTAAAGATAGAATTATCATCACTGAGAGAAAATTTGAAATTTTCCGTAATTTCTCTTAGTTCAGTTCAATGTTTTGGGTAGCGAAACCGGGTCTGGAAGACTAGGGGCGTTACACAATTTGTAGACTAAATTGCTAGCATATAGGAAATGATTCACAAACTAATTCCAAGTGTAAACAAACATCAAGATGAGATAAAACCCGAAACTAGAATACTAGAAAAACCGAAACATAACTTCAAGCATAAACCGATTGATCTAAATTTTTTGGCCGATTTCTCTATGCAACAATATGAGCAGATTTTATATTAGTTAATGGCATACACTTTAGATGCTAATCTTGGCCAAAACATAACAAAATAGAATAGAAAAACCTAGACAAAAAAATATGCAAAACCGAGAGCAAAAACCACAAAAATCCGAGAAGAAATCAATCAAAAATTGATGGGATTTTTGGATCTTACCTTGGCCGATTGTTTCCTTCAATGCATACCATATTTACCTTAATGTTTAAGCTATTAAATGACAAGGAAAATGGCAGAAAATATTATGATAACATAGCACAAAAATAGCACAAAAAAGATTCGAAATTTATGCTAGAAAGTAAGAGCGGCAAACCCGGTTTTATGCCAACTTTTGGCTAAGACCAAAGGCAACTAAAATGCATCTGAGAAGCATCTTGTGCTCTGATACCACTTGACATGGGGACCCTTAGAAAAGGGGCCATGTGGAACCCACAAAAATAACGAAGTGCTGGGGTGCTAAGTGTAGGAAAAATCCGAGGAGATGAAAGTAGCAAAATGGAGGTAAAATGCAAGTGAAATGAAGATGACTAAAATGTGAACATGGCCGAGAATGAAGTGAAAGAAAATGGCATGAAATGATAAAGAAAAGAAGTAAGATGAAGGTGGAGAAAGGTGTGTGATGTCATGAAGAACATGAAGATAAAGATGAAGAAGAAAATACAAATAAATGAAGTGAAGTGTGTGAGAGTGAATGGCCGAAAATAAAGGGTGAATATGTGTGTGAAATGTGATGGAATGAAATACCTTTGGCGGATTTGATGAGCTCTTACGTTGGGCTCTCGGATAAACGATTTTGTAACGCCCCTGAACCCGTCCCGACTCGGTGCGCTACTTTGCTAACCAATCCCGTGTTTAAAACTTAATTTAAATAATTTTCGATAAAATTTCGACTCGATTTATGGATTTTTCGAACCCTTGAAAATGGTTGGAAAACGTGCGTAAAAACCGTGTAAAACGCATCGGAAAAGATCCGGTTAAAACATTTTAGAAAAATAAAAAATTTAAAAAAATTTATAAACGGTACTGTTCACATAGCCGATCGATCGGCGTTTGGGCCGATCGATCGGCAACCTCTCTGTTGCAGAACGTAAAATGACCAAACGCTAGCCGATTGATCGCCATATTTCGCCAATCGATCGGCAGCTTCTCTGCCGCGATCACCAAATTTACAGAATACATGCCGATTGATCGCCCCTAGCGCCGATCGATCGGCGGTCACTGTTCACCCTGCACCATTTTTCCTTCACCTATTTCTCCTACACTCCTTCACCAAAACTTCTACTAAAACATACTCAAAACTATTCCCGAATCCTTGACACGTAAAACTCCCGAATATCTGACTCCACAATTTCAGCGAAAACGAGAAGACAATTTAAAACCGACGTCGTTTGCTTTACTAAAAATCGAGCAGCATAACGACTAAATTTTCTAAAACCAAAACCTGAAAAGCAAGCATTTTATGTAACAATTCAAAAACACTACATTCACCCGACAGAATCCAACAAACCTCCAACATTCACAACCATCCCAAAATAGTTAAAAACTATTTACAATCAAATTACCGTACCCCACACATTACCCCAAAGACCATGGTCGAGATGCCCCGACAACTGCCCGCATCGGCATACCGCGTACATCACCGACTGCGTCCCAATCCTAGCTTTCCTCATAGCTCTCATCTGTAATAACGTCGTCACCTACATCACAGAACACAAAACATAAGCCTAATGCTTAGTAAGTAGGGAATAATGGATGCAAACACATACAATGCACACACACCCTATCACATGCAGTTTCTACTCGCTCTGTTGTTCTCACTTTGTTTTCGAAATATTAATCTATCACCTAACAGGGTGGATCAAGTAGGCGCACATCCTATATCATCTAGGATAGCCCCACTTTGACCCAACAGTATGATATTGAAGGCCACATCCGAGTCCAGCTCCAAGGATGGCCATACCCAATCCCTAGGCACACATCCGAGTCGAGCTCCAAGGATGCATTTCCATCCGAGTCCCGCTCCAAGGATGGCACTACCCCAAAATCCTGGTATACATCTGAGTCCAGCGCCAAAGATGTATTTTCCATATGAGTCTCGCTCCAAGAATGGCACCAGGCACACATCCGAGACCAGCTCCAAGAATGTGTTTCCATCCAAGTCTAGCTCCAAGGATGGCATAACCCAATCCCTACTCGTTTCACGCTCACTGTTCAAAACCATGCTCAAAACTCGTGTTTCGTAGTTGGAAAAACAATGATGCATGTGTAACACACGACAATTTTGGCCAGGTGACTCTCTTAACGGAATTAACTGTCACCTTTATTGTCGTTCTTTTAATTTAAATTAAATGCCTAAGCTTATTAGATTTCTATTTGCGTGGGGGTAGAATGGTAATTAAGAAGGATACTATTTAGTATAAATAGAAAACGGATATTCTTAAACCTCACTAAAACCCCACTGTAGCTGACATTGCCTCTGCGATTCCTCAACCTCCGAGCTCTCCATCTCTCTGCCGGCGACTCCCTCATCGGCGACCGGTTTTTCCAGTCTCCACTCCGTCAAATCACGCTTCAGGTAAGACATTGACAATGTAGGTGTTGGTTCTTTGTTTAGAGTTCTGTTTTTTTCAACAAAGTTTGTAGTCCAGGTTCTTCAATGGCAGAATAATATAGTAACATTTGTTAATCTTAGTTTGGTAATGACATTTCCGATTCGATTCTGGATATTTAGATAGCCGAATACGATTAGTTATTAGGTTGAATCTGGTATTTCTAAGTTCAGGAAATTCGATCTATGCACACAAGGTGCTCAGCTGAAGGAACATGGAAAAATATGTACGATAGGTTCTAGGATAATATTTAGTTAAGGTTTTCTAGTTTTGATTTCAGAATATTTAGGATTTATATTAACTCTGAAATGTGAAATGATATCAGGTGAAGAAGTTTGAGGTGTAGTGCACGAATTTGCTAAGGAAGCCAGGTAAGTGAATGTATTAAGATTTCCGGCCATTAGGGCCCTACATCTTAAGGGTACTAAATTAGTTATGTGTTTGATGTTTGTTTTAAGTTAGTGAGATGATTGTACTTGGATGATTTACGGATGTTTGAGAACTATGTTATATGATGTTCTGATAGAGTCTATGAAGTCAATTGTCTAGTATGATATTTCCCATAGTCTGATGATTTAAGAACATTCATGTCATGCATCATGATTTACTTCTCAAGCATATGAAAATGATTTATGAGCATGTTTTTCCCCCATGAACAAGATATGAGAATGAATATGAAACTTATGCAACCAGGATTAAGTGAGGGTTGGGGGCGGTTTGGCGTATGTCACTGTCCAAAGAGAAGGACCATGAATACGGCCCGAAAGGGACTATGTACACTTGCACTGTCATCCCCCTTTACGGCACAAATCCTCCCTTAATCCATATGATGAAAGTGATGAATAAGAACACGAACAAGAACAAGAAAAGAGCATGAAACGAACATGATCATGGTTTTCTCGCAACTATGCATTCACGTGTACATGTTAGCATTGCATTCCTTACTAAGCATTAGGCTTATAGCTTAAACTTTATGATGTAGGTGACGAGATATCAGGTGAAGAATTCAAAGTTGATGAAGATGTTTAAGTTGGTTGCTGGAAGGTGTTCAGGGAGCAATTCTGTGGCTGGATGGCGATAATGACCCATGGTTATGCTCTTATTATGTCAGTAAGGTTTACAAAAAAACTGATGTTTAAGTAGGATGAGATCTTTCTTTGAATACTGGATTTTGTGATTGTCTAGTTTGGTCACCGAGTCGGGGATGATTAAGAGAGAATAGAATAACCTGTTTCATATAAGTCTTCGCTACATGTAATCTAGATGAGTCCATGATTTATGTTTGCCTATGTTTATGTCTACGAAGTATGAGATCTGTGAAGGTCAGGTTACCTTTCTGTCGGTATGGGTTGTTTAAAGATTTTTGGTTTCATTGCTGTGTGATAGAAGTTGGATGAACGTATCATCCAGCTGACATCATCGGCAGGAGTTGTGTGATAGAAGTTGGATGAACGTATCATCCGGCTGACGTCACAGGTGGATGGTGAACGTTTGCTGTTCACCGGATTATAGTCTCTTATCGAATGAAGTAAGTGAGTCACGTGTTTTGCACATGCCTACCGGAAGATTTCTCTAACGGATGAGGACATCATTCGGCTGACGTCATCGGTGGATGGTGAACGATTGTTGTTCACCGGATGATGTCCCTTACTGGCGATGTTAAGTTGTCACGTGAGATGCACATGATAACCGGATAATATAGATTTTCACTACCGGCAGAAGCGAGTTCTGTGCTTGTCGTTTAGCGATCGGCATAAGTGAGTTTTATGTTTTGTCGTTTAGTTATCGGTAGAGGTCGAGTGTTATATACATCGGATGATGTGAGTATAGCTGCTTGTTGTCTAGTAACCGGCAGATGCCTGCGATTTCGAGCAGCTCAAGAATAATGAGGTCGAGTGTTCTAAGGGCATTTTCTATTGCCCGATTATGTTACAAAACCAATGTCTGGGTTAGTCGTTCGATTCTGTTGATGATGAATTTGCAAAATTTATGACGAAGGCAAGTTTTGAAAGGATTGAGATTTGTCAGTTATAGCGTTGTCCCGAGCTCTGTCAAAAAAAATAATAAGGTATGTAATATTTAGTGATTAAAAAGTTTATTAATTATGCCTTGACCCTACTGGGGTCGTTACAGCATGTCACACAGTATACTCGACACAAAACAAAACACAAACAAGCAAGCAATCAAGCAATCCCTACCGTTCCATGGTGTAGGCCCGAAGGCACAATCACAAGCAACCTCTACTTACCTGAACTCCTGCACCGCACTTACTTGCTTCAGCTACGAAATTTCCAGACTTCGTAACCTAGCACATTCATAAAAAATTCACTTAAGCATCACAATTCCTTCTAAAGAAGATTTAATCTAACTCTAACTACAAAACACTAACTTTAACACAACTCATCTAAATCCCGATTTTCCTACATTTTCGGTGCCCAAACTTCAATTTAAGGGTATATATATATAAAGTTGTACAGATAGAAGGATTAATATTTATGATTTAAGAAAGTTTATTAATTATGCCTTGACCCTACTGGGGTCGTTACAGCATGTCACACATATACTCGACACAAAACTAACACAAACAAGCAAGCAATCAAGCAATCCCTACCGTTCCATGGTGTAGGCCCGAAGGCACAATCACAAGCAACCTCTACTTACCTGAACTCCTGCACCGCACTTACTTGCTTTAGCTACGTAAATTTCCAGACTCGGTAACCTATCACATTCATAAAAATTCACTTAAGCATCACAATTCACTTCTAAAGAATATTTAATCTAACTCTAACTACAAACAACTAACTTTAACACAACTCAATCTAAAATCCCGATTTTCCTACATTTTCGGTGCCCAAACTTCAATCGGTCATAACTCCCTCATTTTTTATCGGATTTAGACGTTGTAGCACCCGATTCTATTAAACCAATTTCTATTCTGTTATTTAATAGTAAGCATGTTGTGGAGAAAATTGAGGAAAATATTAATTAGGTTAATGAGTGACTAAGTAAGGGCATAGTAGTAAATTGAGAACTTATAATGGATAACCTATTTAAGGAAAGAGACTTTGTGATTAAATGCACTGTAGCCGCCACTCTTTCCCTACTCTCCTCTGTCGGTATTCAGCTCAAGCAGCAGAGCTCTCTAGGCGATTCTTCCATCCGATTTTCTCCAAACTAGGTGAGTTCTATTTCGATTCCTTGCTGCATTGGTAACTATCGATGATTTGGGGAGTAGATAAATGTGAGTTTCGAGAATGCTGTGAGCGAACTAGTTCGGGTTTTGTGGTAATCGGAGATGTATAACAAACTAAGCTCCTAAACTAGTTTCCATAGGCTTCTAGATAGTGTAGAATGAGGTTTAGTAAAATCTAATCGATAATCTGTCCGCAGTTTTAGGTTGAGTAAGCTCCCAAAGTAGTTTGTAACACCGAGCATTTCCAGGAGAGCCAGGTAAGTGAAGTATGCATGTGCCTTCGGGCCTACATCACAAAACAGTAGGATTATGTATTGTGTGAATGAGTTTGTATGTCATGCATCATGTTTTTTTTTAATGATTACGAAAATGAATTTCCATGTAAGGAATGGTAAGGCACGAACTGAATGTGACAGACAAACTATTAAGGGAACTAATCCACTCCTTAACTTATGAAGGGATTTATAACATTGGGAGGATTGATCCCACTCCTAAGGGAACTGAGGGATCAGATCAGCTATTAAGGGAATTCATCCGCTCCTTAATCGAGTAGTGGATGTATAACATTGGGAGGATTGATCCCACTCCCAAGGGAACCGAGGGATCAGATCAGTTTATGAATGAATGTGAATGCAACTGAGATGAGAAAGTAGAAATTGCATGTTTAGGAATTTATGTTTCAGCATTTCATTTCATTATTGCTTTACTTACTTAGCATTAGGCTAATAGATGAGTTTTGTGATGTAGGTGTTGAGGATACTGCAGGTGATTTTCCTGAGTGCACAGATGAATAGAGGAGGTTGGAGGAGTACATTCATGTTTCGGCCTGGTAAACTGATGAGGCGGATTAACTGGTGTCAGTGGATGGGAAAGTCTAGTGAACCATGATTCAATTTGAGTATGTCGAGAGTTCTTATGAAAATGGTAGTTTTAATGTTTTGAAATACCTTTGAGACCTTTCTGATTTTAATACTCTGTTGGCTTTAAAAGTAGTTTCTACCAAATTCTGGAGTAATATACGGATTTAAGTAGGTTTGAATGTTCTTTTGCAAATGCTCAAATTCTTTTGGTAGTCAGAGCTTTCTCTGTGTAGAGAGAAAATACTCGATGAGCCGCTATATAAAGTTGTTGTTCTGCTGACTATCGGAAGATGTCTTAAGTAAAGCCATCAGATGATGTCTTCAGTAAAGCCATCGGATGATATCTTCAGTAAAGCCATCGGATGATGTCTTCAGTTAAGTCATCAGATGATGTCTTCAGTGGAAGCCAACGGAAGATATAAGTAGAAAATTTGTCGTTTTGTAACCGGATGATGTCGACTATTCATCGGATGATGAAGGTAAAAGTCTTTTGTCGTTTTTTAACCGGATGATGTCGAGTATTTTATCTACCGGAAGATGTGAGTAAGTATAGTAGTCGTTTTGCGATCGGCTGAAGTTGTAAGAGTGATTCTTCCGGTTGACGTCATCGGCTGAAGTTGGAAGAGTGATTCTTCCGGCTGACGTCATCGGCTGAAGTTGGAAGAATATTTCTTCCGGCTGACGTCATCAGTGGAAGTCCTCCGTTTTGTTTCTGCCCATCTTCGTTGACTCTGATCAGCTGATGATGTGGTTGACTTTTATGATCTTCAAGTATTTCATACTTAAGCTTTCATCTCTTCTGGCCGAATTATTTCTCAATATTTTAACCGATTCTTTTTAAATTGTTTTACAGTTTGTTTAACTCTATTTTCGTTCAAAAAGATTTCCGCTGCTAGTTTTAAAATTTTGAGGCTTTAGCAAATGTCAAAATTTTGATTTTTGAGCGAAGTTTTTTTTAGAAATTAGTCAAATTTTCTTAGTCCTGTTCTGTGTTATGTGTAACGAACTGAGTTTAAAAAACCCGGGGCGTTACAAACGTGCCATCCCATTCTGTAAACCTCTACACGTCTACAATCCAATAAAACCATCAAATTTGGCAACCAAACAAATTGGCCAAACCAAAAACACCAAAACAAAATCGGCCATCAATGTTCCCAAAACCCGTTTTTATCCAACTTCCATCCATTCTTCAATTTAATTGCCTAAACACCCTAAACGAACCTATCAAATGCTTAAACCATCAAATTGGCAAGAAAATACATCAAGAAAAAACATAATTTCGAAACTTCACCTAGGTTTTTTTTTTCAAACTCCTTTAAAACTTCACCAATCTCACCAAAAACACCAACAAACTCCACTATTATGCATACAAAATAAAACCCATCAAATACTAACCTCAAATCTTGAAGAAAATAGAAGAAGAAGTGGAGGGAGAGCCCTTTTCTTGCTGCTGTAAAAATCGTGGAGAAAGGGTGAGGAAGACAACCTTTTTTCTCTTTTTAACCTACCTCACTTTTCTCTTTTAAAAAAAATCCACCAACTTTCTCATTTTTTATAAAATCACCCCACCTTTTCTCTCTTCCTTTTCTCCATCACGTGATCATCACTTTTTTTTTACTCCCTTTTTAGTTTTATTCACTTATTCACTTACCTTTAATTTTTTTTTTATCTTCACTCATTGGTTCATCTCTTCCTTTGAATTTTCAACCTTCTCTTTTTGACTTTTCAACACTTTTTCTTCCATTACTTCATCTTCTTTTATTCTTTATTTTTCTCTCTCATTTCCAACGTGGATGACTCTCATTTCATCCATCTTTGATCACTTATCTTATCTTTAAGTCAATTCAACTCACACAAACTTCTAACCACACAAATTCTATAATTTTCTCTCAATTTTCTTTTCCAACTTTACTTCCAACTCAAAAGCTAGAACTAATACTAACGCTCCTAATTTATCCTAACTAAGGCTGCGCACGTTAAGGGAAATTTTCGGGTGTTACAAATTTACCGGAGGAAAACGACCACCGTAGGCCTAGGTTTCTTCGTTAAAGCCCTTACTCTCAAGAGAGCAAGGTGAGGGAAAGTTAAGAGTTAACCTAGCAACCCTGAGCTAGGCTAACAATGTAGGACCTCTCCACTCGATTCAAGAATCGAGGAAAATCACTCGAAGGGCTTCTAACCTTAGTTAGGAAAAGAGAAATTTTATAAATGGCCAAAAGTTCCAATACATGCATCAATGCTACGCTTAAATAGGCAAACTAAGGTGGATTAGGGTTTGTTAAGGTGAAGATGAGCCCTTGATTGAAGAAGGAATCAGATGGCCCAAGATGAAGATCCATGCGCGCGCCCTTCACCAAACCAGAATCAGCCACGCGCGCACCATCCGACGGATCTGGTGATGTAGTAGTTCGCCGCTTCAACGGTCAAGATGAGGATCCAGGTGCGTGCCATGTCAACGATCCAGGAGCTGCCTAGCGCGCGCCATCGACAGTGCCTGCTGCTGCCCGGGTGCACAATCATCAGCACTGGACTGCCCGCGCCTTCTGCTGCTACGCGCGTGCCAGATTAGCAATCCGAGTTAGGCCGAGCCTTTGCTTGATCAATGGCCAAGATTGTGCCATCTCTTAGATCCATGTTGCCACCCACATTGTACCTGCAAAATTCCATACCTTAAATGTGGGCTCTTCTTTGAGCTAAGGTTTGATTAGAGGTCAATTTTGTTGAAGTGTTGACTAAGTCTTCAACCTTTCATCCACCAACATTCATCTAACCCTAACCACACAATATAATGCATGATGCAACTATAAATAATCCATACAAAAAGGCTAATGTATGTCAAATAAGTTCAAAACAAAAAATTACACATTTAGAGGCCCGGGAAGAGAAATTCTCATTGAGCTACTATGACGACCCCGACCCGTCGGGACCGTCACGGGACTCGACATAGCATTCACTAGGACTTTGACATTTACATTTTGGACGTGAAATTTTTTGACTTTTTAAAACTCTAATTCGAATAAGAAGACATAAAAAAATGGAAGACAAATATGGAGGACAGCAATGGACTACAGGAATGGAGGAGGACAGGAATGGACGAACACAGGAGTGGACGACAACAGGAATGGACGACATCAGGAGTGGACGACGACAGGAATGGACAAGGACAGGAACAGACGACAACAGGAGTAGACGACTATAGGAATGGACGACAACAGGAATGGACGAGGACAGGAATAGACGAGGATAAGAATGGACGACAACATGAGTGGATGACGACAGGAATGGACGACAACAGGAATGGACGAGGAGAGGAATGGTCGACGACAGGAATGGACGAGGAAAGGAATGGACGACAACAGGAGTGGACGAGGAAAGGAATGGACGACAACAGGAGTGGACGAGGACATGAATGTTTGAAAGACATAAACACCTCACCACATTTCTACAAAAATTCTTCTCGACCTCTTTAGACACAAAAAGCTTCAAAACCCCAAAAACCTGATTCAAAACATAACTTTAAACGTGTTAGAAAATATGGCAGAAATTCAAAAAAAATCAAACTGCATGGATCAATTTAAAACTCGAAACAATCCATGCACAACTTAAAAGAAAATCCCAAACGATTCCAGTATATTTCAAAATACATCTGTCAGAGCAGAGGTTTTAAAACACTAACACAAAACCTATACATCACCTAAATTCTAGAAAAAAACTATGCAAACTTGACATACACTTCAAAACCACACTCCCCCACAAGTCAAAATGCGCCTGACTGGAGCAACCAACCCCACGAGCTCGTCCCGCCAACTGCACCTACTCGTCAGCCTGAGGGACAAAGTCCTCATCCGGAGGATCCATACCTACAACAGGGAGTTCAACTATGAGCCTAGAGCTCAGTAAGAACATACAATGCAGTGATGCATATGCTATGCATGAACTTTTGAAATACATGAACATTACTTTACATTACATTCAAGTGGACAGGAGGTATAAGTGGGGCTTATAGAGGAACTGGCGCACATACATCAACAGGACATAACAGGAGTACATAGCATACATAACAGGAGTACATAGCATATATAACAGGAGTACATAACATATATAATAGAAGTACATAACAGGATGCCAGTCCTCATCCCACACTTAACTGTACATTACATTCACATTTTATCTTTCTTAATTTCAAATCGCGTGCATAAAACATTTGCATGACTTTCAAGAAAATGTGTATGCATGAACATATACAGTGATTAAACGTAACATAAACAGGAGACGAGATATCAAAGCAGAACATAAAGAAGACACATTTAACTTAGAACGTAACCTACGACCTAACTACCCGACAACCAAAACCTAGTATCTCCGTGATGTAGGGCCTTAAGGGCCAAACCTATACGTAGAGTTGCAAGCACGCACGTACGTCCTCCGCGATTCACGAACCTATATTATGCATAACCGGACCTTTAACCCTAAACTTCAACAAAACTAAAGGATAACTAACCTAAACTCGTTAACTAACGTAAATGGTTACCTTTAATGGAGAAAATGGGAGAAAATAAGAGAAGACAAAGTTTGGAGATCGTCGCACATCGTTTAGAAGAGAGAAAACAGAGAAGAGAGGAAAAATGAGAGTTTTACGTAGAAGAGAAGAGAAGAGAGGAAGAGGAAGAGAAAGCTTGGCTTCTTCTTCCACAAGCATGGACAAGTGGCATTCCCTCATTGGCTCCCTCCCAACCACCTTAATTGTCTTCCCAATTTGCCCCTCCATTGGTTTCTAACTAATTCGCTATTTCGCTCGTCAATTCAATTTCTCCGAAATCCCCTTTTTCCACTAAACATTCAAACAAATTCCAATAAAATATTCATTATATTAATATCAAATTAATCCTGTTTAATACTTCAAGGGATAATTACATGGCCAAAATACTGGGTGTTACATCCCACCCACCTTAATAGAATTTTATCCATAAATTTTGCTTAAACGAATAGTTCCAGATATCGGTCCCTACGTCCCGTTGTCTTTTGCAAGTGGCTTCCTCCACGTTGATTTCGCCATAGGACCTTCACTAATAGGATCACCCTGTTGCCCAACACTTTGATTGAAGAGTAGAAAATCTTTATGGGCCTCTCTTCATACGTCAGCGTCGGCAGGATATCTACGTCCACCGGTTCAACGATCTGAGTAGGATCTCGCACACATTTCCTCAGCATCGAAACGTGAAAAATGTTGTGAACTCCATTCATGGACGCTGGCAGCTACAGTCTGTAAGCCATGCTTCCTATCCTCTTCAAGAAGGGAAATGGTCCTACAAACCTTGGACTGAGCTTCCATTTCTTACCAAACCTCATCACGCCCTTGAAAGGCAACACCTTGAGGAATACTTCATCGCCTTCAGCGAATTCTAAGTCTCCGATCCACGTAACTTTTCTGTCGACTCTGAGTAGTATTGATTAGCTGTCTGATAGTAGCCACCATTACAGACATCTACCGTAATAACTCAGGGCCGACAAGTCTAGCTTCACCAACTTCATCCCAGCACAAAGGAGACCTGCACTTTATGTCGTAAAGAGCTTCGTAGGGAGCCATACCGATCGTAGCCTGGTAGCTATTGTTATAAGAGAACTCCACTAACGGCAAATACTTACTCCAAGGAGCATAAAACTCTAATACGCATGACCTTAACATATCCTCCAAAATTTGAATCGTTCTCTCGGATTGTCCGTTCGTCTGTGGGTGAAATGTCGTGCTGAAATTTAACTTGGTACCCAAAGAGTTTTGCAAGCTCACCCAAAACCTTGACGTAAATCTAGGATCCCGGTCATAAATGATTGACACCGGTATTCCATGCAGTTTAATAATCTTGTTAATATACAACTCTGCATATTGATCCATAGAGAAGGTCGTCTTCATAGATAGAAAGTGGGCCGACTTCGTCAGTCTATTCACTATGACTCATATGCTATTATGGCCTCTATTCGTCCTCAGTAGGCCAACAACGAAATTTATAGTGATGTTCTCCCACTTCCATTTGAGGATTGAGAGAGGCTGAAGTAGCCCACCAGGTCGTTGATGTTCAGCCTTCACCTGCTGACATACCATACAAGACTCCACATATTTGGTAACCTCGTTCTTCATATTTGGCCACTAGAAATGTAGTTTCAAATTCCGATACATCTTCGTGCTTCCTAGATGTACTGAGAAAGAAGACGAGTGGGATTCTGATAAAATGTCATTTCGTAGCTCTTCATCCATTGGAACATACCACCTATTTTTGAACTTCAAAATACCATCGTCCGAATAACTGAAGTCGGAGGAGGCATTGGCCAATTTACTCGCAATATCACCCATATCCTTCTAATTGATCTTTTGGGTCCCTTTAATTCGGTCCAAGATGGTTGGCCGTAATGTCAGATCCGCCAGCACGGTTGATAACTCAGAAACTACTTCCAAATCGAACCTCTGAATTTTCGTTCTCAAAGGCATCAATATGGCCGACATAGCTGGTTGCATAGTAGCCGGCATCCTGCTCAATGCATCGGCTACCACGTTAGCTTTCCCTGGGTGGTATTTAATCTCGATATCATAATCTTTCACAAACTCAAGCCACCGCCTCTTTCTCATATTTAATTCCTTCTGAGTAAAGATGTACTTCAGGCTTTTTGATCTGAATACACTTCACATGATTGCCCATATAAATGGTGTCTCCATACTTTCAGTGCAAAAACGACCGCCGCTAACTCCAGATTGTGAGTAGGGTAGTTTTGCTCATAACCCTTTAATTGCCTGGATGCGTATGCCACCATTTTTCCCTCCTGCATTAACACTCACCTCAAACCAATCTTTGATGCATCGCAATACACACAGAATTTGTCGTCCTCGACCGACAATACCAACAAAGGAGCAGTGGTTAATTTCTGTTTAAGCGTCTGAAAACTCTCCTCGCAAGCTTCAGACCACTTGAACTTGATGTTCTTCTTCGTTAAGCTGGTCATAGGCTTTGCTATCACAGAAAATCATTTGTAAACTTTCTGTAATAACCAGCTAGCCCGATAAAACTCCGTACCTCACTGGCATTCCTCGGCCTCAGCCATTCCTTCAAAGCCTGAATCTTGGTCAGATCCATAGAAATTCCCTCTGCAGACACCACGTGGCCTAGAAAATTAATCTGGTTCAACCAGAATTCACACTTAGACAATTTGGCATACAATTGGTGTTGTCTCAACGTCGATACCACAATCGCCAAGTGCTCTTAGTGCTCTCCTTCATTACCAGAATAAACCAGGATGTCGTCGATGAAGACGATCATAAATTTATCCAAGAAATTCTGAAATATCCTGTTCATCAGGTCCATAAATGCCGCCGGGGCATTAGTCAACCCAAACGACATCACCAAGAATTCATAGTGTTTGTATCGGGTCCTGAAGGCGCTCTTTGGAATATCACTGGCTCTGACCTTTAATTGATAATAACCGGAGCGCAAATCAATCTTTGAAAATACCTGAGCCCCTTGTAGTTGGTCAAATAAATCGTCGATCCATGGCAACGGGTACTTATTCTTGATAGTTAACTTATTCAACTCACGATAATCAATACACATGCGTAAGGACCCATCCTTCTTCTTAACAAATAGGACTTGTGCACCCCACAGAGAGAAGCTAGGGCGTACGAAGCCCTTGTCCACCAATTCCTTTAGCTGAGCCTTCAACTCCTTCAGCTCTATTGGCACCATTCGGTACGGATTCTTCGATACCAGTTCAGCACTAGGACATACTTCAATCTCGAACTCAATCTCACAGTCCGGTGGCAACCTCGGTAAGTCATCTAAGAAACCTCTGACAAGTTTCGAACTACCGGAATGTCTTGAAGTTCCACCTCACCTTGCCTTTGAACATCCACTATGTAGGCTAGGAATCTAACACATTCTGTCCTCAGCAGCCGTTGAGCATCTAAGGAGGATACAATAGGCATATTGTGTTTCTTTGGTATAGCCTAATAGGAGAACTCTTTCTCGTTCGGGCGCTTAAAAGTCACAAGCCCGGACCTCCAGTTGATGGTGGCGTGATGTCTAAACAGCCAATCCATTCCCAGAATTACATCGTACCCTTTCATACCGATGATGATAAGATTGGCATACAATTTCTGGTCCCCTACTGACACTATATCGCCCTGCACTGCTTGCTTAGAGTGCATAAACTCTCCGGATGGTAGCATGACACTGTAGGGTTGATCTGACGGCACAATACATAAACTCTCCCTAACCACGAAGTCCATTGCCACAAACGAATGTGTGGCCCCCGTGTCCAACAAAGTGTAAGCAGGTGAATTACAAATCAAGATTGTACCTGTAATAGCTGCCTGTTGTACTTCGTCATCATCCTCGATCATTGCAAAAACCCTTGGGGTAGCGTGATTCGGCCTCCTATCCGGCATCGAGCAATCCCGGACGTGATGGCCTTCTTTGTTACATCAGAAGCAACGATCAGTAAAGAGTCTGCATTCACCCATGTGACTTCTCTGGCAACGCGGGCATACTGGAAGCTGAGGAGCCCCCATTGGTCTTTTTCCCTTGTCTTGATAAGCAGCAGTCTCATTGGGCCTCTTAACGCCCCTGTTCTGTTGCTGTTGTGGTTGCCCAACCTAACCCCTTTGTTGTTGTTGAGGGGCATCATGAAGGAATCTCCTTGATGAATCCCTCTGTTTCTGGAACTTTGTCTCTAAGGCTTCCAACTACAAAGTCTTGGCCACCACTTTCGTATACGGGGCCTCGTCAAAACCCCCGGTTGTGATTCTCCGTAAAAGGTCCATCTTCAGACCCTGGATGAACTGGTGTACCTTGTTTTCGTCGGTGGCCACCAGATGAAGTGCATAGCGGGATAGTGACTCAAACTTTTGAACATACTCGGCCACTGACCCATATTGCCGAAGTCGGGAGAATTTGGTCATCTTTTCCTTCCTCACACTGCGGTCAAAATACTTCTCGTAGAAAATTCTCTTGAATCCGTTCTAATCTACTGCTACTGTTGTCAACTGTATGGTGTCCCACAAAAATCCAGCGTCCTTGGTGAGATGGAACGTGGCACACACCACTTTCTTACTTTCTTCCACCTCTGTGTAGTTGAATATTCTTTTTATCGTCCGGATCCACTCGTCAGCATGGGTTAGGTCCGTCGATAATCCATCAAACATAAGCGGTTGGAGACGCCAAAATCTGTCCCCACTGGTGTCACGTGGAGCATTCGCATGATTGTTATTCCCATTATCTTCCCGAGCCATCATACGCTCTATCATGCGACCAACTCTGTTAAACGGTGGAGGGCGTCGCCCCTGTCGTATGGCTCACCTTGGTGTCCTCTCACCATTTCTACGAAAATACTATAATAATAATAAACTCAATTTGATAAACTTAAATTTATACAGAAACTTAAACACTTACAGTTGGTGGAGCGATCTCACGTGGTGGGTTGCACAGTCAGACAGTCTACAGAATCGCTTTTAAAACCCGGAGGCTCTGATACCATAACTGTGACGACCCCAACCCGCCGAGACCGTCACGGGACTCGACATAGCGTTCACTAGGACTTTGACATTTACATTTTGGACGTAAATTTTTTTGACTTTTTAAAACTCTAATTCGGATAGGAAGACATAAAAAAAAATGGAAGACAGATATGGACGACAGGAATGGACTACTGGAATGGACGAAGACAGGAATGGACGACAACAGGAATGGACGAGGACATGAATGGACGACAACAGGAGTGGACGATAACTGGAATGGACGAGGACAGGAATGGATGACAACAGGAGTGGACGAGGACAGGAATGGACGAGGACGAGGACAGGAATGGACGAAAATAGGAGTGGACGACAACAGGAATGGATGAGGACAGGAATGGACGACAACAGGAGTGGACGACGACAGGAATGGACGACAACAGGAATGGACGAGGATAGGAATGGACGAGGATAGGAATGGACGAGGACAGGAATGGACGAGGACAGGAATGGACGAGGACAGGAATGGACGAGGACAGGAATGGACGAGGACAGGAATGGACGAGGACAGGAATGGACGAGGACAGGAATGGACGAGGACAGGAATGGACGAGGACAGGAATGGACGAGGACAGGAATGGACGAGGACAGGAATGGACGAGGACAGGAATGGACGAGGACAGGAATGGACGAGGACAGGAATGGACGAGGACAGGAATGGACGAGGACAGGAATGGACGAGGACAGGAATGGACGAGGACAGGAATGGACGAGGACAGGAATGGACGAGGACAGGAATGGACGAGGACAGGAATGGACGAGGACAGGAATGGACGAGGACAGGAATGGACGAGGACAGGAATGGACGAGGACAGGAATGGACGAGGACAGGAATGGACGAGGACAGGAATGGACGAGGACAGGAATGGACGAGGACAGGAATGGACGAGGACAGGAATGGACGAGGACAGGAATGGACGAGGACAGGAATGGACGAGGACAGGAATGGACGAGGACAGGAATGGACGAGGACAGGAATGGACGACAACAGGAATGGACGAGGACAGGAATGGACGAGGACAGGAATGGACGAGGACAGGAATGGACGAGGACAGGAATGGACGAGGACAGGAATGGACGAGGACAGGAATGGACGAGGACAGGAATGGACGAGGACAGGAATGGACGAGGACAGGAATGGACGAGGACAGGAATGGACGAGGACAGGAATGGACGAGGACAGGAATGGACGAGGACAGGAATGGACGAGGACAGGAATGGACGAGGACAGGAATGGACGAGGACAGGAATGGACGAGGACAGGAATGGACGAGGACAGGAATGGACGAGGACAGGAATGGACGAGGACAGGAATGGACGAGGACAGGAATGGACGAGGACAGGAATGGACGAGGACAGGAATGGACGACAACAGGAATGGACGAGGATAGGAATGGAGAGGATAGGAATGGACGACAATAGGAGTGGATGACGACAGGAATTGACGAGGATAGGAATGGACGACAACAGGAGTGGACAAAGATAGGAATGTTTGAAAGACATAAACACCTCACGACATTTCTACAAAACTTCTTCCCGGCCTCTTTAGACACCAAAAGCTTCAAAACCCCAAAAACCCGATTCAAAACATAACTTTAAACGTGTTAGAAAATATAGCGGAATTTCAAGAAAATCAAACTGCATGAATCAATTTAAAACTCGAAATAATCCATGCACAACATAAAAGAAAATCTCAAACAATTCCAGTATATTTCAAAATCCAACTATCAGAACAGAGGTTTTAAAACATCAACACAAAACCTATACATCACCTAAATTCTAGAAAAAAATTGTGCAAACTTGACATACACTTCAAAGCCACACCCCCACAAGTCAAAATATGCCTGACTGCCACAACAAACCTCATGAGCTCGTCCCGCCAAATGCACCTACTTGTCGGCCTGAGGGACAATGTCCTCATCCGGAGGATCCATACCTACAATAGGGAGTTCAACTATGAGCCTAGAGCTCAGTAAGAACATACAATGCAGTGATTCATATGCTATGGATGAACTTTCCAAATACATGAACATTACTTTACATTACATTCAAGTGGACATGAAGTATAAGTGGGGCTTATAGAAAAACTGGTGCACATACATCAACAAGACATAACAGGAGTACATAGCGTACATAACTGGAGTACATAGCATATATAACAGGAGTACCATAACATATATAACAGGAGTACATAACAGGATGCACGTCCCCATCCCACACTTAACCATACATTACATTCACATTTTATCTTTCTTAACTTCAAATCGCGTGCATAAAACATTTGCATGACTTTCAAGAAAATGTGTATGCATGAACATATACAGTGATTAAACGTAACATAAACAGGAGACGAGATATCAAAGCAGAACATAAAGAAGACACATTTAACTTAGAACGTAACCTACGACGTAACTACCCGACAACCAAAACCTAGTATCTCCGTGATGTAGGGCCTTAAAGGCCAAACCTATACATATGTACTTACCTGATGTCCGTAGAGTTGCAAGCACGCACGTACGCTCTCCGCAATTCACGAACCTATATTATGCATAACCGGACCATTAACCATAAACTTCAACAAAACTAAGGGATAACTAATCTAAACTCGTTAACTAACGTAAATGGTTACCTTTAAAGGAGAAAATGGGAGAAAACAGAAGAAGACAAAGTTTGGAGATCGTCGCACGTCGTCTAGAAGAGAGAAAACAGAAAAGAGAGGAAAAATGAGAGTTTTACGTAGAAGAGAAGAGAAGAGAAGATGTAGTACCCGGTTTCAATTAAATCGAATTTAACTTATCAATTAATGATGTGAAAATTCATGGAAGAATTGGGAGAGTTATTGGTTAGGTTAAAGAGTGACTAAGCAAGGGCATTTATGTAAATTTGGCAAGTTAAAAGTAGATAACCTATTTAAGGGAAGGGGTTTAGAGATTTATGCACTGTAGCTGCCACTGTTTTATCATTTATTCCTTTTCGGTGTCCAGCTCAAGCTCAACGGAGCTCTCGACGAATCTTCCACCAGACTCTTCTTCCATCTAAGTAAGTTTTTCCCTATTTCTTATATTTTAGCAGTCTGATAACCGAGGGAGTCCAATGCGAGGGTTTCAAAGATGCTATAGATGAGTGTCGATTTCAGTTTAATGCAGTATCGGAAATGCATTATGACCAGAGTTCTCAATTAGTTTCCTTAGGTCTCTGGTTGAATAGGATGAAGTTTAGTGAAGGTTTAATTAATGATCGGTTTATGGATTTAGGTTCGAGCTAATTCCCGGAGGAGATTTCAACCAAACCATCCAGAAGACCAGGTAAGTAAAGTATACATGTTCCTTCGGGCCTACATCACAAAACAGTAGGGTTATGTATTTTGGAAATGGTTTTGTATGTCATGCATCGTGTTTTTGAAAGATTACGAAAATGAATTTCCATGTAAGAACGATAAGGTATGAACTGAATGTGACAGATCAGCTATTAAGGGAATTCATCCGCCCCTTAATCGAGTAGAGGATGTATAATATTGGGAGAATTGATCCTACTCCCAAGGGAACATAGGGATCATATCAGCTATTAAGGAAATTCATCCGCCCCTTAATCGAGTAGAGGATGTATAACATTGGGAAAATTGATCCACTTTCCAAGGGAACCGAGGGATCAGATCAACTTATGAACGTATGTGAATGCAACTGAGATGAGAAAGTAGAAATTGCATGTTTAGGAATTTTATGTTTCAGCATTTCATTTCATTACTACTTTACTTACTTAGCATTAGGCTAATATATGAGTTTTGTGATGTAGGTGAAGAAGTGACAGCAAGTGAATCCTCTGAGTTCATTGAGGGATAGGATGGTGGGGGAGCACACTCATGCCACGGATCTAGTACTTGATGAGGCGGGTTAACTGATGTCAATTGGTGAGAAAGTCTAGTTGACAGTGTTTCAATTTAAACTTGTTGAGTTTTCATAACAGTAGTGATTTCAACGTTTTGAATACGTTTTTGAGTTTCCTCTTCTGATAATAGTGTTCTGTTTGGATATAGTGTTGGCACTCACTGGATTTTAGTAATGTAATGGTTTAAATGTTTTGAACGGTCTCAGTGAAGTGAGTAAATCCTTTTCGGTATTTAGAGTTGTGTTTGTATACCAAAGAGTAGATGAAATGTGGTTCTGTTCTCTATCGTTAGATGAAGTCTATCGGCAGAGGTTGAGTTGTTGTTCTGTTGTCTATCGGAAGATGTCTTCAGTGGAAGCCATCGGATGATATAGAACAAAATTTGTCGTTTAGTGATCGGTATATGTAGCTTGTTTTATCGAAAGATGTTGTTTTGTTCACTATCGGTAGACAAAGTCTATCGGTAGATGTCGGGTTATAGTTATGTGTCTATCAGAAGGTGTAGGTTTAAGTCCATCGGATGATGTCTCAGTAAACTGATCGACAGATGCGTGCTGACGTCATCGGTAGTTGTAGAAAAACTTTTGTCGTTTAGTCACCGGTGGATGTAGAGCAAAGTCGATCGAATGAAGGAAATCATCTGGATGACGTCATCAGAAGATGTAGAGTGCATTTTGTCGTTCAGTGACCGGTGGATGCCTTGTGTAGATCCACCGGATGATGCAGAAAGTCTTTTTCGTTTAGTGACCGGTGGATGTCGTGTGTAAATCCATCGGATGATGTAGAGAGCACTTTGTCGTTTTGCCACCGGATGATGTTTTCCATTTTCCGCTCAAGCCCCTTTTTGTTGACTTTGTCCAGCGGGCGATGCGTTTGACTTTTGAAACTTATGAAGTATACTGCGATTTAATTCTTTATTCCTTTTGCCGATTATTCCTCAAAATTCCAACTGAGTATTCAAGCATTGTATAATAGCTTTGTTTAACTTTATTTTTACTTAAACGATTTCCGCTGCAAGTTTTCAAAAAAAAAAGAAATACGGTTGAAATTTTTAGTCATGTACGGGCATGGTGTGACAAACCGGGTTAAGATAACTCGGGGCGTTACAGAAGAGAAGAGAGGAAGAGAAAGAGAAAGCTTGGCTTCTTCTTCCACAAGCATGGAGAAGTGGCATTCCCTCATTGGCTCCCTCCCAACCACCTTAATTGTCTTCCCAATTTGCCCCTCCATTGGTTTCTAACTAATTCGCTATTTAGCTCGTCAATTCAGTTTCTCCGAAATTCCCTTTTTCCACTAAACATTCAAACAAATTCCAATAAAATATTCATTATATTAATATCAAATTAATCCCGTTTAATACTTCAAGGGATAATTACATAGCCAAAATGCCGGGTATTACAGCTACTTGAAGTCTCTGTGTCCACATCTTCTGAAGTTGGCTCCCATGTGAAATCCACAATGGGGTCAAAACCTGCAAAAAGAGAAAAGTCATTAGAAAATTGATTAATTAAATTATGGACCCTTGTTTGAGATCTCGTGATGGGCCTCCTTGGTATGTCAGGTTTCAACACATTTGATGGGACATAGGTACAATTCAACACATTTCCCTCTTATCTTTTTGTCATTCTTTTTTAATATAGTTTTCATTATGTGCAGGAATCTGCGACAGGTAGGCGCGACCGAACAACAATTAGTGACTGTAGTAATTTCGCTCCAGGGTCTCTTTTTTAAATTTTATTAATAAATAAAAATAAAAATTTTATATAAAAAGATAAATAATTATAATTTGAAATATCTTCAGGCTGTAATTTGTTATATCGGTTTATTCGGACTATAAGGATATCGCAAAATTTAATGCTTGCAAGAAAGGTTTGAGTACTCCACTATTTTCATAATCTAACGATTTTAGATAGGCAGTTAAAATCGTTAGATTATGAAAATAGTGGAGTACTCAAACCTGTCTTGCAAGCATTAAGCTTTGCGATGTCTTTCTGGTCCAAAGAATGCGATATAACAAATTACAACCGGAAGATATTTCAAATTATAATTATTTATTTTTTTATATAAAATTTTTTATGTTAGGTTAGTCTAAGAGTATTTATTTATTATTAGTTATTCAAATTATAATTATTTATTTGTTTCAGTATATTTAAATAGTTAAATCTAAAAAAAAAAGCTCAAAGTATTGATTTGGTTTCACAAATGGCTCAAAGTATTAATTTATCTTCTCGTGATGTGGAAAACATGTGGTAAAAATTTAAAGTGAATTGAATATCGTTTGATATTTTTTTTAATTAATCTTAATTCCTTATTCACTTTATAAAATAATTTTTAAAAAATAACAAACGATATTCAATTCACTTTAAATTTTTACCACATATTTTTCTCGTCATGAGAAGATAATATAAAAATATTCGTGATTTTCTAACACTTGTATGATTTATTATAATTATTTTATAAAATAATTAAATTAAATTATAATAAATCATACAAGTGGTAGAAAATCACGAACATGTTATTATCTTCCCATGATGTAGGAAACCTGTGTTCAAAATTTCAAGTAAATTGAATATTGTTTGATATTTTTTAAAAATTAATCTTAGTGCCATGTAGGCACAAGTAGAACAGGAATGGTCGACCGCCTGGTCGTTTTTTCCACATTTTTGATACTTTAATCCTTTTTTTTGTTTGATTTCATACTTTGAGCCCTCTTTGAAACGAAGTCAATACTTTGAGACTTTTTTTAGATTTAACCCTTATTTAAATGCAAACTTTTTTTTTTAAGAAAATGGACAGAGTTTCATTTGTTTTACGACTCCTCCATAGCTATTTTCACACAGTTCCTACAAAATCAAATCACAAATATATAGCAAACAACCAGATTGCGTATAAATACTATACATCAAGATATAAAATTAAAGTACATCAAATTTACAAATGACAAGTTAAATCCATAAAATGAAATACAACATATCAACTATACTATGCAGGAGGGACATTGTTGTCATCAGTGTCTTCGCCCTCTAATCGCCAACACTCGAAGGAGTTTGCAAGCCGTGTCTGCACCAATTTGATCTTAGTCCAGCTCTGCTCCCACCTTTGCTCCATCTTGTCTCACCTCTGCTCCCACGGACTAGCATCTAGGGGGTACAATGGCGGTGGCGGTGGCGGTCCTCGGTGGTGGTGGCATCTTCCATCGAAACATCTCGAGATGTGAAGGCTCCGAGATCCCCCATGATGATCCAAGACCCGTCGACTTCGAATAGGCCCATCTGAGTCAAATGGATCTTGTCAAATACATGACGGATCTGTGTGATCTCATCTGCTCTCCTCAAATGGGAACCTGAAACTGACAACGCTGCACAATCTTCCAAATCAAAGTGCCAAACGGCATATTCTTATTCTTTGTTCGCCAGACCTCAAGCATGTGAACTATAATCAAGTGCCCCGGGTCGAACATCGTGAAGCTGTAGAGTTTCTCCATGATGTAGAGATCTATCCAGCTGACGAAATCTCTGTGCCATTCCCTCGGCATGATGGTGTGGCTGATCAAGTTGTGCACCACCTGAGCTTTGACGTTGAGATCCTTCGATCTCGGCTTCACGAACCCTGCAATGCCCGAGTTGCGGTAGATTTGCCTAAAAAACTCTAATCCCTCTTCTGTTTTGGAAAAATCACACTCTCGGGAGCTGTGATTGTATCTTTCTGCCTCATCGATCCCAAATCCCAGCAATTCGTTGATAACAGCTGGAGAGACGGCAATTTCTGTACTGAATATGTATGTCTTAAAGCACCCGGACCTCCCGGTACTCTACAAGTTGGCATAAAATAGGCGACCAACTCTGTCGCAGCTGTCACCCTTCATGCAAGGCGATGTTGTCAAACATATTCTTGATCTCCAAAGACTCCCAACTGCTAAAGTTGGTAGTCTTGCCATAAATGATCGAGCGGATTCTCATATCCCGCTCGTACTGCTTCTGGCACATCTGGTTACAAAATTCCATGGACAAAAAACCAGAAGGCAGTTGCGGCACTTGATCCGGTGCCGTGTTTGATGGGCCCTCTTGTGCCATCTAGTGACCCTTTCGACCAATAAAAATTATTGGGGCCATTTTTGAGTTTTAAGGTTTTTTGGGATTTTCGAATTTTTGGGGTTTTTGGGATTTTCGGTGAGAAAACGCAGATTTGGGGATTTTCAGTGCAAAAATACCCCAAATTTTGTTATTTTTGAGAAAAAAACACCGATTTTTTCCGAAAAAACCCTCGAATTTTTGCGATAACTCTCGGTTTTGGGGTTGACCACCACCGTTGTGTTCTAAGAACGGTTTGCCGCGTCTAAGACGCGACAAAACGTTCTTAGAACATTCATCTGATGCCCACGTGCTTGTCACGTGGGCGCGAGGGGTGCTTTGGAGGGTGGAGACCCCCCGCCCTCCACGTGCATCACACAGGGAGAACACCCCGATAAAACGGGGAACCGTTGTAAGAGAACGGTCCCCCGTTCTATGCGTAAAATTTAGAACGGGGGTTATCGGTTTGCCGCCAGGAGTTATTTTGATACTTTTTTCGATAGTTTAAGGTGTTTTTTGGGATAAACGTACTCTAGAGTTTTTGAAGATTTTCGAATTTTTGGGGTTTTTGGGATTTTCGAATTTTTGGGGTTTTTGGGATTTTCGAATTTTTGGGGTTTTTGGGATTTTCGAATTTTTGGGGTTTTTGGGATTTTCGAATTTTTGGGGTTTTTGGGATTTTCGAATTTTTGGGGTTTTTGGGATTTTCGAATTTTTGGGGTTTTTGGGATTTTCGAATTTTTGGGGTTTTTGGGATTTTCGAATTTTTGGGGTTTTTGGGATTTTCGAATTTTTGGGGTTTTTGGGATTTTCGAATTTTTGGGGTTTTTGGGATTTTCGAATTTTTGGGGTTTTTGGGATTTTCGAATTTTTGGGGTTTTTGGGATTTTCGAATTTTTGGGGTTTTTGGGATTTTCGAATTTTTGGGGTTTTTGGGATTTTCGAATTTTTGGGGTTTTTGGGATTTTCGAATTTTTGGGGTTTTTGGGATTTTCGAATTTTTGGGGTTTTTGGGATTTTCGAATTTTTGGGGTTTTTGGGATTTTCGAATTTTTGGGGTTTTTGGGATTTTCGAATTTTTGGGGTTTTTGGGATTTTCGAATTTTTGGGGTTTTTGGGATTTTCGAATTTTTGGGGTTTTTGGGATTTTCGAATTTTTGGGGTTTTTGGGATTTTCGAATTTTTGGGGTTTTTGGGATTTTCGAATTTTTGGGGTTTTTGGGATTTTCGAATTTTTGGGGTTTTTGGGATTTTCGAATTTTTGGGGTTTTTGGGATTTTCGAATTTTTGGGGTTTTTGGGATTTTCGAATTTTTGGGGTTTTTGGGATTTTCGAATTTTTGGGGTTTTTGGGATTTTCGAATTTTTGGGGTTTTTGGGATTTTCGAATTTTTGGGGTTTTTGGGATTTTCGAATTTTTGGGGTTTTTGGGATTTTCGAATTTTTGGGGTTTTTGGGATTTTCGAATTTTTGGGGTTTTTGGGATTTTCGAATTTTTGGGGTTTTTGGGATTTTCGAATTTTTGGGGTTTTTGGGATTTTCGAATTTTCGGGTTATCGGTTTGCCGCCAGGAGTTATTTTGATACTTTTTCGATAGTTTAAGGTTTTTTTTTTGGATAAACGTACTCTGAGAGTTTTTTGAAGATTTGACCAAAGTACGAGGGTTAAAATGTATTTAACCCTTTTAATTATTCAAGAAATACTGTGGGTGGCCTTTTTGTTGTTGAAGATCATATGTTTGTTTGCTTAAAAAGAGAGTTTATTAATAAATAAACACTAAAAAATGATTTGTATTGGGAGATTAATATTGAATCAAAGATATGAATCTTGTTTGATTATTTGAAAAATATTGGTGGTGTTTTTGAAATTCATAAACTACTACTTGAAGCTCCTCATCTTATCATAATCTTCAAGGTTTTCTAGTCCTACTCTAATTCACTCTCTCAATTCCTATAAATTAAGGCAGACTTTTTTGGATCCATCAAAGAGTTCTCTGGAGCCACTGCAATGGATGCCACTACGTCAGAGGGATTGCCATTGATGATCGAACCTATCTCAAGTTTTGTTCCACCACCGGAACTCTTCGCCCGTCAAGTGTACGATTCACACCCGAGCCTCCCTCCGAAGAAGAGATTCCGAGGACTGTCCACCCTCTTTGACCAGAAGCCGGAATCGAAGAAGAAGAGGAAGCCAAAGCCATCGCCATCGCAAGGAGATTCCTCAGTCCAAACAACGTTCCGGGTACGAAAACCATGAGAGGATGGAGTTTTGGTGATCGACCCGCGGCTAGAAGAACTGAAGCTGTGTCTGAAAAGGTGGAAGATGAGAAACAACTTCATCTGTAATTTGACAGAAAACTGGAATACTGTAGTGAAGGAAAATACGCTGGAGGCCGGCGACACAATTCAGCTGTGGGTTTTCGGGTGGAGGAGAGAGGAAGAAGAGGGCTTTCGAATCGCCATCGCCATCGCCATCGCCATCGCCATCGCCATCGCCATCGCCATCGCCATCGCCATCGCCATCGCCATCGCCATCGCCATCGCCATCGCCATCGCCATCGCCATCGCCATCGCCATCGCCATCGCCATCGCCATCGCCATCGCCATCGCCATCGCCATCGCCATCGCCATCGCCATCGCCATCGCCATCGCCATCGCCATCGCCATCGCCATCGCCATCGCCATCGCCATCGCCATCGCCATCGCCATCGCCATCGCCATCGCCATCGCCATCGCCATCGCCATCGCCATCGCCATCGCCATCGCCATCGCCATCGCCATCGCCATCGCCATCGCCATCGCCATCGCCATCGCCATCGCCATCGCCATCGCCATCGCCATCGCCATCGCCATCGCCATCGCCATCGCCATCGCCATCGCCATCGCCATCGCCATCGCCATCGCCATCGCCATCGCCATCGCCATCGCCATCGCCATCGCCATCGCCATCGCCATCGAGCGGCCGATGGCGGAATCATTGGCAGAGAAGATAAGAGGAATGAGTGGGGAGAGGGTGCAATTAGTTATACAAAAACAGCTTAGGAAAACTGATATCTCCACTGCACACTCTCGCCTCTCCATTCCCAGCACCAAAAACAAAAACAAAATAGAATTTCTCTCCGAAACCGAGAAGGAGATTCTCAGTCAACACGTTCCGGGTACGAAAACCATGAGAGGATTGGAGGTTTTGGTGATCGACCCGCGGCTAGAAGAACTGAAGCTGTGTCTGAAAAGGTGGAAGATGAGAAACAACTTCATCTGTAATTTGACAGAAAACTGGAATACTGTAGTGAAGGAAAATACGCTGGAGGCCGGCGACACAATTCAGCTGTGGGTTTTTCGGGTGGAGGAGAGAGGAAGAAGAGGGCTTTCTGATCTTTGCTTTGCTTTGGTGAAGCTTGAGCAGGATAACAATGGCGGCGCTGCTGTTAACGATTCAAGCACCAGTACGATCACTGCCCGCCACTCTTTTGTTAATGTATCTACTGTTCATGGTTTCTCCTAGTTCGGGTTGTACTTCTTAGTTACTTTCTATCTCATTTGTTTCTTATCGATATACATGTAAACGTCTATCAGATGAACATACAGAACACAGAAATCGTTTTCATTTTGCAGACATTTTCTCTCTCTCTCTCTCTCTCTCTCTTTCTTTTCTGCCATTACCGTCGGCTTCTTCCTCCTTCTCCTCTGGATTTCAGCCGCTTCAAGATCTTCGACCTTTCAGAAGTTCAAAGTCTTGGACTAGATAGAAACATTTTCTGGTTTTAGACTTTTGACAAACAATTCGGATTCTTCTTTGGAAGCCATTACTATTTTCGAAAAGATAACAACTTGTTAATGGAGTTATCTGTTTCTGTTCAAATATATTTTCAATTATTTTTTCAGAAAATATAGGGAATAAATCAATTATTTACATTTAAAAATGATTTGAATGTGGAGATTAACATCAAAAATCATTTTTGCTGCTCTTCCTCTGCTACTGATTCGGAGGATAGGGTTTCCCACCAAAATCGACGAAGAAGAAGATTAAAAACGAGCAAAGCCTTTTTCTGTTTTTACTATTATATTTGATAAATAATTAAAATTTTGAAATAGAAAGAAAATTTTGAATAACGTTTTATTGAAATAGCGATTTTATTTTTAACCCTAATTAAATTGACTTGTAAAATTAAAAAAATCGTCACATGATGAAGCACCAAAACCACAAGGAGAAAGTTTATTGTTTTAGAGAGAAGTTATGTGTGTGTCTCTCTCTCTAGAAAATTACAGAAGTCAAGTCTGGTTGAAATAGAACTTAAAACAATACAAATTTTATTTAATTTTGCATAGACGTTCAAAAAAATTATGTCTAAGCTTTGTCAACTAGATTAATTATTATTTAAGATTACGTATGTATCTGTTTGTCCACTTTAAAACAATTTGTATTTGGATATTATTCCTAAACAAAGTTGGATTCTTTTGAATGAATATCACAAATCTTGTTTTATTTGCTTGAGAAATATTGATGGTGTTTTTTGAATTTTATAAACTGAGGTAGTTAAATCGTCTCTCCTAGTCCTACTAAAATTCATATTTCTCAAAGTTTAAATAAAAGCAAAGGGTAGAAGATTTTGTAATTTGTTTGATCCAAGAGTTTGCATAAAGTTTTTGGAGCAACTGCAGTGGAAGATAATCCATCAAAAAAATTACTATTGTTGGCCTACTTGCCGGATATGCCCAAAAAGAAAAGAACTCCTCGAGAGATGGAAAGTTCAATGGTTGAGTCGCCACTAGACTGTCAATCGCAGGATTCGAATCAGAAGACGAAGAAGACAAGGGGGAAGAGGAAGCCAATGCCGAAACCGCCTATCCTAAAGTTGCATGCCATGTCGGACGTACTGAGGAGGAAAATCGGAGAAATGGGTGGAGGGAGAATCATATTGGGTATACAAAAACAACTTTCCTACACCGATGTCAACCGCGTAAACTCCCAATTATCCATTCCCCTCAACCAACTAATATTTGAATTTCTCTCCAAAGACGAGGAGATGGCTCTCGATGGATACGTGGAGCATAGCAAAAAGAAGATAGGAATCAACGCTCTGGTGATAGACCCACGTATGGAAGAGATGGAGCTCAGCTTTAAAAAATGGGAGATGGACAAAGCCTCCGTCTTCAATATGATCCACAACTGGAACCGCTTAGTCAAAGAGAATGGGTTGGAGGCGTGAGACACGATTCAGATGTGGTCGTTCCAAAACGAGCAGAGAAGAGTAATAGAAGGTTTAGCCATTGTTGTAAAAAATTAGTTCGCAAGTGTACGAGTCGCAACAAGTAATATAGTGATAGATAGAGTGTCGAACTCACGAGAACTTATAATTAATAATCGAAATAATTAATCTTAATTTTAAATTGAACACACGTTTTATGGTTTCAAGAATTGAAATTAAAATAAACAATTAAAATAATGAAAATAAACTAATGTAAAATAGCAAAACAGATAAAATAGGATTAAATCAAATTAATAAAAGTCTAGGTACTACGATTTCACCAAGACAACAGTTATTTCAGTTCTTCGTAATTATATTCATAAATATTCTTCCTATGTTGATGATCGATTTCATTAAATTCTAGTACAATCTCTCTTGAGCATTGCGTAGTTTATCTGATTAATGGGTTATCACTTCTCAGTCTCAAATCCTACATTAATCAAATACAAATAAACTAAGAAATCCAATGATCACATCAATACCATAACTATCTCTAGCCTACGCATATTCATGACATTAATTTCAGTGCTCGGGTATTTATCACCTCTCAGTCTCAAAACATCCCAAAATTCAAGTAAAGATTGGCTAGAAATTTAAGGCTTAAAGAACAGAAATTAAATGTGCCAACAATATTGAAAGAAATACTTATAAAATATAATTAAACGAAGAAACAGAAAATAAATATCGTCTGGCTACATCGTAGCTCTAGAATAAAAACTTAGTTCATGTTAAAATAAAGAAAAACAACAATAATAATAAAGAAATTCATAGTTCAGAAGAGAAACGGAAAGAAAAACTATGCTGAAAATCAATTCCCGAAGCTCTCGCTCCGTTCCGGTCTTCGTCTCGCTTGCCTCCTTCTTTTTCTCTTGCAAGGGCTACTCGTCTAAAATGTCTAAATGGGGTTGCTCTCTCTTTTTCTTTAGTTAACCTAATTCTTAATTAATCTCAATCCCATAAATCTGAATCTTCAATGGATGAGATTAAAACAAGATTCAATGGTTCAGACTCAAACACCTCAATCAATTAAAATAGCCGAACGGCTCGGATTAAAATAGCCGATTGATGTTTCTTCTCTTCAGCTTCTTCTTTTCCTCTTTTTAACTCCGCTTTATTTCTTCTTTTTCTTCCTCTTCAAATTCGCAAATTCTAGCTCCAACCTGTTGTAACTAATTTTTTTGCACACTTTCACAAAGTACATCAAATTCCTTCAAACACTTGAGAAAATCTTATCAAATCAAGTATAAATAAGTGTGTAAAATACACACTTATCACACTCCCAAACTTGAATGAAATCTTGTCCTCAAGCGAACAAAATGCAGTTAAATTAAAGCAAAGATATAATCTCAATCAAATATAAAATGCTCAACATACTACAATGGTAAAATAATCTGAATCAAGGTTTTTGGTAAATCGTCTCAGCTTGAAAAATTCATACTAAAAACACCAAGTTTAACACTTTGCAGAAGAAACAACTCATATTACCACATTGACAATAGCTTGCATAGAAATCTTCGTGTGTGTGTGTGCGTGTTCATTCATATTTTCTCCTAATTGTTGATTCAACTCATGTAGCTACAGGTAAGGACAGCATTCTCATTTCACTCGGGAATCACTCCATTCACTCGAATCGTTTACTAGCTTTGCCCACTATCCAACTAATAGCAAATATCCATTAACCAAAAGAAAATTCGATAGGTCTTTAAAAGCTTGTAATGTAAGGGGAGGTTAAAAGGGTAGGAATTTTTATGGATACAAACTAGTAATCAGAGAACACCTCATCTTTCCTTATTTCCCCCACTCACTATTTTCTTCTCAGTATTCGCTCACTCACTGAACTTGTTCAAACTTTCCTTTGATCTCTCACCCCCAAACTTACAGCATTCAATATTATTCAGCTAAACTCCTTTGTCATCATTACAAAGTAAAATACAACAAACTTGAAAATAAAACTAAACTTACGAACTCTTTTGTTTTTTTTTTCAATTTTTTTTTTGTTTTTTTTTTTTACAACTCACGCTAACAATAGCAAAACAATGCAAAAATAAATTAACAGATGACAAAGGAGTTTGAATTCATCCTCCCTACTACATTCTCCTACTCTCCTTCAAATATATCAATAAATCCCGTGCTCTTTAAAAAGGTAGAAAAATATATGTGACTAGGCTGAAATAGACACAATTGAATGGTTAAATCATAGGCTCAAAAGGGTGACTATGGGTGTTACTAAATGACACAAAATGTTAAGGCAAGAAAGCTCAAACGGTTCAATGATGACATAAGTCATTCTCTTATTTTGGTAGAATTTCAATTCACATTCATGGATGTTAGGCAAAACCAAGAAGGATTTTTATCTTAAAGCACTCGTTGAATTTTCTGGAGCTACTTCCTTACCGTGTTTACTCTCGATCACTCCCTTACTGTGTTTGGGTTTCACTCTCAGTAGACTACACAAATATATCACCAGCAAGTAGGTTCAAATAAGAATAAAACATGTGCAGATTTTTAAAGATAACTATGTAAGCTCTAATCAATGCAACTAAAACAAATCACTCTTCTACTCAGTATATCTCAAGGAGTTTAAAGTATGAATTTATTCCAAATTAAATCATCATTGACACCTCAACCAAGATTTCAGAATGCCTAACCATGTAATATATAATAGATCAACAGAGCAGAGAAATAAAGCCAGCGAAAATCACCCCCAAACTTAAGATAAACATTGTCCTCAATGTAGACAAAGTACACAAGAAAAATATAAAAGGGTAGATAGTGTACCTCATAACGTCTCGGGCTGGTCAGTATTGTTGTGGAGCTTCGTTCGAAGGAGCAATCTATCGAGAACTTTTTTTTAGGGTGGGTTGCCTCCCACCAAGCACTTGTATTTATTGTCGACAGCCCGACAGTATACTTCTTCATGTTGGATCGAAATATATGATGGATTGTGCACTTTTACATGTACCATCCTAATATAATATTGATCGTTGCCCATTTGCCAATGGCTTTTCGTAGTCGGGTGGTGTCTTAATAGGTGGTATGACCCGTAATGTCGACTCCCCCAAATTTCCAACGTATTGCTTCCTCTTAGGCTCAAAAGAATTGCTTAGTTGACGTGAAACTTCCCTTGTGACAGGGTTAGGGAGTTCCACTTGGAATATTTCAACGATAGCTTTAGGGTACTCAATCGATTTATACACTTTAAATGTCACCTCTTCCTCTTGGACCTGCAATTTGAGCTCCCCTTTTCTAAGATCAATTATAGCACCCCCTGTTGCTAAAAATGGACGACCTAATATTATTGGTATTCCATGGTCTTCATCCATATCAAGGATCAAGAAATCAGCGGGAAAAATAAACTTGTTGACTTTGACAAGGACATCTTCAATTACCCCATACGGATGCTTTATAGAAGGATCGGCCATCTGTAATACTACACTTGTGGGCTTTACTTCATCAATACCAAGCCTCTGAAATATAGATAGAGGCATCAAATTTATACTAGCACCCAAATCACATAATGCTTGCTCGAAGATAGACTCCCCAATTGCACATGGGATGGTAAAACTGCCCGGATCTGTCAATTTTTTAGGGAGTTTTCGTTGTATAATAGCGCTACATTCCTCCGTCAAAGCGATCATACTACCATCTTCGATTTTACGCTTATGGGACAAAATAGCTTTCAAAAACTTTGCATATTTCGGCATTTTCTCGAGGGCTTCTACGAATGGAATATTGATGTGGAGCTTTTTGAAAACTTCAAGGAACTTAGAAATGTGATTATCAAGCTTCACATTCTTCGATCTTTGTGGAAACGGCACTTGCGGTAGACTTGCTTGTACTGGTGGAGGATGAGATGGTAGAGACCTTTGAGCTTCATTTTCACTTGAATCCCCCTTATCCACTTTAGGCACACTTGGCTCTTTGTGCTCCGGTTCAATCACAGTTCCCAATCTAGTAGTAATTGCATTACAATGCTCTTTCGGATTTACTTTAGTATTGCTAGGTAGTGTACCTTGGGATCTTTCATTGATGATATTAGCAAATTGGCCAAGTTGATTTTCAAGACTTCGAATTTGGGCCGATTGATTCTGCATTGTTGTACGGGTCTCAGTCATAAATTGCATAAGGGCGGCCTCTAGATCATTTTTCTTTTCAGCTTGTTGAGATAAATCGGGTTGAGATGCTTGAGGCATTTGCATAACATTTTGAGAATTGCTCCAAGAGAAATTTGGATGTTGTCGCCACCCTGGATTATAAGTGTTTGAGTTGGGATTGACTTGCCGATTAAAATTCCCCATGTAGTTAACTTGTTCAGCAGATTTATTCGGCATAGGATTTCCTACTTAGCATTCTTCACTCTGATGCGGTCCTTGACACCATTGACAATTAACCATCGGCGTTTTCCTCACATTCACTGCTATATGAGATTCTTGTAACTGTTTAGTCAATGAGGCAACTTGTAGTGTTAAAGCTTTCATAGCCTCAAGCTCTGGGGTACCCGTTGTGCGCTTCATAATTGATCGCTCCACTGGACACTGGTCATTATTAAGTGCTAATTCCTCCAATAAATCATAAGTGGCTTCTTCAGTCTTTCTCATTAAAGCCCCACCTGCAGCTGCGTTGACCAGAGTTTTAGTAGAAGCAGATAATCCCACATAAAAAGTCTGAATATGCATCCACTTCGGTAATCCATGGTTGGGACACTTCCTCAACATATCCTTAAAACGTTCTCGTGCCTCATATAATGTTTTCCCCTCGAATTGACTGAAGTTGATTATATCATTGCGAAGTTTAGCGGTCTTCTCGAAAGGAAAGAACTTGGAGAGAAACTTCTGGCATAAATCTTCCCAAGTAGTAATCGAATTAGCTGGTAGAGAGTTAAGCCAGCTCTTTGCACGATCCCGTAATGAAAATGGAAATAACCGTAATCTCAATCCATCATCTCCAACGTTGTGAAATCTGAAGGTGTCGCATACTTCTAAGAAATTTGCAATATGATCATTGGGGTCTTTTGAAGGTAATCCACTTAATTGCGATTGTTGAATCATGTGCAAGGTGCCCGGCTTAATTTCAAAATTAGCAGCGATGGCCAGCTTCCGAATAGCTGAGTGGATCCCGGACAAAGTAGGTATAACATAATCAAGCAAGGTCCGGTGCTCGACATTATTTTCCCCGTTATCACCTATGATGGCACGCGCTTGTTGAATAGCTTCATTTCTCTCTCTACGATTTAGTCGACACGTACGTTCGATTTCAAGATTAAGCGGGAGAAGATTAGCGTCTCCTTCTTTACGCATACACCTGAGAATAACACGAAAATAAAGAATTAAAATAAATAAAATTCAAAATAAAAATAAAAATAATTAATTCAATGTTAATAATAAAGTCCCCCGCAACGGCGCCAAAAACTTGTTGTGAAAAATTAGTTCGCAAGTGTACGAGTCGCAACAAGTAATATAGTGATAGATAGAGTATCGAACCCACGAAGACTTGTAATTAATAATCGAAATAATTAATCTTAATTCTAAATTGAACACTACGTTTTATGGTTTCAAGAATTGAAATTAAAATAAACAATTAAAATAATGAAAATAAACTAATGTAAAATAGCAAAACAGATAAAATAGGATTAAATCAAATTAATACAAGTCTAGGTACTACAATTTCACCAACACAACAGTTATTTCAGTTCTTCGTAATTATATTCATAAATATTCTTCCTATGTTGATGATCGATTTGACTAAATTCTAGTACAATCTCTCTCGAGCATTGCGTAGTTTATCTGATTAATGGGTTATCACTTCTCAGTCTCAAATCCTACATTAATCAAATACAAATAAACTAAGAAATCCAATGATCACATCAATACCGTAACTATCTCTAGCCTACGCATATTCATGACATTAATTTCAGTGCTCGGGTATTTATCACCTCTCAGTCTCAAAACACCCCAAAATTCAAGTAAAGATTGGCCAGAAATTTACAAGCTTAAAGAACATAAATTAAATACGCCAACAATATTGAAAGAAATACTTATAAAATATAATTAAACGAAGAAACAGAAAATAAATATCGTCTGGCTACATCGTAGCCCTAGAATAAAAACTTAGTTCATGCTAAAATAAAGAAAAACAACAATAATAATAAAGAAATTCATAGTTCAGAAGAGAAACGGAAAGAAAAACTATGCTGAAAATCAATTCCCAAAGCTCTCGCTCCGTTCCGGTCTTCGTCTCGCTTGCCTCCTTTCTCTCTTGCAAGGACTACTCGTCTAAAATGTCTGAATGAGGCTGCTCTCTCTTTTCTTCCACAAGCTTCTCGCTCGTTCGGTCTTCGTCTCGCTTGCCTCCTTTCTCTCTTGCAAGGACTACTCGTCTAAAATGTCTGAATGAGGCTGCTCTCTCTTTTTCTTTAGTTAACCTAAATCTTAATTAATCTCAAGCCCATAAATCTGAAGCCCATAATTATCTTCAACGGCTGAGATTAAAACAAGATTCAATGGTTCAGATTCAAACACCTCAATCAATTAAAATAGCCGATTGATGTTTCTTCTCTTCAGCTTCTTCTTTTCCTCTTTTTAACTCCGCTTTATTTCTTCTTTTTCTTCCTCTTCAAATTCGCAAATTCTAACTCCAACCTATTGTAACTAATTTTTTTGCACACTTTCACAAAGTACATCAAATTCCTTCAAACACTTGAGAAAATTTTATCAAATCAAGTATAAAAAGTATAAATAAGTGTGTAAAATACACACTTATCAGCCATGCAACACAATCAACAAAGAATAAACTTCTACCACAGGAATTGTAACACCCTAAGTCTTCCAAACCCGATTTGTTACCCATGACATAGGACTGGACTAAGAAATTTTACAAAAATTTTGACATTACTCTCACTAATAAAAATTTTATCTTTAAATCCTCGACTATTCAACGGAAAACTCATTAAGCAAGTAACATTAACAAAAGACAGAATGTTAAAACATTTGGCTGAGGGAATTGAAAATCAAAGAACATCTACCGATCGCAAACAACAAAATTTTCTTCTCGTATCTGCCGATCGCAAAACGACAAAACATAATTCTCACTTCTACCGATAGTAATAAACAACATCATCTACCGATTTTCATGTTCATCCCACGTGACTCATTAAATATTACCCGACAGAAGACTTCTACCGATAATAATAAACAGCATCTACCGATAGAAATAAACAACATCTACCGATCACAAAACGACAAGACATGATTCCCACTTCTACCGATAGTAATAAACAACATCATCTACCGATTTTTATGTGCATCCTACGTGACTCATTAAATATTACCCGACAGAAGACTTCTACCGATAATAATAAACAGCATCTACCGATAGAAATAAACAACATCTACCGATCACAAAACGACAAGACATGACACTCACTTCTACCAATAGTGAAAAATCTACATCTACCGATTGACTTGTGCATCCCACGTGACTCATTGAACATCACCCGATAGAAGACTTCTACCAGTAGAAGACATCCTGACTTTTACAGACTTTAACATTACTGACGTAAACTTGCACAATATAATCCATAGATTCATCCAAAATATGTGTAGCGGAAGACTTAAATAAAACAGATCATTCTATATCCTCATAATTATCCTCAAACTTAGGAATTGAATCAGACAATTTCCAAAATCTGACGTTATAAGAAAAATCTCATCCTACTTAGTCATACGTATTCATAATCTTCACTAACATCTTAAGAGCATTAACCAGGGGTTGAAATCGCCTTCTAGCCACAAACTGTCACCCTGAGCACCATCCAGCAACTAGTCCTAGACATCTTCATTGGGTTTAAAATCCTCACTTGATAATTTGTCACCTACAACATAAGGTTTAAACTATAAGCCTAATGCTTAGTAAGGAGTGCAATACTAACATGTATGCATGAATGCACAGTTGAAAGGAACACATTTTCATAATCATTTCTCGTCATATTCTTGTTCATATTCTTGTTCATGTTCTTGTTCATCGTTTACATCATGTGGATTAAGGGAGGATTTGTGCCAAAAAGGGGGTTGACAGTGAAAGTGTACATAGTCCCTTGCGGGTCATATTCATGGTCCTTCTTTTGGACATTGACATAGGCCAAACCGCCCCCAACCCTCTCTTAATCCTTGTTACATAAGTTTCATGTTCACATCTTGATCGTGAAGGAAAACATGCACTTAAAACATTTTCATATGCTTGAAAAGGAAACAATCGTGAAGCATGAGTATGAGCACTCTTATTTCATCAGACTAAAAGGACAGATCAATCATTCAACAATAAATCATGTTGCTAACTCAGATATCATAACCATACAGACAATAACACAAACAGCTTTCGGACATCATAATCAACTTTAACTTAGTACCCTTGTGATGTAGGGCCCTAATGGCTGGGAATCCTACTCACTCACTTACCTGGTTTCCTTAACAAACTTGAGCACTTCTCTTCAGACTTCTTTACCTAGAACATTCCACATTACAGAGTTAAATCAAAATCCTAAAAGTTCTAACCAAAAGTCATCCTAGAATCTAACATATATATATATATATATATACTTCTAAATCTTCTTAGTCGAGTACCTAGTGTGCGCAGATTAACTTTCAGAACCTAAAAATAACCAGATTCAACCTAGTATCTAACCACAAATTACAAATTTCACTACTATTACTCAGCCATTGATGAATCCGAAACTACAAGTCTTAGCTGAAAACAGAGCTCTAAGTAACTAACCAGCAACTACATTCTCTAAGTCTTACCTAGAGCGTGGATTATCGGGGTGGAGACTGAAGAATTGATCATCAATGGAGGAGTAGCTGGCCAAGAGAGAGCTCAAGGGAAAAGGAGGTCGCCGAGAGAGGAATGTCGGCTACAGTGAGGTTTTAATGAGGTTTAAGGATTTCCATTTCCTATTTATACTAATTAAAATCCATCTTAATTACAATTTTGCCACCCAACCTAGTTTCACACCACTTGGAATTCGATAAATCAGGCATTAATTTAAAATAAAAAGGTCGATAAAAGTGACAGTTAAATCAGTTTCTTTAAGGAAAGAAATTACCTGACTGAAAATGTTGGGTGTTACAGGAATGGGCTGGATCTAAGCGACCAATGACCAATGATACTACTAGTGCAGCTTCCAAGTTTATTAAAAGAGAGCCAGTGAAATAGACAACTTTGCCTACCATACCAACATGTCCCACTTGCAAGAAGATGTAGGATCAGTTTTTACCTAAGAGAGAGGGAGGGAGGGAGGGAGGGAAGGAAGGGGAGGGGGTGAATTAGGTTTTCACTTCCTATAATTTTTAATAATTGTTGTCACTATCAAATTGATTGTATGCTCTAATTGTATAACCTGAATGTATTCAAGTTGAATTGATAAAATAAATTTAATCAATAGCAAGTAAAGAGTTAAGGGAAAAGAGAAATGACAACAAAATTATTTACGAGGTTCTGCCAACTTTGCCTACGTCTGCGCTCCAAGGACTCCCCTTGAAGATTATTTCTTTCTCTTCCACGGGCATCAATCAACTGCCTTTACACATTTGATTGATCTTCACGGGCGTCAATCAACTGTCTTTATACTTCTCTCTTAGGGATATACTCTTTCTCAATGTTTTTAGTACAAAAAAGATTTTTGAAACTCAAGCAACACTCTCTTAACAGATAAATTCTCAAGTGAGTAGAATGAGAGAATGAATGAGTTCAAGCTTTTTGAATCGTTCACATTCTTTTTGTTGTTGTTGTTGTTGCCTTCTTTCTTCAATTATTCAATTTATAGTACTCTTTGAATTTTGTTACTAGTGGTCGACCTGTCTTAAAATCGGTTGACACTTTGTTACCGTTGTGCGTAGATAGAATTGATAAGATAAATTTAATCAATAGCAAGTAAAAAGTTAAGGGAAAAGAGAAATGACACAAAATTATTTACGAGGTTCTGCCAACTTTGCCTACGTCTGCGCTCCAAGGACTCCCCTTGAAGATTATTTCTTTCTCTTCCACGGGAATCAATCAACTGCCTTTACACATTTGATTGATCTTCACGGGCGTCAATCAACTGTCTTTACACTTCTCTCTTAGGGATATACTCTTTCTCAATGTTTTTAGTACAAAAAAGATTTTTGAAACTCAAGCAACACTCTCTTAACAGATAAATTCTCAAGTGAGTAGAATGAGAGATGAATGAATTGAAGTTCAAGCTTTTTGAATCGTTGAGAGATATTTCACGTTTTGTTGTTGTTGTTGTTGCCTTCTTTCTTCAATTATTCAATTTATAGTACTCTTTGAATTTTGTTACTAGTGGTCGACCTGTCTTAAAATCGGTTGACACTTTGTTACCGTTGTGCGTAGATAGAATTGATAAGATAAATTTAATCAATAGCAAGTAAAAAGTTAAGGGAAAAGATAAATGACACCGAAATTGTTTACGCGGTTCGACCAACTTTGCCTATGTCCATGCTCCAATGACTCCCCTTGAAGATTCTTTCCTTCTCTTCCGAGAGAATCTTTGATTGAACTTCACGGGCTTCAATCAACTGCCTTTACACTTTTGATTGATCTTCATGGGCGCCAATCAACTGTCTTTACACTTCTCTCTTAGGGATATACTCTTTCTTGATGTTTTTAGTACAAAAATATTTTTGAAACTTAAGCAACACTCTCTTAACAGATAAAATCTCAAGTGAGTAGAATGAGAGATGAATGAATTGAATTTCAAGCTTTTTGAATCGTTGAGAGATATTTCACATTCTTTTTGTTGTTGTTGTTGTTGTTGCCTTCTTTCTTCAATTATTCAATTTATAGTACTCTTTGAATTTTGTTACTATTGGTCGACCTGTCTTAAAATCGGTATACACTTTGTTACCGTTGAGCGTAGATAGAAGACTGTTGTAAGCAGTGCCGGTTGACACCTTAGAGCATCGATCGACACTTTGTTACCATTGGTGTTAGATGATAGCCGTTGAAATATGTTCCGATCGATTTCTTCTATAGTGTGGTCGACACTTTAATCTTCTCTGTATTCAACGGTCGACACTTGTAAATTCCAGTCAACACTTGAATTGGCTCTGTTTGCATAGGTCGATCCTTGGGGTTGATACCTGTATGTCACGGTCGACACTTGTTTCTTCTCTGTTCCCATCGGTCGACACCTGTATATCTCGGTTGACACTTGTTTCTTCTCTGTTTCCATCGGTCAATCCTCGTGGTCGACACTTCAATCTTCTCTGTATTCAACGGTCGACACTTATACATTCCGGTCAACACTTGAAGCACTCCGAAATTGTTTTTCTTCCTTTTGACTATCACACACTTAATAAACCTCATTGGTACTAAATACCCTTCTTCAAAGGGTATTCTCAATTAAGGTACTTGCAAAATAATTCATTTCTTAAGTTAATCAATTTATCAAACATCATCATCAAATCCATATTACTGTTAAACACATTTTAATTAAACATCATCAAAAACACATTAATCTTAAACTCATTTTAAGTTAACAATTCTTTTTTATAATGACAAATTATAAATTGATTTCACACTCCCTCATACTTATCTCAAATAAATCTCCCCCACAATATATGCACTAAATAGATTTGCTACTTTTCAATTATCTCTCCCCCTTTGACATTATCAAAAAATAAATACTTCACAGTCAACTAGCAATAAACATTATATCATTGCGTAAGTCATTCAATACAAATGAGATAGTATTTCAAATATTTCAAAAATTAGTCCAAACACAAATATAGATAAGTACCAGAAAAAAATAAGTACCAATATCCAACTATTACAGACAATAAACCAATATAAATTCAAACTAAGACACTCGCAATATAAGAGAATCACAATCCAAACAAATTATCACTCGGATGGAGGGACACTGGGATCGGCTGTAGGACTAGCTCGACAATCATATTCATCATCCCAATAATCTTGAAGATAGTCAAGATGCTCATTAATATATGTTATGACCATCATTAGACTTCACGGTACACCTATCTTTATAGATTCGGATCGAGATATTCGTTTCACGTCAAAGTTCTAGAAAAGTTTACAGAAAGCAATTGGCACTCAGTTAAATTTCAGTATAGTTTTCCGCCTTCAAATGGATGGTCAGACAGAAAGAACGATTCAAACCTTGGAGGACATGTTGAGAGCTTGTGCTATCATTTTTCAAGGGAATTGATGTAAGAATTTGCCGCTGGTAGAGTCTTCCCATAACAATAGTTATCAGGCTTCAATTGGAATGATGCCTTACGAAGCACTTTATGGTAGAAAGTGTAGATCACCAGTTCACTGGGTTCACTAGGATGAGGTCAGTAAATGTATTCTTGTTGGGCTTGATATTTTGAAACAAACTGTTGAAATTGTTACTCTAATTCGAAAAATAATCTTTGCGACCCAAAGTAGACAGAAAAGTTATGCACATCAAAGAATGAGAAAATTAGAATTTGCCGAAGGTGATCAAGTATTTTTGAAAGTTTCTCCAATGAGAGGTGTGATGCGGTTTGGAAAGAAAGGAAAATTGAGCACAAGATACATAGGCTCATTTACAATTTCAGCAAGAATTAGAGAAGGCTGCATTGGAACTCGGGAGGAGTTCTGTTCATCGACAAGGGGAGCTTGTCACATTTGGATTTCGGGACGAGTCATCAACAACAAGGGGATCTTGTTGCGTTTAGATCTCGAGAGGGATCGATCTCAAAGGGAGCTCTCAAAAACTAGATTTACTAGGAAGTTAGATAGAGGCGGCGACAAAGAAAAGATGGAGTCTTACTTTGTGTTAGACCGAGTGTTTTGTAACTTCGTGAACTCGTAAATTATTTTTAATTCTGGGTGTGGCCCCACAGATTTAGGCAATCGTCGAACTGCATTACCACCCTCCTGTCTCATTACTTTCACATTTTATTATTGTTTGTTATTGCACTTATCATCAGGTGTCTCACATCGTGTTCCACAACACTCTAAGACACCGCGTAACTAATCACGACCTTTCAATTGGTATCAGAGCAAGTTGCTTCTGTTTCTTAAGCGGGATTTGCGGGAATTGATCGTGTGTTATCGATGCAATGGACTCTATGAAAGAAGGAGGTTCAACAATGCATCCATCTCTATTAGATCGAAGTAACTATGTCTATTGGAAGGCTCAGATGAGAGCATTTATCAAGGCTTTAGATAAGAAGGCTTGGAGATCCATTCTGACAAGATGGGATCCTCCCACCACCATTGATGAAAGTAGTGTTATATCTATTAAATCCAAAGAAAGTTGGTCCATGATGGAAGATGCTTTGGCAAACAGTAATTCAAAGGCACTTAATGCTATTTTCAATAAGGTAGATCCTATTTAGTTCAGACTTATTTTCACTTGTGAATCAGCAAAAAGAGCTTGGGACATTCTCCAAACCACTTATGAAGGAATATCGGCAGTAAAGTTATCAAAAATGCAAATGCTCACTACCAAATTTGAGAGTCTAAAAATGCATGAAGATAAGAGTATTGCCAAGTTCAATGCAAAACTATATGACATCGCCAATGAGGCATTTGCTCTTGGTGAGACTTTCTCCGAAGAACGATTGGTAAAGAAAACTTTGTGATCTCTTCCTCAACAATTTGCTTATAAAGTTACTGCTATTAAAGAAGCAAAATATGTCTCCAAAATAAAGATTGAAGAACTAATGGGATCTCTTCCTCAACAATTTGCTTATAAAGTTACTGCTATTAAAGAAGCAAAATATGTCTCCAAAATAAAGATTGAAGAACTAATGGGATCTCTTAGAACGAATTTTCCTAAAATGTATGCAACCCTAGTTTGGAGTATGTATGAGAGTTTAACGTTCATTCTAGGGTTTGTTATATAGAGTAAAAATTTGATGATACATTGAGTGGAAATCCTAGTACAAAGTGGTTAGAAATTTGTGTTATGTGAGGACTTAAATTAAGGAAGAAATTTGTGAAAGAAAAATGAATTAAAATTAAAGGATAAGGGTTTTAAAAGTGGGATTCACGTTGGCTTGAAGTTAAGAAGGAGGAGAGGAGATTTTGTAAAATTAAAAAGTGTGGTGGAGGAAAATTAAAAGAGGAAAAACTTTTTAGGTTAAATTAGAAGCTTTTTCTTTCCATCTCCACATTCACGATTCCAGCCATAGCTAGGGTTCTTCAAACTTTCATCCATCAATTTTGGCAAGACATCAAGGTAAAATTGATTGGGTTTTGATTTTTATACGTTGAAGTGATGGATTTTTGAGTTTTGAATGGGTTTTGGAGGGATTTTGTTAGGATTTGGAAAACCCTAACCATGAAGTCTGAAAATTTTATGTATTGGTTGGTTTCATTCCTAATTTTAGTGTTTTAAAGGTTAGATGGATTAGTTTAGATTGTTTTTGGAGTTAGAATTAGGATTTGGTGAAAGTTATACAAAAACTGATTTTGTACACTTAATGCACCGGTTCTGTTTTTGCATTTTTGGATTGACCATGGAGCTTGGTTGGTTAATTTGATGGTTTCAATGGATAGTAGACGTGTAGAGGGTTACGGATTGGGGTGGCACGTTGAAATCCGTTGAAAAACGAGTAAGTTATGACTGTTTGAAGTTGGACGCTAAAAATAGTTAGACAATCGGGTTTTAGGTATTGAATTGTATAGTTGGTTGAATTTTGGTTAGTGGTTAGTTTTGGGTTTAAGCATTTCTTAGAATTTTCTAGAATAATTGCTAAGTTATTTTTCCTATTTGTTAGGTTGTCGAGCGAATAATTTGATTGGACGAAGTGAGCAAACATATTCCGAGCAGTCAGGTAAGTAGAGGAATTCTTTTGTTGCCTTAGGCCTACACCATGGAACGGTAGGGTTAACGGTCGGTTTCTCGTTTCGCGTTGTGTTGTGTTACGTATTCTTCTGGCATGCATCACGGTTTTTAAGTTACAAAAACCAGTTTTGTGCATTGTTTTGAATTGCGAGTGTGAATTGTAATAAGATAAAAAGGATTGCAAGAACTGGTCTCGAGTAAATTGTCCTTGTCGGGAATAAGTGCTGGAGTGTAGCACCCCGAAGAGATTTTTACTAGAGAGTGGTTTGGCTAAAAGATTTAAGACATCGTGAATATGAATTCTTAGACAATCATAGGGTTCTACAATCGGTGTGGGGGAGCAAAATCGTGGTTGGCCATCCTAGATAGTTATGGGATGTGTGCTAACCGATTTTGCTTGGTTGAATCAAGACATGGCCATCTTAGACAGTTATGAGATATGTGCCTACTTGATCCACACAGCTTATGAAAAGATTAAGGCAACGAACATGTAACGAGCACAATTGAGAGTTAGAAACTGCTTGTGATAGGATTGGGTTGCATTGTGTTTTGTTGCATTCGTTATTCCCTACTTACTAAGCATTAGGCTTACTTTTCGTGTTCTATGGTGTAGGTGACGATCTTTATTCAGGTGAGCTAGATGAGGGAGCCTAGGACTAGGTAGCAGTCAGTGGTGCATGGAGTATGCTGGTACGGGCACTTGTCAGGGCGTCTCGGCCACGTTCCTTGGGTAGTTTGGTGGGGATTTTGTATTTTGCCTTGTTGATAGTTTTCTTTTAACTATTTTGGATTGTTGTGAGCAGTGGATGTTTTATTGGATAATTGGCATGTAAATGATAGTGTTTTGGACTTTGGATTTCAGGTTTTAGTTTATAAAATTTTAGTCGTTACGCAGCTCGTTTTTTTCGTATAACAAACAACGTTAAGTTTACTTTTCTCTATGTTTTTGCTAACGGTTTTAAGTTGGTTTTCCAAGATTTTTACAAGGCACGGAGTCGGGGATGTCGGGAATATGTGGGTTAAATTTTGGGTAATTTGGAAGTGTTTGGTTTGATGAAAAATTGAGAAAAAAAGTGAGAAGGTGTGCTGGTAACCGGTGGGGCGCGCGCTGGGCAGGGAGATGCGCGCAGGGAGCGCGCGGCAGGCGCGCGTAGCACCCAACGCCAATCGATCGGCGCTTTACTGTAGAAATAGATTCGCGCACCTGAGAGGGTGCCGATCGATCGCCGCCTAGCGGCGATCGATCAGCGCATGCGCGCGCACTACGCTGCTGCGCGCGCTGTTCGCTACTGCACGCGCACTGCCGACCTAGACCGGACCAGACCAGTTTTTTTTTATATTTTATTTTTGGTTGGTTTTCAAATTGTTTTAACCCGACTATTTTTTGACGTATTTTAAACGTATTTTAGGAATGTTTTCTAACATTTTTTTGAGGGTTCAAAAAACCCAAAAATTGAGTAATAATTTTATCGAAAATTAATTTAAATTTTCGTTTTAAACGTCGTATGGGTTAGCAAGGTAGCGCACCGAGCCGGAGTTGGTTCGGGGGGCGTTACAAGTTGGTATCAGAGCAAAAGTGGTCGATTCGTTCAAAAGATTACCCGACAATTCCGGCCGCCATGCAACGTGCTTCACTAACTGTAAGTATTTCTTTCCTTTAGTTAGTTTATATATATCTAGATTAGATCCTTTTAACCTTTTTACAGGAATAGAAAATGTTAGGAACCTATGACGACCCGGAAGCTCAAGTGGTACCTGGGATGGTGAATCCTTGGTTATGTAGATCTGGGGGCCAGGGTTCTAATCCCAGGGAAGGCAAAAACTCCCATTTACCAGGGGGTGGGAGAAGATCGTGAGTACACGTGGGACGGCCTGAGGGAAATCACGTGGCACTGTTGGTTGGCTAGTGGGCCGAACTGCACGGCCTGTCGGGGGAGCCCGGCGGGTCGTTATAAAAAATGCGTCTTTTTGTAACGACCTCCCCCCGAACCGGGGCCAGGCAAGTCGTGCAGTGCCCCTCGATGGGTCTGCTGCCACGTGGGGTCCCGAAGGTAGTACCACGTGTACTCACGATCTTCCCTCCCCCTGAAGGGAGTTTTTGCCTTCCCCCCACTCGAACCCAAGACCTCAGGGATTAATATCTGGGTACAAGTGAAGAAATTTGAGAGAAATAATCGTGGTGTCAGACTCAATGTTAGTAACTCCAAAACTGGCTCCTCAAGTAACAAGAAGTACAGTGAAGAAAATCATGCGTCTGATCAACCTCCATCTGATCAACCTCCCAAAAACAGAGGAATTCAATGCAGAGAGTGTGAAGGTTTTAGGCATATTCAAGCTGAATGCGCCAATACTTTGAAGAAAAAGAAAAACTCTCTCAACACGACTTGAAGGGATAGTGAGTCAAAAAAAGAAGATGAATTTCATAACAACCATGTCGGATTTGTTGTTAAAGCTGAACATACAGAAAGTGGGAGTGTTACTTAGGATTTTGAAGACGATATATCAATATATAGTGATGAAGATGAGGAGGAAGCCACAAAAGAAGATCTTATCGTGGAATACAAGATTCTCCATGAAAAATGGATCGAACTTGTTAAAGTGAATCAGCAGCTACGTATTCAAATTGGAAGTTTAAGAGATGAAAAGATAAATCTTAAAAACAATGTTATCGAGTTGAAAGCAAAATGAAAGACAAGTTAGGATGAAGTTAAAAAAATATTTAATTTATTTCTAAAATTTAATAAGAGAGTTTATTTGATGGTTTTTATTTTATACTAATTTTTAATTATTCATGAAATATTGTGGGTGGCCTTTTTGTCGTTGAAGATCATATGCTTGCTTGCTTAAAAAGAGAGTTTATTAATAAATAAACACTAAAAAATGATTTGTTGGGACATTAATATTGAATCAAAGATGTGAATCTTGTTTGATTATTTGAAAAATATTGGTGGTGTTTTTGAAATTCATAAACTACTACTTGAAGCTCCTCATCTTATCATAATCTTCAAGGTTTTCTAGTCCTACTATAATTCACTCTCTTAATTCGTATAAATTAAGGCAAACTTTTTTTGATCCATCAAAGGGTTCTCTGGAGCCACTGCAATGGATGCCACTACGTCAGAGGGATTGCCATTGATGATCGAACCTATCTCAAGTTTTGCTCCACCACCGGGACTCTTCGCCCGTCAATTGTACGATTCACACCTGAGCCTCCCTCCGAAGAAGAGATTCGGAGGATTGTCCACTCTCTTTGACAAGAAGCCGGAATCGAAGAAGAAGAGGAAGCCAAAGCCATCGCCATCGCCATCGCCATCGCCATCAGAGGAGACAAAGTACAAAAAGAAGCCGCTCATCGGGGAAGAGCGGCCGATGGCGGAAGCATTGGCAGAGAAGATAAGAGGAATGAGTGGGGAGAGGGTGCAATTAGTTATACAATAACAGCTTCGGAAAACTGATATCTCCACTGCACACTCTCGCCTCTCCATTCCCAGAACCCAAAACAAAAACAGAATAGAATTTCTCTCCAAAACCGAGAAGGAGATTCTCAGTCAACACATGGCGGATACGAAAACCATGAGAGGAATGGAGGTTTTGGTGATTGACCTGCGGCTAGAAGAACTGAAGGAGTGTCTGAAAAGGTGGAAGATGAGAAACAACTTCATCTGTAATTTGACAGAAAACTAGAATACTTTAGTGAAGGAAAATACGCTGGAGGCCGGCGACACAATTCAGCTGTGGGCTTTTCGGGTGGAGGAGAGAGGAATGATACGGTTTGGGTCCCGATACTTGCACTCTCGTGATCCAATTGACAACCAAAAACAAAAACACAATTAACAAATGATGGCAGCGGAATTAAGCAACATAAACAGAGGAGAAACGATGCAAAAACAGAGAATGAACAGCAAAGATGCTCTCGATCAACAAGCTCGAAGAGTCACCCAAACATGCTCAAAACAGCACAAAAATTAAGGTGGAAGATTATCCAAATGCAATGGGACTTGATGGAGTTGAAGAAAGTCTCCAGAGAGTTGAAGCTCGGAGACAATCGGTGCACTGAATTTCAGATATTACACACTAAAATCAGGACCACCTTGAAGCTTACCTTCTGGATATTACGCACAAAAAGGAAGAGGCCTCGAATGGGAGTTTCGAATCAGATATTACTCACCGACTGAAAGTTACCCAGAAAACAGAAAATGGAGGAACACTCCAACGAAGAAGATAACTTCTGTAATTAGAAAATTGGCCAAAGACCATTACAAAGTGTTCTGAATGTGTTTTTAAAGACCTAGAATCAATCGATGAAGAAAAAAAACAGAAAAGGAAAATAAAATGTAGCCGTTGTGTATAAAGTAACTGTTGGGCGTTCTGAAGGTTCGGCACACGCGCCCCAAGCGCGCCCTAGTGTCAGCCCGGTTGCCTCCCTCGTGCATGTAGTGCTAGTCCTTCGCAGGCACTGCTCGCCACCTACGCGCCTCCTGGGTTGTTCGCATGCGTTGTTGCGCACAGCAGCGCCCTGCTGCGTTATTCCTTAGCTGTTTTGGTTTTTGTGACTTGGCTCCTCTTCAATTGGCTTTCTCCACTTAAATAATCTAAAATTGACTTAAACAAATATCCCAAAAACAACCATGGCTAATGTTTGCCAATAAACAAGGTTTTAATAAAACTAAAGTTTCCTAAAAATATAAAATAAGCTTGGTTACAATATTTATAAAACTAAAGTTTCCTAAAAATATAAAATAAGCTTGGTTACAATATTTGATTAAGGGAAGACAAATTCTCTCTTCCTTCATTCCAAGCTTTACCTAAAAAGAAACACAAAACAATTAGTAGATAAAAATGATAATGATTAAAATACATACATAGTGTTTGTGCTTGACGGTTGGGGATCGTAGGCACATCAAGGAAGAAAAGGGCTTTCTGATCTTTGCTTTACTTTGGTGAAGCTTGAGCAGGATAACAATGTCGGCGCTGCTGTTAACGATTCAAGCACCAGTACGATCACTGCCCGCCACTCTTTTGTTAATGTATCTACTGTTCATGGTTTCTCCTAGTTCGGGTTGCACTTCTTAGTTACTTTCTATCTCATTTGTTTCTTATCGATATACATGTAAACGTCTATCAGATGAACATACAGAACACAGAAATCGTTTTCATTTTGCAGACATTCTCTCTCTCTCTCTCTCTCTCTCTCTCTCTCTCTCTCTTTTCTGCCATTACCGTCGGCTTCTTCCTCCTTCTCCTCTGGAATTTCAGCCGCTTCAAGATCTTCGACCTTTCAGAAGTTCAACGTCTTGGACTAGATAGAAACATTTTCTGGTTTTAGACTTTTGACAAACAATTCGGATTCTTCTTTGGAAGCCATTACTATTTTCGAAAAGATAACTTGTTAATGGAGTTATCTGTTTCTGTTCAAATATTTTTTCAAATATTTTTTCAGAAAATATAGGGAATAAATCAATTATTTACATTTAAAAATGATTTGAATGTGGAGATTAACATCAAAAATAATTTTTACTGCTCTTCCTCAGCTACTGATTCGGAGGATAGGGTTTCCCAGCAAAATCGACTGAAGAAGAAGATTAAAAACGAGCAAAGCTTTTTTCTATTTTTACTATTATATTTGATAAATAATTAAAAATAATAAAAGGATAATTAACAATATGGATTAGGGGTGTTCAAAATTTCATAAAATTGCTTGATGAAATAGAAAGAAAATTTTGAATAACGTTTTATTGAAATAGTGATTTTATTTTTAACCCTAATTAAATTGACTTGTAAAATTAAAAAAATTGTTAAGGAGAAAGTTTATTGTTTTAGAGAGAAGTTATGCATGTGTGTCTCTCTCTAGAAAATTACAGAAGTTTGGTTGAAATAGAACTTAAAACAATACAAATTTTATTTAATTTTGCATAGACGTTCAAAGAAATTATGTCTAGGATTGTCAACTAGATTAATTATTATTCCACTTTAAAATAATTTGTATTTGGAGATTATTCCTAAACAAAGTTAGATTCTTTTGAATAAATATCACAAATCTTGTTTTATTTGCTTGGGAAATATTGATGGTATTTTTTTAATTTTATAAACTAAGGTAGTTAAATCTTCTTTCCTAATCCTACTAAAATCATTGTTTCTCAAAGCTTGTAAATGAAGGCCAAGGGTCGAAGATTTTGTAGTTTGTTTGATCCAAGAATTTGCATAAAATTTTTGGAGCAGCTGCAATGGAAGATCATCCATCAAAAAAATTATTACTGTTGGCCTACTTGCTGGAGATACCCAAAAAGAAAAGAACTCCTTGAGAGATTGTCGTTGAGATGGAAACTTCAATGGTTGAGTCGCCACTAGATTGTCAATCGCAAGATTCAAACCAAAAGACGAAGAAGACAAGGGAGAAGAGGAAGCCAATGCTGAAACCGCCTATCCTAAAGTTGCATGCCATGTCGGACCTACTGAGGAGGAAGATCGGAGAAATGGGTGGAGGGAGAATCATATTGGGTATACAAAAACAACTTTCCTACACCAATGTCAACCGCGCAAACTCCCGCTTATCCATTCCCCTCAACAAACTAATATTTGAATTTTTCTCCAAAGACGAGGAGATGGCTCTCGATGGAAACATGGAGCATAGCAAAAAAAGGCAGGAATCAACGCTATGGTGATAGACCCACGTATGGAAGAGATGGAGCTCAGCTTTAAAAAATTGGAGATGGACAAAGCCTGCCTCTTCAATATGATCCACAACTGGAACCGCTTAGTTAAAGAGAATGGGTTGGAGGCGTGAGACACAATTCAGGTGTGGTCGTTTCAAAATGAGCAGAGAAGAGTAATAGAAGGTTTAGCCATGCAACACAATCAACAAAGAATAAACTTCTACCATGGGAATGGGCTGGATCTAAGCGACCAATGACCAATGATACTACCAGTGGAGCTTCCAAGTTTATTAAAAGAGAGCTAGTGAACCAGACAACTTTGCCTACCATACCAACATGTCCCACTTGCAAGAAGATGTAGGATTGTTTTTACCTAAGAGAGGGGGGGGGGGGGGGTGAATTAGCTTTTCGCTTCCTATAATTCTTAATAGTTATCACTATCAAATTGATTGTATTCTCTTAATTGTATAACCTGAATGAATTCAAGTTGAATTGATAAAATAAATTTAATCAATAGCAAGTAAAGAGTTAAGGGAAAAGAGAAATGACACCGAAATTGTTTACGCGGTTCGGCCAACTTTGCCTACGTCCGCGCTCCAAGGACTCCCCTTGAAGATTCTTTTATTCTCTTCTGAGAGAATCTTTGATTGAACTTCACGGGCGTCAATCAACTGCCTTTATACATTTGATTGATCTTCACGGGCGCCAATCAACTGCCTTTACACTTCTCTCTTAGGGATATACCATTTCTCAATGTTTTTAGTACAAAAAGATTTTTGAAACTCAAGCAACACTCTCTTAACAGATAAAATCTCAAGTGAGTAGAATGAGAGATGAATGAATTGAAGTTCAAGCTTTTTGAATCGTTGAGAGATATTTCACGTTTTTTTTGTTGTTGTTGCCTTCTTTCTTCAATTATTCAATTTATAGTACTCTTTGAATTTTGTTACTAGTGGTCGACCTGTCTTAAAATTGGTTGACACTTTGTTACCGTTGAGCGTAGATAGAGTTGATAAGATAAATTTAATCAATAGCAAGTAAAGAGTTAAAGGAAAAGATAAATGACACTGAAATTATTTACGCGGTTCGGCCAACTTTGCCTACGTCCACACTCCAAGGACTCTCCTTGGAGATTCTTTCATTCTCTTCCGAGAGAATCTTTGATTGAACTTCACGGGCATCAATCAACTGCCTTTACACTTTTGATTGATCTTCATGGGCGTCAATTAATTACACTTTTGATTGATCTGTATTCAACGGTCGACACTTATACATTCCGGTCGACACTTGAAGGACTCCGAAATTGTTTTTCTTCCTTTTGACTATCACACACTTAATAAACCTCATTAGTACTAAATACCTTTCTTCTAGGGCATTCTCAATTAAGGTACTTGCAAAATCATTCATTTCTTAAGTTAATCAATTTATTAAATATCATCATCAAAACCATATTACCGTTAAACACATTTTAATTAAACATCATCAAAAACACATTAATCTTAAACTCATTTTAAGTTAACAATCTTCCCCTTTTTTATGATGACAAATTATAAATTGATTTCACACTCCCTCATACTTATCTCAAATAAATCTCCCCCACAATATATGCACTAAATAGATTTGCTACTTTTCAATTATCTCTCCCCCTTTGACATTATCAAAAAATAAATACTTCACAGTCAACTAGCATAAAACATTATATCATTGCGTAAGTCATTCAACACAAATGAGATAGTATTTCAAATATTTCAAAAATTACTCTAAACACAAATATAGATAAGTACCATGAAAAAATAAGTACCAATATCCAACTATTACAGACAATAAACCAATATAAATTCAAACTAAGACACTCGCAATATAAGAGAATCACAATCCAAAAAAATATCACTCGGATGGAGGGACACTGGGATCGGCTGGAGGACTGGCTCGACAATCATATTCATCATCCCAATAATCTTGAAGATAGTCAAGATGCTCATGAATCTCGATGAACTCTTGACGTTGGTTAGCTTCCATCCGATCAAAAAAAGTGAGAATCAAGTTATGAAGGGATTCAATAGCTGTGCCTATGCTGGCTACACTTGCCTCCAAATTGTTGAACATTTCCTCAATGTTAGAGGAGCTCCCTCTAGTGGCATTAAAGTGAGGTTCTGAAGTTTGTTCTGACTCGTGGCCACCCTCATCCACTTCCATGTGAGATGGTTCAGCTCGAGCACCTGCTTGGTCTCCTTTAAAGACCCAATCACCTTCATCATTGAGCCCAAACTCCATCCGAGCTAGAGTGGATGAGGTATAGGTGTCGGTTTTCTTTAGAGGAAATGGGGTTTCAGACTTTAGAATTTGTACCGCATTCTTCTCGAAAATCTTCAATAAAAGAATATTAAAGGTAGGGATTTTGCTGCGTTGTTGAAGACTTGAATCATCCGTTTCAAAATGATGTATCCCACATTGAATGGTTCTCCTCAATAGATTTTATATAGAACATAGAGATTCATCCCACTAATGTGATCTTTGTGTCCATCTCTTGGTAAAAGATTGTACGTGATCATGTGGTGGATGAGTCTTGCACGCACGTTCAAGTCCTTAGCCTTCGGCTTCATTGGAATGGATATATTTGGATCCTTAACAATCATCCTTAAAAAATCAGTCCCCTTCACTGGTGCCCATAAAATCAGGATCTTTTGCTGCCTCATAATATCTTTCAGCCTCATTGTTAAATTCACATTCTAAAATAGTATTTAGTGAACGTGAGGTTATCTCTATGTATTTTCCATACACATAACTAACAATTTTAAGAGGCCTCAGAGATTGTTCTAAATTTGCATAGAACATTCTCACTGGAGTTTCAAAATAAGGGACATCACAGTCGAACAAATCATATAATCCCAAAGCCTCCAATGGCTGCACCAAATTTAAACTATAAAATTCTTGGAATTCCACTCTTCTACTTAAAAATAGGGGCTTGAATTGAAAATCATCTTCATACCTCTTCAAAGAGTCGGAATTTTTGAAGAAAGGAGAAGGCCACATAGATTGATGCTCTATTTCAGTCGCTGGAGTAGGGTTCTTTTATCTCCTCTTGCGAACGACGAGTTTGCTACGAGAGGATGATTCCACTGGAGGTTTAGAGGGAAGAGAGGAGATGATTATTAGAAGAAAATAGGCGAAGATTTTGAATGAAACGAAAATCACCGAAGAGAAGTGAGAGAGAGGTCACGTGGTTAGGGTTTCAGACGACACTTTCTTCATAAAATAAATAAAACAGATTGCTGAGGTGTCAACCGGTCTCAGTACCGTGACACGGGGCTACCCAAAAAGGGAATCAGTGTTAAACCCACAAAATACAAACAACGTACTCGGTGTGTGTAAGATGAATATGACCAACAATATAATGAATAAGTGAACGAAAAATGTAAGAAAAACGAAGTGAATAATGTGTGTGAAATGAATAAGATAGAAGAAAAAGAAGATGTAAACCCTTTGGCAGCGCCGAAAGCTATCTTACGTGAGGCTTCCGGGGGAAAGTTTTCCCGTAGGAATAACTACCTCCGTAGGGCACCAGTTTGGCTCCCACTTAGCTCGATCTTCCAAGAAAGAATGGAGGTGGGAAGCAACACTTACTAACTCTAGCAACCTTAAGCTAGTTAGTAAGGAAGTCCTCTACTCCTATCACGGATTTAGAAATCCATGGCTTACCTTTCCGATGAAGGTAATTCCAAAGCTCTCAAAAGAGGCAAAGGTGACTCCTGTATTAGCAATGTGGCAAAAGTCTGCTGGATGATATAATAGATGAAGGGCCAAGATGAATCCAAGTGGTGCCACTCCATGTGGGCCGCAACCAAGATGATCCCATGGTGGGATTTTGCCAAGTCATTCCACCTTAGGACTCCTCTACTTGGTCTTGCTTAGATGAATCTTCAAGTTTTAGGTCTTCTTTGGGCCTTTTCTCCTTGGGCCGAAGTGGAAGTAAGTTGCTCCAAAATGTGCATGGTAGAATGGGCCTCCTAGAGTGGGCCAAGTCCAAGTCTCCATATGATGCCTCCAAGTGCTCCAAATGCTCCAAGTGCTCCTCCATGTGATGACTCCCAAAGGTGCCAAGTAGTAACCCAAAATGGGCCAAGTAATGATGGGTCATGTGATGGTCCCCCAAAGTGAGGGCCAAGAATGGTTAACCCGAATCAAGCCACCATACGTGACTAAGTCTAAGTAGTGTAGCTAAAATATAAATTAATGGCCTAGAGTTTGCCAAATACAAATAACGAGAGAAAAAAAAAAAAGAAAATTACAGAGGTTGTTCTCTGGAAGAAAAATTCCAGCTTCTGCTACTCCAGCTGGTGCTCCTTCATTTGCTTTGTGCTTTCCAAAGAAATCCACATAGCAACAATGTCTCTTGAACCAAGATTCCATGCGCCATCAACACCTACAAAAAAAACACGTAATAAGTGAGGAGAATAAATAAAGTTTGGGCCTTTATCGGGTTTTCAAGTAATTGGGCCCCTAGGCAAGTCATCCTCTCTGGGTGATTTGAGGATTTGATCTCAAATCCTATGATTGACTTCTTTTCGTTGATGTCCTATCCCAAATTAGTACCAAGGGTCTCAACTAAACTCTCTAAGCATTTGAATTTGAATATGATAAAAGTGTAGTCCTCCATTATGGTATATAGTTGAAATCCTTTCAACCACCAATAGTTTTCTTGATATGGTAGTTGGGTGGTCTTGCCAAAAAGTTCTTTGGTAAAGGTGAGAGGATTGAATCCATAAACTACTTCAAATGGCATTTGCTGGATGGTGGAGTGAAGGTTTCGAAGGTAGCAGGATTCTAAATGTGATAGCATGATGTCCTCATTATACTCTTTTATCCAAAGAATTAGTCCTTTTAAAATTTCGACCACAAATGTAAGCTCAACATGATCGTAATCTCTACTCCGTTCTATCCTAAAAAAAACCAAGTGATTAAATGATCGAAGGGTGGATATCTTGTGGCTACCAAATCAACTAACTCATTTTCCTTAGTACGATGGTAAAATTTGTAACGTCCAAATGAGAATGTTAGTTGTTTGACTAGTTCACCTAATTGCAAGTTAGGGAATTGGATGAATACACTAGGTGTATTTATTCTATAGTCTTGAGTCGGTCCACTTTGGCTACTAGCGTCATAAAATATAGGTTCTAAGACATATGCTAATTTCTTCAAAAATCCTTTAGAAAAGGTGGAAATCTCAAAAAATTGGCTTAGAGTTGAATTGACCATATAATCTTCAAATGGGATAGAAAAAGATGGACTAATGATCATATTACAAATTCCAAAGATGTTCTCTTCACTTAAATCCTTCTTTTGGAATAGGGATGTTTGCGATTCCAAGATAAGGGGTGGTTCAACTTGAGTTTGTGGCAAACTTAATAATGGAACTTCATCCTTAAGGGTTAGGGTAGAAAGCTCATTCTTTAACTCCAAATTATAAACTTTCTTTACTTGACCGGGTATATGCCATGTTGTCACTTCTTTCAAGGGGTAGGGTTCCTTTTGACCATTCAAGTTTGATGGCTCTTCACCCAATATGAGTTGCGGTTCTAAGGGTTCATCCTCATGAGAGGAAATCTCTTCATAATCTCTTCCTATCAACTCACAATTTTTTTCCTCTTTTTGTTCACAAGAATTTAAATAAGTTTTCAAGGAGTTAATCCTACAATCTAAATGTTCTTCTTGTGACACTTCTTCTTCTTGACTTACTTCTTCGACCTCTTGTCCATCAAAGCCAAATAGGAAAACTTCTTTTGGACAAAAGATTTCTTTTAATTGTTCATCAATCTCAAAATTTTCAATGAGGTCGTCTCCAACTCTTTCTTCAGCTACTTGATTGTCTATTACAACAAGTGGACCTTCTTCGGGATAGCAAATCTCTTCTTCTATCTTCGCTTCACTTAATTTATGGGATTCCTTTATAGTCTCTTCATCCTCATCCTCACTTAGGAATTCTTCACTAATTTCATTAGGCTTTTGCTGCATGGGAGGTGGTGGTCTAGGGATAGTTAGTGATTCTGTAATTTTCTCCAAAGATTCTTTTACCTCTTTGTCCAAAAATTGGCTAACAACTTCTAGTTTATGTATATATAAACTTATCTAGTTGTCTTACACACCTATCATCAATCGGTTTGGAAGGTAAAATTGGTTGATGATTGATCCTATTTCTTAACCTCATTTTATCCTTTATGTTTTCTCCATAAGTGGATGGATAATTATGACTATATTGATTCTTAAAAGTGGAAGAGTTAATATAATACATTGAGTGGTCTTCCTTAATCATTTTATCTCTTATTGCAGTAACATTTCTTTTTATCCTAGAATAGATCAATTGATATCTATTGTCATAAGTTTTTAGATATGATTAGTCATGGATGTTCTTATCCTAGTAATCGACAAATAGACTATGGTTGAGTTCATCAAAATCAAATTCTCCCCAGATAATTCTTTTCCTAGTGTTCACCATTTTGTTGATAATGAATGCTTAAAGTGGTGTAGGAGTTTATGGCTTAAAGTTTTAGGAGGGTTACTTAAAGAAATGTGCGAACTTTAAGTCTTGGGTATTTTGAAAGAAAATTTAAATTTTTAATTTTTAATTTAAATTTAATTTACTTTAATTAATATTATTTTTTTAAAAATTAAAGTTGATTACTTTAAAAGAGATTAGGGATATAATTATCTAATTAAGATGTTAGGAATAAATAATTAAACTAAAAAGCAATAAAAAAAATCCAAAAATTAAAACAATACAAAATACAAGGCAATTAATGAGTTGATTTGATTTTTAGCACTTTTAAGGTAATTTAATTTTTAGCAAATTTCATGACTTTATGCCTTAGTTAGATGATATCAATTTTGTACAAGACAATAGAGTTCAAATATGGCAAAATTAAACAATAAAGTAGATAGAAATTTAGGTGCAAAAACAAATTCAAAATCGGTTTGCTCCACAAAACAGTTTTTAGATTCAATTTTGTCAAGCCAAAAATAGATTAATCCCTACCCAATTTGATTACCTTTTGCATTGCTTTGTGATATACTTTAGCATAATGCAACAGAGTTCAAATATGGCAAGATATGCAATTAAAGTTGGTAGATATTTTTTTTTTTTTAAATGAACAATGTGAATCAAATTTGGCTAACAACAGATTTTTATGCAACTTATATTAGCAAAAAGTTGATGATTATAAGATGAAATATATTGCTGGAAAGTAAATAAGTAAATGAAAAGAACTAAATAAGGGATAATAACAACAATAAAGAAAATAACAAAAATCGAAAAGGAGAGGAAAGGAAGGGAAATAACATTCTTACCTTTGGCGACTCTCCAACCAGATTCAACAAATATTCAATATTTAATAGGTTATTAAGGAATAATATTCTAAACAAAAAGTACTAAAAATAAAAGAAAATAAAATAAAATAAAATAAATAAAAATAAAATCTTGTTGAAAATCGTATGGAAATCGAAGAACACAACAACACAAAATATATTTTAGCGAAGAAAATGTGCGATGAAATGAAACTATTATAACCCGATTAAAGCCAATGAAATGGGTGTTCCAAATCAACCAAAAGCATTCAGAGGAAGCCTCCTATACTCTGATACCAACACGGGGCTACCCAAAATGGGAATTCGTGTTAAACCCATAAAATACAAACAACGTACTCGGTGTGTGTAAGATGAATATGACCGATAATATAATGAATAAGCGAACGAAAAATGTAGGAAAAACGAAGTGAATAATGTGTGTGAAATGAAGAAGATGGAAGAAAAAGAAGATGTAAACCCTTTGGCGGCCCCGAAAGCTATCTTAAGTGAGATTTTCGAGGGCAATTTTTCCCGTAGGAATAACTACCACCGTAGGGCACCGGTTTGGCTCCCACTTAGCTCGATCTTCCAAGGAAGAATGGAGGTGGAAAGCAATACTTACTAACTATAGCAACCTTGGGCTAGTTAGTAAGGGACTCCTCTACTACTATCACAGATTTAGAAATCCGCGGCTTACCTTTCCGATGAAGGTAATTCCAAAGCTCTCAAAAGAGGAAAAGGTGACTTCTGTATTAGCAGTGTGTGACGCCCCGAAACCGTACCCGATCGGGGTCCGGGATCGGAGCCATCACACCGAACATTTTACAGAAAAACAAGACATTTTTTTTTGAAAACATATAACAGTAGGAGACATGAAGACGTATAAACACATGGATAACAGTTACAAATGGCAGAAGCAGAAGATGTAATTAAGGGTTAATGAGAATAAGACAAAAAGTGAACAGTGCACCGGTGGATATAATACATGAACAGTGACCGGATGAATAAAAATGTGAACAGTGACCGGATAATTAAAAATGTGAACAGTGACCGGATGAATAAAAATGTGAACAGTTGACCGGATGATTAAAAAATGTGAACAGTGACCGGATAAATAAAAATGTGAACAGTGACCGGATGATTAAAAATGTGAACAGTGACCGGATGAATAAAAATGTGACAGTGACCGGATGATTAAAATATGAACAGTGACCGGATGAATAAAAATGTGAACAGTGACCGGATGATTAAAACTTAAAAGACAAAACTGGCAACTTTTAACATGATTACATGAAAACAGAAGTTGTGGAAACAGAATGTATGAAAACTTCAAACTTCAGAAAACGATTCAAAACATGATTTTGAACATATCGGGAAAACACGACGGAAATTTTAAGGAAAAACAAATTACATGGATGGCTCTAACATGACAGAAACTTAAGAAAAAATCACACTACATGGATAGCTCTAAAACCAGAAACTGTCATGCACAGACTAACAGAAAATACCCAAACAAATTCCAGAATACTTCAAAACATACGAGCAATTCCAGAATATTTTCAAACATACATTCCACTGTCAAATACAGAGGTTTAAAAACATAAACTCCAAAACCTATACTTTATCAAAATCCCAACAGAATTCCTAACAGAGACTAAACTTTATTTTAAAATCTCAAAAACTATGCAGAACTTGACATACATACACACCACAGGAAATCAGAATATGTCTGGCTGCCACAACCAACCCCCGCAAGCTCATTCCTCCAACAGCACCTACACATCGGCCGGAGGCACAAAGTCCTCATCCACGGGTTCAGTACCTATAACAGGGAGTTCAACTATGAGCCTAGAGCTCAGTAAGAACATACAATGCAAAGTGATGCACGTGCTATGCATGAACATTTTCAAATACATGAACATTACATTACATTACCTTACATTTCACTGGACATGGAGGTATAAGTGGGGCTTATGGAGGAACTGGCGCATATACATACTTGACATAACAGGACATGACACTGGTTAGTAATTTTGCCGGGTCCCAGGGAAGGACAAGGTACAGGGTATCCTTGGCAGGGATAATTTTACATGAGTCCCAGAGAAGGACAAGAACAGGATGCCAGTCCTCGTCCACACTTAACCATACATTCATTACAGGTTTTATCATACTTAATTTCAAAATTGTGTACATAAAACGTTTACATGATTTTAAAGAAAAACGGGTATGCATGGACGGTGCTTGAACCTAAAATAACAGGCAACAAGAATATCACAACAGAGAGTGAAACAAAACCAGACAACTCAGAACTTATTCTAACTTTTCTACCCAAAACGAACCGACAGAACTGATACTCCTAGTACCTCCAAGTTGCAGGGCCTTAAGGGCCAACCTACGGGCATGAACTTACCTGGTTGCTATCGCGTTGATGTTCTGAATGTCTCAGAAATGCTCGGACCTGTAGCATGCATGTAGAGAATTTAAAACACGCTACAAATGCTAACTAATAAGCTGTTAGAAATCAACAGCAACATCTTTCAAATCCTTAGAAAACAACAACGTGTTTTCATCCAAAAACAGTGAGTTTTCACAAATACCAAAACCCTAAACTTCGGTAAAAACTCACTTTTTAACTTATCCAAAATGTTAGCTTTAGTAGACGTTTACCTTTGCTGGAGCAGGCAGGAAAAATGGGAGTGTTTTATGAAAGGTTGAAATCGCAGGAAAAGAAAAGAAGAAGCGGAGAAGGAAAACAGAGAAGAGAAAGAAAGGTTTCACGTAGGAGGGAAGAGAATGAGAGAGGAAAAACTTGGCTTCTCCAACAAGTTGTACACTTGGCATTCATCCATTGGCCTCCTCCCACCAACCTTAATTTCACCCCAAACTACCCCTTCATCCATTTCAAACTAGCTTGTTTGTTTAGTTACACATTGGTTTGGTTTTTATCTCATTATCCAATTTCTCATTCGTTTTGGTTTCCAACAAATCATACATTGTATTATCATTGAATTAATCCCACTTAATAATTCGGGAAAATAATTACATAGGTAAAATGCCGGGTGTTAGATTCCACCCACCTTAACAGAAATTTTATCCTCAAAATTTGCCTAAGCAAAGAGGTCCGGATATTGGGCCCTAACATCCGCTTGTCTTTCCCATGTAGCCTCCTCCACATTGTGATTACGCCATAAAACTTTCACCAACGAGACCACTTTGTTGCGCAACACTTTGACTGAGGTATCGAGAATCTGTATGGGCCTTTCTTCATATGGAAGTGTCGGCAACCTGCTCAATGCATCAGCTACCACATTAGCTTTACTAGGATGGTACTTGATCTCAACATCGTAATCTTTCACAAATTCTAACCACCGCCTTTGTCTCATATTCAACTCTTTCTGAGTAAAGAGGTATTTCAAACTCTTGTGGTCAGAAAACACCTCACATGATTGTCCATACAGGTGATGTCTCCATACCTTCAGCGCAAAGACAACAGCCGCTAACTCAAGGTCGTGAGTAGGGTAGTTTTCTTCATGGCCCTTCAATTGTCTGGATGCGTATGCTACCGCTTTTCCTTCTTGCATTAGTACGCATGCCAAGCCAATCTTTGACGCATCACAGTATACGCTGAATTTTCCATCTTCAACTGACAATACTAACAGAGGAGCAGTGGTTAATTTCTGCTTAAGTGTCTGAAAGCTCACCTCACATGCTTCAGACCACTTGAACTTGATTTCCTTCCTTGTTAAGCTGGTCATAGGCTTCGCGATCACAGAAAACCCCTTGATGAATTTCCTGTAATAACCAGCTAGCCCGATAAAGCTTCGTATTTCACTTGCATTTCTCGGCCTGGGCCAATCCTTCACAGTCTGAATCTTGGCCGGGTCCACGGATACTCCTTCAGCAGACACCACGTGGCCCAAGAAATTAATCTTGCTTAACCAGAACTCACACTTTGACAGCTTAGCATATAATTGATGTTGTCTCAAGGTCGATAGCACAATTGCCAAGTGCTTCTCCTGCTTGGCTTTACTTCTGGAATAGACCAGAATGTCGTCGATGAAAACAATTACAAATTTATCCAAGACATCATGGAATATCCTGTTCATTAGGTCCATAAATGTTACCGGAGCATTAGTCAACCCGAACGACATCATCAAGAACTCGTAGTGTCCGTACCGGGTTCTGAAGGCAGCCTTTGGAATATCTTCAGCTCTGACCTTCAACTGGTAATAGCCAGAGCGTAAGTCAATCTTAGAAAATACCCGAGCCCCTTGTAGCTGATCAAACAAATCGTCAATTCTTGGCAACGGGTACTTATTCTTGATAGTCAACTTGTTCAGCTCACGGTAGTCAATACACATCCGTAGGGACCCATCCTTCTTCTTAACAAATAAGACGGGAGCACCCCACGGAGTGAAACTAGGGCGCACAAAACCCTTATCCACTAATTCTTTCAACTGAGCCTTCAACTCCTTCAGTTCAATTGGTGCCATACGGTACGGATTCTTCGATACTGGTTCCGCACCAGGATACACATCGATCTCAAACTCGATTTCACGATCAGGTGGCAATCCCGGTAAGTCATCTAAGAAAACCTCTGAGAAGTCCCGGACTACCGGAATGTTTTGAAGTTCCACCTCATTTTGCCTTTGAACATCCACTACGTGGGCCAAAAATCCAATGCACCCTGACTTCATCAGTCGTTAAACTTTCAAGGAAGATATCACAGGCATACAGTGTTTCTTCGGTACTGTCTGATAAGAGAATTCCACCTCATTCGGGCGTTTAAACGACACTAGCCCAGACCTACAGTTGATGGTGGCATGATGTCTAAATAGCCAGTCCATCCCCAGAATGACATCGTATCCCTTCACATCAATAATGATATGGTTGGCATACCATTTCTGGTTCCCTACTGACACTACATCATCCCGTACTACCCGCTCGGAGTGCATAGACTCTCCGGACGGTAGCATAACACGATAGGGTTGATTAGACGGCACGATACTTAATTTCTTCCTATCTACGAAACCCTTTGCCACAACCAAATGTGTGGCCCCCGTGTCTAACAAAGCATATGCAGGTGCGTTACAGATTAACATCGTACCTGTGATCGCCGCGTGCTGGGTGTCATCATCATGATCCTCTATCATCGCAGAAACTCTTGGCACGGCATGATTCAGCCGCGTGTCAGGCACTGGACATTCCCGAACTTGGTGGACCCCTTTGCCGCATCGGAAGCAATGGCCGGTAAGGAGTCTGCATGTACCTCTGTGATATTGATGGCAACGCGGGCATGCCGGTAGCTGAGGAGCTCCCATTGGTCTTTTCCCTTTATCCTGAGCTGGTTTATTAGGCCTCTTCACGCCCCGGTTCTGCTGTTGTTGTGGTTGAAATCCCTTAATGGACCTGTCCATGTACTCCCTTTGATATTTGTTCTTAAATTCCTCATCTTCTACCTCAAAAGCTTTGACAACTACTTCCGTATATGATCGGTCCTGAACTCCAGACATCTTCACTCCTCTATAAACTTCATCCTTTAATCCATGTACGAAATGGTAGATCTTACTTTCGTCCTTCCCCACTAGATGACTGGCAAAACGAGTTAGCGCTTCGAACTCTCTTACATAATCTACTACCGAACCCGTCTGTCGAAGCTGGGTAAATTCCAATACCTTACTTTCCCACCTAACATTGTAGAAGTATTCTTCACAAAACAACTTCTTGAAGGGTCCCCACAGCATCTCCCCCACATTAATAGTGGTCTGGACGACGTCCCACCAAAGTTTCGCGTCACGTTCGAGATATAACGCGACACAAGAGACCCTTTCCGTGTCCTTCACCTTAGCAAGGTCAAACAAATCCTCCATGGTCCGAACCCACTCCTCGGCATGGACTGGATCCGTAAATCGCCCGTCAAAAATGGGAGGTTGAAGTCGTCTAAAATTTTCACCACTGTGGTCTTCTGAAATAACTGAGCTCAAATTCCAAAACTCTCTCCCGATCATGAACATTTCAAATATCTTTCTCTTTAGCTTCTCTGTACTGTCCTCAATCTATAATAGGAAAATCCTATAATCAAAATAACTAAATTAGATAAACAGAACTTTTATAGAGACTTATACACTTACAGTTGGTGGAGCGATCTCACGTGGCGGATTGCGCAGTCAGACATTTCACAGAATCGGTTTTAAAACCTTATCTCTCTGATACCATTACTGTGACGCCCTGAAACCGTACCCGATCGGGGTCCGGGATCGGAGCCATCACACCGAACATTTTATAGAAAAACAAGACATATTTTTTTTTGAAAACATATAACAGTAGGAGACATGAAGACGTATAAACACATGGATAACAGTTACAAATGGCAGAAGCAGAAGATGTAATTAATGGTTAATGAGAATAAGACAAAAAGTGAACAGTGCACCGGTGGATATAATACATGAACAGTGACCGAATGAATAAAAATGTGAACAGTGACCGGATGATTAAAAATGTGAACAGTGACCGGATGATTAAAAATGTGAACTAGTGACCGGATGATTAAAAATGTGAACAGTGACCGGATGAATAAAAATGTGAACAGTGACCAGATGATTAAAAATATGAACAGTGACCGGATGAATAAAAATGTGAACAGTGACCGGATGATTAAAATTGTGAACAGTGACCGGATGAATAAAAATGTGAACAGTGACCGGATGATTAAAAATGTGAACAGTGACCGGATGAATAAAAATGTGAACAGTGACCGGATGATTAAAACTTAAAAGACAAAACTGGCAACTTTTAACATGATTACATAAAAACAGAAGTTGTTGAAACAGAATGTATGAAAACTTCAAACTTCAGAAAACGATTCAAAACATGATTTTGAACATATCGGGAAAAACACGACGGAATTTTAAGGAAAAACAAATTACATGGATTGCTCTAACATGACAGAAACTTAAGAAAAAATCACACTACATGGATAGCTCTAAAACCAGAAACTGTCCATGCACAGACTAACAGAAAATATCCCAAACAAATTCCAGAATACTTCAAAACATACGAGCAATTCCAGAATATTTTCAAACATACATTCCACTGTCAAATACAGAGGTTTAAAAACATAAACTCCAAAACCTATACTTTATCAAAATCCCAACAGAATTCCTAACAGAGACTAAACTTTGTTTTAAAATCTCAAAAACTATGCAGAACTTGACATACATACACACCACAGGAAATCAGAATATGTCTGGCTGCCACAACCAACCCCCGCAAGCTCATTCCTCCAACAGCACCTACACATCGGCCGGAGGCACAAGTCCTCATCCACGGGTTCAGTACCTACAACAGGGAGTTCAACTATGAGCCTAGAGCTCAGTAAGAACATACAATGCAAAGTGATGCACGTGCTATGCATGAACATTTTCAAATACATGAACATTACATTACATTACCTTACATTTCACTTGACAGGGAGGTATAAGTGGGGCTTATAGAGGAACTGACGCATATACATACTTGACATAACAGGACATGACACTGGTTAGTAATTTTGCCTGGTCCCAAGGAAGGACAAGGTACAGGGTATCCTTGGCAGGGATAATTTTACATGAGTCCCAGAGAAGGACAAGAACAGGATGCCAGTCCTCGTCCACACTTAACCATACATTCATTACAGGTTTTATCATACTTAACTTCAAAATTGTGTACATAAAACGTTTACATGATTTTACAGAAAAACGGGTATGCATGGACGGTGCTTGAACCTAAAATAACAGGCAACAAGAATATCACAACAGAGAGTGAAACAAAACCAGACAACTCATAACTTATTCTAACTTTTCTACCCAAAACGAACCGACAGAACTGATACTCCTAGTACCTCCAAGTTGCAGGGCCTTAAGGGCCAACCTACGGGCATGAACTTACCTGGTTGCTGTCGCGTTGATGTTCTGAATGTCTCAGAAATGCTCGGACCTGTAGCATGCATGTAGAGAATTTAAAACACGCTACAAATGCTAACTAATAAGCTGTTAGAAATCAACAGCAACATCTTTCAAATCCTTAGAAAACAACAACGTGTTTTCATCCAAAAACAGTGAGTTTTCACAAATACCAAAACCCTAAACTTCGGTAAAAACTCACTTTTTAACTTATCCAAAATGTTAGCTTTAGTAGACGTTTACCTTTGCTGGAGCAGGCAGGAAAAATGGGAGTGTTTTATGAAAGGTTGAAATCGCAGGAAAAGAAAAGAAGAAGCGGAGAAGGAAAACAGATAAGAGAAAGAAAGGTTTCACGTAGGAGGGAAGAGAATGAGAGAGGAAAAACTTGGCTTCTCCAACAAGTTGTACACTTGGCATTCATCCATTGGCCTCCTCCCACCAACCTTAATTTCACCCCAAACTACCCCTTCATCCATTTCAAACTAGCTTGTTTGTTTAGTTACACATTGGTTTGGTTTTTATCTCATTATCCAATTTCTCATTCGTTTTGGTTTCCAACAAATCATACATTGTATTATCATTGAATTAATCCCACTTAATAATTCGGGAAAATAATTACATAGGTAAAATGCCGGGTGTTACACAGTGTGGAAAAAAGTTTTTTAGATATTACAAGAGGGATGCTATATATAGACCTAGGGTTGATTAAGGTTTCCATACAAGGTGGGGGGAATGTGGGCCACTGGATGATATAATAGATGGAGGGCCAAGATGAATCCAAGTGGTGCCACTCCATGTGTGCTGTAGCCAAGATGATCCCATGGTGGGATTTTGCCAAGTCATTCCACCTTAGGACTCCTCTACTTGGGCTTGCTTAGATGAATCTTCAAGTTTTAGGTCTTCTTTTGGCTTTTTCTCCTTGGGCCAAAGTGGAAGTAGGTTGCTTCAAAATGTGCATGGTAGAATGGGCCTCCTAGAGTGGACCAAGTCCAACTCTCCATATGATGCCTCCAAGTGCTCCAAATGCTCCAAGTGCTCCTCCATGTGATGACTCCCAAAGGTGTCAAGTAGTAACCCAAAATGGGCCAAGTAATGATGGGCCATGTGATAGTCCCCCAAAATGAGAGCCAAGAATGGTCAACCCGAATCAAGCCACCATACATGACTAAGTCTTAGTAGGGTAGCTAAAACATAAATTATTGGCCTAGAGTTTGCCAAATACAAATAACGACAGGAAAAAAAAAAGAAAATTACATAAGTTGTCCTCCGGAAGACAAATTCTGGCTTCTGCTACTCCAGCTGGTGCTCTAAGGGTTTTCTTCATTTGCTTCGAGCTTTCCAAAAGAATCCACGTAGCAACAATGTCTCTCGAACCAAGATTCCATGCGCCATCAACACATACAAAATAAAACACGTAATAAGTAAGGAGAATAATAAATTTTGGGCCTTTATCGGGTTTTCAAGTGATTGGGCCCCTAAGCATGTCATAGCAGTCGACACGTCCTTCGTAAAATAAATAAAACACATTATTGAGGTGTCGACCGGTCTCAGTAGCGTTCGACACTTCTATCGTATACAGAATGAAACTAAGGTTAGGTGTCGACCGGTTCTGGTATGGATCGACACTTCTTGAATTAAATTCAAGTTTCATGATTCTCAATCTTAATTAGACCTAGCCGTACCCGGATATCATCAAAGGTCTTCTCATCTAAGGGTTTTGTGAAGATATCGGCTAATTGATCGTAAGAATTTATGAAATCCAAAGTGATATCTCCCTTTCGTATATGATCCCTTATAAAATGATATCGTATTTCAATGTGTTTAGTTCTTGAATGTTTGATAGGATTCTTGGAAATATTAATGACACTAGTATTATCACATCTAATAGATATCCTATCATAAAATAGATTGTAGTCCTCTAAAGTTTGCTTCATCCAAAGTATTTGAGCACAACAACTTCTAGCGGCGATATATTCGCTCTCGGCTGTTGAGAGTGCTACGGAATTTTGTTTCTTTGAGTACCAAGACACGAGAGATTCGCCTAGAAATTGGTATGTTCCACTAGTTTTTTTCTATCTACAAGACTTCCGGCATCATCAGAGTCAGAATATCCTATTAGATTAAAAAATGTACCCTTTGGATACCATAAACCTAAATCATAGTTGCCACTTAGATATTTGAATATCCTTTTAATTGCATTTAAGTGGGATTCCTTAGGGGATACTTGAAACCTAGCACATAAGCACACACTAAATAGGACATCCGACCTACTAGCCGTTAAGTATAATAGAGATCCAATCATACCTCTATATTTCTTGATATCTACACTCATCTCATTTTCATCTTTATTCAATTTCGTAGTTGTGCTTGTGGGAGTTCTAGATGGTCTGGAAGAATTCAATCCAAACTTCTTTAAGAGATCTTTTATATATTTTTCTTGATTTAAGAATATACCATAAGAAGTTTGCTTTATTTGCTATCCTAAGAAGAATTTTAACTTCCCCATTATACTCATTTCAAATTCACTTTGCATTAGATATGCAAATTTATCACAAAGTGAGACATTTATTGAGCCAAATATGATGTCATTCACGTATACTGCACAATGAGCAAATCATCTCCCTTTTTGCATAATAAACAAGGTTGAATCGATGTTACCTTTTTTAAAGTTCCTTTCCATAAAGAAATTTTTCAACCTATCATATCAAGCTCTAAGGGCTTGCTTAAGTCCATATAAGACTTTCTTAAGCTTGTATACATAGTCAAGTTTATCATAGATTTCAAACCCTAAAGGTTGCTCTACATAAACTTCTTCCAAGATATAACTATTTAAAAATACACTCTTAACATCCATTTATAAAAAAGTGAAGTTTTTGTAGCAAGCAAATGCTAAGAGCATCCTAATAGATTCTAGTCTAGCTACGGGAGAAAAAGTTTTTTCAAAGTTTATTCCTTCTTTTTGGTTGTACCTATTGGGATAGCCTTATTCCTTACAATAATTTCATTTTCGTCTATTTTGTTCTTAAACACCTATTTTGTTCCTATAATGAAATGATTTTTGGGTCTTGGAACAAGTTTCCATACATTTCTCTGTTCGAATTGGTTTAATTCTATGTTTGAGACATAAATGTTTAAATTTTTCATTTTTAAATTCTCCACCATAATCACTACAAATAGCAACAATGACAAGATTCTTTTCATTTTGAATTTTCTTCCTAAAGCTAGAAAAGATGTCAAAAGTATCATCCTTTAACTTTAGAAAGAATACCAAGTGAACCTAGAGAAATCATCTACAATGACAAAGGCATAATGTTTGCCTCTGAGACTAGTGTAACGAATCCAGTTCCTATCCCTTAATTTCCCGTAAAAATTTTCATTTTCTTTGGACCTTAAGTAAATCTTAACTTTGAAAGCTTTAAATAAAAGCACTAAAATCGTTCGAAACATTTGGAGAAATCTTTTAGGGAAAACCATTCAAGTAAATCAATATAACTAAGAATTTAAAATCAGCAGAAGACCATTGGCAAAGGGGTAAAATTGCCCAAACCAGCAAAATAAAACAGGCGATCGATCGCCCCTTCAACAGGCGATCGATCGCCCCATCATCAACCGATAGATCAGCTGAAACAGCCGATTGATCGCCCCTTTTCTGGCGATTGATCAGCTAACGCTCTGGAATTTCTTCCAGAGCGTAGCCAGCAAGGGTGCTGATCGATCGCCCTCCCTGGCAATCGATCGACAAACTCTCTGGATTTTGAAATCCAGAGAGTTACCCATCTTTCTTCTTCCTCCATTCCACCTGCACAACACACACATCACAATTTTCTCCCTACCTCTCTCCCTTCATCAACTTACTTATAAACACGTTTCATAACAAACACTTCAACATAATTCACTCTTAGCCTCATTCATCCCTCAATTCATCAATCATCCAAAACCGACTCGAAACGTATTTAAAATGTAGTAAAATTTCGTGAAAACGAACTGCGTTGATTAGTTTGAAAACTAAACAATTCCCCACGCCTAAAAGAAATCACCAAGCAATTCCAAAAAACTCTAAAATCATCAATGACAATCATATGCAGCAGAATACTAACATTCACACGTAATTTGTTCAAAAGTTAACCCATCATTGAAATTCATCAAAACGTATCCATTATCAACATCAAAATTCAAGTTAAACTCTACGTCAACTTAAATGTAATAACTACACCCTTCCTACCCGCGAGTCATAATTTGCACCGACTACGCCAGCGCACTCTCACGGGCATCCTCCTTCAATCCGTGCGTTCATCTGGTAGAGGGACGTATTGCTCACCTGTATCAAAATCACCTACACCACTGAGACATTCTATGAGCTAAAGGCTCAGTAAATCTCGTACATGAAAATGCATGTTGTGCATATGTAGTTTGTAAATCATGTAATTCATTTCATTCATTACGTTACATAACGGGATGTCATCGAGGTCTAACTCTCACCAGATGGAGAGGGCACGTCTGGCGGTTAGACAGCCCTTTTCATCTACCGGGTGGAAAACATGTTTCACCTACTAAACAGCCATGTCTGAACCCCACCCCGTCGTAACCAGGATTACGTGCATTCGTTTCTTTTCATTAATTCATTTCTTTTCATAAAACATATGTAGAAACTCATTTTTATGCTATTTTAAAAGAGTGTGATGCATGTATAGTTCATATTGCACAATCTATAGCTAACATAGAAAAATCAATAAATCTTAGAAAACACACTATGATATATACACCTAATTACTCAACCACTTATTCTAAAACTATGGAATTCATCAATATCCTCAATGACGTCAAACTCTTGGTGTAGGAAAAATTGGCCTGACAAAGCACAAAGACTTACCTGTAATCCTTAGTGAGCCGAGTACCGTCTGTAAGCTTTGTTTACCTAGAACATTTCACAATTGTCGTCATTAGAATCGGCCCTAAATAATTGAATTCTAAAGCTAACGAAACTCCAATCTAAAGGAAACTTCCTAAAACACTCATTTAACCTCTCTCGAGTATTTAATCGAGCAATTCGCGCTCACAAATTCCACAACCTAGCTTTAATGGAAATCTATATCGTTCAATCACTGATTTCAACCTAACTATCGATGAAAACTCATAATCTATCATCGTAAGTCAATAATACAGTAAACCTAACAATTTCCAACATAAACCTATAATTTATCAAAACCCTAAACGAAAACCCTAACCGTTTCCAACCCTAAAGCTCGGAAACTAATGGTCAAGAGTAAGCATATCATACTTGGGGCTTGATTGCAGAAGAAAAACTGGAAGAAAATCGGACAGCGGAGGATAGGAGCGATCGGCGTGAAGGAAATGGAAATCGCCAGGGAGAGAGGCATTTCCTCTCTGTGAAATCGTGAAACAGAATGGAGAAAAAGGGGGGTTAGTTTATATTTAATATTTTTTCTTCTTAAATTACCTTTTTGCCCTTTTTCTGAATCGTTTACTTATCTCGTTATTTCTCCTATCGATTTGGTTTCTTCGAAATTTTCTTATTTCACCAAACATTGTAATTTACTCCTAGGGTTCTAACAAAACTTCTCGTTCGTAAAACAGGCTTTGTAACACCCGGGTTTTTTTTATGGAAATTGGTAAGAAAATAAAATAGGTTGTTTTATTTAATTTAAAAGAATAAATAGGATGTTTAATTAAATAAATTGGTGGAACAAATGGTTTCTAATTTAGGTTCGGATATTTTCTGTGAAAGTAAGCCGTGGATTATAATTTTAGAGCAAGATTTATCGAAAGTCGAATTGGTCAGAAAATACGAGTGGGTATAACGGTAAATGTATTTGTATTAATGTTAATTATTATTATTATTATTATTATTATTATTATTATTATTAATAAAATAAAACAACATAATGGCATTCGCCATTCTGCTGTTCGAGCCCGACGCCGAGCGAGGAGCAGGAGAGAGGGGAAAGGCGCGGGGCGACGATCGGCAGAGCGAACACCGGCGTTTTTCGGCGCTCTCTGGCCAGACGACGACGACGAGGGGTTCCGGCCTGTCTCCGCACACGAACCGCCCGATAAGGCTCGGTTTTTCCCTGTTTTTGCTCTGTTCGAGGCCGAGGGTGAGGATCGACTTAGAGCTCCGATCGCCGGCCGTTTTTGGCTGTTCACGGCGTTGTGTTGCTGAGCATAAAACCGGCAGAGATTGCCGAGCATCATTGAGCTCAATTTGAGCAAAATTCAGTGAAGCCCGATTTAGGGAATTTCGGTTTTGCTCTGTATTTTCGAGGTTTTTGGTTAGATTATGTTAATTGAGGCTAAATATGGTTAATTGGTGAGCAATTGAGTGAAAATTGATGAAAAATCAAAATGGGGAAAATTCCGGGTAAAGGGGCAGTTCGGGTTTTTGCCATTTTGACCTAGCTAGGGTCGTTTGTTTTCAAATTCCTTTTGGAAGGTTCAAATAGGTTATTAGAGGAGTACGTGGCCGCTGGAATCGTTCGATTCCGATAACCGACGCAAAAGTTATGCATGTTTGAGGTTTCGGGTCGATTTTTACCGAACCCAAATTAGTGGCCCGATTAGTTAGACTTTAGTTAAGTTAAGTTAAAAATAGTAGTTTGAGAGTAATTGGTAGATGTAGACTTGATTTTAATGGTTTGATGAATATTTATCGTAGGTCGAGCTGTAGATGGACAGGTAATCGAGTACCCTCAGCGAGCTAGGACTCCAGGTAAGTAGTGGATGTTATTCTTTTGCCTTCGGGCCTACACCAGAGAACGGTAGGGTTTCTTTGTTATTGCTTTGCTTCGTGTTACGTTGAATTAATTATGTTACTTCGGGATTGCGTAGAGTTGCTTGTCTGGTTTGTTGATTGGTCTTGAGTTGCATTGTTTGGCCGTGTGGTGTTATGTGGTCGTGTTGTTGCGTTGAGTCGTCGTATTGTGTTGTATTGCATATCTTGGTTGACACATGCATCGTGAGTTATAGTACGCTACTCTAGAGATAAGTGGTTGCTTTGTCTTGTTTTTGGTTAAGCATTTGTGTGACATGCATCATTGTTTCCTAACTGACGAAATCACTTGTTTTGCACGGTTGAGTGGTGAGGATGACGTAATGAAAGATAAGAATGGATTGCAACTTGGTCTCGAGTAGAATAGCTTCGTTGGGCAAGTGGCTCGTTGAGCACCCCGCGAGGGATTTTATTCGAGATGCCCTGCTAATATACGTAATGCGTTGTGAGTATGAATTCCTCGACCTGTTTGTGCTTGAAGTGCACAATGAGGCATTCGACGATCGACGAAGGGGAGATTCGGTTGGCCGTCCTGGACTGTGTTGGGACGTGTGCCTCCAGTCTTGCCCAGGGGAGATTCGGTTGGCCGTCCCGGACTGTGTTAAGACGTGTGCCTCCTGTCTTTCCCGTGGATCAAGGCGTGGCCGTCCTGGACTGTGTGGGGGCGTGTGCCTACTTGATTCACCTGGAAGTGAAAGATAAATGCAACCGAAACGAAAAGAAAACAACAGAGTGTGTAGAAACTGCATATGATAGGATTGCGTTGCATTGTGGTGTTGTGTTGCATTGTTGGGTCGTGTTGTTAGTGATGTTTTGCGTTGTTAGGGTTGTGTGAGGGTTGTGTATGCCATGTGCTTGTTTATATTTGCTATTCCCTACTTGCTAAGCGTAAGCTTACGTGTGTGTGTGTGTGTTCTCTGGTGTAGGTGACGACAGGAGTACAGGTTAGAGCTACGAAGAAAACTAGGATTGGGACGCAGTCGTTGATGTACGCCTTATGCCGGTGCGGGCAGTTGTCGGGGCGTCTCGACCATGGTCTTCGGAAAGACAAGAAAGACGTGTGTGAAACAGTATTCTGGAGTCGTGTATAAGTTACATTTATTTTGGTGGTTTGTAGACTTTCCTTTTGATTGATGTTTTGAGAGTTATTGTATTGTTGTATATAGGCATAGTTCTGGGTGATGAGTTATCCTATATTGTGGGCATTTCTTTATTTTGGTTAGTTGTTGGTTCTTCATTTTGGTTAACTGTTGGAGATTTCGTAGGTTGGTTAGAAGGTTAGGAATATTCTGGATTGTTTGGGGATTGACTTATTGCAGGTACCTATATTGACTTATTGCAGGTACCTATATTCGTGGAGCCGATATTTACCTCTGATTGAGTTCTCGTACAATAACAGCTTCCAGGCTACTATTGGCATGGCACCGTACGAGGCTCTGTATGGTCGGAAGTGTAGGTTTCCGTTACATTGGGACGAGGTTGGGGAGGCCAGCATCGTTGGTCCAGAGATTCTACAGCAAACGGCAGAGAAGATTGCTGTTATCCGACAGCGTATTCAGGTAGCTCAGAGCCGACAGAAGAGTTATGCTGATGTGAGACGGCGAGAGCTAGAGTTCGAGGAGGGCGACGAAGTTTATTTGAAGGTTCCTCCGTTCAAAGGTGTCGCGAGATTTGGAAGGAGGGGTAAGTTGAACCCTCGGTATGTGGGACCCTTTCCTATTCTGAAGAGGATCGGGAAGTTGGCGTATAGATTGCAGCTTTCGGCTTCTATGGAGGGTATCCACGATGTATTTCATGTATCTATGCTTCGGAAGTGCTTGCGCGATCCGTCGCATATTGTGGAGGCTACAGAGATCGAGGTACAGCCTACCTTGAGCTATGAGGTGAGGCCGGTACGTATTTTGGAGACTTCCATGAAGATTTTGCGCAACAAAGAGATTCCACTGATCAAAGTTTTGTGGCGGAACCACGAGGTGGAAGAGGCTATGTGGGAACGACAGCAGGATATGATGACTAAGTATCCTGATTTGTTTGCATGATTTAATTTTGTGGACAAAATTCTGAATAAGGAGGGTGGAATGTAATATCCGGCTTGTACGGACTTTTTGAATATATTATATTATATTATTATTTCATTATTTAATGGCATTTTTCGTAAATATGTCAAATCAATCAGTTTCGCAAACGGAAAGCGTCATTATGATCATAACGAATAATAAGAATTTTGAGGAAATTCTGGGAATTTTCGGAGATTAAACGCTATATTCCGAGTAAATACGTTTATCGTAATGTAAAGAACATTTAATAAAAATAGTAAATGAGGTCCGAATTGTGAACGGACAGTCTTAATAAATCTCTAATATAAGTTGGACTTATTGGTAAAATATGGAAATTTGGAACGGTCGAATAGTGGACATTAACGAAACGACGGACGAAACAAATAGAATTAAGTAAGAGGCCCAAAATGGTAATTTGCAAACAAAATTAATAAAAATAACACAAATCTCTCTTTTTCCTCATTCTCTCTTTTCTCTCTGGCGCTCACGAACAGAGAAGAAATTCTCTCCACAACTGGCGCGGCGTTCTCACGCATCCGAACCTCCGGCATGACCTTTGTTCTTCTCTTGTCCTTCACGGTTTTCTCCTTCTGCGCTACCATCGGAAGTCGCTCGGTTTTGAGCGTGTGTAAAATTCCAAGTTTCTATGTCGATTACGTTAGGGTTTCGATTAGGGTTTCGATAAAAATGTCGTTGTGCTTGACTGCACATGAGGCATTGAGATCGACGAAGGGGAGATCGGTTGGCAGGCGGACTGGTTGGGACGTGTGCCTCCAGTCTTGCCCAGGGGAGATTCGGTTGGCCGTCCCGGACTGTGTTAAGACGTGTGCCTCCTGTCTTTCCCGTGGATCAAGGCGTGGCCGTCCTGGACTGTGTGGGGGCGTGTGCCTACTTGATTCACCTGGAAGTGAAAGATAAATGCAACCGAAACGAAAAGAAAACAACAGAGTGTGTAGAAACTGCATATGATAGGATTGCGTTGCATTGTGGTGTTGTGTTGCATTGTTGGGTCGTGTTGTTAGTGATGTTTTGCGTTGTTAGGGTTGTGTGAGGGTTGTGTATGCCATGTGCTTGTTTATATTTGCTATTCCCTACTTGCTAAGCGTAAGCTTACGTGTGTGTGTGTGTGTTCTCTGGTGTAGGTGACGACAGGAGTACAGGTTAGAGCTACGAAGAAAACTAGGATTGGGACGCAGTCGTTGATGTACGCCTTATGCCGGTGCGGGCAGTTGTCGGGGCGTCTCGACCATGGTCTTCGGAAAGACAAGAAAGACGTGTGTGAAACAGTATTCTGGAGTCGTGTATAAGTTACATTTATTTTGGTGGTTTGTAGACTTTCCTTTTGATTGATGTTTTGAGAGTTATTGTATTGTTGTATATAGGCATAGTTCTGGGTGATGAGTTATCCTATATTGTGGGCATTTCTTTATTTTGGTTAGTTGTTGGTTCTTCATTTTGGTTAACTGTTGGAGATTTCGTAGGTTGGTTAGAAGGTTAGGAATATTCTGGATTGTTTGGGGATTGACTTATTGCAGGTACCTATATTGACTTATTGCAGGTACCTATATTCGTGGAGCCGATATTTACCTCTGATTGAGTTCTCGTACAATAACAGCTTCCAGGCTACTATTTGGCATGGCACGTACGAGGCTCTGTATGGTCGGAAGTGTAGGTTTCCGTTACATTGGGACGAGGTTGGGGAGGCCAGCATCGTGGTCCAGAGATTCTACAGCAACGGCAGAGAAGATTGCTGTTATCCGACAGCGTATTCAGGTTAGCTCAGAGCCGACAGAAGAGTTATGCTGATGTGAGACGGCGAGAGCTAGAGTTCGAGGAGGGCGACGAAGTTTATTTGAAGGTTCCTCCGTTCAAAGGTTGTCGCGAGATTTGGAAGGAGGGGTAAGTTGAACCCTCGGTATGTGGGACCCTTTCCTATTCTGAAGAGGATCGGGAAGTTGGCGTATAGATTGCAGCTTTCGGCTTCTATGGAGGGTATCCACGATGTATTTCATGTATCTATGCTTCGGAAGTGCTTGCGCGATCCGTCGCATATTGTGGAGGCTACAGAGATCGAGGTACAGCCTACCTTGAGCTATGAGGTGAGGCCGGTACGTATTTTGGAGACTTCCATGAAGATTTTGCGCAACAAAGAGATTCCACTGATCAAAGTTTTGTGGCGGAACCACGAGGTGGAAGAGGCTATGTGGGAACGACAGCAGGATATGATGACTAAGTATCCTGATTTGTTTGCATGATTTAATTTTGTGGACAAATTCTGAATAAGGAGGGTGGAATGTAATATCCGGCTTGTACGGACTTTTTGAATATATTATATTATATTATTATTTCATTATTTAATGGCATTTTTCGTAAATATGTCAAATCAATCAGTTTCGCAAACGGAAAGCGTCATTATGATCATAACGAATAATAAGAATTTTGAGGAAATTCTGGGAATTTTCGGAGATTAAACGCTATATTCCGAGTAAATACGTTTATCGTAATGTAAAGAACATTTTAATAAAAATAGTAAATGAGGTCCGAATTGTGAACGGACAGTCTTAATAAATCTCTAATAATAAGTTGGACTTATTGGTAAAATATGGAAATTTGGAAATGTCGAATAGTTGGACGATTAACGAAACGAAGGACGAAACAAATAGAATTAAGTAAGAAGGGCAAAATGGTAATTTGCAAACCAAATTAATAAATAACACAAATCTCTCTTTTTCTCCTCACTTCTCTCTTTTCTCTCTGGCGCTCACGAACAGAGAAGAAACTTCTCTCTGGCCGCCGGCGTTCTCACGACATCCGACCTCCGTCCGACCTTTGTTCTTCCTCCGTCCTTCACGGTTTCTCCTCCTCTCGCTACCCTCGGTAAGGTAAGTAGCTTCGGTCTTTGAGCGTTAAATTCAAGTTTGAGGTCGATTAACGTTAGGTTTTCGATTAGGTCGAATAAAAATGTGAATTAGGGCTCGTAATTAATAGGTTAGCTGTGATTAAGTATGTATTGAACGTATTTGACGTTATTGGACGAAGAAAAAATCAATTTGTGAAAAGTTAAATTAAAATGGTAAATTTCCGGGTTTTTGAGAAAAAACTCGTTAATTGAGATTCGGATTAGTGAGCCTTAATTGACGTTCTAAATGCTTTGATTAGCTAAGTTGGAATTTAGGAAATTCATTAGTTAAGGATTTTATAATTTGAACGTTTATAATTCAAATTGGTTTTAACGGTGGACATCGTGTTTTCCTCAGACACACGACTCCCGTGGACGAAGATTGAGATTCTGCGCGCCCAAGGTAAGTCTTCGTGACTTACTCTGACCAATTGGTCTACACCATACTTCGATGTCGTATCGAGGATCCCTGAAGAGATGTTTGCTTTAAATTCGCTTGCTTTGGTTGGGTAGTTAGGTTTAAATTGTTGTAGGTTAGTTTAATTTCGGTCTTGATGGTATGCACGTTGTTTGTTTATCGCACGGTTATATTATGCACATATCTGTTCATGCATCGCGTATTTCAAAGGTCATGAAAACGAATTTCTGCACGTATTTTAAGAAAATGAACGAACCTCTGTAATGAATGAATGTAATCTGTCTGTATCTGGTCATGCGAGATGGGGCTCAAGCACGGCTGTGCGTGTTGCAAGCGTGTACCCCCCCCCCCTCTAGGTGGAAAGGGTAGTCCGACCGCTGGATAGGCCCTCTCCATTTAGTGGGTCGAGGTCTCGGTGACAATCTGTCTGTCTGCGACGTAATGAATCTGTAATCTAAATCTATCATGCATGTTTTCTGAATGACATCTGCACGCATGCATCTGCATTTACGTAGCTTACTGAGATTTAATTATCTCATAGGTGTCTGTATGGTGTAGGTGATATCTTTGGTGACATCGAGCCAGGTGAGGACGATGTTCCTCCTCCTGACGTAGGTGGCAGCTGATGGATGATGGTCGTGGGAGTGCGCTGAGTAGTCGAGGCGCGATATGACCCGTGGGGATGTATGTATGGACTCTGGGGTTATTTTGGGATATTTTGAATTGATAATTGTATAGTATTTTAGGTTGTTTGGATCTGGATAGGGGTTAGAAAATGTTTTGGTAACTGTATGTAAAAGGCTTTGGTTTAAACTGTTTTGATAAACGTTATGAAATGTTTTGATTCGTTTTGGGATTGGTACGGGTAAGCTCGGTTTTTAGAGCTATCCATGCAGTTGGATTTCGCAAAGTCCGCTGCAATACGGTTAAGTTTAAGTTACAAATACGGTTAAGTTTAAGTTACAGTTTGATTATGATATAGATAAGAAAAATGGTGCATGAATGAGAATTTGATGGAGGATAAGAAGGGGTTGCTCTCTGGAATCGGATTCCAGAGAGCTATCACTCTGAAACTTGCTCTCTGGAAATTCCAGAGAGCAAGTGTTATGTGCTGGTCGCTGCTGTGCAGCGACTGGGCGCTGCAATATGCAGCGCCCGATCGCTGCAATATGCAGCGCTTGATCGCTGCAAGAATGCAGTGACTGGGCGCTGCATTGTGCAGCGATCGTGCGCTGCACAATGCAGCGCACGCGGCGATCGAGCGCTGCAATTGGCAGCGCCCGGTCGCTGCCAATTTTGAGGGCAGAATTCCGATTCTGCCCTCCCTTCTTTTATTTGTTACTAAATGTTTTATTAAATGTTTTTTTTGTTTTAATTGTTATTTAAAGGTTTCGTTTTAAATGCTTTTAAAGTTCAGTTTTAATTCCGATTTCAGTTCTGATTTCAACTTCAGTTTAGATTCCGCACAAAGTTTTATTTAAAGTATAGGAAAGTAAAAAGTGTAAAAAAAAAAAATAATACGGAAATACGGGTACAGTATTAGGGGTGTTACATAAATTGTCTTGATTAGCTGAGATGAGTGAGAAGTAGGAGTGAGATAGTAGAGTAGAAAAGAAGTAGTTCTTAGTGTTACGATATGAGATATGAGGTAGTTCTGTAAGTGTTGATGACCATTGGATTAGAGAAGTTAAAGTTGGAATTAAGTTGGAAAAGTTTGAAAGGATAGGTGATACTTGATTGAATTGAAACTCAAGATATAAGGAGTAAAGTTAGGAAAATGAAAACTTTGGGTGATGTAGAAAAGTGTAGTGAATTCAATAATTGTTGGGATTAATGAGCATTGGGGTGTATAGTTTAGAATGACCCAACCTAGAGTCATAGTGAGTTGACAATTTGGAGTGAATGAAAACTCATTTAGTACTTCGAGGGTATAGTGAATTAAAAATATGTTAATGGTGTTAGAATGAGGTGCGAGGTAAATAGATGTAAGATGCGATAGTAAGATCGAAAGGAATTTGAAATCTAAAACTAAGGGTAAGAAGTTGACTCTGTAGGTTCTAGTGTTATGCTATTGAAATGGTTTTGGAGGTTGAGTTGTTTGATGGATACGTGTCTACATTAGAAAAGTAAATGACTAGGTGACCAAGGATATGTTGTACACCATTTACAGTATTGTGTGAAGAGTTAGGAACGAGTTAGTCCTGATCTAAGACTATTTAGAGTTTAGTAAAACTTGAGGTAAGAATTATACTCATTAGTATCTTAGGATTACTCGATTGGGGTAGCATAGAGAGTTGTAGTGGTTGTACGTGTTCGATAGACACGGAAGTAGAAAGATGAGAAATTAGATAAACTTAGCCTGCAAATAAGCTAGAGAACTAAGTTAGAGAGATTAAGGGTCTAAGTGATGAATGCGTTAAGCGCTGGAGGGTAGAGTTAGGTGAAGTCAAAACTTTGGAGATGTAGACCTTGTTATTTGAGAAGTGATTATGGGCAACCGATAGATGTATAGGATCGTAACGTAGTTGAGATTTAGCGTAGCATCCCAGTAGCCCAAAGGTTAGAATGTGAGATGAGTAAATTGAAAAAAATAACAATGTCACAAATTTTGAGGACAAAATTTTTGTAAGGAGGGTGGATTGTAACACCCGGGTTTTTTTTATGGAAATTGGTAAGAAAATAAAATAGGTTGTTTTATTTAATTTAAAAGAATAAATAGGATGTTTAATTAAATAAATTGGTGGAACAAATGGTTTCTAATTTAGGTTCGGATATTTTCTGTGAAAGTAAGCCGTGGATTATAATTTTAGAGCAAGATTTATCGAAAGTCGAATTGGTCGGAAAATACGAGTGGGTATAACGGTAAATGTATTTGTATTAATGTTAATTATTATTATTATTATTATTATTATTATTATTATTATTATTATTATTATTAAAATAAAACAACATAATGGCATTCGCCATTCTGCTGTTTGAGCCCGACGCCGAGCGAGGAGCAGGGGAGAGGGGGAGAGGCGCGGGGCGACGATCGGCGGAGCGAACACCGGCGTTTTCCGGCGCTCTCCGGCCAGACGACGGCGACGAGGGGTTCCGGCCTGTCTCCGCACACGAACCGCCCGGTAAGGCTCGGTTTTTCCCTGTTTTTGCTCTGTTCGAGGCCGAGGGTGAGGAGCAACTTAGAGCTCCGATCGCCGGCCGTTTTTGGCTGTTCACGGCATTGTCTTGCTGAGCATAACGCCGGCAGAGATTGCCGAGCATCATTGAGCTCAATTTGAGCGAAATTCAGTGAAGCCCGATTTAGAGAATTTCGGTTTTGCTCTGTATTTTCGAGGTTTTTGGTTAGATTATGTTAATTGAGGCTAAATATGGTTAATTGGTGAGCAATTGAGTGAAAATTGATGAAAAATCAAAATGGGGAAAATTCCGGGTAAAGGGGCAGTTTGGGTTTTTGCTATTTTGACCTAGCTAGGGTCGTTTGTTTTCAAATTCCTTTTGGAAGGTTCAAATAGGTTATTAGAGGAGTACGTGGCCGCTGGAATCGTTCGATTCCGATAACCGACGCAAAAGTTATGCATGTTTGAGGTTTCGGGTCGGTTTTTACCGAACCCAAATTAGTGGCCCGATTAGTTAGACTTTAGTTGAGTTAAGTTAAAAATAGTAGTTTAAGAGTAATTGGTAGATGTAGGCTTGATTTTAATGGTTTGATGAATATTTATCGTAGGTCGAGCTGTAGATGGACAGGTAATCGAGTACCCTCAGCGAGCTAGGACTCCAGGTAAGTAGTGGATGTTATTCTTTTGCCTTCGGGCCTACACCAGAGAACGGTAGGGTTTCTTTGTTATTGCTTTGCTTCGTGTTATGTTGAATTAATTATGTTACTTCGGGATTGCGTAGAGTTGCTTGTCTGGTTTGTTGATTGGTCTTGAGTTGCATTGTTTGGCCGTGTGGTGTTATGTGGTCGTGTTGTTGCGTTGAGTCGTCGTATTGTGTTGTATTGCATATCTTGGTTGACACATGCATCGTGAGTTATAGTACGCTACTCTAGAGATAAGTGGTTGCTTTGTCTTGTTTTTGGTTAAGCATTTGTGTGACATGCATCATTGTTTCCTAACTGACGAAATCACATGTTTTGCACGGTTGAGTGGTGAGGATGACGTAATGAAAGATAAGAATGGATTGCAACTTGGTCTCGAGTAGAATAGCTTCGTTGGGCAAGTGGCTCGTTGAGCACCCCGCGATGGATTTTATTCGAGATGCCCTGCTAATATACGTAATGCGTTGTGAGTATGAATTCCTCGACCTGTTCGTGCTTGAAGTGCACAATGAGGCATTCGACGATCGACGAAGGGGAGATTCGGTTGGCCGTCCTGGACTGTGTTGGGATGTGTGCCTCCGGTCTTGCCCAGGGGAGATTCGGTTGGCCGTCCCGGACTGTGTTAGGACGTGTGCCTCCGGTCTTGCCCGTGGATCAAGGCGTGGCCGTCCTGGACTGTGTGGGGGCGTGTGCCTACTTGATTCACCTGGAAGTGAAAGATAAATGCAACCGAAACGAAAAGAAAACAACAGAGTGTGTAGAAACTGCATATGATAGGATTGCGTTGCATTGTGGTGTTGTGTTGCATTGTTGGGTCGTGTTGTTAGTGATGTTTTGCGTTGTTAGGGTTGTGTGAGGGTTGTGTATGCCATGTGCTTGTTTATATTTGCTATTCCCTACTTGCTAAGCGTAAGCTTACGTGTGTGTGTGTGTGTTCTCTGGTGTAGGTGACGACAGGAGTACAGGTTAGAGCTACGAAGAAAACTAGGATTGGGACGCAGTCGTTGATGAACGCCTTATGCCGGTGCGGGCAGTTGTCGGGGCGTCTCGACCATGGTCTTCGGAAAGACAAGAAAGACGTGTGTGAAACAGTATTCTGGAGTCGTGTATAAGTTACATTTATTTTGGTGGTTTGTAGACTTTCCTTTTGATTGATGTTTTGAGAGTTATTGTATTGTTGTATATAGGCATAGTTCTGGGTGATGAGTTACCCTATATTGTGGGCATTTCTTTATTTTGGTTAGTTGTTGGTTCTTCATTTTGGTTAACTGTTGGAGATTTCGTAGGTTGGTTAGATAGTTAGGAATATTCTGGATTGTTTGGGGATTGACTTATTGCAGGTACCTAGCATTTTGGAGGCGCCATTTACAGGCGTTACTTTGCCGAAATTTTCGGGAAGAACGCCGTGGTGCTTAAAGGTTAGGAGTAAGGGAATTAGTGAGTCTAGGCAGCTAGGTATGATATAAGAGAGCCTTGGGAGATTTAGTTTTAAGTCAGCTGCGTCAGTTTCCTTTTATGGTTGAGAGTTTATGAAAATTTCGTTTTAACGTGGAAATGGATAGCATAGTAGCGCTCCGAGCCAGGGTGGGTTCGGGGGCGTTACAGGCTTAATTTACTATTTTTACGAATTAAACACTATAAGGTTAAAAACGAAAACCCAAGCGTCACTCTATCGATTTGGATTTCTGACATTTCCTTGTTTCTTCTAAAATCCATACAAATCATTAGGGCTCTAATAAAACCTTCCGTTTACAAAATGAACTTATTTCGCTATAATTACAAAAATGCTCATATATTACGAGAAATATCTAAAACTCGTAAAATTGGCACTATATCTCCAAAAATTCTTTTATTCCTCCAATCACTTCAATTCACCCTCATAGCTCTAATAAAACCTCTCATTCGCAAAAACGGGCTAATTTCCCAATATTACAAAATTGCCATTACATAGAGAAATTTCTAAAGTCCTGTAAAGCCGGGCGTTACAACTAGCAATGTTTGAAAGACCAAAAAGGTCCATGTGAAGTAGTTGTAGAGGCTTGGAAGTTGTGACAACATTCTTTGAGGCAAAAGAGCTTTTGGTTTGCTTGCCCATTTGACAAGCATAACAAACTCTATCCTTCTCAAAGGATATTTTTGGAAGTCCTCTAACTAGATTATTCTTAGAAGTCTTAGCTAAGATATCCATACCTACATATCCTAATTTTCTATGCCAAGACTAATTATCATACAAAGAACTCACAGCAAAACATTTTTCATCAAAACATTCAATATTGTCTAAATCAATCGTGTACAGATTTTCTTCTCTATAGGCAACAAATAAAATTTTACTATTTGAGCTATTTTTAATTACACATGATTTTGACTCAAAAATAACTTTATATTCTTTATCACACAATTGACTAATGCTTAGCAAATTATGTTTTAAACCTTCAACTAATCAAACATTCTCAATTAGTAATTACACATGATTTTGACTCAAAATAACTTTATATTCTTTATCACACAATTGACTAATGCTTAGCAAATTATGTTTTAAACCTTCAACTAATAAACATTCTCTAGGGTTAGTGTCGATACCTATGTTACCAATGCCAACTATTTTCTCTTTTTGATTTCCGTCAAAAGTGACGTTTTCTTTCTTTTTGTTGACATAGGAAAACTTTAAAGAGTCCCCCGTCATATGTCTTGAGCATCTGCTATTAAGATATCATAAGTTCTTCACGGGAGAGCTCACAACCTACAAGAAAGATAATCACGTAACCTTCTTTGGTACCTAAATTTTTTGGGTCCTAGTGTTTGGTTTGGTTCCCTTAAGAACCCATTGTAACTTACCAAATGATTTAAGATTGTTAAATTTTAATGGACATACAAACGATTTATGGCCTACTTCATTACATGTATGACATGTGGATGGCTTGACGAAAAAGTTTTTGTATACTTTCTTTTTATTAAACTTTTCGTAATCAATTCCGGCCTTATCAAATGTTACTCTTTGATTTCCTAAGAGCATATTCAAGTTCTTGCTTCCATTAGTGAATTTTAAAATTATATCATTCAAACTATCATTTTTAGTCTTGAGTTCACTAATTTTCATTTCATGCAAGTTAATCTCCTTAGCATGTTTTTCAATCAAGTTTGCATTTTTCTTCTTTAATAAGTTATATTTAAACTTAAGCATGTCATATTGTTTAACTAAGTCATTGAAGGCATCAATTAGATCGCCATCATCATTATCACTATCACTAGAAAAATCACTAACCTCATTCTCTTTGGCCATGAAGCACAAGTTGGCCATTTCCTCGTCTTCGGAGGAGGTGTTGCTCTCGCTATCATCCCACGTTGCTTTCATGGCTCTCTTCTTGAACCGTTTAGAAGCTTTCTTAGCTTGAAGACATTCAGCCTTGATGTGTCCCAGCTTCCCGCACTCAAAGTAAGTGATCTGCTTTTCCTTTTGAGACTTGTCTCCCTTTGAGAATCTCCTACCTTGCATCCTCTTCTATTTGAGAAATTTGCTGAATTTTCTCATGATGAATTCAATCTCCTCATCATCCTCTTCTTGTTCGAACTCTTCATGTTTGCTCGACGAGGCCTTGAGAGCAATGTCTTTTCTTTTGGAGACTTCGTTTTCCATGAGATCTTCCTTCTCATTGGCTTTCATTGTTATCTCATATGTCACGAGAGAGCCATTGAGTTCTTCTAGCTTGAGAACCTTGAGATTCCTATCTTCTTGAATGGCTGTCACCTTGGGTTGTCATCCTCTCGATAGACACCTAAGAATCTTTCTTACTAATTTTTCATTTAGGTACATTCTACCAAGCACTTTCAAACTATTAGTAATGTTAGTAAAACGAGTAAACATTGAACTAATAGATTCATCCTTTTCCATAGAGACTAATTCATATTCGTGCACTAAAATACTCATTTTACTTTCTTTTACTTGATTTGTTTCTTCATGAGTTATTTCAAGTAAATGCCAAATCTCAAATGCACTATCATACCATTGTACTTTATTAAATTCATCTCTATTTAGAGCACAATACAAAGTGTTGATTGCCTTAACATTCAAAAACACATTAATCTTAAACTCATTTTAAGTTAACAGAAGACACATACTGGAGAATGCCGAGATAGGGAAATGACTTTTTTTAAGTGCGATCAAGCTAGACATTTTATCAAGGATTGCCCTAAAAATGGCCAGGATCAGCTAACATCAATTGCTTGAGTCTACACCATGACAAAAGAGGAAGCTGAAGAAAATGCAACTGTAGTAACATGTGTGCTTCTAATTTCTAGAGTACCTTCTTTCATATTAATTGATTCTGGGGCAACCCATTCTTTTATATCTCTTATGCATTCAAAGAAATTAGATAAGGTAACAGAACCTTTAGAGCATAAGTTGAAAGTAGCTACACCGTCAGGTACAATAATGCTCGTCGACTATATTATTTGGGTTGCAATGTTCATGTTGGAGATAGATAACTGGAAGCAGACCTGATCATTTCACAATACAAGATTACGACGTAATTCTCAGCATGGATTGGCCAACCATACACTATGCAACTATTGATTATCCCAAGAAGACTGTAAGATTTCAAATGCCTAAAGAGGAACCGTTCCTATTTCATGGCGATAAAAAGGGTTAGAGAATTCCAATTATATCAACTTTGCGAGCACAAAGGTTTTTAAACTCCAGATATGATGACCCGAATGGAAACATATAAGGGGGAACCACCCAGTGCTCCGCGAATCCTGAGTGGGACTTGGGCCGGAGGGTGACGTGCTAAGTTAAAACTCCACGGATCCCGGGTTGGACTTGGGCTGGAGGGTTCGGTCGTAGAAAGGGGGGTCGTCACAATCCCACATCGCTTGGGGAAGTATGTGGAAATGAAACATATGTAAAGAGACCCTCCCAACATGCTAAGACACGTTTTGGAGCACAATTAGCAACGGATCCCATAAGAACTCCGAAGTTAAAAGTGCTTCGGCGAGAGTAGTACCAGGTTGGGTGACCGACTGGGAAGTCCTCGCCAAAACAAAGCCGTGATGGGAGGATATTGGGCTGCAGCCCAATCCCCAGAGCGGACAATATCTTGCTGGGATAAGGGGTCGTTATAAATGGTATCAGAGCCTGTACCCAAGTAGAAATGTGGTCAACGAGGACGTTGGGCCCCCCAAAGGGGGGTGATTGTGATGACTCGAATGGACACGTATGAGGGGGAACCACCCAGTGCTCTGCGAATCCTAAGTGGGACTTGGGCTGGAGGGTGACGTGTTGGGTTAAAACTCCGCGGATCCTGAGTTGGACTTGGGTTGGAGGTTTCTATCGTAGAAAGGAGAGTCGTCACAATCCCACATCGCTTGGGGAAGTATGTGGAAATGAAACATATGTAAAGAGACCCTCCCAACATAGTAAGACACGTTTTGGAGCACAATTGGCAACAGATCCCATAAGAACTCTGAAGTTAAAAGTGCTTCAGCTAGAGTAGTACCAGGTTGGGTGACCGACTGAGAAGTCCTCGCCAAAACAAAGCTGTGAGGGGAGGATATTGGGCTGCGGCCCAATCCCCAGAGCGGACAATATCTTGCTGGAATAAGGGGTCGTTACACTAGATGTTTTGGATTCTTGGCAAACGTTGTGTGCACTAAAACCGATGAAGCAACTGCCTTAGATAAGGTACTGATTGTTCATAAATATCCAGATGTCTTCCCAAATGATTTAACAAGTTTGCCACTAACTAGAGATGTAGAATTCAGCATTGATATTATACTTGAAATGACACCAATCTCTAAGACCCCATAAAGAATGACGTCAATTGAATTAAAGGAACTGAAGGTTCAACTCGATGAGTTGCTAGAAAAATGATTTATTCGACCAAGATTTTTGCTGTAGGGAGCACCAGTATTATTCGTGAAGAAGAAATATGGATCTATGAAGATGTTCATTGATTATCGAGAACTGAATAAAGTCACCATAAAAAACAAGTACCCCTTTTCAAGAATCAACGACTTGTTTAATCAATTAAAGGGTGCTGGATGATGATGTACCCAAGACGACATTTCAGACGAGATATGACCACTATGAGTTTCGAATTATGCCATTCGAATTTAGTAATGCCTCGATTGCCTTTATGGATATAATGAATCGAATATTCAAGAAATTCTTAGATGAATTCATAATTGTTTTTTATCGACAATATTCTCATCTATTCAAAGAGTAAGTAAGAGCATGAAAGGCACCTACAAATTGTTTTATCGACTCTGAGGTGCGAAAAGTTATACACGAAGTTCTCCAAATGAGAATTCTGGATAAAAGAAGTAGGTTTTCTTGGTCACGTAATTACAAAGAAGGGTGTATTGGTAGACCAAGAAAAGATCGAAGCAGCTAGTAAGTGTCCGCAACCCAAAAATGTAGCAGAAGTATGAAGTTTTCTTGGTCTTGCGGGCTATTACAAGAGATTTGTAGAAGGATTCTCGAAACTAGCCACACCGTTCACCAGACTCACTAGGAAGGGTGCTAAGTATTTATGGATTGAAGAATGCTAGCAAAGCTTCTAAGAATTAAAGGAAAAGTTGATTTCAGTATCAATATTCACTATACTATCTGAAACAGAGAGGTTTGTGGTCTATAGTGATGCCTCAAAATATAGACTCGGATGTGTACTTATGTAAGAAAGAAAAGTAGTAGCCTATGCCTCTAAACAATTGAAAGATAACGAGAAGAATTACCCAACTCAATGATCTGGAGCTTGCAGCAGTTATATATGCACTTAAAATTTGGAGACACTTGGAGAAAGATGTGAGATTTACAAAGAGCTTGAAATATTTTCTAACACAAACAGACATGAATATGAGGCAGCGCAGATAGTTGGAATTAGTAAAGGATTATGATTGTAAAATTATATATCACTCTGGAAAGGAAAACGTAGTAGCCGACGCACTAAGTAGAAGAGTCTCTTCAAGTGTTTCAACACTAAGTCCATTTCTGGAAAAGTTAGCTGAAGAGATTCAAAAATTTGACATTGAGATAGTACATTCTAGATTGATTGAGAGATTATTTGCAATGACGTTACAGTCAAGCTTGCTCGAGCAAATTAAGAACAGACAACATGACAATATTTTTTTAAGTAAGATAAAAGATCAATTGATAGGTGAGAAGATATCATAATTTTCTATGTCGGAAGATGGAGTTATTAAATTTAAGAAAAGAAAGAGTATACCTGACGATACCGAATTGAAAGGAGTTATATTAAAAGAAGCACACTCAACTCCATACTCGGTACATGCTAGGGCAACAAAAATGTATCTAGATTTGAAGCAACATTATTGGTGGCGAGAATTGAAATTGAATGTGGCCAAATTTGTTGAAAGATATCTTACATGTCAACAAGTCAAAGCAGAACATCAACGACCTATTGGCATTGTACAACCGTTATTTGTACCTCAATGGAAATGGAAACATATCACGATGGATCTCATTGTTGGACTCCCATTGTCAATTAAAAGTTTTGACTCTATTTAGATGATAGTAGAAAGGCTAACAAAATCGGCACATTTTCTTTCCATATGGACTACCTTAAATATGGATTAATTGCCCAAATATATGTTATGAACATCATTAGACTTCACGGTACATGTATCTTTATAGTTTCGGATTGAGATATTCGTTTCACGTCAAAGTTCTAGAAAAGTTTACAGAAAGCAATGGGCACTCAGTTAAATTTCAGTACAGTTTTTCGCCTTCAAATGGATGGTCAGACAGAAAGAACGATTCAAACCTTAGAGGACATGTTGAGAGCTTGTGCTATCATTTTTCAAGGGAATTGATGTAAGAATTTGCCGCTGGTAGAGTTTTCCCATAATAATAGTTATCAGGCTTCAATTGGAATGACACCTTACGAAGCACTTTATGGTAGAAAGTGTAGATCACCACTTTATTGGGTTCACTAGGATGAGGTCAATAAATGTATTCTTGTTGGGCTTGATATTTTGAAACAAACTACTGAAATTGTTACTCTGATTCAAAAATTAATCTTTGCAGCCCAAAGTAGACAGAAAAATTATGCACATCAAAGAATGAGAAAATTAGAATTTGCCGAAGGTGATCAAGTATTTTTGAAAGTTTCTCCAATGAGAGGTGTGATGCAGTTTGGAAAGAAAGGAAAATTGAGCACAAGATACATAAGCTCATTTACAATTTCAACAAGAATTAGAGAAGGCTGCATTGGAACTCAGGAGGAGTTCTGTTCATCGACAAGGGAGCTTGTCACATTTGGATTCCGGGAGGAGTCATCAACAACAAGGGGATCTTGTTGCGTTTAGATCTCGGGAGGGATCGATCTCAAGTCAAAGGGAGCTCGCAAAAATAGATTTACTAGGAAGTTAGATAGAGGCGGCGACAAAGAAAAGATGGAGTCTTACTTTGTGTTAGACCTAGTGTCTTGTAACTTCGTGAACTCGTAAATTATTTTTAATTCTGGGTGTGGCGCCGCAGATGTAGGCAATCGTCGAACTGCGTTACCAACCTCCTGTCTCATTACTTTTCGCATTTTATTATTGTTCGTTATTGCACTTATCATCGGCGTCTCACGTCGTGTTCCACAACACTCTAAGACACCGTGTAAATAATCACGACCTTTCAATTGTATCAGAGCAAGTCACTTCTGTTTCTTAAGCGGGATTCGCGGGAATTGATCGTGTGTTATCGATGCAATGAACTCTATGAAAGAAGGAGGTCAACAATGCATCCACCTCTATTAGATGAAAGTAACTATGTCTATTGGAAGGCTCGGATGAGAGCATTTATCAAGGCTTTAGATGAGAAGGCTTGGAGATCCATTCTAACAGGATGGGATCCTCCCACCACCATTGATGAAATAGGTGTTATATCTCTTAAATCCGAAGAAAGTTGGTCCATGACGGAAGATGCTTTGGCAAACAGTAATTCAAAGGCACTTAATGCTATTTTCAATAAGGTAGATCCTATTCAGTTCAGACTTATTTTCACTTGTGAATCAGCAAAAAGAGCTTGGGAGATTCTCCAAACCACTTATGAAGAAATATCGGCAGTAAAGTTATCAAAAATGCAAATGCTCACTACCAAATTTGAGAGTCTAAAAATCCATGAAAATGAGAGTATTGTCGAGTTCAATGCAAAACTATATGACATCGCCAATGAGGCATTTGCTCTTGGTGAGACTTTCTCCAAAGAACGATTGGTAAAGAAAATTTTGCGATCTCTTCCTCAACAATTTGCCTATAAAGTTACTGCTATTGAAGAAGCAAAAGATGTCTCCAAAATGAAGATTGAAGAACTAATGGGATCTCTTAGAACATTTGAGATGAAACTTGGAATGGACATGGAAGCAAAGAAAGTAAAAGGCGTAGCACTAAAGGCGGAGACACAAAATTTGAATGATTATGATGAAAATGACCTAGAAGAATCCCTAGCGCTACTATCAAAGAATTTTATCCGAGTTATGAAGAAATTTGGGAGAAATAATCGTGGTGTCAGACTCAATGTTAGTAACTCCAAAACTAGCTCCTCAAGTAACAAAAAGTACAGGGAAGAAAATCATGCGTCTGATCAACCTCCCAAAAAACAGAAGAATTCAATGCAGAGAGTGTGAAAGTTTTGGGCATATTCAAGCTGAATGCGCCAATACTTTGAAGAAAAAGAAAAACTCTCTCAACACGACTTGGAGTGATAATGAGTCAAAAAAAGAAGATGAATTTCAGAACAACCATGTCGGATTTGTTGTTAAAGCTGAACATACAGAAAGTGGGAGTGTTACTCAGGATTTTGAAGACGATATATCAACCTTTAGTGATGAAGATGAGGAGGAAGCCACAAAAGAAGATCTTATCGTGGAATACAAGATTCTCCATGAAAAATGAATCGAACTTGTTAAAGTGAATCAGCAGCTACGTATTCAAATTTGAAGTTTGAGAGATGAAAAGATAAATCTTAAAAATAATGTTATCGAGTTGAAAGCAAAATGAAAGACAAGTCAGAATGAAGTTAAAGATCTATCCAACGAGCTAAAAAATATTTAATTTATTTCTAAAATTTAATAAGAGGGTTGTTTTGATGGTTTTTATTTTATACTAATTTTTAATTATTCATGAAATATTGTGGGTGGCCTTTTTGTCGTTGAAGATCATATGCTTGCTTGCTTAAAAAGAGAGTTTATTAATAAATAAACACTAAAAATGATTTGTTGGAACATTAATATTGAATCAAAGATGTGAATCTTGTTTGATTATTTGAAAAATATTGGTGGTGTTTTTGAAATTCATAAACTACTACTTGAAGCTCCTCATCTTATCATAATCTTCAAGGTTTTCTAGTCCTACTCTAATTCACTCTCTTAATTCCTATAAATTAAGGCAAACTTTTTTGGATACATCAAAGAGTTCTCTGGAGCCACTGCAATGGACGCCACTACGTCAGAGGGATTGCCATTGATGATCGAACCTATCTCAAGTTTTGCTCCACCACCGGAACTCTTCGCCCGTCAATTGTACGATTCACACCCGAGCCTCCCTCCGAAGAAGAGATTCCGAGGACTGTCTACCCTCTTTGACCAGAAGCCGGAATCGAAGAAGAAGAGGAAGCCAAAGCCATCGCCATCGCCATCAGAGGAGACCAAGTACAAGAAGAAGCCGCTCATCGGGGAAGAGCGGCCGATGGCGGAAGCATTGGCGGAGAAGATAAGAGGAATGAGTGGGGAGAGGGTGCAATTAGTTATACAAAAGCAGCTTCGTAAAACTGATATCTCCACTGCACACTCTCGCCTCTCCATTCCCAGCACCAAAACAAAAACAAAATAGAATTTCTCTCCGAAACCGAGAAGGAGATTCTCAGTCAACACGTGCCGGATACGAAAACCATGAGAGGAATGGAGGTTTTGGTGATCGACCCGCGGCTAGAAGAACTGAAGCTATGTCTGAAAAGGTGGAAGATGAGGAACAACTTCATCTGTAATTTGACAGAAAACTGGAATACTTTAGTGAAGGAGAATACGCTGGAGGCCGGGAGGAGAGAGGAAGAAGAGGGCTTTCTGATCTTTGCTTTGCTTTGGTGAAGCTTGAGCAGGATAACAATGCCGGCGCTGCTGTTAACGATTCAAGCACCAGTACGATCACTGCCCGCCACTCTTTTGTTAATGTATCTACTGTTCATGGTTTCTCCTAGTTCGGGTTGTACTTCTTAGTTACTTTCTATCTCATTTGTTTCTTATCGATATACATGTAAACGTCTATCAGATGAACATACAGAACACAGAAATCGTTTTCATTTTGCAGACATTTTCTCTCTCTCTCTCTCTTTTCTGCCATTACCGTCGGATTCTTCCTCCTCCTCTGGATTTCAGCCGCTTCAAGATCTTCGACCTTTCAGAAGTTCAACGTCTTGGACTAGATAGAAACATTTTCTGGTTAATGGAGTTTTCTATTTCTGTTCAAATATATTTTCAATTATTTTTTCAGAAAATATAGAGAATAAATCAATTATTTACATTTAAAAATGATTTGAATGTGGAGATTAACATCAAAAATAATTTTTACTGCTCTTCCTCTGCTACTGATTCGGACGATAGGGTTTCCCAGCAAAATCGACGAAGAAGAAGATTAAAAACGAGCAAAGCTTTTTTAATTATTTATATTTGATAAATAATTAAAAATAATAAAAGTATAATTAACAATATGGATCAGGGCTCTCTCTCTCTCTCTCTCTCTCTCTCTCTCTCTCTCTCTCTCTCTCTCTCTCTCTCTCTCTCTCTCTCTCTCTCTCTCTCTCTCTCTCTCTCTCTCTCTCTCTCTCTCTCTCTCTCTCTCTCTCTCTCTCTCTCTCTCTCTCTCTCTCTCTCTCTCTCTCTCTCTCTCTCTCTCTCTCTCTCTCTCTCTCTCTCTCTCTCTCTCTCTCTCTCTCTCTCTCTCTCTCTCTCTCTCTCTCTCTCTCTCTCTCTCTCTCTCTCTCTCTCTCTCTCTCTCTCTCTCTCTCTCTCTCTCTCTCTCTCTCTCTCTCTCTCTCTCTCTCTCTCTCTCTCTCTCTCTCTCTCTCTCTCTCTCTCTCTCTCTCTCTCTCTCTCTCTCTCTCTCTCTCTCTCTCTCTCTCTCTCTCTCTCTCTCTCTCTCTCTCTCTCTCTCTCTCTCTCTCTCTCTCTCTCTCTCTCTCTCTCTCTCTCTCTCTCTCTCTCTCTCTCTCTCTCTCTCTTTATTGAAATAGCGATTTTATTTTTAAGAATTGATATATTTTGAGTACATCTGAGTACATCTGAGGTACCTTAATTAAATAGTTGGCCGAATATTATAAATTAGGGAAAATCTAAAATGTACTACTTTTAAACTTTAGTCGAAATTACCATTATTTAGGTATGGGCTAAATCAAAATAATTATGACCTATAGAGTTAACTATAGGTCATAATATAAATTGCTTAGAGTTTATAAGTTATTTAGCCTCTTTGTTTACTCCTAAGTTCAAAAATAGTTTATTTTACTTTTTAAAAAAATAGTTAGGAATTGAATTGAAAAATCCTAATAGTTCAGGGGTCGAATTGTCAAAAAAATAGTTCGGGGACTGAATTGAAAAACCCTAATAGTTTGGGAGCCGAATTGTCGAAAAAATTAGTTCAGGGACTGAATTGCAAAACCCTAATAGTTCGGGAGCAAAATTGTCGAAAAAAATAGTTCAGGGACTGAATTGAAGAACTCTAATAGTTCGAACACTGAATTGTCGAAAAAAATAGTTCGATGACTGATTTGAAAAATTCTAATAGTTCGGGGGCCGAAATGTCGAAAAAAATAGTTCGGGGACTAAATTGAAAAATTCTAATAGTTCGGGGGTCAAATTGTCGAAAAAAGTAGTTCGGGGACTGAATTGAAGAACCCTAATAGTTTGGTGGCCGAATTGTCGAAAAAAATATTTCGGGGACTAAAATAAAGAACCCTAATAGTTCGGGGGCCGAGTTGTCGAAAAAAATAGTTCGGGTACCAAATTGAAAAACCCTAAAAATTTGGTGGTCGATGTAACGATCCTTTTTCCCAGCAAGATATTGTCTGATCTGGGGATTGGGCCGTACCCCAATATCCTCCCCCCACGGCTTTGTTTGGCGAGAACTTCCCAGTCGGTCACCTAACCTGGAATTGCTCTCGCCGAAGCACTTTTAATTTCGGAGTTCTTATGGGATCCGTTGCCAATTGTGCTCCAAAACGCGTCTTGCTATGTTGGGAGGGTCTCTTTATATATGTTTCATTTTCACATACTTCCCCAAGCGATGTGGGATTGTGACGACCCCCCTTTCACGACCAGTCACCTTCCGGTTCGCCCGCACGGACATACCGCCATCCGGGTTCCGGTTCGTGCAGTCATCGTACACATACTTACACATCCGGGTCATCACAGTCGAAATGTCAAAAAAAATAGTTCGGAGACTGAATTGAAAAATCCTAATAGTTCGGAGGTCGAATTGTCGAAAAAAATAATTCGGGGACTGAATTGAAGAACCCTAATAGTTTGGGGGCCGAATTGTTAAAAAAAATTATTCGAGAACTGTTCAAATAATGATTTTTCATAAGAGAAGAAATACATGATTAGTCTTATTATAACCTTATAGTTTTAATAAGACTAATCATGTATTTCTTAAAAAAATACATGATTAGTTTGTTAAAATAGTTGGGTGATCTTGGGCCTTCTCAAGATCACCCAACTATTTTAATCAAGTTTGGTCATGCAACATGTTATTTCAATAGTTTAAAAAAACTTTAATAGTTCCTTCATGCAACATTTGTTCCAATCAAAATATTACGTAAGTTGAGATACCCTATAATTATTGATATGTTCTAAGGATTATAACTTTACAAATACATGTTCAATATAACATGTATTTGTAAAGTTAATATTGTTGCAAATGGAAAGTAACTATTTTTTTTGAATATTGTGTACTAGTTGACTATAATTTCTTTCGTTGATCCACAATCGTTTTTAAAATTGTAATGGATTAGTAACATGTAAATTATTATTACATATTACTCTTTTTTGTATAAATACTGAATCACAATCAATTAACGTACCTCTTTTCTAAATAAATATAATCTGAACCATAAGTAGAGTGATGGATCTTGTCTAAATATGTAAAAATCAAGGGCTAAAAATAGTTCTTACACCTTTCGTTGGTGTAAGAACTATTTATATTAGTTATCAATATAAAAGAGGTTTATGAAAATTATAAACCTCTATTTGTTAGTTAACATATCTAATATGACTATTTTTAATTTTGAATAACGTTTTATTGAAATAGTGATTTTATTTGTAACCCTAATTAAATTGACTTGTAAAATTAAAAAAAATCGTTACATGATGAAGCATGAAACCACAAGGAGAAAGTTTATTGTTTTAGAGAGAAGTTATGTGTGTTTTTTCCTCTAGAAAATTACATAAGTCTGGTTGAAATAGAACTTAAAACAATACTTAAAACAATACAAATTTTATTTAATTTTGCATAGACATTCAAAGAAATTATGTCTAGGCTTGTCAACTAGATTAATAATTATTCAAGATTACGTATGTATCTGTTTGTCCACTTTAAAATAATTTGTATTTGAAGATTATTCCTAAACAAAGTTGGATTCTTTTGAATGAATATCACAAATCTTGTTTTATTTGCTTGGAAAATATTGATGGTGTTTTTTGAATTTTATAAACTAAGGTAGTTAAATCTTCTTTCCTAGTCCTACTAAAATTCATATTCCTCAAAGTTTATAAATAAAAGCAAAGGGTAGAAGATTTTGTAATTTGTTTGATCCAAGGGTTTGCATAAAGTTTTTGGAGCAACTGCAGTGGAAGATAATCCATCAAAAAAATTACTATTGTTGGCCTACTTGCCGGATATGCCCAAAAAGAAAAGAACTCCTCGAGAGATGGAAAGTTCAATGGTTGAGTCGCCACTAGACTGTCAATCGCAGGATTCGAACCAGAAGACGAAGAAGACAAGGGGGAAGAGGAAGCCAATGCCGAAACCGCCTATCCTAAAGTTGCATGCCATGTCGGACGTACTGAGGAGGAAGATCGGAGAAATGGGTGGAGGGAGAATCATATTGGGTATACAAAAACAACTTTCCTACACCGATGTCCGCAGCGTAAACTCCCGCTTATCCATTCCCCGCAACCAACTAATATTTGAATTTCTCTCCAAAGACGAGGAGATGGCTCTCGATGGATACGTGGAGAATAGCAAAAAGAAGATAGGAATCAACGCTCTGGTGATAGACCCACGTATGGAAGAGATGGAGCTCAGCTTTAAAAAATGGGAGATGGACAAAGCATCCGTCTTCAATATGATCCACAACTGGAACCGCTTAGTCAAAGAGAATGGGTTGGAGGCGGGAGACACGATTCAGGTGTGGTCGTTTCGAAACGAGCAGAGAAGAGTAACAAAAGGGTCCGACCTGTGCTTTGCCTTGGTGAAGTTGGAGGAGGAAGGAGGTGACAACAATGGCGGTGCTGAGGCTGACGCTGCAATTGCAGTGTAGACGCAGTCGCCATGCAAGAACAAGAGCTGTTGACATGTTTTTATTTTTATTTTTATGTCTACCAAGTTGTAAAGATTTAGTTGATCAAGTTTTAGTTTCAATTAATATTTGAATTCAAACTTCAATCCTTTCCTATCTGAGTTTCAATTACTTTTATTGTATAATGTTTACATTTTGGGTAGTGTATATTTTTATTATTTGCTGTAATAAATTAATTATATTTCCTTTATGTTTTTTATCTTGTTTAAGATACACATTCTATCAAATAAATTTAAAAATTTCATAAATTTAATAGATCTGGTTAGTCTATTCATAAATTTTCATAAATTTTTCTCTCATTTACTCATGATTGAGTTATATTATCTCGAATTTTAGAAACTTATTCGTCAATAGCTCATTGTTGGTATATTTCTACACGACGCAAAGAAAGAATGGTTCACCGGGCCAAAAGGTGATGCCTCTAGTGGTGAGCACATGTCGGTTTGGTCTATTTACATCCGCTTCAGTTTCAAAAAAATTTAATTTTTTTTTTAATTTGATTATATTTTTTTGTTGCTTTTGGGCTGAATTTTTGGAATATGGGTCGGGTTTGAGGCTGAACTTGGGGTATGAATCGCCTTTTTCAGATTTTGGATGGGGTTTTAATTATTTTTGGGTTGAATTTTTTTACCTGTTTTCAGTTAGTTTTTCAAAGTTTTGACCACAAAAAGCAAACTACACTGGTTGGTTAAACTCATGAGTACGGGCCGATTTCGCTCACTTCTAAATGCCTCCATGAGCAAGTTGTCATCCTCCTATGAGTTTAGCCAATTGCTAGATAATTGAGGAGGAACCTAGATTAGAAAGTGGGAAAAGGTTTGTGGTAGAAGAAGGTAGAGAATGATAATCTTAGCAAGTAAGAAGTCAATAAGGTGATAAAACTAACAATAGTGACTAAGAACATACTACTTCCTGTTGCATATTTCTAGTTGTGTAATTAGTATAATTTTAGGCACAAATGTTGTTTTAAAGTGAACTTAAAACAATACAAATTTTAGTTGTTCTATTTAATTTTGCATAGACTTTCAAAGAAATTATGTCTAGGCTTGTCAAATAGATTAATTATTATTTAAGATTAATTTGTATTTGGTGATTATACCTAAACAAAGTTGAATTTTTTTTAATGACTATCAAAAATCTTGTTTTATTTGCCTGGGAAATATTGATGGTGTTTTTTTAATTTTATAAACTAAGGTAGTTAAATCTTCTTTCCTAATCCTACTAAAATCATTGTTTCTCAAAGCTTGTAAATGAAGGCCAAGGGACGAAGATTTTGTAGTTTGTTTGACCCAAGAATTTGCATAAAATTTTTGGAGCAGTAGAAATGGAGGATCATCCATCAAAAATATTATTACTGTTGGCCTACTTGCCGAAGATACCAAAAAAGAAAAGAACTCCGCGAGAGATAGTCGTTGAGATGGAAACTTCAATGGTTGAGTCGCCATTAGATTGTCAATCGCAAGATTCGAACCAGAAGACGAAGAAGACAAGGGGGAAGAGGAAGCCAATGCTGAAACCGCCTATCCTAAAGTTGCATGCCATGTCAGACATACTGAGGAGGAAGATCGGAGAAATGGGTGGAAGGAGAATCATATTGGGTATACAAAAACAACTTTCCTACACCGATGTCAACTGCGTAAACTCCTGCTTATCCATTCCCCTTAACCAACTAATATTTGAATTTCTCTCCAAAGACGAGGAGATGGCTCTCGATGGATACGTGGAGCATAGAAAAAAAAGGCAGGAATCAACGCTATGGTGATAGACCCACGTATGGAAGCGATGGAGCTCAGCTTTAAAAAATTGGAGATGGACAAAGCCTGCCTCTTCAATATGATCCACAACTGGAACCGCTTAGTTAAAGAGAATGGGTTGGAGGCGTGAGACACGATTCAGGTGTGGTCGTTTCAAAATGAGCAGAGAAGAGTAATAGAAGGTTTAGCCATGCAACACAATCAACAAAAAATAAACTTCTACCATGGGAATGGGCTGGATCTAAGCGACCAATGACCAAATGATACTACTAGTGGAGCTTCCAAGTTTATTAAAAGAGAGCCAGTGAACCAGACAACTTTGCCTAGTGTGATGACCCGGATGTGTAAGTATTTGTACGATAGCTGCACGAACCGGAACCCGGATGGCGGTACGTCCGCGCGGGCGAACCGTAAGGTGACAGGTCGTAATGAGGGGGTCGTCACAATCCCACATCGCTTGGGGAAGTATAAAGAAATGAAACATATGTAAAAGAGACCCTCCCAACATAGCAAGACATGTTTTGGAGCACAAGTGACGACGGATCCCATAAGAACTCCAAAGTTAAAAGTGCTTCGGTGAGAGCAATTCCATGTTGGGTGACCTTCCGGGAAGTTCTTGCCAAACAAAGCCGTGAGGGGAGGATATTAGGCTACGGCCCAATCCCCAGAGCGGACAATATCTTGCTGGGATGAGGGGTCGTTACAAATGGTATCAGAGTCTGTACCCAACCAGAATTATGGCCAACGAGGACGTTAGGCCCCCGAGGGGGGGTGATTGTGATGACCCGGATGTGTAAGTATTTGTACGATGGCTGCACGAACCGGAACCCCGATGGCGGTACGTCCGCGAGGGCGAACCGGAAGGTGACAGGTCGTAATGAGGGGGTCGTCACAATCCGACATCGCTTGGAGAAGTATATGGAAATGAAACATATGTAAAAGAGACCCTCCCAACATAGCAATACGCGTTTTGGAGCACAATTGGCGACGGATCCCATAAGAACTCCGAATGTAACGACCCCGGCCAGGAGCCGTCACGTATTCATAATCTTTCATTAATCGTTCGCTTGACTTTTACTATTATTACATCTTCTCTAACTCTCGACAGACATTCACATTTGCATAATACATATTTTGTTTTAAAACTGGAAACAGAGACGTAGAACCATCAAGGAAGACGAATCCTCTCGTGCACGATTTCCTACACCTCGTCGGCTCTAACTCTCACAGAGTCAAGCGACTAGGCTCGTCATACACGTTTCTTGACAACATTCGGGCAAGGAAGGAATGCCCTCATCTCTCTTAACATGATTCTACTCGGGTTTGCATGGTTGCATGTGTTGACAATCTACAGAGATTTCATCGTCCGGTCATCACGTGTATTGCGCGTGACTCGCTTAAACACCACCGCCTAAAAGGAGACATCTTCCGGTGGCACGTGGGCCTCGCGTGCTCAATTAAAACATCATCCGGTGACATCCACCGGCACATCCACCGGTCAACTAACGACCAGATAACTTTACAACTTCCGGTGACGCAGCCAACATCCACCGGTCGCTAAACGACAAAACCACATTCGACATCTCCCGTGCCGAAATATCTGGCTGGGATGAGGGGTCGTTACATCTACCATACCAACATGTCCCCACTTGCAAGAAGATGTAGGATCGTTTTTACCTAAGAGAGAGAGAGGGAGGGAGGGGGGGTGAATTAGGTTTTCGTTTCCTATAATTCTTAATAATTGTGATCACTATCAAATTGATTGTATGCTCTTAATTGTATAACCTGAATGAATTCAAGTTGAATTGATAAGATAAATTTAATCAATAGCAAGTAAAGAGATAAGGGAAAAGAGAAATGACACTGAAATTGTTTACGCAGTTCGGCCAACTTTGCCTACCTCCGCGCTCCAAGGACTCCTCTTGAAGATTCTTTCATTCTCTTCCGAGAGAATCTTTGATTGAACTTCACGGGCGTCAATCAACTGCCTTTACACATTTGATTGATCTTCACGGGCACTAATCAACTGCCTTTACACTTCTCTCTTAGGGATATACCCTTTCTCAATGTTTTTAATACAAAAAGATTTTTGAAACTCAAGCAACACTCTGTTAACAGATAAAATCTCAAGTGAGTAGAATGAGAGATGAATGAATTAAAGTTCAAGCTTTTTGAATCGTTGAGAGATATTTCACGTTTTTTTGTTGTTGCTGCCTTCTTTCTTCAATTATTCAATTTATAGTACTCTTTGAATGTTGTTACTAGTGGTCGACCTGTCTTAAAATCGGTTGACAATTTGTTACCATTGAACGTAGATAGAGTTGATAAGATAAATTTAATCAATAGCAAGTAAAGAGTTAAGGGAAAAGATAAATGACACTGAAATTGTTTACGCAGTTCGGCCAACTTTGCCTACGTCTACGCTCCAATGACTCTCCTTTGAAGATTCTTTCATTCTCTTCCGAGAGAATCTTTGATTGAACTTCACGAGCGTCAATCAACTGCCTTTACACTTTTGATTGATCTTCATGGGCGTCAATTAACTGCATTTACACTTCTCTCTTAGGGATATACCCTTTCTCAATGTTTTTAGTACAAAAAGATTTTTGAAACTCAAGCAACACTCTCTTAACAGATAAAATCTCAAGTGAGTAGAATGAGAAATGAATGAATTGAAGTTCAAGCTTTTTGAATCATTGAGAGATATTTCACGTTCTTTTTGTTGTTGTTGTTGCCTTCTTTCTTCAATTATTCAATTTATAGTACTCTTTGAATTTTGTTACCAGTGGTCGACCTGTCTTAAAATCGATATATACTTTGTTACCATTGAGCATAGATAGAAGACTATTGTAACCAATGCCAGTCGACACCTTTGAGCATCGATCGACACTTTGTTACCGTTGGTTTTAGATGATAGCCGTTGAAATATGTTCCGATTGATTTCTTCTATAGTGTGGTCGACACTTTAATCTTCTCTGTATTCATTGGTTGACACTTGTAAATTCCGGTCAACACTTGAATCGGCTCTGTTTGCACCGGTCGATTCTTGGGGTCGATAACTGTATATCCCGGTCGACACTTGTTTCTTTTCTATTCCCATCGGTCGACACCTGTATATCCCGGTCGACACATGTTTCTTCTCTGTTTCCATCGGTCAATCCTCGTGGTCGACACTTCAATCTTCTCTGTATTCAACGGTCGACACTTATACATTCCGGTCAACACTTGAAGCACTCTGAAATGATTTTTCTTCCTTTTGACTATCACACACTTAATAAACCTCATTAGTACTAAATACCCTTCTTCAAGGGCATTGTCAATTAAGGTACTTGCAAAATCATTCATTTCTTAAGTTAATCAATTTATCAAATATCATCATCAAAACCATGTTACCGTTAAACACATTTTAATTAAACATCATCAAAAACACATTAATCTTAAACTTATTTTAAGTTAACAATCTTCCCCTTTTTGATGATGACAAATTATAAATTGATTTCACACTCCCTCATACTTATCTCAAATAAATCTCCCCCACAATATATGCACTAAATAGATTTGCTACTTTTCAATTATCTCTCCCTCTTTGACATTATCAAAAAATAAATACTTCACAGTCAACTAGCATAAAACATTATATCATTGCGCAAGTCATTCAACACAAATGAGATAGTATTTCAAATATTTCAAAAAATAGTCCAAACACAAATATAGATAAGTACCAGAAAAAAATAAGTACCAATATCCAACTATTACAGACAATAAACCAATATAAATTCAAACTAAGACACTCGCAATATAAGAGAATCACAATAAAAAAAATATCACTCGGATGGAGGGACACTGGGATTAGCTGTAGGATTGGCTCGAGAATCATATTCATCATCCTAATAATCTTGAAGATAGTCAAGATGCTCATGAATTTCGATGAACTCTTGACGTTGGTCAGCTTCCATCCAATCAAGAAGAGTGAGAATCAAGTTATGAAGGGATTCAATACCGGTGCCTATGTTGGCTACACTTACCTCCAAATTGTTGAACATTTCCTCAATATTAGAGGAGCTCCCTCTAGTGGCATTGAAGTGAGGTTCTGAAGTTTGTTCTGACTCGTGACCACCCTCATCCACTTCCATGTGAGATTGTTCAGCTCAAGCACCAGCTTGGTCTCCCTTAAAGACCCAATAACCTTCATCATTGAGCCCAAACTCCATCCGAGCTAGAGTGGATGAGGTATAGGTGTCGGTTTTCTTTAGAGGCAATGGGGTTTCAGACTTTGGAATTTGTACCTCATTCTTCTCAAAAATCTTCAATAAAAGAATATTAAAGGGTAGGGATTTTGCGGCGTTGTTGAAGACTTGAATCATCCGTTTCAAAATGATGTATCCCACATTGAATGGTTCTTCTCAATAGATTTTATATAGAACATAGAGATTCATCCTACTAATGTGACCTTTGTGTCCATCTCTTGGTAAGAGATTGTACATGATCATATGGTGGATGAGTCTTGCACGCACGTTCAAGTCCTTATCCTTTGGCTTCATTGGAGGGATCGATTTAGATCCTTAACAATTATCCTTAAAAAATCAGTCCCTTCACTGGTGCCCATAAAGTCAGGATCCTTAGCTGCCTCATAATAATTTTCAGCCTCATTGTTAAATTCACATTCTAAAATAGTATTTAGTGAACGTGAGGTTATCTCTATGTATTTTCTATACACATAACTAACAATTTTAAGAGGCCTCAGAGATTGTTCTAAATTTGTATAGAACATTCTCACTGGAGTTTCAAAGTAAGGGACATCACAATCGAACAAATCATATAATCCCAAAGCCTCCAATGGCTGTACCAAATTTAAACTATATAATTCTTGGAATTCCACTCTTCTACTTAAAAATAGGGGCTTGAACTGAAAATCATCTTCATACCTCTTCAAACAGTCAGAATTTTTGAAGAAAGGAGAAGGCCACATAGATTGATAGTCTATTTTGGTCGCTGGAGTAGGGTTCTTTTATCTCCTCTTGCGAACGACGAGTTTGCTGCGAGAGGATGATTCCACTGGAGGTTTAGAGGGAAGAGAGGAGATGATTATTAGAAGAAAATAGGCGTAGATTTGGAATGAAACGAAAATCACCGAAGAGAATCGAGAGAGAGGTCGCGTAGTTAGGGTTTCAAACGACACTTTCTTCATAAAATAAATAAAATAGATTGCTGAGCTGTCAACCGGTCTCAGTACCATGACACGGGGCTACCCAAAAAGGGAATCCGTGTTAAACCCACAAAATACAAACAACATACTCGGTGTGTGTAAGATGAATATGACCGACAACATAATGAATAAGCGAACGAAAAATGTAAGAAAAACGAAGTGAATAATGTGTGTGAAATGAAGAAAATGGAAGAAAAAGAAGATGTAAACCCTTTGGCGGCCCTGAAAGCTATCTTACATGAGGCTTCAGGGGACAAGTTTTCTCGTAGGAATAACTACCACCGTAGGGCACCGGTTTGGCTCCCACTTAGTTCGATCTTCCAAGGAAGAATGGAGGTGGGAAGCAATACTTACTAACTCTAGCAACCTTAAGCTAGTTAGTAAGGGAGTCCTCTACTCCTATCACGGATTTAGAAATCTGTGGCTTACCTTTCCGATGAAGGTAAGAGGCCAATGTGACTCCTGTATTAGCAATGTGGCAAAAGATTTTTTAGATATTACAAGAGGGATGCTATATATAAACCTAGGGTTAATTAAGGTTTCCATACAAGGTGGGGGGGAATGTGGGTTGTTGGATGATATAATAGATGGAGGGCCAATATGAATCCAAGTGGTGCCACTCCATGTGGGTCGCAACCAAGATGATCCCATGGTGGAATTTTGCCAAGTCATTCCACCTTAGGACTCCTCTACTTGGGCTTGCTTAGATGAATCTTCAAGTTTTAGGTCTTCTTTGGGCGTTTTCTCCTTGGGCCGAAGTGGAAGTAGGTTGCTTCAAAATGTGCATGGTAGAATGGGCCTCCTAGAGTGGGCCAAGTCCAAGTCTCCATATGATGCCTCCAAGTGCTCCAAATGCTCCAAGTGCTCCTCCATGTGATGACTCCCAAAGGTACCAAGTAGTAACCCAAAATGGGCCATGTGATGGTCCCCCAAAGTGAGGGCCAAGAATGGTCAACCCGAATCAAGCCACCATACGTGACTAAGTCTAAGTAGTGTATCTAAAACATAAATTAATGGCCTAGAGTTTGCCAAATACAAATAACGAGAGAAAAAAAAAAGAAAATTACAGAGGTGTCCTCCGGAAGAAAAATTCTTGCTTCTGCTACTCCAGCTGGTGCTCTAAGGGTTTTCTTCATTTGGTTCAAGCTTTCCAAAGGCATCCACGTAGCAACAATGTCTCTCGAACCAAGATTCCATGTGCCATCAACACCTACAAAAAAAAAAACACGTAATAACTAAGGAGAATAAATAAAGTTTGGGCCTTTATCGGGTTTTCAAGTGATTGGGCCCCTAGGCATGTCATCCTCTCCGGGTGATTTGAGGATTTGATCTCAATTCCTATGATTGACTTCTTTTCGGTGATGTCCTCTCCCAAATTTGTACCAAGGTCTCAATAAACTCTCTAAGCGTTTGAATTTGAATATGATAAAAGTGTAGCCCTCCATTAGGGTATATAGTTGAAATCCTTTCAACCACTAATAGTTTTCTTGATATGGTAGTTGGGTGGTCTTGCCAAAAAGTTCTTTGGTAAAGGTGAGAGGATTGAATCCTTAAACTACTTCAAAAAGCGTTTGCTGGATGGTGGAGTGAAGGTTTCGAAGGTAGCAGGATTCTAAATGTGATAGCATGATGTCCTCATTATACTCTTTTATCCAAAGAATTAGTCCTTTTAAAATTTCGACCACAAATGTAGGCTCAACATGATCGTAATCTCTACTCCGTTTTATCCTAAAAAAAACCAAGTGATTAAATGATCGGAGGGTGGATATCTTGTGGCTACCAAATCAACTAACTCCTTTTCCTTAGTACGATGGTAAAATTTGTAACGTCCAAATGAGAATGTTAGTTGTTTGGCTAGTTCACCTAATTGCAAGATAGGGAATTGGATGAATACACTAGGTGTATTTATTCTATAGTCTTGAGTCGGTCCACTTTGGCTACTAGCGTCATAAAATATAGGTTCTAAGACATATGCTAATTTCTTCAAAAATCCTTTAGAAAATGTGGAAATCTCCAAAAATTAGCTTAGAGTTGAATTGAGCATATAATCTTCAAATGGGATAGAAAAAGATGGACCAATGATCATATTACAAATCCCAAAGATGCTCTCTTCACTTAAATCCTTCTTTTGGTATAGGGATGTTTGGGATTCCAAGATAAGGGGTGGTTCCACTTGAGTTTGTGGCAAACTTAATAATGGATCTTCATCCTTAAGGGTTAGGGTAGAAAAATCATTATTTAACTCCAAATTATAAACTTTCTTTACTTGACAGGTATATGCCATGTTGTCACTTCTTTCAAGGGGTAGGGTTCCTTTTGACCATTCAAGTTTGATGGCTCTTCACCCTATATGAGTTGCGGTTCTAAGAGTTCATCCTCTTGAGAGGAAATCTCTTCATAATCTCCTCCTATCAACTCACAATTTTCTTCTTCTTTTTGTTCACAAGAATTTAAATAAGTTTTCAAGGAGTTAATTCTACAATCTAAATGTTCTTCTTGTGACACTTCTTCTTTTTGACTTACTTCTTCGACCTTTTGTCTATCAAAGCCAAATAGGAAAACTTCTTTTGGACAAAAGATTTCTTTTAATTGTTCATCAATCTCAAAATTTTAATGAGGTCGTCTCCAACTCTTTCTTCATCCACTTGATTGTCTATTACAACAAGTGGACCTTCTTCAGGATAGCAAATCTCTTCTTCTATCTCCGCTTCACTTAATTTATGGGATTCCTCTATAGTCTCTTCATCCTCATCATCACTTAGGAATTCTTCACTAATTTCATTAGGCTTTTGGGGCATAGGAGGTAATGGTCTAGGGATAGTTAGTGATTTTGTAATTTTCTTCAAAGATTCTTTTACCTCTTTGTCCAAAAATTGGCTAACAACTTCTAGTTTATGTATATATAAACTTATCTAGTTGTCTTACACACCTATCATCAATCGGTTTGGAAGGTAAAATTGGTTGATGATTGATTCTATTCCTTAACCTCATTTTATTCTTTAGGTTTTCTCCATAAGTGGATGGATAATTATGACTATATTGATTCTTAAAATTGGAAGAGTTAATATAATACATTGAGTGGTCTGCCTTAATCATTTTATCTTTTATTGCAGGAACATTTCTTTTTATCCCAGAATAGCTCAATTGATATCTATTGTCATAAGTTTTTAGATATGATTGGTCATGGATGTTCTTATCCCTGTAATCGACAAATAGACTATGGTTGAGTTCATAAAAATCAAATTCTCTCCGGATAATTCTCCTCCTAGTGTTCACCATTTTGTTGATAATGAATGCTTAAAGTAGTGTAGGACTTTATGGCTACTTAAAGAAATTTGCGAACTTTAAGTCTTGGGTATTTTGAAAGGAAATTTGAATTTTTAATTTTTAATTTAAATTTAAGTTACTTTAATTAATATTATTATTTTTAAATTAAAGTTGATTACTTTAAAAGAGATTAGGGATATAATTATCTAATTAAGATGTTAGGAATGATTAATTAAACTAAAAAGCAATAAAAAAAATCTAGAAATTAAAACAATACAAAATACAAGGCAATTAATGAGTTGATTTGATTTTTAGCACTTTTAAGGTAATTTAAATTTTGCCAAATTTTCATGACTTTATGCCTTAGTTAGATGATATCAATTTCATACAAGACAATAGAGTTCAAATATGGCAAAATTAAACAATAAAGTAGATAGAAATTTAGGTGCAAAAACAAACTCAAAATCGGTTTGCTCCACAAAACAGTTTTTAGATTCAGTTTTGCCAAACCAAAAATAGATTAATCCCTACCCAATTTGATCACCTTTTGCGTTTCTTTGGTGATATACTTTAGCATAATGCAACAGAATTCAAATATGGCAAGATATGCAATTAAAGTTGATAGATTTTTTTTTTTTTAAATGTACAATGTGAATCAAATTTGGCTAACAACAGATTTTTATGCAACTTATATTAGCAATAAGTTGATGATTATAAGATGAAATATATTGCTGGAAAGTAAATAAGTAAAAGAAAAGAACTAAATAAGGGATAATAACGAAAATAAAGAAAATAACAAAAACCGAAAAGGAAAGGAAAGGAAGGGAAATAATGTTCTTACCTTTGGCGACTCTCAAACCAGATTCAACAAATATTCAATATTTAATAGGTTATTAAGGAATAATATTCTAAACAAAAAGTACTAAAAATAACAGAAAAAATAAAATAAAATAAAATAAATAAAATATTGTTGAAAATTAGAGAAGAAAATGTGCGATGAAATGAAACTATTATCACCTGATTAAAGCCAATGAAATGGGTGTTCCAAATCGACTAAAAGCACTCAGAGGAAGCCTCCTATGCTCTGATACCACCTGGCACGGGGCTACCCAAAAAGGGAATCCATGTTAAACCACAAAATACAAACAACGTACTCGGTGTGTGTAAGATGAATATGACCGACAATAAAATGAATAAGCGAATGAAAAATGTAGGAAAAACGAAGTGAATAATGTGTGTGACATGAAGAAGATGGAAGAAAAAGAAGATGTAAACCCTTTGGCGGCCCCAAAAGCTATCTTACATGAGGCTTCCGGGGTCAAGTTTTTCCGTAGGAATAACTACCACCGTAGGGCACCGGTTTGGCTCCCACTTAGCTTGATCTTCCAAGGAAGAATGGAGGTGGGAAACAATACTTATTAACTCTAGCAACTTTAAGCTAGTTAGTAAGGGAGTCCTCTACTCATGTCACGGATTTAGAAATCTGCGGCTTACCTTTCCGATGAAGGTAATTCCAAAGCTCTCAAAAGAGGCAAAGGTGACTCTTGTATTAGCAGTGTGGCAAAAGTTTTTTAGATATTACAAGAGGGATGCTATATATAGACCTAGGGTTGATTAAGGTTTCCATACAAGGTGGGGGGAATGTGGGCCACTGGATGATATAATAGATAGAGGGCCAAGATGAATCCAAGTGGTGCCACTCCATGTGGGCTGCAGCCAAGATGATCCCATGGTGGGATTTTGCCAAGTCATTCCACCTTAGGACTCTTCTACTTGGGCTTGCTTAGATGAATCTTCAAGTTTTAGGTCTGCTTTGGCCTTTTTTCCTTGTGCCGAAGTGGAAGTAGGTTGCTCCAAAATGTGCATGGTAGAATGGGCCTCCTAGAGTGGGCCAAGTCCAAGTCTCCATATGATGTCTTCAAATGCTCCAAGTGCTCCTCCATGTGATGACTCCCAAAGGTGCCAAGTAGTAACCCAAAATGGGCCATGTGATGGTCCCCCAAAGTGAGGGCCAAAAATGGTCAACCCGAATCAAGCCACCATACGTGGCTAAGTCTAAGTAGGGTAGCTAAAGCATAAATTAATGGACTAGAGTTTGCCAAATACAAATAACGAGAGAAAAAAAAAAGAAAATTACAGAAGTTGTCCTTCGGAAGATAAATTCCAGCTTCTTCTACTCCAGCTGGTGCTCTAAGGGTTTTCTTCATTTGCTTTGAGCTTTCCAAAGGAATCCACGTAGCAACAATGTCTCTCGAACCAAGATTCCATGCGCCATCAACACCTACAAAAGAAAACACGTAATAAGTAAGGAGAATAAATAAAGTTTGGGCCTTTATTTCAAGTGATTGGGCCCCTAGGCATGTCATAGCGGTCGACACTTCCTTCGTAAAATAAATAAAATACATTACTAAGGTGTCGACCGGTCTCAGTAGCGGTCGACACTTCTATCCAATACAAAATGAAACTAAGGTTAGGTGTCGACCAGTTCTGGTATGGATCGACACTTCCTGAATTAAATTCAAGTTTCATGATTTCTCAATCTTAATTAGACCTAGCCGTACCCAGATATCGGCTAATTGATCGGAAGAATTTACAAAATCCAAAGTGATATCTCCCATTCGTACATGATCCCTTATAAAATGATATCGTATTTCAATGTGTTTAGTTCTTGAATGTTTGATAGGATTCTTGGAAATGTTAATGACACTAGTATTATCACATTTAATAGATATCCTATCATAAAATAGATTGTAGTCCTCTAAAGTTTGCTTCATCCAAAGCATTTGAGCACAACAACTTCCAGCGGCGATATATTCGCTCTCGGCTATTGAGAGTGCTACGGAATTTTGTTTCTTTAAGTACCAAGACACAAGAGATTCGCCTAGAAATTGGTATGTTCCACTAGTTTTTTTTCTATTTACAAGACTTCCAGCATAATCAGAGTTGGAATATCCTGTTAGATCAAAAAATGTACCCTTTGGATACCATAAACCTAAATCATAGGTGTCACTTAGATATTTGAATATCCTCTTAATTGCATTTAAGTGGGATTCCTTAGGGGATGCTAGAAACCTAGCACATAAGCACACACTAAATAGGATATCCGACCTACTAGCCGTTAAGTATAATAGAGATCCAATCATACCTCTATATTTCTTGATATCTACACTTATCTCAATTTCATCTTTATCTAATTTCGTAGTTGTGCTCATGGGAATCCTAGATAGTTTGGAAGAATTCAATCCAACCTTCTTTAAGAGATCTTTGATGTATTTTTCTTGATTTAAGAATATACCATCAGAAGTTTGCTTCATTTGCAATCCTAAAAAGAATTTTAACTCCCCCATTATACTCATTTCAAATTCACTTTGCAATAGATATGCAAATTCATCACAAAGTGAGACATTTGTTGAGCCAAATATGATGTCATTTATGTATACTGCACAATGAGCAAATCATCCCCTTTTTTGCATAATAAACAAGGTTGAATCGGTGTTACCTTTTTTAAAGTTCCTTTCTATAAAAGAATTCTTCAACCTATCATATCAAGCTCTAGGGGCTTGCTTAAGTCCATATAAGGCTTTCTTAAGCTTGTATACATAGTCAAGTTTGTCATAGATTTCAAACCCTAAAGGTTGCTCTACATAAACTTCTTCCAAGATATAACCATTTAAAAATACACTCTTAACATCCATTTAGAAAATAGTGAAGTTTTTGTAGCAAGCAAATGCTAAGAGCATCCTAATAGATTCTAGTGTAGCTACGGGAGCAAAAGTTTCTTCAAAGTTTATTCCTTCTTTTTGGTTGTACCCATTGGCATAGCCTTATTCCTTACAATAATTTCATTTTCGTCCATTTTGTTCTTAAACACCTATTTTGTTCCTATAATTGGATGATTTTTGGGTCTTGGAACAAGTTCCAATACATTGCTCTGTTCGAATTGTTTTAGATCTTCTTGCATGACTACAATCCAATTTTCATCTAATTCGGCTTCCTCAAATATCTTTGGTTCAATTTGAGAGATAAATGCTACATTTGCACATAAATTTATAAAGGAAGCTCTAGTTTTGACTCCTAATGAAGGATCACCTAGAACTTCATCTATGGGATGACTTTTGAGAAATTTTCAATCTCTAGTAAGAACATCATTTGCATCCTTGATTGGAACAATTTTCAGAGATTTTGATGGAAGATCTAGGGGGTTTCTCTTTGAATGGTATTAACTTGATTGCCTAGAGAGAAAGAATCCATTTGTATTTCTAAAACATCATCTCTTTTCACATTTATTATAGGTTGAGGGATTTCATCAAATTTGACATGCATGGATTCATCTACAACTAATGTCTTTTTGTTAAACACTATACATACTTTACTAGTTAATGAATATCTAAAGAATATTCCAAGATTTGTCTTGAAATCAAATTTTCCCAAATTGTCCTTGATGTTGAGAATGAAACATTAACAACCAAAGGCTCAAAAATAATTAACATTAGGAATTTTATCATTTCAAAGTTCATAAGGAGTTTTCTCAAGAATAGGTCTTATGGAGACTCGGTTTAGCACATAGCAAGCCGTAGCTACGGCTTCCGCCCAAAAATATTTTGGAACTGAGTTTTTATTGAGCATGGTACTAGTAAGCTCTTGAAGAGACCTATTTTTCCTCTCAACAACTCCATTTTGTTGAGTGGTTGTAGGGGAAGAAAAGTTATCCTTAATTCTATGTTTGAGACATAAAAGTTCAAATTTTTCATTTTTAAATTGTCCACCATAATCACTACGAATAGCAACAATGACAAGATTCTTTTCATTTTGAATTTTCTTCCTAAAGCTAGAAAAGATGTCAAAAGTTTCATCCTTTAACTTTAGAAAGAATACCCAAGTGAACCTAGAGAAATCATCTACAATGACAAAGGCATAATGTTTGCCTCCTAGACTAGTGTAACAAAGTTGCTATCTTTTAATTTCCTGTAAAATTTTTCATTTTCTTTGGATCTTAAGTAATTCTTAACTTTGAAAGCTTTAAATTAAAGCCCTAAAATCGTTCGAAACATTTGGAGAAATCTTTTAGGGAAAACCATTCCAGTCAATCAATATAACTAAGAATTTAAAATCAGCAGAAGACCATTGGCAAAGGGGTAAAATTGCCCGAACCAGCAAAATAAAATAGGCGATCGATCGCCCCTTCAACAGGCGATCGATCGCCCCATCATCAGCCGATCGATCGCCCCATCATCAGCCGATCGATCGGCTGAAACAGCCGATCGATCGCCCCTTTTCTGGCGATCGATCGGCTAACGCTCTAGAATTTCTTCCAGAGCGTAGCTAGTAAGAGCGTCGATCGATCGCCCTCCCTGGCGATCGATCGACAACCTCTCTAGATTTTGAAATCCAGAGAGTTACCCATCTTTCTTCTTCCTCCATTCCATCTGCACAACACACACATCACAATTTTCTCCCTACCTCTCTCCCTTCATCAACTTACTTATAAACACGTTTCATAACAAACACTTCAACATAATTCACTCTTAGCCTCATTCATCCCTAAATTCATCAATCACCAAAAATCAACTCGAAACGTATTTAAAATGTAGTAAAATTTTGTGAAAACGAACTGCGTTGATCAGTTTGAAAACTAAACAATTCCCCACGCCTAAAAGAAATCACCAAGCAATTCCAAAAAACTCTAAAATCATCATGACCATCATATGCAGCAGAATACTAACATTCACGCTTAATTTGCTTAAAAGTTAACCCATCATTGAATTTCATCAAAACGTATCTATTATCAACATCAAAATTCAAGTTAAACTCTACGTCAACTTAAACGTAATAACTACACCCTTCCTACCCATGAGACCCCCAATACCTATGCGTCCTTTCCCCCGCGAGTCATAATTTGCACCGACTACGCCAGCACACTCCTACGGACATCCTCCTTCAATCCGTGCGGTCGTCTGGTAGAGGGACGTATTCCTCACCAGTATCAAAATTACCTACACCATAGAGACATTCTATGAGCTAAAGGCTCAGTAAATCTCGTAAATGAAAATGCATGTTGTGCATATGTAGTTCGTAAATCATGTAATTCATTTCATTCATTACGTTACATAACAGGATGTCACCGCGGTCTAACTCTCACTAGATTGAGAGGGCACGTCTGGTGGTTAGACAGCACTTTCCATCTACCGGGTGGAAAACATGCTTCACCTACTGGAAAGCCATGTCTGAACCTCACCCCGTCGTGACCGGAATTACGTGCATTCGTTTCTTTTCATTAATTCATTTCTTTTCATAAAACACGTGTAGAAACTCATTTTCATGCTATTTTGAAAGAGCGTGATGCATGTACAGTTCATATTGCACAATCTATAGCTAACATAGAAAAATCAATAAATCTTAGAAAACACACTACGACATATACACCTAATTACCCAACCACTTATTCTAAAACTACTGAATTCATCAATATCCTCAATGACGTCAAACTTTTGGTGTAGACCAAATCGGCCAGACAAAGCACGAAGACTTACCTGTCATCCTTAGTGAGACGAGTACCATCTGTAAGCTTCGTTTACCTAGAACATTTCACAATTGTCGTTATTAGAATCGGCCCTAAATAATTGAATTCGAAAGATAACGAAACTCCAATCTAAAGGAAACTTCCTAAAACACTCATTTAACCTCTCTCGAGCATTTAATCGAGCAATTTGCGCTCACAAATTCTACAACCTAGCTTTAATGGAAATCTATATCGTTCAATCACCGATTTCAACCTAACTATCGATGAAAACTCATAATCTATCATCGTAAGTCAATAATACAGTAAACCTAACAATTTCCAACATAAACCTATAATTTATCAAAACCCTAAACGAAAACCCTAACCGTTTCTAACCCTAAAGCTCGGAAACTAATGGTCAAGAGTAAGCATATCATACCTAGGGCTTGATTGCAAAAGAAAAACTAGAAGAAAATTGGACAACGGAGAAGAGGCGCGATCAACGTGAAGGAAATGGAAATCGCCAGTGAGAGAGAGGCATTTCCTCTCTGTTAAATCATGAAACATAATGGAAAAAAAGGGGGGTTAGTTTTTATTTAATATTTTTTCTTCTTAAATTACCTTTTTTGTCCTTTTTCTGAATCATTTACTTATCTCGTTGTTTCTCCTATCGATTTGGTTTCTTCGAAATTTCCTTATTTCACCAAACATTGCAATTTACTCCTAGGATTCTAACGAAACTTCTCGTTCGTAAAACGGGCTTAATTTACTATTTTTACGAATTAAACACTATAAAGTTAAAAACGGAAACTCGAGCGTCACTCTATCAATTTGGATTTCTGACATTTCCTTGTTTCTTCGAAAATCCATACAAATCATTAGGGCTCTAATAAAACCTTCCGTTTACAAAACGGACTTATTTTGCTATAATTACAAAAATGTCCCTATATTACGAGAAATATCTAAAACTCGTAAAATTGGCACTATATCTCCAAAAATTCTCTTATTCCTCCAATCACTTCAATTCACCCTTATAGTTCTAATAAAACCTCTCGTTTGCAAAAACGAGCTAAGTTCCCAATATTACAAAATTGTCATTACATAGAGGAATTTCTAAAGTCTTGTAAGGCCGGGTGTTATATTCCATCCACCTTAATTAAAATTTTGTCCTCAAAATTTGACTTAACTTATAATTCTTGTTATTATCGTCTTATGCCTTGTAGCTTTATACTGCGACTTACAACCACTTCACCCTTTTCGAATGTTCTCCCCCCATCTCTCAAAATCAAAATAATTGAGTTTCTCTTTAGGAACTTTAATTCTATCTACACTTAGGGCTAATCTTTATGATTCTAAACCAAAAATTCTGGAAACCCAATGGTGCAACATGAGCCACCAACTCCATTGGCTATCTTTGACTTAGCTTACTATGACCCATATTAGCGTTGTGTTCAAAGAATTTCTTAAGTCTCTAATTCGAACAATCCAACTGCATATTCATGCATTTTACTAATTCACTCCACATTGGCTTCTGCTTAATCACCCATAAGTTAAACTTTCTTTTCCCATCTAACTTGGCTTCCTCAACCGAAACTCCTTTGTAATCCTAACTCTCCAAGTAAAGCTAACTTCAAGGCTTTCTTAGTTCAACGTTCGCCTTAACTACGCCTTTAGGAAATAACCACACTTTAACTTCCTAATATTTCTCGGGTTAGCTGCCATTCGAAGATTCTTGCTAGCTCCTGATTGGTAATCCGATTTTCTACGTAAATCCATCGGCTCTACCCGTAGTCAGAATGTATAACCGCTCAAATTTCTACATTTTCTTTAATAACGATTTCTCATAACTATTTTATCCATAGTATTCCTTAGTCACATACCTTCTTGTGCCACTCGCCGGTTGTCGGCGACTTTTCCAGTGCGAGTTTCTCAACTAAGCTCCCATTGTTATACTTCGCAACTATATCATCAAAATACCTCTGGGTCTAAACGAGCCAAACTGGGTGCTAATGTCACCACTCTCTTAAGATCCTGGTTCCTTTGTGAATAAGATCTTATATATACCACATTTTGTTCTCAGCTATTTTAATGAGATCCTTCGTTATATCCTTAACTAAGATTCTCATATTACCTACGTTACACTCCGTTTGTTTTACTCAAATCTCCATTAACTTCGAATACTGTCAAGTCCCTGAGTTTCGCTACTGGTTTGCTCTAAATTATTCATTCAAACCTTAAGTCATCTATGTATTCATTGGCCTCGACTTGTTGAATACGAGTCGAACCACTGGAACTTTTCTAACTTAGCCACACTTCTAAGTTTACTCAATTAGCTTCTGTGTAATTCCTTGTTCTCCTTATTCGATAACTCGCGAACTTCACAATTCGCACGACATTAAACACTGAACTAACTTCCAGTCTTAACCCTCCGTTTAACCAACAATCCTCTGCACTTATCCCTAATATCGCATAAGCATCTCATCGAAGTTACTACTATTTTTCCCTCTTTCGTTGCTTATAGTCAAATTCTGAATATCCTACTTGACTTTCGTACAACGATTCATCCAACGGTCTTCTTGTTTGCAAACTTGTTGTAGACAAGTTCACGTCCTTAATCCAAACCTCCTCAAGTTCTAAAATCTTACCCTTCTATTTTCTAAAATTTAGAAATACCACTTCATTCAGGTTAACCTTCTTAGTTCCTCGAACACTGATGCTCCTACTTCCACCCTGAAGGTAAGTCTTATGTTAGCGGTTCTTAACTTAAACTGTACCAACTATAAACTCACTCTAGTCGAATCGTTATCCCTTCTATGGTTATACTAGTCGCTTTAACCCCTAATCACGTCTTCCAATTTAAAGTGCTAAACTTTTTTGCATTAGTTAATGTGTTTAGGTTTTTAAGCTCTTTCTAACTCTTATGTTTTAGCTTCACAATCTCTAATCAAGCGACACCAAATGTCTGACGTGTCTACTACTCGTCGATCATTCTTAACTTCTCTAAGTCTCGAAATTCACTGACTCCCAACCCCGAGCAAACTTCGTTATTTCCTTCATCGATATCGATCGATATGGACACCCCGATGTAATCACTCAGATTTTTACATCCACGACTTTGTATTGATTCATCCCATCCTCCAAGGTTACGGCGGTAATGGCCCCACCCCATATCCTCTCAACAATTAATTCAAGTTAAACTCTCGAATACTATCCTCGTCTAGACACTCTCACTACACGCGAATCCGAAACATACTAGTTCTGTGATACTCCCTTATCCTTTTAAATACACCAATAGTATCTCGACGACTTAGGGTATCCCTCAATAAGTTTATACCTTAGCTTTCATCTTTCTCTTTGATTAGTCTTATCCTAGAACTCCAAGGGTTTGTCAACTCGATCCAGTCCCTATCTATTTAAAGGTTATTTCTCATAGGTTGTATTCCTCTAGTGGTAACCAAATTTTAAGTGCACAATTCTTGTGGTTAGGTTGGGCTAATCCTATTACCGCATAACTCTCTTTCTATAAGGTCTATGTCGTCCTGTATTTAACCTACAGTCTTCTCGTCAAAGTTCACTTAGAAATCTTTCTTACCTAACTCCTAGTATTCCCTTTTTCCTTTATTTTCCAACCTACTTCGATCTATCGCACTGATTATACGGTCAAATCCTTGTTCTATACTACATCTTCACTCTAATGTTTTAACTCCATTAACTGTTGAGATAAAACTCTACCTGAAATAGCTGAAGGTTGGGCGGTTTCCTTCTCTCCGGTCAGGGCAAGCATCTTCGGTGTAACATTTTTCTGATCTTTGCCTGATTGGTCTCTGCCTGGCTTCGGGCAATCCTTGACATAGTGGTCAATCCCATCACATCGAAAGCACCTATCTGTGCCTAATCTGCGATCGCCATAATGTTCCTTCTTGCAATTAGGACACTGGGGTATTTCGCAAAGTTCCTTGTGCCTGTTTCCCTTTACCCCGGCCATGCCTCCCCTCATACGACCTTTTAACACCTCTTTGTTGCTTTTCCTCTACTGGGTGTGGTTGAAATTTCATGCGAAACCTATCCATGCTGTGGTTACTAGGAGTAATCACCGCTTGGGTTCTAAGGCCCTCTCGGTTTATCAATGCTTCAAGCTGGCGGGATTGCCAATCTATATGTTGCGCGTGTCGGTCTAGATGTTGAGCTTGTTTGGCAACAACACCCCTCAATAGATCTATGGTGTCAGTCCCTCACATCCCTATCGTTATCTTTACGAACCATTTTTTTTTTTGAAATCCTATAAAAATTGACAAACAACAAATCTAAGAAATCCAAAAGAAAACTTAAAAACGTACTTACAGTTGAGGAAGGATGTCCGCGTAGTGGCTGTGCAGTCGAGCAGTCTACAGAACAGATTTTAAAACCCGAAAGCTTTGATACCATAATTGTATCGAACCCAATTCTATCCCTTAATTTCCCGTAAAATTTTTCATTTTCTTTGGACCTTAAGTAAATCTTAACTTTGAAAGCTTTAAATTAAAGCCCTAAAATCGTTCAAAACATTTGGGGAAATCCTTTAGAGAAAACCATCGAGTAAATCAATATAACTAAGAATTTAAAATCAACAGAAGACCATTGGCAAAGGGGTAAAATTGCCCAAACCTGCAAAATAAAACAGGCGATCGATCGCCCCTTCAACAGGCGATCGATCGCCCCATCATCAGCCGATCGATCGGCCAGCGTTTTGTTTCCAGAACGCATGACCTGCTAGCCGATTGATCGCCCCTTTTCTAGCGATCGATCGGCTAACGCTCTGGAATTTCTTCCAGAGCGTACCCAGTAAGGGCGCCGATCGATCGCCCTCTCTGGCGATCGATCGGCAAACTCTGTCGATTTTGAAATCCAGAGAGTTACCCATCTTTCTTCTTCCTCCATTCCACCTGCACAACACACACATCACAATTTTCTCCCTACCTCTCTCCCTTCATCAACTTACTTCTAAACACGTTTCATAACAAACACTTCAACATAATTCACTCTTAGCCTCATTCATCCCTCAATTCATCAATCACCCAAAACCTACTTGAAACGTATTTAAAATGTAGTAAAATTTCGTGAAAACGAACTGCGTGGATCAGTTTGAAAACTAAACAATTCTCCACGCCTAAAAGAAATCACCAAGCAATTCCAGAAAACTCTAAAATCATCAATGACCATCATTTGCAGCAGAATACTAACATTCACTTGTAATTTGCTCAAAATTTAACCCATCATTGAAATTCATCAAAACGTATCCATTATCAACATCAAAATTCAAGTTAAACTCTACGTCAACTTAAACGTAATAACTACACCCTTCCTACCCATGAGACCCCCAATACCTATGCATCCTTTCTCCCGCGGGTCATAATTCGCACCGACTACGCCAGCGCACTCCCACGGGCATCCTCCTTCAATCCGTGCATTCATCTGGTAGAAGGATGTATTCCTCACTTGTTTCAAAATCACCTACACCACAGAGACATTCTATGAGCTAAAGGCTCAGTAAATCTCGTAAATGAAAATGCATACTGTGCATATATAGTTCGTAAATCATATAATTCATTTCATTCATTACGTTACATAACAGGATGTCACCGAGGTTTAACTCTCACCAGATTGAGAGGGCACGTCTGGCAGTTAGACAGCTCTTTTTATCTACCGGGTGGAAAACATGCTTCACCTACTAGACAGCCATGTCTGAACCCCACCCCGTCGTGACCAGAATTATGTGCATTCGTTTCTTTTCATTAATTCATTTATTTTCATAAAACACGTGTAGAAACTCATTTTTATGCTATTTTGAAAGAGCGTGATGCATGTACAGTTCATATTGCACAATCTATAGCTAACATAGAAAAATCAATAAATCTTAGAAAACACACTACGACATATACACCTAATTACCCAACCACTTATTCTAAAACTACAGAATTCATCAATATTGTAACACCCCGAGTTTTTCTGAACTCGGTTTGTTACTCATAAACTCGAACATAACTAAAAAAAATTTCGGACTAAATTTAAAACTTCGTTCGAAAGTCAAATTTGAACGTTTGCAAAAAAAAAAAAAAAAAAACATGAAAACTTGCAGCGGAAAATCTTTGAGCAAAGCAAAGTTTAGCAAAACTGTAAAATAGTGTTTGGATAATCAATTAAAATATTAAGGAAATGATTCAGCCGGAAGAGATGGAGGCTTAGATGTGAAATGTTTAAAGTTTAAAAAGTCAAACACATCATCTGCTGAACAAAGTCAACGAAAATGGGTGGAAACCAACCGAAGGCTTCCACCGGTGACGTCAGCCGGATGAATCACTCATCCAGCCTCTGCCAACCACAAGACGACAAATCATTTGCTCACGTCTTCCAGTTAAACAAACTACATACACCGGTCACAAAACGACAAAGATTTCTACTACATCATCCGGTAAGTTTATTACTCGACATCCACCGGTCACTAAACGACAAGACTTCTACTACATCATCTGGTAAGTTTATTACTCGACATCCACCGGTCACTAAACGACAAAACTTCTACTACATCATCCGGTAAGTTTATTACTCGACATCCACCGGTCACTAAACGACAAAACTTCTACTTATACCTTCTGATGGCTTCCACTGAAGACATCATCCGATAGACAACAGGACAACAACAATTTCACTCTAACAAAGAAAACTCCGACTACCAAAAGAACTTGAGTAATTTACTAAAATTCATTCAAAACCACTTAAATTCGGACAGTACTCCAACATTTAGTAAAACCACTATTAACACCAACAGAGTATAATTGTCTGGAAGAAAATCTCAAAATGAGTTCAGAAACATTAAAACTACTATTATCATGAAAATCCAACATACTTAAATTGAAACATTGTCAATTAAACCTTCACTCCAACTGACATCAGTTAAACCGCTCCATCAGCTGCCAGATTGCTGCATAGATGCACTCCTCCAACCAGTCTAGTTCTCAGCAAACTCAGTAAACACACACAGTTGTCACTTCTTCACCTACATCACAAAACTCATCTATTAGCCTAATGCTAAGTAAGTAAAGCAGTAATGAAATGAAATGCTGAAATATGAATTCCTAAACATGCAATTTCTACTTTCTCATCTCAGTTGTTCATGCATCGTTTCTGTTCAGATCCCCCTGTGAAATTGGGAGTTGGATCAACTCTCCCAAAGTATAGATATCCACTGACTCATTAAGGGGCGGATTAATTCCCTTAATAGTAAATCTGATTCACATAGCTGTTTCTGATCCCCCTGTTCGATGCGAAGTGGATCAAATTTCCCAAAGTCTAAATATCCACTGTCTCATTAAGGGGCAGATTAATTCCCTTAACAGTAAGTTTGATTCATATAGCTGTTTCGTTATGTTCATTCCTCACCATGCCAACATGCATTCAAATTCATTTTCGTATACTTTTAAAATATGATACATAACATACAGATACATTCAAGTAAACATAACCCTAATATTTTGTGATGTAGCATACTTCACTTACCTGGCTCCTGGAAAATGTCTGGTTGCTAGCTACTTCGGAAATCTGCTCACCTAGGTTCATAACATAATATCAATCAAACCTTTACTAAACTTAACCAAAAACTAACCAGAAGAACAAGGAAACCAGTTTGAAACTCTATTGCTCGTGCATTCCCATTTATCACCAGAACCCGAACCTACTCTCATTCACAACATCCTCAAAAATCCTCACATTGTACTCTCTCAGGTATCTAACCGCTATATCATAAGAGAAATGAGGAAAACTTACCTAGGTTGAAGGAGAATCGGGCGGGGGAATCGCCAAGAGGGTTCTGTTGCAGAACTGAAGGCTAAAAGAGGAATGGTAAGCAAGATAGTGGCGGCTATAGTGCATTAAACCCAACCCTCCTTCCTTAAATACGTTATCCACTTTAGAAATTTCCAATTTACTATTATGCCCTTATCTAGTCACTCAATAACCTTACTTTAATTATTGCATAATAAAGTGTACACCATTAATAATAAAAGAGAGCTGGTTCGATAGAACCGGGTGTTACAAATATTCTCAATCACGTCAAACTCTTGGTGTAGGCCAAATCGGCCAGACAAAGCACGAAGACTTACCTGTCGTCCTTAGTGAGCCGAGTACCGTCTGTAAACTTCGTTTACCTAGAACATTTCACAATTTTCGTTAAGAGAATTGGTCCTAAATAATTGAATTCCAAAGCTAACGAAACTCCAATCTAAAGGAAACTTCCTAAAACACTTATTTGACCTCTTTCGAGCATTTAATCGAGCAATTTGCGATCACAAATTCTACAACCTAGCTTTAATGGAAATCTATATCGTTCAATCACCGATTTCAACCTAACTATCGATGAAAACTCATAATCTATCATCGTAAGTCAATAATACAGTAAACCTAACAATTTCCAACATAAACCTATAATTTACCAAAACCCGTAAATGAAAACCCTAACCGTTTCCAACCCTAAAGCTCGGAAACTAATGGTCAAGAGTAAGCATATCATACCTAGGGCTTGATTGCATAAGAAAAACTGGAAGAAAATCGGACAACGGAGGAGAGGAGCGATCGACGTGAAGGAAATGGAAATCGCAGGGAGAGAGGCATTTCCTCTCTGTGAAATCGTGAAACATAATGGAGAAAAAGGGGCATTAGTTTTTATTTAATATTTTTTTCTTCTTAAATTACCTTTTTTCCCTTCATTTGAATCGTTTACTTATCTTGTTATTTCTCCTATCTATTTGGTTTCTTCGAAATTTTCTTATTTCACCAAATATTGCAATTTACTGCTAGGGTTCTAACAAAACTTCTCGTTCGTAAAACGGGTTTAATTTACTTTTTTTACGAATTAAACACTATAAGGTTAAAAACGGAAACCTCGAGCGTCACTCTATCGATTTGGATTTCTGACATTTCCTTGTTTCTTCTAAAATCCATACAAATCATTAGGGCTCTAATAAAACCTTCCGTTTACAAAACAGACTTATTTTGCTATAATTACAAAAATACCCATATATTACGAGAAATATCTAAAACTCGTAAAATTGGCACTATATCTCCAAAAATTCTCTTATTCCTCCAATCACTTCAATTCACCCGCATAGTTCTAATAAAACCTCTCGTTTGCAAAAACGGGCTAATTTCCTAATATTACGAAATTGCCATTACATAGAGGAATTTCTGAAGTCCTGTAAAGCCGAGTATTACAACTAGCAATGTTTGAAGGACCAAAAAGGTCCATGTGAAGTAGTTGTAGAGGCTTGGAAGTTGTGACAATATTCTTTGAGGCAAAAGAGCTTTTGGTTTGCTTGCCCATTTGACAAGCATAACAAACTCTATCCTTCTCAAAGAATATTTTTGGAAGTCCTCTAACTAGATTATTCTTAGAAATCTTAGCTAAGATATCCATATCTACATGTCTTAATCTTCTATACCAAGACTAATTATCATTCAAAGAATTCACAGCAAAACATTTTTAATCAAAGCATTCAATATTGTCTAAATCAATCGTGTACACATTTTCTTCTCTATAGCCAACAAACAAAATTTTACTACTTGAGCTATTTTTAATTACACATGATTTTGATTCAAAAATAACTTTATATTCTTTATCACACAATTGACTAATGCTTAGCAAATTATGTTTTAAACCTTCAACTAATCAAACATTCTCAATTATAGGGTTAGTGTCGATACCTATGTTACCAATGCCAACTATTTTCTCTTTTTGATTTCCGTCAAAAGTGACGTTTTTTTATTTTTGTTGACATAGGAAAACTTGGAGGAGTCCCCCGTCATATGTCTTGAGCATCCGCTATCAAGAGACCATAAGTTCTTTACGGGAGAGCTCACAACCTACAAGAAAGATAATCACGTAATCTTCTTTGGTACCTAAATTTTTTTGGTCCTAGTGTTAGGTTTGGTTCCCTTAAGAACTCATTGTAACTTACCAAATGATTTAAGATTGTTAAATTTTAATGGACATACAAACGATTTATGGCCTACTTCATTACATGTATGACATGTGGATGGTTTGACGAAAAAGTTTTTGTATACTTACTTTTTATTAAACTTTTCGTAATCAATTCCGGCCTTATCAAATGTTACTCTTTGATTTCCTAAGAGCATATTCAAGTTCTTGCTTCCATTAGTGAATTTTAAAATTATATCATTCAAACCATCATTTTTAGTCTTGAGTTCACTAATTTCCATTTCATGCAAGTTAATCTCCTTAGCATGCTTTTCAATCAAGTTTGCATTTTTCTTCTTTAATAAGTTATATTTAAACTTAAGCATGTCATATTGTTTAACTAAGTCATTGAAGGCATCAATTAGATCGTCATCATCATTATCACTATTACTAGAAGAATCACTAACCTCATTCTCCTTGGCCATGAAGCACAAGTTGGCCATTTCCTCGTCTTCGGAGGAGGTGTTGCTCTCGCTATCATCCAACGTTGCTTTCATGGCTCTCTTCTTGAACCTTTTAGAAGCTTTCTTAGCTTGAGGACATTCAGCCTTGATGTGTCCCAACTTCCCGCACTCAAAGTAAATGATCTCCTTTTCCTTTTGAGACTTGTCTCCCTTTGAGAACCTCCTACCTTTGCATCCTCTTCTGTTTGAGAAATTTGTTGAATTTTCTCGTGATGAATGCAATCTCCTCGTCATCCTCTTCTTGTTCGAACTCTTCGTGTTTGCTCAACGAGGCCTTGAGAGCAATATCTTTTCTTTTGGAGACTTCTTTTTCCATGAGATCTACCTTCTCATTGGCTTTCATTGTTATCTCATATGTCATGAGAAAGCCAATAAGTTCTTCTCGCTTGAGGACCTTGAGATTCCTATCTTTTTGAATGGCTGTCACCTTGGGTTACCATCCTCTCGATAGACACCTAAGAATCTTTCTTACTAATTTTTCATTTAGGTACGTTCTACCAAGCACTTTCAAATTATAAGTAATGTTAGTAAAACGAGTAAACATTGAACTAATAAATTCATCCCTTTTCCATAGAGAATAATTCATCTTCGTGCACTAAAATACTCATTTTACTTTCTTTTACTTGATTTGTTTCTTCATGAGTTATTTCAAGTAAACTCCAAATCTCGAACACACTATCATACCGTTGTACCCTATTAAATTCATCTCTATTTAGAACACAATACAAAGTGTTGATTGCCTTAACATTAAAAAACACATTAATTTTAAACTCATTTTAAGTTAACAGAAGACACATACTGGAGAATGTCGAGATAGGGTAATGACTTGTTTTAAGTGCAGTCAAGCTAGACATTTTATTAATGATTGCCCTAAAAATGGCCAGGATCAGCTAACATCAGTTGCTTGAGTCTACACCATGACAAAAGAGGAACCTGAAGAAAATGCAACTGTAGTAACATGTGTGCTTCTAATTTCTAGATTACCTTCTTTCATATTAATTAATTCTGAGGCAACCCATTTTTTTATATCTCTTATGCATTCAAAGAAATTAGATAAGGTAATAGAACCTTTAGAGCATAAGTTGAGAGTAGCTACACCGTCAGGTACAATAATGCTCGCCGACTGTATTATTCGGGTGCAATGTTCATGTTGGAGATAGATAACTGGAAGCAGACCTGACCATTTTGACAATACAAGATTACGACGTAATTCTCGGCATGGATTGGCCTACCAGACACTATGCAACTATTGATTGTCCCAAGAAGACTATAAGATTTCAAATGCCTAAAGAGAAACCATTCCTATTTCATGGTGATAAAAAGGGTTCGAGAATTCCAGTTATATCAACTTTGCAAGCACAAAGGTTTTTAAACTCTAGATGTGATGACCCGAATGAACACGTATGAGGGGGAACCACCCAGTGCTCCGTGAATCCTGAGTGGGACTTGGGCCGGAGGGTGACGTGCTGAGTTAAAACTCCACGTAGAAAAGGGGGTCGTCACAATCCCACATCGCTTGGGGAAGTATGTGGACATGAAACATATGTAAAGAGACCCTCCCAACATAGTAAGACACGTTTTGGAGCATAATTGGCAACAGATCCCATAAGAACTCCGAAGTTAAAAGTGCTTCGGCGAGAGTAGTACTACGTTGGGTGACCAACTAAGAAGTCCTCGCCAAAACAAAGTCGTGAGGGGAGGATATTGGGATGCAGCCAAATCCCCAGAGCGAACAATATCTTGCTGGGACAAGGGGTCGTTACAAATGGTATCAGAGCCTGTACCCAACCGAAAATGTGGCCAACGAGGACGTTGGGCCCCTGAGTGGGGGTGATTGTGATGACCCAAATGGACACGTATGAGGGGGAACCACCCAGTGCTCCGTGAACCCTGAGTGGGACTTGGGCTAGAGGGTGACGTGCTGGGTTAAAACTCCACGGATCCCGGGTTAGACTTGAGTCGGAGGGTTCGATAGTAGAAAGGGGGGTCGTCACAATCCCAGCATCGCTTGGGGAAGTATGTAGAAATGAAAAATATGTAAAGAGACCCTCCCAATATAGTAAGACGCGTTTTGGAGCACAATTAGCAACGGATCCCATAAGAACTCCGAAGTTAAAAGTGCTTCAGCGAGAGTAGTACCAGGTTTGGTGATCGACTGGGAAGTTCTCGGCAAAACAAAGCCATGAGGGGAGGATATTGGGCTGCGGACTCAATCCCCAGAACGGACAATATCTTGCTGGGATAAGGGGTCGTTACACTAGATGTTTTGGATTCTTGGCAAGCGTTGTGTGCACTAAAATCGAGAAAGCAACTGCCTTACATAAGGTGCTGATTGTTCACGAATATCCAAATGTCTTCCTAAATGATTTAACAAGTTTGCCACTAGCTAGAGGCATAGAATTCAGCATTGATATTCTACTTGAAATGACACCAATCTCTAATACCCCATAAAGAATGACGCCAGTTGAATTAAAGGAACTGAAGGTTGAACTCGATGAGTTGCTAGAAAAATGATTCATTCGACCAAGATTTTTGTTATAGGGAGCACCAATATTATTCATGAAGAAGAAAGATTGATCTATGAAGATGTTCATTGATTATCGAGAACTGAATAAAGTCACCATAAAGAACAAGTACCCCTTTTCAAGAATCAACGACTTGTTTAATAAATTAAAGGGTGCTGGAGTTTTCTCAAAAATAGATCTCAGATCTGGCTACCATCAACTAAGAATCAATGATGATGATGTACCCAAGACGAAATTTCAGACGAGATATGACCACTATGAGTTTTGAATTATGCCATTCGAATTTAGTAATGCCTCGATCACCTTTATGGATATAATGAATCGAATATTAAAGAAATTCTTAGATGAATTCATAATTGTTTTTTATCGACAATATTCTCATCTATTCAAAGAGTAAGGAAGAGCATGAAAGGCACCTACTAATTGTTTTATCGACTCTGAGGCGCGAAAAGTTATACGCGAAGTTCTCCAAATGCGAATTCTGGATGAAAGAAGTAAGTTTTCTTGGTCACGTAATTACAAAAGAAGGGTGTATTGGTAGACCCAAAAAAGATCGAAGCAGTTGGTAAGTGTCTGTAACCCAAAAATGTAGCAGAAGTATGAAGTTTCCTTGGTTTTGCGGGCTATTACAAGAGATTTGTAGAAGGATTTTCAAAACTAGCCACACCGTTCACCAGACTCACTAGGAAGGGTGCTAAGTATTTATGGATTGAAGAATGCGAGCAAAGCTTCCAAGAATTAAAGGAAAAGTTGATTTCAGTACCAATATTCACTATACTATCTGAAACAGAGAAGTTTGTGGTCTATAGTGATGCATCAAAATATGGACTCGGATGTGTACTTATGTAAGAAAGAAAAGTAGTAGCCTATGCCTCTAAATAATTGAAAGATAACGAGAAGAATTACCCAACTCAATGATCTGGAGCTTGCAGCAGTTATATATGCACTTAAAATTTAGAGACACTTGGAGAAAGATGTGAGATTTACAAAGAGCTTGAAATATTTTCTAACACAAAAGGACATGAATATGAGGCAGCGTAGATAGTTGGAATTAGTAAAAGATTATGATTGTAAAATTATATATCACTCTGGAAAGGAAAACGTAGTAGCCGACGTACTAAGTAGAAGAGTCTCTTCAAGTGTTTCAACACTAAGTCCATCTCTGGAAAAATTAGTTGAAGAGATGCAGAAATTTGACATTGAGATAGTACATTCTGGATTGATTGAGAGATTATTTGCAATGACGTTACAGTCAAGCTTGTTCGAGCAAATTAAGAATAGACAACATGACAATATTTTCTTAAGTAAGATAAAAGATCAATTGATAGGTGAGAAGATATCATAATTTTCTATGTCGAAAGATTGAGTTATTAAATTTAAGAAAAGATAGAGTATACCTGTCGATACCGAATTGAAAGGAGTTATATTAAAAGAAGCACACTCAACTCCATACTCGGCACTTCCTGGTGCAACCAAAATGTATCCAAATTTGAAGCAACATTATTGGTGGTGAGAATTGAAATTGAATGTGGCCAAATTTGTTGAAAGATATCTTACATGTCAACAAGTCAAAGCAGAACATCAACGACCTATTGGCATTGTACAACCGTTATTTGTACCTCAATGGAAATGGAAACATATCACGATGGATTTCATTGTTGGACTCCCAATGTCAATTAAAAGTTTTGACTCTATTTGGGTGACAGTAGAAGGCTAACAAAATCGGTGCATTTTCTTTCCGTATGGACTACCTTCAATATGGATTAATATCCCCAAATATATGTTATGAACATCATCAGACTTCACGGTACATGTATCTTTATAGTTTCAGATCGAGATATTCGTTTCACGTCAAAGTTCTGGAAAAGTTTACAGAAAGCAATGGGCACTCAGTTAAATTTCAGTACAGTTTTCCGCCTTCAAATGGATGGTCCGACAGAAAGAACGATTCAAACCTTGGAGGACATGTTGAGAGCTTGTGCTATCATTTTTCAAGGGAATTGATGTAAGAATTTGTCGCTGGTAGAGTTTTCCCATAATAATAGTTATCAGGCTTCAATTGGAATGATGGCTTACGAAGAACTTTATGGTAGAAAGTGTAGATCACCAGTTCATTGGGTTCACTAGATGAGGTCAGTAAATGTATTCTTGTTGGGCTTGATATTTTGAAACAAACTGCTGAAATTGTTACTCTAATTCAAAAAATAATCTTTGCGGCCCAAAGTAGACAGAAAAATTATGCACATCAAAGAATGAGAAAATTAGAATTTACCGAAGGTGATCAAGTATTTTTGAAAGTTTCTCCAATGAGAGGTGTGATGCGGTTTGGAAAGAAAGAAAAATTGAGCACAAGATACATAGGCTCATTTACAATTTCAGCAAGAATTAGAAAAGACTGCATTGGAACTTGGGAGGAGTTCTGTTCATCGACAAGGGGAGCTTGTCACATTTGGATTATGGGAGGAGTCATTAACAACAAGGGGATCTTGTTGCGTTTAAATCTCGGGAGAGATCGATCTCAAGTCGAAGGGAGCTCGCAAAAACAGATTTACTAGGAAGTTAGATAGAGGCGGCGACAAAGAAAAGAGGGAGTCTTACTTTGTGTTAGACCGAGTGTCTTGTAACTTCGTGAACTCGTAAATTATTTTTAATTCTGGGTGTAGCCCCGCAGATGTAGGCAATGGTCAAACTGCGTTACCAACCTCCTGTCTCATTACTTTTCGCATTTTATTATTGTTCGTTATTGCACTTATCATCGGTGTCTCACGTCGTGTTCCACAACACTCTAAGACACCGCGTAACTAATCACGACCTTTCAATTGTATCAGAGCAAGTCGCTTCTGTTTCTTAAACGTGATTCGTGGGAATTGATTGTGTGTTATCGATGCAATGGACTCTATGAAAGAAGGAGGTTCAACAATGCATCCACCTCTATTATATGGAAGTAACTATGTCTATTGGAAGGCTCGGATGAGACCATTTATCAAGGCTTTAGATGAGAAGGCTTGGAAATCCATTTTGACATGATGGGATCCTCCCACCACCATTGATGAAAGTGGTGTTATATCTCTTAAATTCGAAGAAAGTTGGTCCATGACGGAAGATGCTTTGGCAAACAGTAATTCAAAGGCACTTAATGCTATTTTCAATAAGGTAGATCCTATTCAGTTCAGACTTATTTTCACTTGTGAATCAACAAAAAGAGCTTGGGAGATTCTCCAAACCACTTATGAAGAAATATCAGTAGTAAAGTTATCAAAAATGCAAATGCTCACTACCAAATTTGAGAGTCTAAAAATCCAGGGAAATGAGAGTATTGCCGAGTTCAATGCAAAACTATATGACATCGACAATGAGGCATTTGCTCTTGGTGAGACTTTCTCCGAAGAACGATTGGTAAAGAAAAATTTGCGATCTCTTCCTCAACAATTTGCCTATAAAGTTACTGCTATTGAAGAAACAAAAGATGTCTCCAAAATGAAGATTGAAGAACTAATGGGATCTCTTAGAACATTTGAGATGAAACTTGGAATGGACATGGAAGCAAAGAAAGTAAAAGGCGTAGCACTAAAGGCAGAGACACAAAATTTAAATGATTATGATGAAAATGACCTTGACGAATCCCTAGCGCTGCTATCAAAGAATTTTATCCGAGTTATGAAGAAATTTTGGAGAAATAATTGTGGTGTCAGACTCAATGTTAGTAACTCCAAAACTGGCTCCTCAAGTAACAAGAAGTACAGGGAAGAAATTCATGCGTCTAATCAACCTCCCAAAAACAAAGGAATTCAATGCAGAGAGTGTGAAGGTTTTGGGCATATTCAAGCTGAATGCGCCAATACTTTGAAGAAAACGAAAAACTCTCTCAACACGACTTGGAGTGATAATGAGTCGGAAAAAGAAGATGAATTTCAGAACAACCATGTCGGATTTGTTGTTAAAGTTGAACATATAGAAAGTGGAAGTGTTACTCAGGATTTTGAAGACGATATATCAACCTATAGTGATAAAGATGAGGAGGAAGCCACAAAAGAAGATCTTATCGTGGAATACAAGATTCTCCATGAGATCTTATCGTGGACTACAAGATTCTCCATGAAAAATGAATCGAACTTGTTAAAGTGAATCAACAGCTACGTATTCAAATTGGAAGTTTAAGAGATGAAAAGATAAATCTTACAAACAATGTTATCGAGTTGAAAGCAAAATGAAAGACAAATTAGGATGAAGTTAAAGATCTATCCAACGAGCTAAAAAATATTTAATTTATTTCTAAAATTCAATAAGAGGGTTGATTTGATGGTTTTTATTTTATACTAAATTTTAATTATTCATGAAATATTGTGGGTGGCCTTTTTGTCGTTGAAGATCATATGCTTGCTTGCATAAAAATAGAGTTTATTAATAAATAAACACTAAAAAATGATTTGTTGGGACATTAATATTGAATCAAAGATGTGAATCTTGTTTGATTATTTGAAAAATATTGGTGGTGTTTTTGAAATTCATAAACTACTACTTGAAGCTCCTCATCTTATCATAATCTTCAAGGTTTTCTAGTCCTACTCTAATTCACTCTCTTAATTCCTATAAATTAAGGCAAACTTTTTTGGATCCATCAAAGAGTTTTCTGGAGCCACTGCAATGGATGCCACTACGTCAGAGGGATTGCCATTGATGATCGAACCTATCTCAAGTTTTGCTCCACCACCGGAACTCTTCGCCCGTCAATTGTACGATTCACACCCGAGCCTCCCTCCGAAGAAGAGATTCCGAGGACTGTCCACCCTCTTTGACCAGAAGCCGGAATCGAAGAAGAAGAGGAAGCCAAAGCCATCGCCATCGCCATCAGAGGAGACCAAGTACAAGAAGAAGCCGCTCATCGGGGAAGAGCGGCCGATGGCGGAAGCATTGGCGGAGAAGATAAGAGGAATGAGTGGGGAGAGGGTGCAATTAGTTATACAAAAACAGCTTCGGAAAACTGATATCTCCACTGCACACTCTCGCCTCTCCATTCCCAGCACCAAAAACAAAAACAAAATAGAATTTCTCTCCGAAACCGAGAAGGAGATTCTCAGTCAACACGTGCCGGATACGAAAACCATGAGAGGAATGGAGGTTTTGGTGATCGACCTGCGGCTAGAAGAACTGAAGCTATGTCTGAAAAGGTGGAAGATGAGGAACAACTTCATCCGTAATTTGACAGAAAACTGGAATACTTTAGTGAAGGAGAATACGCTGGAGGCCGGCGACACAATTCAGCTGTGGGCTTTTCGGGTGGAGGAGAGAGGAAGAAGAGGGCTTTCTGATCTTTGCTTTGCTTTGGTGAAGCTTGAGCAGGATAACAATGGCGGCGCTGCTGTTAACGATTCAAGCACCAGTACGATCACTGCCCGCCACTCTTTTGTTAATGTATCTACTGTTCATGGTTTATCTCATTTGTTTCTTATTGTTGGTGTTTACGAAAGACAAGAGAAATAAATTGGAGAAGAAGAGGAGAAATTTTCTGTAGGATGAAAAACAAAGCAGAATAGTATTAAGCAATACCCATATTACAGAATACAACACACAAAACAGAAGAAAAAACATTAAAATAACCATAAAAAGAAAACCACTTGCAACCGTTATAAACTGTTTCTAAAGAACCGTTATAAACTGTTTCTAAAGCATTTATTTTAACACTCCTCCTTGCTTTAGAATCTGCAAACGTTGAGTTTTTCTCTCAGCAACTCGAACTTGTTCACAGGCAGTGGCTTTGTAAAAATATCTGCAACTTGATCTTCAGTTTTACAGTAGACAAGAACAATAGCTCCATCTTTTTGTACTTCACGTAAGAAAAATAACTTGATGTTGAAATGCTTAGTTTTTCCATGAAACACTTGATTGTTAGAGATTGCAATAGCAGCTTGATTATCAACAAAAATCTCAGTACTTTCTTTTTGCTCTATATTGAGATCTTTTAAAATTTTCTTCAACCACAATGTTTGATTAACAGCAGCTGTTGCAGCAATAAATTCTGCTTCAGCAGTGGATTGAGCGACAGTTTCTTGTTTCTTTGAGCTCCATGAGAAAATACCAGACCCAAATGTAAAACAATAACCTGAGGTGCTCTTCATATCATCAATCGAACCTCCCCAATCACTATCGGAAAAACCAGTCAGCTTGAACTCCTTGCTCCTTGTGAATTTTATGCCAAAATCACATGTTCCTTTCACGTATCTAAGCACCCTCTTTGCTGCCTTAAGATGTATTTCGCTTGCATAGTGCATAAATCGTGACAGAATACTTACAGCATGCATAATATCAGGACGAGTTGCTGTGAGATACATTAAGCAACCAATTATGCTTCTAAAATATGTTTCATCAATCTTCTCTGTTCCATCGTCTGAGCAGAGCTTTTCCTTTTGGTTCATTGGAGTACTCATTTCCTTGCATTCTTCAAATTTGAATTTCTTCAAAATTTCTTTGGCATATTTTTTCTGACAGATGAATACTTCATGTTCCTTCTGTTTAATTTCCATTCCAAGAAACAAAGACATTAATCCAAGATCTGTCATTTCGAAAGCTTCCATCATCTCTTGTTTAAACTTCTCAACAAGATTGGTGTTGTTTCCGGTCACAAGCAAGTCATCCACATAAAGAGAGATGATAAGAATGTTGGCACCTTCATTCTTAATGTACAATGTTGATTCAGACAAGCTTTTAGCAAATCCCAACTTCTGCAAATGTTCATCAATCCTGCTATACCAAGCTCGTGGAGCTTGCTTTAAACCATATAGTGCCTTTTTAAGACGATAGACCTTGTTTTTTTCTTCTTCTTTTATATAGCCTTCCGGTTGCTCAACATAAATTTCTTCCTGCAAAAAACCATTTAAGAAAGCTGACTTGACATCTAATTGAAATACCTTCCAATTCTTTTGTGCAGCTATAGCAAGCAACAATCTAATAGTATCAAGTCTGGCTACCGGTGCGAAGGTGTCTGAGTAATCTACTCCAAAAATCTGAGCATAGCCTTTTACCACAAGTCTAGCCTTGTGCTTGTTAATAGAGCCATCAGAGTTAAGTTTGGTTCGATACACCCACTTGACTCCAATAATTTTTCTGTCTTGAGGTCGATCCACTAACTCCCATGTATTGTTCCTTTCAATCATGAGTAGCTCCTCCTCCATTGCAGCTATCCAATTTTGATTCATCTTTGCATCTTTATAATCAGCAGGTTCACACACGGCAATATTACATCTGTCATAAATATCAGATAGTGATCTTGTGCCTCTGATAGGAATCTGATCCACCGTGTCATCTTGCCAATCTCCAATGTTTTGCTCTTCAATCCCCAATTCAGATAACTTGAAGTTCGGCTCTTTTATGGTTGGATCTATTTTTTTTTCTTCATCCCAGTTCCACTCTTCATCTTCCATAAAATGCACATCTCTACTTACAATAATTTTTCCAGTTTGTGGCTGAAAAATTTTGTAAGCTTTTGCAACCAAGCTGTAACCAATAAAGATGCCTGACACTGCTCTTTTATCAAGTTTATCTCTCTTGATTTGTGGAACATGAGTGAAACATAAACATCCAAATATTTTAAGAAAATTTAGCGATGGCTTATAACCATACCATGCCTCAAAAGGAGTTTGATACTTCACTACTTTTGTGAGAAGCCTATTTTGCAAATAAATGGCAGTATTTGCAGCTTCAGCCCAAAATTGCTTCGGCAAATTCTTCTCGTGCAACATGCAGCGAGTCATTTCCATTATGAATCTGTTTCGTCGCTCACTTACTCCATTTTGTTGCGGAGTGTATGGAGCAGTTAGTTGATGTTGAATGCCTTTCCTCTTCACAAAATTTATCAAACTCTTCAGAAGTGTACTCTTTGCCATTGTCAGATCTAAGAGTCTGAATTTTGAATCCACTCTCATTTTCAACTCTGGCTTTAAATTTCCAAAAAACTTGAGCCACCTCTGATTTGAATTTCAAAAAGAAAATCCAACACATGCGAGTGAAGTCATCAATAAACGCAACATAATAGCGACTACCTTTTAGAGAAGGCGTTCTTTGAGGGCCCGCGATGTCAGTATGGATCAATTGCAATTTTCTTGTTGCCCGCCATGTGACCTTAGGAAATGATTTCCTACTTTGCTTTCCAAACTGGCATGCTTTGCAATTTAAAATTTTATCATCGAGTTCAGGAAGATCATTCACCATCTTCTTGGATTTCATTTGTAACAACCCTTGATGATGGTAATGCCCAAGTCTCTTATGCCACACATCTGTAACATTTTCCTTCATTTGAAAAGCAGTTTGCTCCTCCTCTAGTGGATCCAAAGCAAAGCTTTTTCCTTTCATTTTTACTTTGAAAACATTTTTACCATCAGTATCCTTTATTAAGCAAAATTTGTCTTGAAACACAACTTGATAACCTTTTTCAATCAGTTGTCCGACACTTAACAAATTTTGATCAATTTTAGGAACGTACATCACATCAGCAAGGAACTTTGTACCTGAACAAGTTGAAATTGCAATGGTTCCCTTTCCTTCTACATTTATGTACTCGCCATTTCCGATTCGAACCTTTGATGTGTCTGAATTTTTTAATTCTCGAAACAGATCCTTGTCATGTGTCATGTGATTGGTGCAACCACTATCAATGAGCCAGCTATCACTTGATTCGATGCTCGAAAAACATGTAGCAACGAACAATTGATCTTCATCTTCTTGATCAGCAACTTTTGCATCTTCATCGTTTTGCTGATTTTTATTTTTACAAATAACAGCTTCATGTCCCAATTGATTGCATTTAGTGCATTTTGCATCAGGTCTTCTCCAACATCTGAATGGAGGATGACCCTTCTTTCCACAGTGTTGACAAGGTGGAAACGATTTCTTTTGAAATTCATTTCCCTTTTTTTCATTTGCTGATTTTGAAGTTGCTCCACTTCCTTCAACATCTTTCTTCTTGTTTTTGTTCACAAATTTTTATGCTTGACAAATAAAGCTCCTTCAACAGCACCATCTTGTCTCATGGCTCTTCTTTGCTCCTGTACTTGCAGTGCATGAAGAATTTCTGTAAGCGAAATCTGAGACAAATCCTTGGTATTTTCCAAGGCTGAAATTGATGCTTCAAATTTTTCTGGCACTGTTACAAGAATTTTTTCAACAATTCTTGAATCAGTAAAAGTAGAACCGAGTAATCTAATACGATTTACAATATTCAGCAATCGATCAGAATACTCTTTGATTGATTCTGATTCTTTCATTTTCTGCAACTCAAAGTCCCGAATTAAATTCAGAACTTTCATCCCTTTGATTCTTTCATCTCCCTCGTATTCTTTTTTGAGATAATCCCAAATCTCCTTTGCTGATTTTAGCGACATAATACGAGTAAAAATTGTAGAAGAAATTGCAGCAAATAAACATGCTTTTGCCTTTGATTTTTTCGTCTTCTTTTCTTTCTGCGCTTTAATTTGTACCACGGTGGGATTGTTTAGAAGAACTAGAACTTTATAGTCTTCTTCCACTGCTTCCCAAAGATCCAAAGCCTCCAAATAAGTCTCCATTCGAACTGCCCAAATTTGGTAGTTCTCTCCATCAAACACTGGTGGAGCAATAGAGATTGAACTTGCTTCGGTTTCCATGAGTATCAAATATTAACACAGGTCCCTTAAGAAGAATGCTCTGATACCAATTGTTGGTGTTTACGAAAGACAAAAGAAATAAATTGGAGAAGAAGAAGAGAAATTTTCTGTAAGATGAAAAACAAAGCAGAATAGTATTAAGCAATACCCATATTACAGAATACAACACACAAAACAGAAGAAAAAACATTAAAATAACCATAAAAAGAAAACCACTTGCAACCGTTATAAACTGTTTCTAAAGCATTTATTTTAACACTTATCGATATACATGTAAACGTCTATCAGATGAACATACAGAACACAGAAATCGTTTTCATTTTGCAGACATTTTCTCTCTCTCTCTCTCTCTTATTCTTCTGCCATTACCGTCGGCTTCTTCCTCCTTCTCCTCTGGATTTCAGCCGCTTCAAGATCTTCGCCTTTCAGAAGTTCAAAGTCTTGGACTAGATAGAAACATTTTCTGGTTTTAGACTTTGACAAACAATTCGGATTCTTCTTTGGAAGCCAGTACTATTTTCGAAAAGATAACAACTTGTATAATGGAGTTATCTGTTTCTGTCAATATATTTCAATTATGTTTTCAGAAAATAATGCGAATAAATCAATTATTTACATTTAAAAATGATTTGAATGTGGAGATTAACAGCAAAAATCATTTTTACTGCTCTTCCTCTGCTACTGATTCGGAGGATAGGGTTTTCTTTTCTGCCATTACCGTCGGCTTCTTCCTCCTTCTCCTCTGGATTTCAGCCGCTTCAAGATCTTCGACCTTTCAGAAGTTCAAAGTCTTGGACTAGATAGAAACATTTTCTGGTTTTAGACTTTTGACAAACAATTCGGATTCTTCTTTGGAAGCCAGTACTATTTTCGAAAAGATAACAACTTGTTAATGGAGTTATCTGTTTCTGTTCAAATATATTTTCAATTATTTTTTCAGAAATATAGGGAATAAATCAATTATTTACATTTAAAATGATTTGAATGTGGAGATTAACATCAAAAATCATTTTTATGCTCTTCCTCTTCCTCTGCTACTGATTCGGAGGATAGGGTTTCCCAGCAAAATCGACGAAGAAGAAGATTAAAAACGAGCAAAGCTTTTTTAATTATTTATATTTGATAAATAATTAAAAATAATAAAAGGATAATTAACAATATGGATCAGGGGTAGTTCAAAATTTCATAAAGTGGTTGGCTTGATGAAATAGAAAGAAAATTTCGAATAACGTTTAATTGAAATAGCGAATTTATTTTTAAGAAATGATATATTTTGGGTACATCTGAGGTACGTCTGAGGTACCTTAATTAAATAGTTGGTCGAATATTATAAATTAGGAAAAATCTAAAATGTACTACTTTTAAACTTTAGTCGTAATTACCATTATTTAGGTATGGGCTAAATTAAAATACTTATGACCTATAGAGTTAACTATAGGTCATAATATAAATTGCTTAGAGTTTATAAGTTATTTAGCCTCTTTGTTTACTCCTAAGTTCAAGAATAGTTTATTTTATTTTTAAAAAAATAGTTCGAGAATTAAATTGAAGAACCCTAATAGTTCGGGGACTGAATTGAAGAACCCTAATAGTTTGAGGGCTGAATTGTCGAAAAAAATAGTTCAGGGAATGAATTGCAAAACCCTAATAGTTCAGGGGCCGAATTGTCGAAAAAAATAGTTCAGGGACTGAATTGAAGAACCCGAATAGTTCGAGCACTGAATTGTCAAAAAAAATAGTTCGAGGAATAGTTCGTGGGCCGAAATGTCGAAAAAAATAGTTCGGGGACTGAATTGAAGAACCCTAATAGTTCGGGGGCCGAATTGTCGAAAAAAATAGTTCGGAGACGAAATTGAAGAACCCTTTGTTCGGGGGACGAATTGTCGAAAAAAATAGTTCGGGGACCGAATTGAAAAATCCTAATAGTTTGGGGGTCGAAATGTAAAAAAAAATAGTTTCAGGACCGAATTGAAAAACCCTAAAAGTTTGGGGGTCGAATTGTCGAAAAAAATAGTTCGATGACTGAATTGAAAAATCCTAATAGTTCGGGGGTCGAATTGTCGAAAAAAATAGTTCGGGGACTGAATTGAAAAATCCTAATAGTTTGGTGGCTGAATTGTCGAAAAAAATATTCCTGGGACTGAATTGAAGAACCATAATAGTTCGGAGGCCGAGTTGTCGAAAAAAATAGTTCAGGGACCGAATTGAAAAACCCTAAAAGTTTGGGGGTCGAAATGTCAAAAAAATAATTCGGGGACTAAATTGAAAAATCCTAATAGTTCGGGGGTCTAATTGTCGAAAAAATAATTCGAGGACTGAATTGAAGAACCCTAATAGTTTGAGGGCTGAATTGTCGAAAAAAATAGTTCGGGGACTGAATTGAAGAACCCTAATAGTTCGGGGACTGAATTGAAGAACCCTAATAGTTCGGGGACTGAATTGAAAAATCCTAATAGTTCGGGGACTGAATTGAAGAACCCTAATAGTTTGAGGGCTGAATTGTCGAAAAAAATAGTTCGGGGACTGAATTGAAAAATCCTAATAGTTCGGGGACTGAATTGAAGAACCCTAATAGTTTGAGGGCTGAATTGTCGAAAAAATAGTTCGGGGACTGAATTGAAAAATCCTAATAGTTCGGGGACTGAATTGAAGAACCCTAATAGTTCGGGGACTGAATTGAAGAACCCTAATAGTTTGAGGGCTGAATTGTCGAAAAAATAGTTCAGGGACCGAATTGAAAAACCCTAAAAGTTTGGGGGTCGAATTGTTAAAAAAAATTATTCGGGGACTGTTCAAATAATGATTTTTCATAAAAGAAGAAATACATGATTAGTCTTATTATAACCTTATAGTTTTAATAAGACTAATCATGTATTTCTTAAAAAAAATACATGATTAGTCTTATTAAAATAGTTAGGTGATCTTGGGCCTTCTCAAGATCACCCAACTATTTTAATCAAGTTTTGTCATGCAACATGTTATTTCAATAGTTTAAAAAAACTCTAATAGTTCCTTCATACAACATTTGTCTCAATCAAAATATTACGTAAGTTGAAATCCCCTATAATTAGGGATATGTTCTAAGTATTATAACTTTACAAATACATGTTCAATATAACATGTATTTGTAAAGTTAATATTGTTGCAAATGGAAAGTAACAATTTTTTTCGAATATTGTGTACTAGTTGACTATAATTTCTTTCGTTGATCCACAATCGTTTTTAAAATTGTAATGGATTAGTAACATGTAAATTATTATTACATATTATTTCATATGAACTTTGAATCCATGCCTAAAAGTTCTAAACGAAATGAATGAAATTGGAGAAGTGAAAACTAACATGTCATGTATTACACTAAGCCCAAAATATATTACCCACATGTTAGGGTAAATGTGGAAAATATTGATATACTTCATCGCTTGGGGAACTATTAAATACTCTCTATTATTTTACTAAACTACGAATTAAGACTTGATGGCGGATATTGTAAAACTGAAAACTGATCACGTTGTCAGGTCACTAAACGACAAAAGGAAGTCTTCTAATCACAAACAAAACAGAGCACATCATTCGGTCACTAAACAACAACACTTCTACTACATCTTCCGATAGGTCTAATACACGACATCCACCAATCACTAAACGACAAAACTTATTATACACATCCACCGATAGCTTTTACTGAAGACATCATCTGATGGCTTTTACTGAAGACATCATCCGATGGCTTTTACTGAAGACATCATCCGATGGCTTTTACTGCATCCGATGGCTTTTACTGAAGACATCATCCGATGGCTTTTACTGAAGACATCATCCGATGGCTTTTACTGAAGACATCATCCGATGGCTTTTACTGAAGACATCATCCGATGGCTTTTACTGAAGACATCATCCGATGGCTTTTACTGAAGACATCATCCGATGGCTTTTACTGAAGACATCATCCGATGGCTTTTACTGAAGACATCATCCGATGGCTTTTACTGAAGACATCATCCGATGGCTTTTACTGAAGACATCATCCGATGGCTTTTACTGAAGACATCATCCGATGGCTTTTACTGAAGACATCATCCGATGGCTTTTACTGAAGACATCATCCGATGGCTTTTACTGAAGACATCATCCGATGGCTTTTACTGAAGACATCATCCGATGGCTTTTACTGAAGACATCATCCGATGGCTTTTACTGAAGACATCATCCGATGGCTTTTACTGAAGACATCATCCGATGGCTTTTACTGAAGACATCATCCGATGGCTTTTACTGAAGACATCATCCGATGGCTTTTACTGAAGACATCATCCGATGGCTTTTACTGAAGACATCATCCGATGGCTTTTACTGAAGACATCATCCGATGGCTTTTACTGAAGACATCATCCGATGGCTTTTACTGAAGACATCATCCGATGGCTTTTACTGAAGACATCATCCGATGGCTTTTACTGAAGACATCATCCGATGGCTTTTACTGAAGACATCATCCGATGGCTTTTACTGAAGACATCATCCGATGGCTTTTACTGAAGACATCATCCGATGGCTTTTACTGAAGACATCATCCGATGGCTTTTACTGAAGACATCATCCGATGGCTTTTACTGAAGACATCATCCGATGGCTTTTACTGAAGACATCATCCGATGGCTTTTACTGAAGACATCATCCGATGGCTTTTACTGAAGACATCATCCGATGGCTTTTACTGAAGACATCATCCGATGGCTTTTACTGAAGACATCATCCGATGGCTTTTACTGAAGACATCATCCGATGGCTTTTACTGAAGACATCATCCGATGGCTTTTACTGAAGACATCATCCGATGGCTTTTACTGAAGACATCATCCGATGGCTTTTACTGAAGACATCATCCGATGGCTTTTACTGAAGACATCATCCGATGGCTTTTACTGAAGACATCATCCGATGGCTTTTACTGAAGACATCATCCGATGGCTTTTACTGAAGACATCATCCGATGGCTTTTACTGAAGACATCATCCGATGGCTTTTACTGAAGACATCATCCGATGGCTTTTACTGAAGACATCATCCGATGGCTTTTACTGAAGACATCATCCGATGGCTTTTACTGAAGACATCATCCGATGGCTTTTACTGAAGACATCATCCGATGGCTTTTACTGAAGACATCATCCGATGGCTTTTACTGAAGACATCATCCGATGGCTTTTACTGAAGACATCATCCGATGGCTTTTACTGAAGACATCATCCGATGGCTTTTACTGAAGACATCATCCGATGGCTTTTACTGAAGACATCATCCGATGGCTTTTACTGAAGACATCATCCGATGGCTTTTACTGAAGACATCATCCGATGGCTTTTACTGAAGACATCATCCGATGGCTTTTACTGAAGACATCATCCGATGGCTTTTACTGAAGACATCATCCGATGGCTTTTACTGAAGACATCATCCGATGGCTTTTACTGAAGACATCATCCGATGGCTTTTACTGAAGACATCATCCGATGGCTTTTACTGAAGACATCATCCGATGGCTTTTACTGAAGACATCATCCGATGGCTTTTACTGAAGACATCATCCGATGGCTTTTACTGAAGACATCATCCGATGGCTTTTACTGAAGACATCATCCGATGGCTTTTACTGAAGACATCATCCGATGGCTTTTACTGAAGACATCATCCGATGGCTTTTACTGAAGACATCATCCGATGGCTTTTACTGAAGACATCATCCGATGGCTTTTACTGAAGACATCATCCGATGGCTTTTACTGAAGACATCATCCGATGGCTTTTACTGAAGACATCATCCGATGGCTTTTACTGAAGACATCATCCGATGGCTTTTACTGAAGACATCATCCGATGGCTTTTACTGAAGACATCATCCGATGGCTTTTACTGAAGACATCATCCGATGGCTTTTACTGAAGACATCATCCGATGGCTTTTACTGAAGACATCATCCGATGGCTTTTACTGAAGACATCATCCGATGGCTTTTACTGAAGACATCATCCGATGGCTTTTACTGAAGACATCATCCGATGGCTTTTACTGAAGACATCATCCGATGGCTTTTACTGAAGACATCATCCGATGGCTTTTACTGAAGACATCATCCGATGGCTTTTACTGAAGACATCATCCGATGGCTTTTACTGAAGACATCATCCGATGGCTTTTACTGAAGACATCATCCGATGGCTTTTACTGAAGACATCATCCGATGGCTTTTACTGAAGACATCATCCACATATATATAATGTTCATGGTTCACTAAACCTTCTCATCTACTGACACCAGTTAAACCGCCTCATCAGAATCACCAATCCGTGGCATTGAAGTGCTCCCCCAACAGCCTAATCCTCAACATGTTCAGAGAACACACTTTCTGTTGCCTCTTCACGTACATCACAAAACTAATCTATTAGCCTAATGCTAAGTAAGTAAAGCAATAATGAAATGGAATGCTGAAACATAAATTCCTAAACATGCAGTTTCTACTTTCTCATCTCAGTTGCATATGCATTCGTTTCTGATCTGATCCCCCTGTGAAATTGGGAGTTGGATCACTTCTCCTAAAGTCATACATCCTCTCTCTTGATTAAGGGGTAAATTAGTTCCCTTAACAACTGTTCAGATCCCCCTGTGAAATTGGGGTTTGGATCACTTTCCCCAAAGTCATACATCCTCTCTCTTGGTTAAGGGGCGGATTAGTTTCCTTAATAACTGTTACAGTTTGTTCATTCCTTATCATGCCATTTCATTGTAAATTTATTTTCTCATAATTTTCAAAATATGATGCATGACATACAAACACATTCAAGCATGCACAATCCTACTGTTCTGTAATGTAGGCCCGAAGGCACAAGCATACTCTACTTACCTGGTCTCCGGGAAATCGCTCGGCTATAAGTTGCCTTAGAAGCTCACACACCTAGAGTCACAACAGAGCATCAATCAAACTCTCGTTAAGCTCCACCATAAATCAATCAGAAATTTAAGGAAACTAGTTTGAAACCCTGCTACTCGTGCATTCCCATTTATCACCAATAACCCGAACCTACTATCACTCGCAGCATCCTAGAAATCCTCACATTGCACTTCCTCGGTCATCTAACTACTAAGACATAAGAAAATGAGAAAAATGTACCTAGGTTGAAGGAAAATCGGGCGAGGGAATCGCCTAGATGGTTCTGCTGCAGAGCTGAAGGCTGAAATTGAAATGGTAAGCTGGATAGTGGCGGCTTTAGTGTATTAATCACAAAGCCTCTTTCCTTAAATAGGTTATCCATTATAGCTCTTCAATTTACCACTATGCCCTTACTTAGTCACTCATTAACCAAATTAATATTTCCCTCAATTTTCTCCACAACATGCTTACTATTAAATAACGGAATAGAAATTGGTTTAATAGAACCGGGTGTTACAAAAAGGCAGGAATCAACGCTATGGTGATAGACCCACGTATGGAAGCGATGGAGCTCAGCTTTAAAAAATTGGAGATCGGACAAAGCCTGCCTCTTCAATATGATCCACAACTGGAACCGCTTAGTTAAAGAGAATGGGTTGGAGGCGTGAGACACGATTCAGGTGTGGTCGTTTCAAAATGAGCAGAGAAGAGTAATAGAAGGTTTAGCCATGCAACACAATCAACAAAGAATAAACTTCTACCACAGGAATGGGCTGGATCTAAGCCCAAATGATACTACCAGTGGAGCTTCCAAGTTTATTAAAAGAGAGCCAGTGAACCAGACAACTTTGCCTACTGTGATGACCTGGATGTGTAAGTATTTGTACGATGGCTGCACGAACCGGAACCCGGATGGCAGTACGTCTGCGCGGGCGAACCGGAAGGTGACAGGTCGTAATGAGGGAGTCGTCACAATCTCACATCGCTTGGGGAAGTATATGCAAATGAAACATATGTAAAAGAGACCCTCCCAACATAGCAAGACGTGTTTTGGAGCACAATTGGCGACGGATCCCATAACAACTCTGAAGTTAAAAGTGCTTCGGCAGAGCAATTCCAGGTTGGGTGACCTTCCGTGAAGTTCTCGCCAAACAAATCCGTGAGGGGAGGATATTGGGCTGCGACCCAATCCCCAGAGCGGACAATATCTTGCTGGGATGAGGGGTCGTTACAAATGGTATCAGAGCCTATACCCAACCGAAAATGTGGCCAACGAGGACGTTGGGCCCCCGAGGGGGGGTGCTTGTGATGACCCGGATGTGTAAGTATTTGTACAATGGCTGCACGAACCGGAACCCGGATGGCGGTACGTCCGTGCGGGCGAACCGGAAAGTGACAGGTCGTAATGAGAGGGTCGTCACAATCCCACATCGCTTGGGGAAGTATATGGAAATGAAACATATGTAAAAGAGACCCTCCCAACATAGCAAGACGCGTTTTGGAGCACAATTTGTGACGGATCCCATAAGAACTCCGAAGTTAAAAGTGCTTCGGCGAGAGCAATTCTAGGTTGGGTGACCTTCCGCGAAGTTCTCGCCAAACAAAGCCGTGAAGGGAGGATATTGGGCTGCGGCCCAATCCCAGAGCGGACAATATCTTGCTGGGATGAGGGGTCTTACACCTACCATACCAACATGTCCCACTTGCAAGAAGATATAGGATCGTTTTTACCCAAGAGAGAGGGAGGGAGGGAGGGGGGGTGAATTAGGTTTTCGTTTCCTATAATTCTTAATAATTGTGATCTATCAAATTGATTGTTTGCTCTTAATTGTATAACCTGAATGAATTCAAGTTGAATTGATAAGATAAATTTAATCAATAGCAAGTAAAGAGTTAAGGGAAAAGAGAAATGACACCGAAATTGTTTACGTGGTTCGGCCAACTTTGCCTACGTCCGCGCTCCAAGGACTCCCCTTGAAGATTCTTTCATTCTCTTCTGAGAGAATCTTTGATTGAACTTCACGGGCGTCAATCAACTGCCTTTACACATTTGATTGATCTTCACGGGCACCAATCAACTGCCTTTACACTTCTCTCTTAGGGATATACCCTTTCTCAATGTTTTTAGTACAAAAAGATTTTTGAAACTCAAGCAACACTCTCTTAACAGATAAAATCTCAAGTGAGTAGAATGAGAGATGAATGAATTGAAGTTCATGCTTTTTGAATCGTTGATAGATATTTCACGTTTTTTTGTCATTGTTGCATTCTTTCTTCAATTATTCAATTTATAGTACTCTTTGAATGTTGTTACTAGTGGTCGACATGTCTTAAAATCGGTTGACAATTTGTTACCGTTGAGCGTAGATAGAGTTGATAAGATAAATTTAATCAATAGCAAGTAAAGAGTTAAGGGAAAAGATAAATGACACTGAAATTGTTTACGCAGTTCGGCCAACTTTGCCTACGTCTACGCTCCAATGACTCTCCTTGAAGATTCTTGCATTCTCTTCCGATTGAATCTTTGATTGAACTTCACGGGCGTTAATCAACCGCCTTTACACTTTTGATTGATCTTCATGGGCGTCAATTAACTGCATTTACACTTCTCTCTTAGGGATATACCCTCTCTCAATGTTTTTAGTACAAAAAGATTTTTGAAACTCAAGCAACACTCTCTTAACAGATAAAATCTCAAGTGAGTAGAATGAGAAATGAATGAATTGAAGTTCAAGCTTTTTGAATCATTGAGAGATATTTCACATTCTTTTTGTTGTTGTTGTTGCCTTCTTTCTTCAATTATTCAATTTATAGTACTCTTTGAATTTTTTTACCAGTGGTCGACCTGTCTTAAAATCGATATACACTTTGTTACCTTTGAGCGTAGATAGAAGACTGTTGTAAGCAGTGCCAGTCAACACCTTTGAGCATCGATCGACACTTTGTTACCGTTGGTGTTAGATGATAGCCGTTGAAATATGTTCCGATCGATTTCTTCTATAGTGTGGTCGACACTTTAATCTTCTCTGTATTCATTGGTTGACACTTGTAAATTCCGATCAACACTTGAATTGGCTCTGTTTGCATCGGTCGATCCTTGGGGTTGATACCTGTATATCCCGGTCGACACTTGTTTCTTCTCTATTCCCATCGGTCGACACCTGTATATCCCGGTCGACACTTGTTTCTTCTCTGTTTCCATTGATCAATCCTCGTGGTCGACACTTCAATCTTCTCTGTATTCAACGGTCGACACTTATACATTCCAGTCAACACTTGAAGCACTCCGAAATGATTTTTCTTCCTTTTGACTATCACACACTTAATAAACCTCATTAGTACTAAATACCCTTCTTCAAGGGCATTCTCAATTAAGGTACTTACAAAATCATTCATTTCTTAAGTTAATCAATTTATCAAATATCATCATCAAAACCATATTACCGTTAAACACATTTTAATTAAACATCATCAAAAACACATTAATCTTAAACTCATTTTAAGTTAACAATATTCCCCTTTTTGATAATGAAAAATTATAAATTGATTTCACACTCCCTCATACTTATCTCAAATAAATCTCCCCCACAATATATGCACTAAATAGATTTGCTACTTTTCAATTATCTCTCCCTCTTTGACATTATCAAAAAATAAATACTTCACAGTCAACTAGCATAAAACATTATATCATTGCGTAAGTCATTCAACACAAATGAGATAGTATTTCAAATATTTCAAAAAATAGTCCAAATACAAATATAGATAAGTACAAGAAAAAAATAAGTACCAATATAAATTCAAACTAAGACACTCGCAATATAAGAGAATCACAATCCAAAAAAATATCACTCGGATGGAGGGACACTGGGATCGGCTGTAGGACTGGCTCGAGAATCATATTCATCATCCTAATAATCTTGAAGGTAGTCAAGATGCTCATAATCTCGATGAACTCTTGACGTTGGTCAGCTTCCATCCGATCAAGAAGAGTGAGAATCAAGTTATGAAAGGATTCAATAGCGGTGCCTATGCTGGCTACACTTGCCTCCAAATTGTTGAACATTTCCTTAATGTTAGAGGAGCTCCCTCTAGTGGCATTGAAGTGAGGTTCTGAAGTTTGTTCGGACTCGTGACCACCCTCATCCACTTCCATGTGAGATGGTTCAGCTCGAGCACTAACTTGGTCTCCTTTAAAGACCCAATCACCTTCATCATTGAGCCCAAACTCCATCTGAGCTAGAGTGGATGAGGTATAGGTGTCGGTTTTCTTTAGAGGCAATGGGGATTCAGACTTTGGAATTTGTACCTCATTCTTCTCGAATATCTTCAATAAAAGAATATTACAGGGTAGGGATTTTGCGGCGTTGTTGAAGACTTGAATCATCCGTTTCAAAATGATGTATCCCACATTGAATGGTTCTTCTCAATAGATTTTATATAGAATATAGAGATTCATCCCAATAATGTGACCTTTGTGTCCATCTCTTGGTAAAAGATTGTACGTGATCATGTGGTGGATGAGTCTTGCACGCACATTCAAGTCTTTAGCCTTCGGCTTCATTGGAAGGGATCGATTTGGATCCTTAACAATAAAATCAGTCCCTTCACTGGTGCCCATAAAGTCAGGATCCTTAGCTGCCTCATAATATCTTTCAGCCTCATTGTTAAATTCACATTCTAAAATAGCATTTAGTGAACGTGAGGTTATTTCTATGTATTTTCTATACACATAACTAACAATTTTAAGAGGCCTCAGAGATTGTTCTAAATTTGTATAGAACATTCTCACTGGAGTTTCAAAGTAAGGGACACCACAGTTGAACAAATCATATAATCCCAAAGCCTCCAATGGCTGTACAAAATTTAAACTATATAATTCTTGGAATTCCACTCTTCGACTTAAAAATAGGGGCTTGAACTGAAAATCATCTTCATATCTCTTCAAAGAGTCAGAATTTTTGAAGAAAGGAGAAGGCCACATAGATTGATACTCTATTTTGGTCGCTGGAGTAGGGTTCTTTTATCTCCTCTTGCGAACGACGAGTTTGCTGCGAGAGGATGATTCCACTGGAGGTTTAGAGGGAAGAGAGGAGATAATTATTAGAAGAAAATATTCTAAGATTTGGAAAGAAACGAAAATCACCGAAGAAAATCGAGAGAGAGGTTGCGTAGTTAGGGTTTCAAACGACACTTTCTTCATAAAATAAATAAAACAGATTGCTGAGCTGTCAACCGGTCTCAGTACCGTGACACGGGGCTACCCAAAAAGGGAATCCATGTTAAACCCACAAAATAAAAACAACATACTCGGTGTGTGTAAGATGAATATGACCGACAATATAATGAATAAGCGAACGAAAAATGTAAGAAAAACGACGTGAATAATGTGTGTGAAATGAAGAAAATGGAAGAAAAAGAAGATGTAAACCCTTTGGCGGCCCCGAAAGCTATCTTACATGAGGCTTTCGGGGGCAAGTTTTCTCGTAGGAATAACTACCACCGTAGGGCACCGGTTTGGCTCCCACTTAGCTCGATCTTCCAAGGAAGAATGGAGGTGGGAAGCAATACTTACTAACTCTAGCAACCTTAAGCTAGTTAGTAAGGGAGTCCTCTACTCCTATCACGGATTTAGAAATCCGTGGCTTACCTTTCCGATGAAAGTAATTCCAAAGCTTTCAAAAGAGGCAAAGGTGACTCCTGTATTAGCAATGTGGTAAAAGGTTTTTTAGATATTACAAGAGGGATGCTATATATAGACCTAGGGTTAATTAAGGTTTCCATACAAGGTGGGGGGGAATGTGGAGGGCCAAGATGAATCCAAGTGGTGCCACTCCATGTGGGTCGTAACCAAGATGATCCCATGGTGGGATTTTGCCAAGTCATTCCACCTTAGGACTCCTCTACTTGGGCTTGCTTAGATGAATCTTCAAGGTTTAGGTCTTCTTTGGGCCTTTCCTCCTTGGACCGAAGTGGAAGTAGGTTGCTCCAAAATGTGCATAGTAGAATGGGCCTCCTAGAGTGGGCCAAGTCCAAGTCTCCATATGATGCCTCCAAGTGCTCCAAATGCTCCAAGTGCTCCTCCATGTGATGACTCCCAAAGGTGCCAAGTAGTAACCCAAAATGGGCCATGTGATGGTCCCCCAAAGTGAGGGCCAAGAATGGTCAACCCGAATCAAGACACCATACGTGACTAAGTCTAAGTAGTGTAGCTAAAACATAAATTAATGGCCTAGAGTTTGCCAAATACAAATAACGAGAGAAAAAAAAAAGAAAATTACAGAGGTTGTCCTCCGGAAGAAAAATTCTGGCTTCTGTTACTCCAGCTGGTGCTCTAAGGGTTTTCTTCATTTGCTTCAAGCTTTCCAAAGGCATCGACGTAGCAACAATGTCTCTCGAACCAAGATTCCATGCGCCATCAACACCTATAAAAAAAACACGTAATAAGTAAGGAGAATAAATAAAGTTTGGGCCTTTGTCGGGTTTTCAAGTGATTGGGCCCCTAGGCATTTCATCCTCTCCTGGTGATTTGAGGATTTGATCTAAATTCCTATGATTGACTTCTTTCCGGTGATGTCCTCTCCCAAATTAGTACCAAGGGACTCAACTAAACTCTCTAAGCGTTTGAATTTGAATATGATAAAAGTGTAGCCCTCCATTAGGGTATATAGTTGAAATCCTTTCAACCACTAATAGTTTTCTTGATATGGTAGTTGGGTGGTCTTGCCAAAAAGTTCTTTGGTAAAGGTGAGAGGATTGAATCCTTAAACTACTTCAAAAGGCGTTTGCTGGATGGTGGAGTGAAGGTTTCGAAGGTAGCGGGATTCTAAATGTGATAGCATGATGTCCTCATTATACTCTTTTATCCAAAGAATTAGTCCTTTTAAAATTTCGACTACAAATGTAAGCTCAACATGATCGTAATCTCTACTCCGTTTTATCCTAAAAAAACCAAGTGATTAAATGATCGGAGGGTGGATATCTTGTGGCTACCAAATCAACTAACTCATTTTCCTTAGTACGATGGTGAAATTTGTAACGTCCAAATGAGAATGTTAGTTGTTTGGCTAGTTCACCTAATTGCAAGTTAGGGAATTGGATGAATACACTAGGTGTATTTATTCTATAGTCTTGAGTCGGTCCACTTTGGCTATTAGCATCATAAAATATAGGTTCTAATACATATGCTAATTTCTTCAAAAATCCTTTAGAAAATGTGGAAATCTCCAAAAATTGGCTTAGAGTTGAATTGAGCATATAATCTTCAAATGGGATAGAAAAAGATGGACCAATGATCATATTATAAATCCCAAAGATGCTCTATTCACTTAAATCCTCCTTTTGGAATAGGGATGTTTGGGATTCCAAGATAAGGGGTGGTTCCACTTGAGTTTGTGGCAAACTTAATAATGGAGCTTCATCCTTAAGGGTTAGGGTAGAAAAATCATTCTTTAACTCCAAATTATAAAATTTCTTTACTTGACAGGGTATATGCCATGTTGTCACTTCTTTCAAGGGGTAGGGTTCCTTTTGACCATTCAAGTTTGATGGCTCTTCACCCTATATGAGTTGCGGTTCTAAGGGTTCATCCTATTGAGAGGAAATCTCTTCATAATCTCTTCCTATCAACTCACAATTTTCTTCCTCTTTTTGTTCACAAGAATTTAAATAAGTTTTCAAGGAGTTAATCCCACAATCTAAATGTTCTTCTTGTGACACTTCTTGTACAGCCCGAATCCGGATCCCGATCAGCAGGATCCGAGAGCCAAGCCATCACTCAGGACAGTTAACGAAAAATGGTAAATGGTGACTATTTTTTTCTGACATTTAGAACATTACACACAGGAAGAAAACCCTTACGGGAACTGAAGGCTAGAAGACGTGAAAACAGGAAACAGAAGGCAGAAACCTATTGAAATCGGATTGCAGGAATGCACGGCAGAAGGGATTCAGAATACTTAAGACAGAATCAGAAGACATGTAAAATTTTAAACCACAGAAATAACAGACTGAAGAAAACAGGGAGATAGATGTAAACTAAACTTTGGACATTTAGAATATCGGGCAAGGAGAAATCTGAAGAGTGCAGGAAGGAATGTAAAAAGAATCTGAATAACAGTTATAAATTGCAGCAGAAAACCAGAAATAAAGGCGGAAGACATAGGCAGAAGACTGGCAGAAGAAATCTATCGGATGATGTAGTTTGAATGTAGAAGCAGAGATGACGTAAGTAGGAAGATACAGGCAGTAGATGAAATCAGATGAGGTGGTGACGTCAGCCGGAAGATGGATGACGTCAGGCGGAAGATGTAGGCAGCAGATGGAATCGGAGGATGTAAACAGTGGGTGACGTCATCGGAAGAGGGGATGACGTCAGACAGAAGACGCAGGCAGTAGATGGAATCGGAGGATGTAAATAGTGGGTGACGTCATCGGAAGAGGGGATGATGTCAGACAGAAGACGCAGGCAGCAGATGGAATCAGATGAGGTGATGACGTCAGTCGGAAGATGGATGACGTCAACCAGAAGAAGATATAGACATTAAACGAAATCGGCAGAAGAAAACCCTATAGCAGAACCACTGTTTGGCGGTAGATGGGAATAAGACAAAATGTGAACAGTATCAATCGGTAGACATAATTTAAATTTTTGACAGGAAGACACACTGACAGAGAGCATAAAAACAGAAGACGTAAACGTTTCAGATTCTCAAATCACTTCAAAACATGGTTCTCGAGCACAACAGAAGGCATGAAAGTTGTAGACCTTCAATACACGATTCTAAACAAGGTTGTAGAACATACTTTACAATTGACAGATTCAAAGAAACTGACTATATGGATAATTCCAAAACCAGAAATCATCCATGCACAAACTGACAGAAAATATCCCCAAACAATTCCAGAACATTCAGAACATGAATTCAACTGTCAAATACAGCAGTTTTTAAAACTTAGACATCAAAATCTGTGCATTGTTTTAAAATCTGAGGATCAGTACAGAACCTAACATATATTTGCAGAATTTTAAAAAACAGAAGTTTCAAATACATAAAGAGAACATAGTTTAGAATTTCACTCTCTTAGTCGGAAATTTGTCTGACAGCCACAACCAACCCGAGAGCTCGAACTACCAGCCACCTATTCATCAGATTGAGGCACAAAGTCCTCATTTTTGGGTTCAGTACCTACATCAGAGAGTTCATCTATGAGCCTAAAGCTCAGTAAGAACATATAAAATGCAGTGATGCATATGCTATGCATGCGGTTTTCAGAAATTCAGTGACAGTACAGTACATTACATTTCAGTGGCAGAGGGGTATAAATGGGCCTTATAGGGGAACTGGCGAACAGTGGGTGCACTATCAGGCACAAACAGTTATACGGTACAATACATAAAAAGATCTGGGGGCCAGTCCCCGTCCCACACTTAACTGATACATTTCAGTCAGGTTTTATCTTGTTTAGTTTCAAACAGTGTATAGAAATCGATTTTGCATGAACTTTCGGTGAAAACGTATATGCATGAACATTTTCAGTGCCTGAACTTACAATAGCAGACGACATAAATAACAGAACATACTGTGAAGCAGAATACAGACAACTCAGAACATAAACTATAACGTTTCTACCCAAAAAAACCCGACAGAATAGATAACCTAGTACCTCCGTAATGTAGGGCCTTAGGGGCCAACCTACGGTTATGAACTTACCTGTTATCCGCGATGCAGTTAGCTGGAAAGTCTCAGAAATGCACAGATCTTTTTGCTGAAGGGAACAGAAGAAACAGGAAAAAACAAAGTGTTGATACTTTGTTACAATCGCGTGGAAAAGAAGAACAGAGAGTAGTGGAAAGAAACAGATGAGAAGTGAGGGTTTCACGTAGGAGGAAGAACTTAGCTTCTTCAACAAGCTGTCATGTGTCACTCAACCATTGGTTTCCTCCCACCAACCTTAAATTCTTCCCCATTTACCCTGCCATTGGTTTTTAACCAATTTAGTTTCCACAAATTGATTTTATGAATCACACATATTCGATTGGAAACATTAGCAATTATTAAAAACACACATTGCATAAATATTCCCATTAATCTCGTTGAATAATTTAAGGAATATTTACATGGCAAAAATGTCGGGTGTTACACTTCTTCTTCTTGACTTACTTCTTCGACCTTTTGGCTATCAAAGCCAAATAGGAAAACTTCTTTTGGACAGAAGATTTCTTTTAATTGTTCATCAATCTCAAAATTTTAATGAGGTCGTCTCCAACTCTTTCTTCATCCACTTGATTGTCTATTACAACAAGTGGACCTTCTTCAGGATAGCAAATCTCTTATTCTATCTCCGCTTCACTTAATTTATTGGATTCCTCTATAGTCTCTCCATCCTCATCCTCACTTAGGAATTCTTCACTAATTTCATTAGGCTTTTGGGGCATAGGAGGTGGTGGTCTAGGGATAGTTAGTGATTTTGTAATTTTCTCCAAAGATTCTTTTACCTCTTTGTCCAAAAATTGGCTAACAACTTCTAGTTTATGTATAAACTTATCTAGTTGTCTTACACACCTATCATCAATCGGTTTGGAAGGTAAAATTGGTTGATGATTGATCCTATTCCTTAACCTCATTTTATCCTTTATGTTTTCTCCATAAGTGGATGGATAATTATGACTATATTGATTCTTAAAATTGGAAGAGTTAATATAATACATTGAGTGGTCTTCCTTAATCATTTTATCTCTTATTGTAGGAACATTTCTTTTTATCCCAGAATAGCTCAATTGATATCTATTGTCATAAGTTTTTATATATGATTAGTCATTGATGTTCTTATCCCTGTAATCGACAAATAGACTATGGTTGAGTTCATAAAAATCAAATTCTCTCCGGATAATTCTCCTCCTAGTGTTCACTATTTTGTTGATAATGAATGCTTAAAGTAGTGTAGGACTTTATGGCTTAAAGTTTTAGGAGGGTTACTTAAAGAAATGTGCGAACTTTAAGTCTTGGGTATTTTGAAAGGAAATTTGAATTTTTAATTTTTAATTTAAATTTAATTTACTTTAATTAATATTATTTTTTTAAATTAAAGTTGATTACTTTAAAAGAGATTAGGGATATAATTATCTAATTAAGATGTTAGGAATAATTAATTAAACTAAAAAGCAAAAAAAAAAATCTAGAAATTAAAACAATACAAAATACAAGGCAATTAATGAGTTGATTTGATTTTTAGCACTTTTAAGGTAATTTAATTTTTGCCAAATTTCATGACTTTATGCCTTAGTTAGATGATATCAATTTCATGCAAGACAATAGAGTTCAAATATGGCAAAATTAAACAATAAAGTATATAGAAATTTAGGTGCAAAAACAAACTCAAAATTGGTTTGCTCCACAAAACAGTTTTTAGATTCAGTTTTGCCAAACCAAAAATAGATTAATCCCTACCCAATTTGATCACCTTTTGCGTTGCTTTGGTGATATACTTTAGCATAATGCAACAGAATTCAAATATGGCAAGATATGCAATTAAAGTTGATAGATTTTTTTTTTTTTTAAATGAACAATGTGAATCAAATTTGGCTAACAACAGATTTTTATGCAACTTATATTAGCAATAAGTTGATGATTATAAGATGCAATATATTTACTGGAAAGTAAATAAGTAAAAGAAAAGAACTAAATAAGGGATAATAACGAAAATAAAGAAAATAACAAAAACCGAAAAGGAAAGGAAAGGAAGGGAAATAACGTTCTTACCTTTGGCGACTCTCAACTCAGATTCAACAAATATTCAATATTTAATAGGTTATTAAGGAATAATATTCTAAACAAAAAGTACTAAAAATAACAGAAAAAATAAAATAAAATAAAATTAATAAAAATAAAATATTGCTGAAAATCGTATGGAAATCAAAGAACACAACAATACACAAAACAGATTTTAGAGAAGAAAACGTGCGATGAAATGAAACTATATCACCTGATTAAAGTCAATGAAATGGGTGTTCCAAATCGACTAAAAGCACTCAGAGGAAGCCTCCTATGCTCTGATACCACCTGGCACGGGGCTACCCAAAAAGAGAATCCGTGTTAAACCCACAAAATACAAACAACGTACTCAGTGTGGTGTAAGATGAATATGACCGACAATATAATGAATAAGCAAACAAAAAATGTAGGAAAAACGAAGTGAATAATGTGTGTGAAATGAAGAAGATGGAAGAAAAAGAAGATGTAAACCCTTTGGCGGCCCCAAAAGCTCTCTTACGTGAGGCTTCCGGGGGCAAGTTTTTCCGTAAGAATAACTACCACCGTAGGGCACCGGTTTGGCTCCCACTTAGCTCGATCTTCCAAGGAAGAATGGAGGTGGGAAGCAATACTTACTAACTTTAGCAACTTTAAGCTAGTTAGTAAGGGAGTCCTCTACTCATGTCACGGATTTAGAAATCCGCGGCTTACCTTTCCGATGAAGGTAATTCCAAAGCTTTCAAAAGAGGCAAAGGTGACTCCTGTATTAGCAGTGTGGCAAAAGTTTTTTTAGATATTACAAGAGGGATGCTATATATAGACCTAGGGTTGATTAAGGTTTCTATACAAGGTGGTGGGGAATGTGGGCCACTGGATGATATAATAGATAGAGGGCCAAGATGAATCCAAGTGGTGCCACTCCATGTGGGCTGCAGCCAAGATGATCCCATGGTGGGATTTTGCCAAGTCATTCCACCTTAGGACTCCTCTACTTGGGCTTGCTTAGATGAATCTTCAAGTTTTAGGTCTTTTTTGGGCCTTTTCTCCTTGGGCCGAAGTGGAAGTAGGTTGCTACAAAATGTGCATGGTAGAATGGGCCTCCTAGAGTGGGCCAAGTCCAAGTCTCCATATGATGCCTTCAAGTGCTTCAAATGCTCCAAGTGCTCCTCCATGTAATGACTCCCAAAGGTGCCAAGTAGTAACCCAAAATGGGCCATGTGATGGTCCCCCAAAGTGAGGGCCAAGAATAGTCAACCCGAATCAAGCCGCCTACGTGGCTAAGTCTAAGTAGGGTAGCTAAAACATAAATTAATGGACTAGAGTTTGCCAAATACAAATAACGAGAGAAAAAAAAAAGAAAATTACAGAAGTTGTCCTCCGGAAGATAAATTCCAGCTTCTGCTACTCCAGCTGGTGCTCGAAGGGTTTTCTTCATTTGCTTCGAGCTTTTCAAAGGAATCCACGTAGCAACAATGTCTCTCGAACCAAGATTCCATGCGCCATCAACACCTACAAAAGAAAACACGTAATAAGTAAGGAGAATAAATAAAGTTTTGGCCTTTATTTCAAGTGATTGGGACCCCTAGGCATGTCGTAGCGATCGACACTTCCTTCGTAAAATAAATAAAACACATTACTGAGGTGTCGACCGGTTTCAGTAGCGGTCGACATTTCTATCATATACAGAATGAAACTATGGTTAGGTGTCGACCAATTCTGGTATGGATCGACACTTCCTGAATTAAATTCAAGTTTCATGATTTCTCAATCTTAATTAGACCTAGCCGTACCCGGATATCGGCTAATTGATCAGAAGAATTTACGAAATCCAAAGTGATATCTCCCTTTCGTACATGATCCCTTATAAAATGATATCGTATTTCAATGTGTTTAGTTCTTGAATGTTTAATATGATTCTTGGAAATGTTAATGACACTAGTATTATCACATCTAATAGATATGCTATCATAAAATAGATTGTAGTCCTCTAAAGTTTGCTTCATCCAAAACATTTGAGCACAACAACTTCCAGTGGCGATATATTCGCTCTCGGCTATTGAGAGTGCTACGGAATTTTGTTTCTTTAAGTACCAAGACACGAGAGATTCGCCTAGAAATTGGTATGTTCCACTAGTGTTTTTTCTATTTACAAGACTTCCAGCATAATCAGAGTTGGAATATCCTATTAGATAAAAAAATGTACCCTTTGGATACCATAAACCTAAATCATAGGTGCCACTTATATATTTGAATATCCTCTTAATTGCATTTAAGTGGGATTCCTTAGGGGATGCTTGAAACCTAGCACATAAACACACACTAAATAGAACATCTGACCTACTAGCCATTAAGTATAATAGAGATCCAATCATACCTCTATATTTCTTGATATCTACACTTATCTCATTTTCATCTTTATCTAATTTCGTAGTTGTGCTCATGGGAATTCTAGATAGTTTGGAAGAATTCAATCCAAACTTCTTTAAGAGATCTTTGATGTATTTTTCTTGATTTAAGAATATACCATCGGAAGTTTCCTTTATTTGCAATCCTAAGAAGAATTTTAACTCCCCCATTATACTCATTTCAAATTCACTTTGCATTAGATATGCAAATTCATCACAAAGTGAGACATTTGTTGAGCCAAATATGATGTCATTCACGTATACTGCACAATGAGCAAATCATCCCCTTTTTTGCATAATAAACAAGGTTGAATCGGTGTTACCTTTTTTAAAGTTCCTTTCCATAAAGAAAATCTTCAACCTATCATATCAAGCTTTAGGGGCTTGCTTAAGTCCACATAAGGCTTTCTTAAGCTTGTATACATAGTCAAGTTTGTCATAGATTTCAAACCCTAAAGGTTGCTCTACATAAACTTCTTCCAAGATATAACCATTTAAAAATACACTCTTAACATCTATTTAGAAAAGAGTGAAGTTTTTGTAGCAAGCAAATGCTAAGAGCATCCTAATAGATTCTAGTGTAGCTATGGGAGCAAAAGTTTCTTCAAAGTTTATTCCTTCTTTTTGGTTGTACCCATTGGCATAGCCTTATTCCTTACAATAATTTCATTTTCGTCCATTTTGTTCTTAAACACCTATTTTGTTCCTTATAATTGGATGATTTTTGGGTCTTGGAACAAGTTCTCATACATTGCTCTGTTCGAATTGTTTTAGATCTTCTTGCATGACTACAATCTAATTTTCATCCAATTCGGCTTCCTCAAATTTATTTGGTTCAAATTGAGAGATAAATGCTACATTTGCACATAAATTTATAAAGGAAGCTCTAGTTTTGACTCCTAATGAAGGATCACCTAGAACTTCATCTATGGGATGACTTTTGAGAAATTTTCAATATCTAGGAAGAACATCATTTGCATCCTTGATTGGAACAATTTTCAGAGATTTTGATGGAAGATCTACGGAGTTTCTCTTTGAATGGTATCAACTTGATTGCCTAAAGAGAAAGAATCCATTTGTATTTCTAAAACATCACCTCTTTCCACATTTATTATAGGTTGAGGGGTTTCATCAAAATTGACATGCATGGATTCATTTACAACTAATGTCTTTTTGTTAAACACTCTATATACTTTACTAGTTAATGAATATCTAAAGAATATTCCAAGATTTGTCTTGAAATCAAATTTTCTCAAATTGTCCTTGATGTTGAGAATGAAACATTTACAACCAAAGGCTCCAAAATACTTAACATTAGGAATTTTATCATTTCAAAGTTCATAGGGAGTTTTCTCAAGGATAGGTCTTATGGAGACCCGGTTTAGCACATAGCAAGCCGTAGCTACGGCTTCCGCCCAAAAATATTTTGGAAGTAAGTTTTCATTGAGCATGGTACTAGTAAGCTCTTGAAGAGACCTATTTTTTCTCTCAACAACTCCATTTTGTTGAGTGGTTCTAGGGGAAGAAAAGTTATACTTAATTCTATGTTTGAGACATAAAAGTTCAAATTTTTTATTTTTAAATTGTCCACCATAATCACTACGAATAGTAACAATGACATGATTCTTTTCATTTTGAATTTTCTTCCTAAAGCTAGAAAAGATGTCAAAAGTTTCATCCTTTAACTTTAGAAAGAATATCCAAGTGAACCTAGAGAAATCATCTACAATGATAAAGGCATAATGTTTGCCTCCTAGACTAGTGTAACAAACCCAGTTCCTATCCCTTAATTTCTTGTAAAATTTTCATTTTCTTTGGACCTTAAGTAAATCTTAACTTTGAAAGCTTTAAATTAAAGTCCTAAAATCATTCGAAACATTTGGAGTAATCTTTTAGGGAAAACCATTCTAGTAAATCAATATAACTAAGAATTTAAAATCAGTAGAAGACCATTGGCAAAGGGGTAAAATTGCCCGAACCAGCAAAATAAAACAGGCGATCGATCGCCCCATCATCAGTCGATCGATCGGCTAACTCTCTAGAATTTCTTCCAGAGCGTAGCCAGCAAGGGCACAGATCGATCGCCCTCCCTGGCGATCGATCGACAAACTCTCTCGATTTTGAAATCCAGAGAGTTACCCATCTTTCTTCTTCCTCCATTCCACCTGCACAACAAACACATCACAATTTTTTCCCTACCTCTCTCCCTTCATCAACTTACTTCTAAACACGTTTCATAACAAACACTTCAACATAATTCACTCTTAGCCTCATTCATCCCTCAATTCATCAATCACCCAAAATCAACTCGAAACGTATTTAAAATGTAGTAAAATTTCGTGAAAACGAATTGCGTTGATCAGTTTGAAAACTAAAACAATTCCCCACGCCTAAAAGAAATCACCAAGCAATTCCAAAAAACTCTAAAATCATCAATGACCATCATATGCAGCAGAATACTAACATTCACACTTAATTTGCTTAAAAGATAACCCATCATTGAAATTCATCAAAATGTATCCATTATCAACATCAAAATTCAAGTTAAACTCTACGTCAACTTAAACGTAATAACTACACCCTTCCTACCCATGAGACCCCCAATACCTATGCGTCTTTTCCCCCGCGAGTCATAATTTGCAACGACTACGCCAGCATACTCCCACGGGCATCCTCCTTCAATCCGTGCGGTCGTCTGGTAGAGGGACGTATTCCTCACCTGTATCAAAATCACCTACACCACAGAGACATTCTATGAGCTAAAGGCTCAGTAAATCTCGTAAATAAAAATGCATGTTGTGCATATGTAGTTCGTAAATCATGTAATTCATTTCATTCATTACGTTACATAACAGGATGTCACCGAGGTCTAACTCTCACCAGATTGAGAGGGCACGTCTTGCGGTTAGACAGCCCTTTCCATCTACCGGGTGGAAAACATGTTTCACCTACTGGATAGCAATGTCTGAACCCCACCCCGTCGTGACCGGGATTACGTACATTGGTTTCTTTTCATTAATTCATTTCTTTCATAAAACACGTGTAGAAACTCATTTTCATGCTATTTTGAAAGAGCGTGATGCATGTACAGTTCATATTGCACAATCTATAGCTAACATAGAAAAATCAATAAATCTTAGAAAACACACTACGACATATACACCTAATTACCCAACCACTTATTCTAAAACTACTGAATTCATCAATATCCTCAATGACGTCAAACTTTTGGTGTAGACCAAATCGGCCAGACAAAGCACGAAGACTTACCTGTCATCCTTAGTGAGACGAGTACCGTCTGTAATCTTCGTTTACCTAGAACATTTCACAATTGTCGTTATTAGAATCGGCCATAAATAATTGAATTCCAAAGATAACGAAACTCCAATATAAAGGAAACTTTCTAAAACACTCATTTAACCTCTCTCGAGCATTTAATCGAGCAATTCGCGCTCACGAATTCTACAACCTAGCTTTAATGGAAATCTATATCGTTCAATCACCGATTTCAACCTAACTATCGATGAAAACTCATAATCTATCATCGTAGGTCAATAATACAGTAAACCTAACAATTTCCAACATAAACCTGTAATTTATCAAAACCCTAAATGAAAACCCTAACCGTTTCCAACCCTAAAGCTCGGAAACTAATGGTCAAGAGTAAGCATATCATACCTAGGGCTTGATTGCAAAAGAAAAACTGGAAGAAAATCGGACAACGGAGGAGAGGCGCGATCAGCGTGAAGGAAATGGAAATCGCCAGGGAGGAGGGAGGCATTTTCTCTCTGTGAAATCGTGAAACATAATGGAAAAAAGGGGGGTTAGTTTTTATTTAATATTTTTTCTTCTTAAATTACCTTTTTTTGTCATTTTTTCTGAATCATTTACTTATCTCGTTATTTCTCCTATCGATTTGGTTTCTTCGAAATTTCTTTATTTCATCAAATATTGCAATTTACTCCTAGGGTTCTAACGAAACTTCTTCGTAAAACGGGCTTAATTTACTATTTTTACGAATTAAACACTATAAGGTTAAAAACGGAAACCCGAGCGTCACTCTATCGATTTGGATTTCTGACATTTCCTTGTTTCTTCTAAAATTCCATACAAATCATTAGGGCTCTAATAAAACCTTCCGTTTACAAACGGACTTATTTCGCTATAATTACAAAAATGCCCATATATTACGAGAAATATCTAAAACTCATAAAATTGGCACTATATCTCCAAAAATTCTCTTATTCCTCCAATCACTTCAATTCACCCGCATAGTTCTAATCAAACCTCTCGTTCGCAAAAACGGGATAATTTCCCAATAATACGAAATTGTCATTACATAGAGGAATTTCTAAAGTCTTGTAAAGCTGGGTGTTACATTCTATCCACCTTAATTAAAATTTTGTCCTCAAAATTGGATTTAACTTATAATTCTTGTTATTATCGTCTTACGCCTTGTAGCTTTATACTGCGACTTACAACCACTCCACCCTTTTCGAATGTTCTCCCCTCATCTCTCAAAATCAAAATAATTGAGTTTCTCTTTAGGAACTTTAATTCTATCTACACTTAGGGCTAATCTTTATGATTCTAAACCAAAATTCCGAAAACCCAATGGTGCAACATGAGCCACCAACTCCATTGGCTATCTTTGACTTAGCTTACTATGACCCAGATTAGCATTGTGTTCAAAGAATTTCTTAAGTCTCTAATTCGAACAATCCAACTGCATATTCATGCATTTTACGAATTCACTCAACATTGGCTTCCGCTTAATCACCCATAAGTCAAAACTTTCTTTTCCCATCTAACTTGGCTTCCTCAATCGAAACTCCTTTGTAATCCTAACTCTCCAAGTAAAGCTAACTTCAGGGCTTTCTTAGTTCAACGTTCGCCTTAACTACGCCTTTAGGAAATAACAACACTTTAACTTCCTAATATTTCTCGGGTTAGCTGCCATTCGAAGATTCTTGTTAGCTCCTGATTGGTAATCCGATTTTCTACGTAAATCCATCGGCTCTACCCGTAGTCGGAATGTATAACCGCTCAAATTTCTACATTTTCTTTAATAACGATTTCTCATAACTATTTTATCGATAGTATTCCTTGGTCACATACCTTCTTGTGCCACTCGCCGGTTGTCGCGACCTTTCCAGTGCGGGTTTCTCAACTAAGCTCCCATTGCTATACTTTGCAACTATATCATCAAAATATCTCTGGGTCTAAACGAGCCAAACTGGGTGCTAATGTGACCACTCTCTTAAGATCCTGGTTCTTTTGTGAATAAGATCTTATAAATACCACATTTTGTTCTCAGCTATTTTAACGAGCTCCCTCGTTATATCCTTAACTAAGATTCTCATATTACCTACGTTACACTTCGTTTGTTTTACTCAAATCTCCATTAACTTCGAATACTTTCAAGTCCCTGAGTTTTGCTACTGGTTTGCTCTAAATTATTCATTCTAACCTTAAGTCATCTATGTATTCATTGGCCTCGACTTGTTGAATATGAGTCGAACCTCTGGAACTTTTCCAACTTAGCCACACTTCTAAGTTTACTCAATTAGCTTCTGTGTAATTCCTTGTTCTCCTTATTCGATAACTCGCAAACTTCACAATTCGCACGACATTAAACACCGAACTAACTTCCAGTCTTAACCCTCCGTTTAACCAACAATCCTCTGCACTTATCCCTAATATCGCATAAGGATCTCATCGAAGTTACTACTATTCTACCCTCTTTCGTTGCTTATAGTCAAATTCTGAATATCCTACTTGACTTTCGTACAATGATTCATCTAACGTGATGGGAATCGGGGTGCCAACCGTGACACTCGAATCACATTTGCGGAAGCTAAACGCAGAGGAGAGAAGCACGCTGAATAAACAATGAAAAACAAAGGAGAAGAGAAACAGAAAATGGCGTAAGGGTGAGAAATGATACCAGTCGAAGTGGGAGGTGGGTGAGTCAAATAATACTCAGAGAACGCCGTCTGGAATGAAGGGAATCCTTGTTAGCCGGTAGACGTCAGATTAGCGCTACATCAGAAAAGCTTCTTCCGCAGAAGAGCTCCAGCATCGGACACAAGCCCTGCATCAATGTTTCTTCCACAGAAGAAACCGGCTGTGAAGATGGATGGTGAAAACCCGAAGCTGGCTGAGGAGTCGAAGTCGGTAGCTCTTAGCGCAAGACTTTCCGAAGAGAAGACAACAGCCTTTAGGCACGGGTTTCGCCACCTCCCCGCTTTCTGTTCGCGATAGAAAGAGGCGAAGGTGACTGAGAGTATTCCAAGCTCAGAATACAATGGGTGGTGGTTCCACTGGGTGCCACGCACCGCCAAGAAGAGCACCATGAAGAGAAAGCTTCCGAAGCTTCTCTGGAGAAGGAAATCGTTCCACTCAGTTTCCAAATATTTCATTCATTAACTGACTAACTAAACTATTACAATGGAGAAGAGAGCTTAAATACAAAGGAGAAAAGCTTCAGAAGATTCGGGTGGAAGGAAGAAGGAGCGCTACAAAATCTGCCCGTTTTTAGCCGTTGGGCACTGAATCGGGTGAACTAAATCGATTTGGTGAACTAGTGGCTATTCTGGTTCTTCATGTTGAATTGGGTTAATTTCTTTTTGGGCTTTTATCTTCTCATGGGCTTAATTTAAGCTTGTATGGCCAACCTCCTCATGGGTTTTAATCTTCCTCATGGCTTGATAATGGGCTCGGGTCAAACTACCTTTGCTCCTTCCTGCACGCCAGTTTTTTGATGAAAGTCCCCAATGAGCGGACAGCTTCTTCTCCTTGCCTTGGTTCAATCCTACCCTTCGTAAAGACTATTACAAATGTGCAAACTAACAAATACAAGGCTAATGTTTGCCAATTACAAAGTCAAGAAAATAAATACTAAGTTCCTTACGAAAATTTAGGAAAAAAGAAATTACATAAATTTGTCTAAGGGGAGACAAATTCCCTCTTCCATTTTGGGTTGTCACCTACAAACCTTAGCAAACATATTAGACCATAAAATTGGTAAGGAGACATACCTTAACGGACCACGGGGCACATCACAACGGTCTTCTTGTTTGCAAACTTGTTGTAGACAAGTTCACGTCCTTAATCCAAACCTCCTCGAGTTCTAAAATCTTACCCTTCTATTTTCTAAAATTTAGAAATACCACTTCATTCAGGTTAACCTTCTTAGTTCCTCGAACACTGATGCTCCTACTTCCACCCTGAAGGTAAGTCTTATGTTAGCGGTTCTTAACTTAAACTGTACCAACTATAGACTCACTCTAGTCGAATCGTTATCCCTTCTATGGTTATACTAGTCGCTTTAACCCCTAATCACGTCTTCCAATTTAAAGTGCTAAACTATTTCACATTAGTTAATGTGTTTAGGTTTTTAAGCTCTTTCTAACTCTTATGTTTTAGCTTCACAATCTCTAATCAAGAGACACCAAATGTCTGACGTGTCTACTACTCGTCGATCATTCTTAACTTCTCTAAGTCTTGAAATTCACTAACTCCCAACCCTGAGCAAATCTCCTTATTTCCTTCATCGATATCGATCGATATGGACACCCCGATGTAATCACTCAGATTTTTGCATCCACGACTTTGTATTGATTCATCCCATCCTCCAAGGTTACGGCGGTAATGGCCCCACCCCATATCCTCTCAACAATTAATTCAAGTTAAACTCTCGAATACTATCCTTGTCTAGACACTCTCACTACACGCGAATCTGAAACATACTAGTTCTGCGATACTCCCTTATCCTTTTAAATACACTAATAATATCTCGACGATTTATGGTATCCCTCAATAAGTTTATACCTTAGCTTTCATCTTTCTCTTTGATTAGTCTTATCCTAGAACTCCCTCCAAGGGTTTGTCAACTAGGTCCAGTCTCTATCTATTTAAAGGTTATTTCTCATAGGTTGTATTCCTCTAGTGGTAACCAAATTTTAAGTGCACAATTCTTGTGGTTAGGTTTGGCTAATCCTATTACCGCATAACTCTCTTTCTAAAAGGTCTATGTCGTCTTGTATTTAACCTACAGTCTTCTCGTCGAAGTTCACTTAGGAATCCTTCTTACCCAACTCCTAGTATTCCCTTTTTCCTTTATTTTCCAACCTACTTTGATCTATCGCACGATTATTACGGTCAAATCCTTGTTCTATACTACATCTTCACTCTAATGTTTTAACTCCATTAACTGTTGAGATAAAACTCTACCTGAAACAGCTGAAGGTTGGGCGGTTTCCTTCTCTCCGGTTAGGGCAAGCATCTTCGGTGTAACGTTTTTCTAATCTTTGCCTGATTGGTCTCTTCCTGGCTTCGAGCAATCCTTGACATAGTGGTCAATCCCATCGCATCGAAAGCACCAATCTGTGTCTAATCTGCGATCGCCATAATGTTCCTTCTGGCAATTAGGACACTGGGGTTTTCACAAAGTTCCTTGTGCCTGTTTCCCTTTACCCCGGCCATTCCTCCCCTCATACGACCTTTTAACACCTCTTTGTTGTTTTTCCTCTACTGGGTGCGGTTGAAATTTCATGCGAAACCTATCCATGCCGTGGTTACTAAGAGTAATCACTACTTGGGTTCTAAGGCCCTCTCGGTTTATCAATGCTTCAAGCTAGCGGGATTGCCAATTTATATGTTGCGCGTGTCGATCTAGATGTTGAGCTTGTTTGGCAACAACACCCCTCAATAGATCTATGGTGTCGTCCCTCGCATCCCTATCGTTATCTTAACAAACAATTTTTTTTTTTTTTTTTGCAATCCTATAAAAATTGACGAACAACAAATCTAAGAAATCCAAAAGAAAACTTAAAAACGTACTTACAGTTGAGGAAGGATGTCCGCGTAGTGGCTGTGCAGTCGAGCAGTCTACATAACCGATTTTAAAACCCGAAAGCTTTGATACCATAATTGTAACGAACCCAGTTCCTATCCCTTAATTTTCCATAAAATTTTCATTTTCTTTGGACCTTAAGTAAATTTTAACTTTGAAAGCTTTAAATTAAAGCCCTAAAATCGTTCGAAACATTTGGAGAAATCTTTTAGAGAAAACCATTCGAGTAAATCAATATAACTAAGAATTTAAAATCAGCAGAAGACCATTGGCAAAGGGGTAAAATTGCCCGAACCAGCAAAATAAAACAGGTGATCGATCGCCCCTTCAACAGGCGATCGATCACCCCATCATCAGCCGATCAATCGAACAGCGTTTGGTTTCCAGAACGCATGACATGCTAGCCGATCGATCGCCCCTTTTCTGGCGATCAATCGGCTAACGCTCTGGAATTTCTTCCAGAGCGTAGCCAGCAAGGGCGTCGATCGATCGCCCTCCCTGGCGATCGATCGGCAAACTCTCTCAATTTTGAAATCCAAGAGAGTTACCCATCTTTCTTCTTCCTCCATTCCACCTGCACAACACACACATCACAATTTTCTCCCTACCTCTCTCCCTTCATCAACTTTCTTCTAAACACGTTTCATAACAAACACTTCAACATAATTCACTCTTAGCCTCATTCATCCCTCAATTCATCAATCACCCAAAACCTACTTGAAACGTATTTAAAATGTAGTAAAATTTCGTGAAAACGAACTGCGTGGATCAGTTTGAAAACTAAACAAATCTCCACGCCTAAAAGAAATCACCAAGAAATTCCAGAAAACTCTAAAATCATCAATGACCATCATTTGCAGCAAAATACTAACATTCACACGTAATTTGCTCAAAAGTTAACCCATCATTGAAATTCATCAAAACGTATCCATTGTCAACATCAAAATTCAAGTTAAACTCTACGTTAACTTAAACGTAATAACTACACCCTTCCTACCCATGAGACCCCCAATACCTATGCATCCTTTCTCCCGCGGGTCATAATTCGCACCGACTACGCCAACGCACTCCCACGGGCATCCTCCTTCAATCCGTGCATTCATCTGGAGAGGGATGTATTCCTCACCTGTATCAAAATCACCTACACCACAGAGACATTCTATGAGCTAAAGGCTCAGTAAATCTCTTAAATGAAAATGCATACTGTGCATATGTAGTTCGTAAATCATGTAATTCATTTCATTCATTACGTTACATAACAGGATGTCACCGAGGTCTAACTCTCACCAGATTGAGAGGGCATGTCTGGCGGTTAGATAGCTCTTTCCATCTACTAGGTGGAAAACATGCTTCACCTACTGGACAGCCATGTCTGAACCCCACCCCGTCGTGACCGAAATTACGTGCATTCGTTTCTTTTCATTAATTCATTTATTTTCATAAAACACGTGTAGAAACTCATTTTCATGCTATTTTGAAAGAGCGTGATGCATGTACAGTTCATATTGCACAATCTATAGCTAACATAGAAAAATCAATAAATCTTAGAAAACACACTACGACATATACACCTAATTATCCAACTACTTATTCTAAAACTACAGAATTCATCAATATTCTCAATCACGTCAAACTCTTGGTGTAGGCCAAATCGGCCAGACAAAGCACGAAGACTTACCTGTCGTCCTTAGTGAGCCGAGTACCGTCTGTAAGCTTCGTTTACCTAGAACATTTCACAATTGTCGTTATTAGAATCGGTCCTAAATAATTGAATTCCAAAGCTAACGAAACTCCAATCTAAAGGAAACTTCCTAAAACACTTATTTAACCTTTCTCGAGCATTTAATCGAGCAATTCGCGCTCACAAATTTTACAACCTAGCTTTAATGGAAATCTATATCGTTCAATCACCGATTTCAACCTAACTATCGATGAAAACTCATAATCTATCATCGTAAGTCAATAATACAGTAAACCTAACAATTTCCAACATAAACCTATAATTTACCAAAACCCTATACGAAAACCCTAACCGTTTCCAAACCTAAAGCTCGGAAGCTAATGGTCAAGAGTAAGCATATTATACCTAGGGCTTGATTGCAGAAGAAAAACTGGAAGAAAATCGGACAACGGAGGAGAGGAGCGATCGACGTGAAAGAAATGGAAATCGTAGGGAGAGAGAGGCATTTCCTCTCTGTGAAATCGTGAAACATAATGAAGAAAAAGGGGCATTAGTTTTTATTTAATATTTTTTTCTTCTTAAATTACCTTTTTGCCCTTTTTCTGAATCAGTTTACTTATCTCGTTATTTCTCCTATCTATTTGGTTTATTCGAAATTTTCTTATTTCACTAAACATTGCAATTTACTCCTAGGGTTCTAACAAAACTTCTCGTTCGTAAAACGGGTTTAATTTACTTTTTTTACGAATTAAACACTATAAGGTTAAAAACGGAAACCCGAGCGTCACTCTATCGATTTGGATTTCTGACATTTCCTTGTTTCTTCTAAAATCCATACAAATCATTAGGGCTCTAATAAAATCTTCCGTTTACAAAACGGACTTATTTCGCTATAATTACAAAAATGCCCATATATTACGAGAAATATCTAAAACTCGTAAAATTGGCACTATATCTCCAAAAATTCTCTTATTCCTCCAATCACTTCAATTTACCCGCATAGTTCTAATAAAACCTCTCGTTCGCAAAAACGGGCTAATTTCCCAATATTACAAAATTGCCATTACATAGAGGAATTTCTAAAGTCCTGTAAAGCCAGGTATTACAACTAGCAATGTTTGAAGGACCAAAAAGGTCCATGTAAAGTAGTTGTAGAGGCTTGGAAGTTGTGACAACATTCTTTGAGGCAAAAGAGCTTTTGGTTTGCTTGCCCATTTGACAAGCATAACAAACTCTATCATTCTCAAAGGATATTTTTGGAAGTCCTCTAACTAGATTATTCTTAGAAATCTTAGCTAAGATATCCATATCTACATGTCCTAATCTTCTATGCCAAGACTAATTATCATTCAAAGAATTCACAGCAAAACATTTTTAATCAAAGCATTCAATATTGTCTAAATCAATCGTGTACACATTTTCTTCTCTATAGCCAACAAACAAAATTTTACTACTTGAGCTATTTTTAATTACACATGATTTTGATTCAAAAATAACTTTATATTCTTTATCACACAATTGACTAATACTTAGCAAATTATGTTTTAAACCTTCAACTAATAAAACATTCTCAATTATAGGGTTAGTGTCGATACCTATGTTACCAATGCCAACTATTTTCTCTTTTTGATTTCCGTCAAAAGTGACGTTTTCTTTCTTTTTGTTGACATAGGAAAACTTGGAGGAGTCCCCCGTCATATGTCTTGAGCATCCGCTATCAAGAGACCATAAGTTCTTCACGGGAGAGCTCACAACCTACAAGAAAGATAATCACGTAATCTTCTTTGGTACCTAAATTTTTTGGGTCCTAGTGTTAGGTTTGGTTTCCTTAAGAACCCATTGTAACTTACCAAATGATTTAAGATTGTTAAATTTTAATGGACATACAAACGATTTATGGCCTACTTCATTACATGTATGACATGTGGATGGTTTAACGAAAAAGTTTTTGTATACTTTCTTTTTATTAAACTTTTCATAATCAATTCCGGCCTTATCAAATGTTACTCTTTGATTTCCTAAGAGCATATTCAAGTTCTTGCTTCCATTAGTGAATTTTAAAATTATATCATTCAAACTATCATTTTTAGTCTTGAGTTCACTAATTTTCATTTCATGCAAGTTAATCTCCTTAGCATGCTTTTCAATCAAGTTTGCATTTTTCTTCATTAATAAGTTATATTTAAACTTAAGCATGTCATATTGTTTAACTAAGTCATTGAAAGCATCAATTAGATCATCATCATCATTATCACTATCACTAGAAGAATCACTAACCTCATTCTCCTTGGCCATGAAGCACAAGTTGGCCATTTCCTCGTCTTCGGAGGAGGTGTTGCTCTCGCTATCATCCCACGTTGCTTTCATGGCTCTCTTCTTGAACCTTTTAGAAGCTTTCTTAGCTTGAGGACATTCACCCTTGATGTGTCCCAACTTCCCGCACTCAAAGTAAGTGATCTCCTTTTCCTTTTGAGACTTGTCTCCCTTTGAGAACCTCCTACCTTGCATCCTCTTCTGGTTTGAGAAATTTGCTGAATTTTCTCGTTATGAATGCAATCTCCTCGTCTTCCTCTTCTTGTTCGAACTCTTCGTGTTTGCTCAACGAGGCCTTGAGAGCAATGTCTTTTCTTTTGGAGACTTTTTTTTCCATGAGATCTGCCTTCTCATTGGCTTTCATTGTTATCTCATATGTCATGAGAGAGCCAATGAGTTCTTCTCGCTTGAGGAGCTTGAGATTCCTATCTTTTTGATGGTTGTCACCTTGGGTTATCATCCTCTCGATAGACACCTAAGAATCTTTCTTACTAATTTTTCATTTAGGTACGTTCTACCAAGCACTTTCAAACTATTAGTAATGTTAGTAAAACGAGTAAACATTGAACTAATAGATTCATCCCTTTTCCATAGAGAATAATTCATATTCGTGCACTAAAATACTCATTTTACTTTCTTTTTATTAAACTTTTCATAATCAATTCCGGCCTTATCAAATGTTACTCTTTGATTTCCTAAGAGCATATTCAAGTTCTTGCTTCCATTAGTGAATTTTAAAATTATATCATTCAAACTATCATTTTTAGTCTTGAGTTCACTAATTTTTCATTTCATGCAAGTTAATCTCCTTAGCATGCTTTTCAATCAAGTTTGCATTTTTCTTCTTTAATAAGTTATATTTAAACTTAAGCATGTCATATTGTTTAACTAAGTCATTGAAGGCATCAATTAGATCGTCATCATCATTATCACTATCACTAGAAGAATCACTAACCTCATTCTCCTTGGCCATGAAGCACAAGTTGGCCATTTCCTCGTCTTCGGAGGAGGTGTTGCTCTCGCTATCATCCCACGTTGCTTTCATGGCTCTCTTCTTGAACCTTTTAGAAGCTTTCTTAGCTTGAGGACATTCACCCTTGATGTGTCCCAACTTCCCGCACTCAAAGTAAGTGATCTCCTTTTCCTTTTGAGACTTGTCTCCCTTTGAGAACCTCCTACCTTGCATCCTCTTCTGTTTGAGAAATTTGCTGAATTTTCTCGTTATGAATGCAATCTCCTCGTCTTCCTCTTCTTGTTCGAACTCTTCGTGTTTGCTCAACGAGGCCTTGAGAGCAATGTCTTTTCTTTTGGAGACTTTTTTTTCCATGAGATCTGCCTTCTCATTGGCTTTCATTGTTATCTCATATGTCATGAGAGAGCCAATGAGTTCTTCTCGCTTGAGGAGCTTGAGATTCCTATCTTTTTGAATGGTTGTCACCTTGGGTTATCATCCTCTCGATAGACACCTAAGAATCTTTCTTACTAATTTTTCATTTAGGTACGTTCTACCAAGCACTTTCAAACTATTAGTAATGTTAGTAAAACGAGTAAACATTGAACTAATAGATTCATCCCTTTTCCATAGAGAATAATTCATATTCGTGCACTAAAATACTCATTTTACTTTCTTTTACTTGATTTGTTTCTTCAAGAGTTATTTCAAGTAAACTCTAAATCTCGAACGCACTATCATACCGTTTTTTTTTTTTTTTTTTTTTTTTTTTTTTTTTTTTTTTTTTTTTTTTTTTTTTTTTTTTTTTTTTTTTTTTTTTTTTTTTTTTTTTTTTTTTTTTTTTTTTTTTTTTTTTTTTTTTTTTTTTTTTTTTTTTTTTTTTTTTTTTTTTTTTTTTTTTTTTTTTTTTTTTTTTTTTTTTTTTTTTTTTTTTTTTTTTTTTTTTTTTTTTTTTTTTTTTTTTTTTTTTTTTTTTTTTTTTTTTTTTTTTTTTTTTTTTTTTTTTTTTTTTTTTTTTTTTTTTTTTTTTTTTTTTTTTTTTTTTTTTTTTTTTTTTTTTTTTTTTTTTTTTTTTTTTTTTTTTTTTTTTTTTTTTTTTTTTTTTTTTTTTTTTTTTTTTTTTTTTTTTTTTTTTTTTTTTTTTTTTTTTTTTTTTTTTTTTTTTTTTTTTTTTTTTTTTTTTTTTTTTTTTTTTTTTTTTTTTTTTTTTTTTTTTTTTTTTTTTTTTTTTTTTTTTTTTTTTTTTTTTTTTTTTTTTTTTTTTTTTTTTTTTTTTTTTTTTTTTTTTTTTTTTTTTTTTTTTTTTTTTTTTTTTTTTTTTTTTTTTTTTTTTTTTTTTTTTTTTTTTTTTTTTTTTTTTTTTTTTTTTTTTTTTTTTTTTTTTTTTTTTTTTTTTTTTTTTTTTTTTTTTTTTTTTTTTTTTTTTTTTTTTTTTTTTTTTTTTTTTTTTTTTTTTTTTTTTTTTTTTTTTTTTTTTTTTTTTTTTTTTTTTTTTTTTTTTTTTTTTTTTTTTTTTTTTTTTTTTTTTTTTTTTTTTTTTTTTTTTTTTTTTTTTTTTTTTTTTTTTTTTTTTTTTTTTTTTTTTTTTTTTTTTTTTTTTTTTTTTTTTTTTTTTTTTTTTTTTTTTTTTTTTTTTTTTTTTTTTTTTTTTTTTTTTTTTTTTTTTTTTTTTTTTTTTTTTTTTTTTTTTTTTTTTTTTTTTTTTTTTTTTTTTTTTTTTTTTTTTTTTTTTTTTTTTTTTTTTTTTTTTTTTTTTTTTTTTTTTTTTTTTTTTTTTTTTTTTTTTTTTTTTTTTTTTTTTTTTTTTTTTTTTTTTTTTTTTTTTTTTTTTTTTTTTTTTTTTTTTTTTTTTTTTTTTTTTTTTTTTTTTTTTTTTTTTTTTTTTTTTTTTTTTTTTTTTTTTTTTTTTTTTTTTTTTTTTTTTTTTTTTTTTTTTTTTTTTTTTTTTTTTTTTTTTTTTTTTTTTTTTTTTTTTTTTTTTTTTTTTTTTTTTTTTTTTTTTTTTTTTTTTTTTTTTTTTTTTTTTTTTTTTTTTTTTTTTTTTTTTTTTTTTTTTTTTTTTTTTTTTTTTTTTTTTTTTTTTTTTTTTTTTTTTTTTTTTTTTTTTTTTTTTTTTTTTTTTTTTTTTTTTTTTTTTTTTTTTTTTTTTTTTTTTTTTTTTTTTTTTTTTTTTTTTTTTTTTTTTTTTTTTTTTTTTTTTTTTTTTTTTTTTTTTTTTTTTTTTTTTTTTTTTTTTTTTTTTTTTTTTTTTTTTTTTTTTTTTTTTTTTTTTTTTTTTTTTTTTTTTTTTTTTTTTTTTTTTTTTTTTTTTTTTTTTTTTTTTTTTTTTTTTTTTTTTTTTTTTTTTTTTTTTTTTTTTTTTTTTTTTTTTTTTTTTTTTTTTTTTTTTTTTTTTTTTTTTTTTTTTTTTTTTTTTTTTTTTTTTTTTTTTTTTTTTTTTTTTTTTTTTTTTTTTTTTTTTTTTTTTTTTTTTGCGAATCCTTAGTGGGACTTGGGCCGGAGGGTGACGTGCTGAGTTAAAACTCCACGTAGAAAGGGGGGTTGTCACAATCCTACATCGCTTGGGGAAGTATGTGGAAATGAAACATATGTAAAGAGACCCTCCCAACAGAGTAAGACACGTTTTGGAGCATAATTGGCAACGGATCCCATAACAACTCCGAAGTTAAAAGTGCTTCGGTGAGAGTAGTACCAGGTTGGGTGACCAACTGGGAAGTCCTCCCAAAACAAAGTCGTGAGGGGAGGATATTGGGCTGTGGCCCAATCCCTAGAGCGGACAATATCTTGCTGGAATAAGGGGTCGTTACAAATGGTATCAGAGCCTGTACCCAACCAAAAATGTGGCCAACGAAGACGTTGGGTGTAACACCCGAGATTTTTTTAAGAAGGAAAATTGGAGAGAAAATAAAATGATAAGATAATTGTTTAATAAATAGGTTATTTTAATTAGTTTAAAAGAAAAGTGAAGTTTCTAATTTAAGTTCGGGTCCTAGTGAACTTAAGCCGGCGGTTATAATTTAAGAATGAGAGTTAACGAAATTTGAAATGGTCGAAAGTACGGTAGGGCATAATGGTAATTTCATTTTATTAATGTTATTATGATTATTATTATTATTAATTAATTTTTATAAAAAAAAAAAAAAAAAAAAAAAAAAAAAAAAAAAAAAAAAAAAAAAAAAAAAAAAAAAAAAAAAAAAAAAAAAAAAAAAAAAAAAAAAAAAAAAAAAAAAAAAAAAAAAAAAAAAAAAAAAAAAAAAAAAAAAAAAAAAAAAAAAAAAAAAAAAAAAAAAAAAAAAAAAAAAAAAAAAAAAAAAAAAAAAAAAAAAAAAAAAAAAAAAAAAAAAAAAAAAAAAAAAAAAAAAAAAAAAAAAAAAAAAAAAAAAAAAAAAAAAAAAAAAAAAAAAAAAAAAAAAAAAAAAAAAAAAAAAAAAAAAAAAAAAAAAAAAAAAAAAAAAAAAAAAAAAAAAAAAAAAAAAAAAAAAAAAAAAAAAAAAAAAAAAAAAAAAAAAAAAAAAAAAAAAAAAAAAAAAAAAAAAAAAAAAAAAAAAAAAAAAAAAAAAAAAAAAAAAAAAAAAAAAAAAAAAAAAAAAAAAAAAAAAAAAAAAAAAAAAAAAAAAAAAAAAAAAAAAAAAAAAAAAAAAAAAAAAAAAAAAAAAAAAAAAAAAAAAAAAAAAAAAAAAAAAAAAAAAAAAAAAAAAAAAAAAAAAAAAAAAAAAAAAAAAAAAAAAAAAAAAAAAAAAAAAAAAAAAAAAAAAAAAAAAAAAAAAAAAAAAAAAAAAAAAAAAAAAAAAAAAAAAAAAAAAAAAAAAAAAAAAAAAAAAAAAAAAAAAAAAAAAAAAAAAAAAAAAAAAAAAAAAAAAAAAAAAAAAAAAAAAAAAAAAAAAAAAAAAAAAAAAAAAAAAAAAAAAAAAAAAAAAAAAAAAAAAAAAAAAAAAAAAAAAAAAAAAAAAAAAAAAAAAAAAAAAAAAAAAAAAAAAAAAAAAAAAAAAAAAAAAAAAAAAAAAAAAAAAAAAAAAAAAAAAAAAAAAAAAAAAAAAAAAAAAAAAAAAAAAAAAAAAAAAAAAAAAAAAAAAAAAAAAAAAAAAAAAAAAAAAAAAAAAAAAAAAAAAAAAAAAAAAAAAAAAAAAAAAAAAAAAAAAAAAAAAAAAAAAAAAAAAAAAAAAAAAAAAAAAAAAAAAAAAAAAAAAAAAAAAAAAAAAAAAAAAAAAAAAAAAAAAAAAAAAAAAAAAAAAAAAAAAAAAAAAAAAAAAAAAAAAAAAAAAAAAAAAAAAAAAAAAAAAAAAAAAAAAAAAAAAAAAAAAAAAAAAAAAAAAAAAAAAAAATAGGGTCTGAAAGTATGACAGTTTCGGGAGGTGTTTGTGTGAGTCGCCTCGTCGCGAATTAGTGTCTGAAAGTATGACAGTTTCGGGAGGCGTTTGTGTGAAACCTTGATTTTGGTTAGTTTATGTTAATTAGGTATGAAGGGGATTGATTGGTGAGAAAATTGGTGTGAATTGATGGAAAACCGAAAAGAGGAAAATTTACGTGTTAGGGCAGATTCGGGTTTTGCTGTATTTGACCTAGTTACGGTCGTTTGTTTTAAAATTCCTTTTGGCAGATTAATATAGGTTATGAGAGGAGTACGTGGCCGCTGGAATCGTTTGATTCCGATATCTGACGCGAAAGTTACGCGCGTTTGAAGTTCGGGTCGATTTTTACCGAACCCAAATTGGTGGCCCATTTAGTTAGATTTTAGTTGGATTAGGCTAGAAATAGTAGTTTGAGAGTAATTGGGGAATGTAGGATTGATTGTAATAAAGTTTGACTATTTGTCGTAGGTCGAGCTGTAGGTGGAGAGGGAACCGAGAATTCTCAGCGGGCTAGGACGCCAGGTAAGTAGAGGATGTTTGTTTTGCCTTCGGGCCTACACCACGGAACGGTAGGGAATTGTTGTTGGGTGATTGCTTTGCTATTGTTTGTTTTTGGTTGTGTGGTTGACTTGTATTGTTTTGGTTGTGTGGTTGACTTGTATTGTTTTGGTTGTGTGGTTGACTTGTATTGTTTTGGTTGTGTGGTTGACTTGTATTGTTTTGGTTGTGTGGTTGACTTGTATTGTTTTGGTTGTGTGGTTGACTTGTATTGTTTTGGTTGTGTGGTTGACTTGTATTGTTTTGGTTGTGTGGTTGACTTGTATTGTTTTGGTTGTGTGGTTGACTTGTATTGTTTTGGTTGTGTGGTTGACTTGTATTGTTTTGGTTGTGTGGTTGACTTGTATTGTTTTGGTTGTGTGGTTGACTTGTATTGTTTTGGTTGTGTGGTTGACTTGTATTGTTTTGGTTGTGTGGTTGACTTGTATTGTTTTGGTTGTGTGGTTGACTTGTATTGTTTTGGTTGTGTGGTTGACTTGTATTGTTTTGGTTGTGTGGTTGACTTGTATTGTTTTGGTTGTGTGGTTGACTTGTATTGTTTTGGTTGTGTGGTTGACTTGTATTGTTTTGGTTGTGTGGTTGACTTGTATTGTTTTGGTTGTGTGTGAGTCACCCCGTCGCGAATTAGTGTCTGAAAGTATGACAGTTCGGGAGGTGTTTGTGTGAGTCGCCTCGTCGCGAATTAGTGTCTGAAAGTATGACAGTTCGGGAGGTGTTTGTGTGAGTCGCCTCGTCGCGAATTAGTGTCTGAAAGTATGACAGTTTCGGGAGGCGTTTGTGTGAATCACCTCGTCGCGAATTAGTGTCTGAAAGTATGACAGTTTCGGGAGGTGTTTGTGTGAGTCACCTCGTCGCGAATTAGTGTCTGAAAGTATGACAGTTTCGGGAGGTGTTTGTGTGAGTCGCCTCGTCGCGAATTAGTGTCTGAAAGTATGACAGTTTCGGGAGGTGTTTGTGTGAGTCGCCTCGTCGCGAATTAGTGTCTGAAAGTATGACAGTTTCGGGAGGTGTTTGTGTGAGTCGCCTCGTCGCGAATTAGTGTCTGAAAGTATGACAGTTTCGGGAGGTGTTTGTGTGAGTCGCCTCGTCGCGAATTAGTGTCTGAAGTATGACAGTTTCGGGAGGTGTTTGTGTGAGTCGCCTCGTCGCGAATTAGTGTCTGAAAGTATGACAGTTTCGGGAGGTGTTTGTGTGAGTCGCCTCGTCGCGAATTAGTGTCTGAAAGTATGACAGTTTCGGGAGGTGTTTGTGTGAGTCGCCTCGTCGCGAATTAGTGTCTGAAAGTATGACAGTTTCGGGAGGTGTTTGTGTGAGTCGCCTCGTCGCGAATTAGTGTCTGAAAGTATGACAGTTTCGGGAGGCGTTTGTGTGAATCACCTCGTCGCGAATTAGTGTCTGAAAGTATGACAGTTTCGGGAGGTGTTTGTGTGAGTCACCTCGTCGCGAATTAGTGTCTGAAAGTATGACAGTTTCGGGAGGTGTTTGTGTGAGTCGCCTCGTCGCGAATTAGTGTCTGAAAGTATGACAGTTTCGGGAGGTGTTTGTGTGAGTCGCCTCGTCGCGAATTAGTGTCTGAAAGTATGACAGTTTCGGGAGGTGTTTGTGTGAGTCGCCTCGTCGCGAATTAGTGTCTGAAAGTATGACAGTTTCGGGAGGTGTTTGTGTGAGTCGCCTCGTCGCGAATTAGTGTCTGAAAGTATGACAGTTCGGGAGGCGTTTGTGTGAATCACCTCGTCGCGAATTAGTGTCTGAAAGTATGACAGTTTCGGGAGGTGTTTGTGTGAGTCGCCTCGTCGCGAATTAGTGTCTGAAAGTATGACAGTTCGGGAGGCGTTTGTGTGAATCACCTCGTCGCGAATTAGTGTCTGAAAGTATGACAGTTTCGGGAGGTGTTTGTGTGAGTCGCCTCGTCGCGAATTAGTGTCTGAAAGTATGACAGTTCGGGAGGCGTTTGTGTGAATCACCTCGTCGCGAATTAGTGTCTGAAAGTATGACAGTTCGGGAGGCGTTTGTGTGAATCACCTCGTCGCGAATTAGTGTCTGAAAGTATGACAGTTCGGGAGGCGTTTGTGTGAATCACCTCGTCGCGAATTAGTGTCTGAAAGTATGACAGTTCGGGAGGCGTTTGTGTGAATCACCTCGTCGCGAATTAGTGTCTGAAAGTATGACAGTTTCGGGAGGTGTTTGTGTGAGTCGCCTCGTCGCGAATTAGTGTCTGAAAGTATGACAGTTTCGGGAGGTGTTTGTGTGAGTCGCCTCGTCGCGAATTAGTGTCTGAAAGTATGACAGTTTCGGGAGGCGTTTGTGTGAATCACCTCGTCGCGAATTAGTGTCTGAAAGTATGACAGTTTCGGGAGGTGTTTGTGTGAGTCGCCTCGTCGCGAATTAGTGTCTGAAAGTATGACAGTTTCGGGAGGTGTTTGTGTGAGTCGCCTCGTCGCGAATTAGTGTCTGAAAGTATGACAGTTCGGGAGGCGTTTGTGTGAATCACCTCGTCGCGAATTAGTGTCTGAAAGTATGACAGTTCGGGAGGCGTTTGTGTGAATCACCTCGTCGCGAATTAGTGTCTGAAAGTATGACAGTTCGGGAGGCGTTTGTGTGAATCACCTCGTCGCGAATTAGTGTCTGAAAGTATGACAGTTCGGGAGGCGTTTGTGTGAATCACCTCGTCGCGAATTAGTGTCTGAAAGTATGACAGTTCGGGAGGCGTTTGTGTGAATCACCTCGTCGCGAATTAGTGTCTGAAAGTATGACAGTTCGGGAGGCGTTTGTGTGAATCACCTCGTCGCGAATTAGTGTCTGAAAGTATGACAGTTCGGGAGGCGTTTGTGTGAATCACCTCGTCGCGAATTAGTGTCTGAAAGTATGACAGTTTCGGGAGGCGTTTGTGTGAATCACCTCGTCGCGAATTAGTGTCTGAAAGTATGACAGTTCGGGAGGCGTTTGTGTGAATCACCTCGTCGCGAATTAGTGTCTGAAAGTATGACAGTTCGGGAGGCGTTTGTGTGAATCACCTCGTCGCGAATTAGTGTCTGAAAGTATGACAGTTCGGGAGGCGTTTGTGTGAATCACCTCGTCGCGAATTAGTGTCTGAAAGTATGACAGTTCGGGAGGCGTTTGTGTGAATCACCTCGTCGCGAATTAGTGTCTGAAAGTATGACAGTTTCGGGAGGCGTTTGTGTGAATCACCTCGTCGCGAATTAGTGTCTGAAAGTATGACAGTTTCGGGAGGCGTTTGTGTGAATCACCTCGTCGCGAATTAGTGTCTGAAAGTATGACAGTTTCGGGAGGTGTTTGTGTGAGTCGCCTCGTCGCGAATTAGTGTCTGAAAGTATGACAGTTTCGGGAGGCGTTTGTGTGAATCACCTCGTCGCGAATTAGTGTCTGAAAGTATGACAGTTCGGGAGGCGTTTGTGTGAATCACCTCGTCGCGAATTAGTGTCTGAAAGTATGACAGTTCGGGAGGCGTTTGTGTGAATCACCTCGTCGCGAATTAGTGTCTGAAAGTATGACAGTTCGGGAGTTGCGGGGCGACTCCACCATGGTCTTCGGGAGATGTGGGGTTTTATATTTGATAGTTTATTTATATGTCTGTTTGTAGAAATGATGGGAAAGCGCTAACTAATTGTATTTGTGTATATAGTTAGGTTAAGGGTTGATGTGTCCGCCCTGTATTTGGAGGTTTTTATATGGGATTGTTGAGTGGATATCTGGTTAGTGAAGTAAGATTATTCTGGATGTTTGGATTTGATTGTATGCAGGTATATAGCATTTTGGAGGCGCCATTTTCAGGCGGTTACGTTGCCGACATTTTCGGGAAATGACGCGTGGTGCTTAAAGGTTAGGATTAAAGGAGTCTAGGCAACTAGGTTTTAGCGTGGGATTAGTTAGCAAAGTAGCGCTCCGAGCCAGGGTGGGTTCGGGGGCGTTACATTGGGCCCCCGAGGGGGGGTGATTGTGATGACCCGAATAAACACGTATGAGGGGGGGAACCACCCAGTGCTCCGCGAACCCTGAGTGGGACTTGGGCCGGAGGGTGACGTGCTGGGTTAAAACTCCACGGATCCCGGGTTGGACTTGGGTCGAAGGGTTCGATCGTAGAAAGGGGGGTCGTCACAATCCCACATCGCTTAGGAAGTATGTGGAAATGAAACATATGTAAAGAGACCCTCCCAACATAGTAAGATGCGTTTTGGAGCACAATTGGCAACGGATCCCATAAGAACTCTGAAGTTAAAAGTGCTTCGGCGAGAGTAGTACCAGGTTGGGTGACCGACTGGGAAGTCCTCGCCAAAACAAAGTCATGAGGGGAAGATATTGGACTGCGGCCCAATCCCCAGAGCAGACAATATCTTGCTGGGATAAGGGGTCGTTACAGTAGATGTTTTGGATTCTTGGCAAGCGTTGTGTGCACTAAAATCGAGGAAGCAACTGCCTTACATAAGGTGCTGATTGTTCACGAATATCCAAATGTCTTCCCAAATGATTTAACAAGTTTGCCACTAGCTAGAGACGTAGAATTCAGCATTGATATTCTACTTGAAGTGACACCAATCTCTAAGACCCCATAAAGAATGACGCCAATTGAATTAAAGGAACTGAAGGTTCAACTCGATGAGTTGCTAGAAAAATGATTCATTCGACCAAGATTTTTGCTATAGGGAGCACCAGTATTATTCGTGAAGAAAAAAGATTGATCTATGAAGATGTTCATTGATTATCGGGAACTGAATAAAGTCACCATAAAGAACAAGTACCCCTTTTCAAGAATCAACGACTTGTTTAATAAATTAAAGGGTGCTGGAGTTTTCTCAAAAATAGATCTCAGATCTGGCTACCATCAACTAAGAATCAAAGATGATGATGTACCCAAGACGACATTTCAGACGAGATATGACCACTATGAGTTTCGAATTATGCCATTCGAATTTAGTAATGCCTCGATCACCTTTATGGATATAATGAATCGAATATTAAAGAAATTCTTAGATGAATTCATAATTGTTTTTTATCGACAATATTCTCATCTATTCAAAGAGTAAGGAAGAGCAGGAAAGGCACCTACAAATTGTTTTATGGACTCTAAGGCGCAAAAAGTTATACGCGAAGTTCTCCAAATGCGAATTCTGGATAAAAGAAGTAAGTTTTCTTGGTCACGTAATTACAAAGAAAGGTGTATTGGTAGACCCAGAAAAGATCGAAGCAGTTAGTAAGTGTCCGTAACCCAAAAATGTAGCAGAAGTATGAAGTTTCCTTGGTCTTGCGGGCTATTACAAGAGATTTGTAGAATGATTTTCAAAACTAGCCACACCATTCACCAGACTCACTAGGAAGGGTGCTAAGTATTTATTGATTGAAGAATGTGAGCAAAGCTTCCAAGAATTAAAGGAAAAGTTGATTTCAGTACCAATATTCACTATACTATCTAAAACAGAGAAGTTTGTGGTCTATAGTGATGCATCAAAATATGGACTCGGATGTGTACTTATGTAAGAAAGAAAAGTAGTAGCCTATGCCTCTAAACAATTGAAAGATAACGAGAAGAATTACCCAATTCAATGATCTGGAGCTTGCAGCAGTTATATATGCACTTAAAATTTGGAGACACTTGGAGAAATATGTGAGATTTACAAAGAGCTTGAAATATTTTTTAACACAAGAGGACATGAATATGAGGCAGCGTAGATAGTTGGAATTAGTAAAGGATTATGATTGTAAAATTATATATCACTCTGGAAAGGAAAACGTAGTAGCCGACGCACTAAGTAGAAGAGTCTCTTCAAGTGTTTCAACACTAAGTCCATCTCTGGAAAAGTTAGTTGAAGAGATGCAGAAATTTGACATTGAGATAGTACATTCTGGATTGATTGAGAGATTATTTGCAATGACATTACAGTCAAGCTTGTTCGAGCAAATTAAGAACAGACAACATGACAATATTTTCTTAAGTAAGATAAAAGATCAATTGATAGGTGAGAAGATATCATAATTTTCTATGTCGGAAGATGGAGTTATTAAATTTAAGAAAAGATAGAGTATACCTGACGATACCGGAATTGAAAGGAGTTATATTAAAAGAAGCACACTCAACTCTATACTCGGCACTTCCTAGTGCAACCCAAAATGTATCCAGATTTGAAGCAACATTATTGGTGGCGAGAATTGAAATTGAATGTGGCCAAATTTGTTGAAAGATGTCTTACATGTCAACAAGTCAAAGCAGAACATCAACGACTTATTGGCATTGTACAACCGTTATTTGTACCTCAATGGAAATGGAAACATATCATGATGGATTTCATTGTTGGACTCCCAATGTCAATTAAAAGTTTTGACTTTATTTAGGTGATAGTAGAAAGGCTAACAAAATCGGCGCATTTTCTTTCCGTATGGACTACCTTCAATATGGATTAATATGCCCAAATATATGTTATGAACATCATCAGACTTCACGGTACATGTATCTTTATAGTTTCGGATCGAGATATTCGTTTCACGTCAAAGTTCTGAAAAAGTTTACAGAAAGCAATGGGCACTCAGTTAAATTTCAGTACAGTTTTCCGCCTTCAAATGGATGGTCAGACAGAAAGAACGATTCAAACCTTGGAGGACATGTTGAGAGCTTGTGCTATCATTTTTCAAGGGAATTGATGTAAGAATTTGTCGCTGGTAGAGTTTTCCCATAATAATAGTTATCAGGCTTCAATTGGAATGACGCCTTACGAAGCACTTTATGGTAGAAAGTGTAGATCACCAGTTCATTGGGTTCACTAGGATGAGGTCAATAAATGTATTCTTGTTGGGCTTGATATTTTGAAACAAACTGCTGAAATTGTTACTCTAATTCGAAAAATAATCTTTGCGGCCCAAAGTAGACAGAAAAATTATGCACATCAAAGAATGAGAAAATTAGAATTTGTTGAAGGTGATCAAGTATTTTTGAAAGTTTCTCTAATGAGAGGTGTGATGCGGTTTGGAAAGAAAGGAAAATTGAGCATAAGATACATAGGCTCATTTACAATTTCAGCAAGAATTAGAGAAGACTGCATTGGAACTTGGGAGGAGTTCTGTTCATCGACAAGGGGAGCTTGTCACATTTGGATTCTGGGAGGAGTCATTAACAACAAAGGGATCTTGTTGCGTTTAGATCTCGGGAGAGATCGATCTCAAGTCGAAGGGAGCTTTCAAAAACAGATTTACTAAGAAGTTAGATAGAGGCGGCGACAAAGAAAAGAGGGAGTCTTACTTTGTGTTAGACCGAGTGTCTTGTAACTTCGTGAACTCGTAAATTATTTTTAATTCTGGGTGTGGCCCCGCAGATGTAGGCAATCGTCAAACTGCGTTACCAACCTCCTGTCTCATTACTTTTCGCATTTTATTATTGTTCGTTATTGCACTTATCATCGATGTCTCACGTCGTGTTCCACAACACTCTAAGACACCGCAGTAACTAATCACGACCTTTCAATTGTATCAGAGCAAGTCGCTTCTGTTTCTTAAGTGAGATTCGTGGGAATTGATTGTGTGTTATCGATGCAATGGACTCTATGAAAGAAGGAGGTTTAACAATGCATCCACCTCTATTAGATGGAAGTAACTATGTCTATTGGAAGGCTGAGATGAGAGCATTTATCAAGGCTTTAGATGAGAAGGCTTGGAGATCCATTTTGACAGGATGGGATCCTCCCACCACCATTGATGAAAGTGGTGTTATATCTCTTAAATTCGAAGAAAGTTGGTCCATGACGGAAGATGCTTTGGCAAACAGTAATTCAAAGGAACTTAATGGTATTTTTAATAAGGTAGATCCTATTCAGTTCAGACTTATTTTCCCTTGTGAATCAGCAAAAAGAGCTTGGGAATTCTCCAAACCACTTATGAAGGAATATCGGGCAGTAAAGTTATCAAAAATGCAAATGCTCACTACCAAATTTGAGAGTCTAAAAATCCAGGAAAATGAGAGTATTGTCGAGTTCAATGCAAAACTATATGACATCGCCAATGAGGCATTTGCTCTTGGTGAGACTTTCTCTGAAGAACGATTGGTAAAGAAAACTTTGCGATCTCTTCCTCAACAATTTGCCTATAAAGTTACTGCTATTGAAGAAGCAAAAGATGTCTCCAAAATGAAGATTGAAGAACTAATGGGATCTCTTAGAACATTTGAGATGAAACTTGGAATGGACATGGAAGCAAAGAAAGTAAAAGGCGTAGCACTAAAGGCAGAGACACAAAATTTGAATGATTATGATGAAAATTACCTTGAAGAATCCCTAGCGCTGCTATCAAAGAATTTTATCCGAGTTATGAAGAAATTTGGGAGAAATATTTGTGGTGTCAGACTCAATGTTAGTAACTTCAAGACTGGCTCCTCAAGTAACAAGAAGTACAAGGAAGAAAATCATGCGTCTGATCAACCTCCCAAAAACAAAGGAATTCGATGCAGAGAGTGTAAAGGTTTTGGGCATATTCAAGCTGAATGCGCCAATACTTTGAAGAAAAAGAAAAACTCTCTCAACACAACTTCGAGTGATAATGAGTCAGAAAAAGAAGATGAATTTCAGAACAACCATGTTGGATTTGTTGTTAAAGCTGAACATACAGAAAGTGGAAGTGTTACTCAAGATTTTGAAGACGATATATCAACCTATATTGATGAAGATGATGAGGAAGCCACAAAAGAAGATCTTATCGTGGAATACAAGATTCTCCATGAAAAATGGATCGAACTTGTTAAAGTGAATCAGCAGCTACGTATTCAAATTCAAAGTTAAGAGATGAAAAGATAAATCTTAAAAATAATGTTATCGAGTTGAAAGCAAAATGAAAGATAAGTTAGGATGAAGTTAAAGATCTATCCAACGAGCTAAAAAATATTTAATTTATTTCTAAAATTTAATAAGAGGGTTGATTTGATGGTTTTTATTTTATACTAATTTTTAATTATACATGAAATATTGTGGGTGGCCTTTTGATCGTTGAAGATCATATGCTTGCTTGCTTAAAAAAGAGAGTTTATTAATAAATAAACACTAAAAAATGATTTGTTGGGACATTAATATTGAATCAAAGATGTGAATCTTGTTTGATTATTTGAAAAATATTGGTGGTGTTTTTGAAATTCATAAACTACTACTTGAAGCTCCTCATCTTATCATAATCTTCAAGGTTTTCTAGTCCTACTCTAATTCACTCTCTTAATTCCTATAAATTAAGCAAACTTTTTGGGATCCATCAAAGAGTTTTCTGGAGCCACTGCAATGGATGCCAGTTAATGCTATTGTGAGTTGGCATCCTGTTTTTGGCAACGTATTGATTTTGGTATGTTATGGAAATTATATTTTTTGGTAATTATATTCCTTTGGAATATATATCAATTTATCCTTATATTTTGGAGATGATAATTGACAGAATATTTCGTAAATTCAAATAAGATTTGCTGAAAAAGGAATCGTAACAAACTTGGTTCATATTCCTGATTATTTGGGATCCTATCTTAAAGTGTCATTAAAAGTGTCTCTGCGACAAGTTTGTTAGGCAGAGTTTCGGATCTTTAGGCTGACTTCGTGGGAAAGGATCTTTCGAATGTATAGACTGTTTCGAAAAGATATTCGTGATAGAAACAAATCTGCACCTTGGGTTTGATATAAAAGACTTTTCTTTTTATGTTGAAGGTGCCGACGCTATTACTTGTTTTTGTGGAATTTCTCTATTCATCCTGGCGTCTTTATTCTTCACCCATGTTTCTGTGAAGTGTTTATGTTTAATTGATTCAGTCTTATCAAAGACTGATTTGTTGAAGCCTGTTCTGGGTGATCATATCCGAAGACATTGTCAAGCGTCATAGACAGTGTCATTGGAATTTATTCTTGTGATTGTTATTCTTATCGTTGGCAAGGGGAGCTTGTCACATTTAAGTCGAGGGGAGCTCGCAAAACAGTTTCACTAGTAGAGGTTGACGGAGGCGGCATCAAAGATAAGAGGGAGTCTTATTTTGTTTTAGTCCGAGTGTTTTGTAACCTTGTTTGAACTCGTGAAATGTTTTCATATCTGGGCGTGGCCCCGCAGATGTAGGCTGATTGCCGAACTGCGTTACCAACCTCTGGTGTTCTTTATTTCCGCATTTTAATATTGTCCTATATAGTATTTATAACCGGCGTCATACAAAGTGTCACAACACTTTTTAACAGCGGGTCACTAACCTTGATCTTTCAGATGCCACTACGTCAGAGGGATTGCCATTGATGATCGAACCTATCTCAAGTTTTGCTCCACCACCGGAACTCTTCGCCCGTCAATTGTACGATTCACACCCGAGCCTCCCTCCGAAGAAGAGATTCCGAGGACTGTCCACCCTCTTTGACCAGAAGCCGGAATCGAAGAAGAAGAGGAAGCCAAAGCCATCGCCATCGCCATCAGAGGAGACCAAGTACAAGAAGAAGCCGCTCATCGGGGAAGAGCGGCCGATGGCGGAAGCATTGGCGGAGAAGATAAGAGGAATGAGTGGGGAGAGGGTGCAATTAGTTATACAAAAACAGCTTCGGAAAACTGATATCTCCACTGCACACTCTCGCCTCTCCATTCCCAGCACCAAAACAAAAACCAAAACAAAATAGAATTTCTCTCCGAAACCGAGAAGGAGATTCTCAGTCAACACGTGCCGGATACGAAAACCATGAGAGGAATGGAGGTTTTGGTGATCGACCCGCGGCTAGAAGAACTGAAGCTATGTCTGAAAAGGTGGAAGATGAGGAACAACTTCATCTGTAATTTGACAGAAAACTGGAATACTTTAGTGAAGGAGAATACGCTGGAGGCCGGCGACACAATTCAGCTGTGGGCTTTTCGGGTGGAGGAGAGAGGAAGAAGAGGGCTTTCTGATCTTTGCTTTGCTTTGGTGAAGCTTGAGCAGGATAACAATGGCGGCGCTGCTGTTAACGATTCAAGCACCAGTACGATCACTGCCCGCCACTCTTTTGTTAATGTATCTACTGTTCATGGTTTCTCCTAGTTCGGGTTGTACTTCTTAGTTACTTTCTATCTATTTGTTTCTTATCGATATGCATGTAAACGTCTATCAGATGAACATACAGAACACAGAAATCGTTTTCATTTTGCAGACATTTTCTCTCTCTCTCTCTCTTTCTTTTCTGCCATTACCGTCGGCTTCTTCCTCCTTCTCCTCTGGATTTCAGCCGCTTCAAGATCTTCGACCTTCAGAAGTTCAAAGTCTTGGACTAGATAGAAACATTTTCTGGTTTTAGACTTTTGACAAACAATTCGGATTCTTCTTTGGAAGCCATTACTATTTTCGAAAAGATAACAACTTGTTAATGGAGTTATCTGTTTCTGTTCAAATATATTTTCAATTATTTTTTCCGAAAATATAGGGAATAAATCAATTATTTACATTTAAAAATGATTTGAATGTGGAGATTAACATCAAAAATCATTTTTACTGCTCTTCCTCTGCTACTGATTCGGAGGATAGGGTTTCCCAGCAAAATCGACGAAGAAGAAGATTAAAAACGAGCAAAGCTTTTTTAATTATTTATATTTGATAAATAATTAAAAATAATAAAAGGATAATTAACAATATTGATCAGGGGTAGTTCAAAATTTCATAAAATTGGTTGGCTTGATGAAATAGAAAGTAAATTTCGAATAACGTTTTATTGAAATAGCGATTTTATTTTTAAGAAATGATATATTTTGGGTACATCTGAGGTACGTCTGAGTAAAAATATATTTTGGGTATATTTTTAAGAAATAGTTGGTCGAATATTATAAATTAGGAAAAATCTAAAATGTACTACTTTTAAACTTTAGTCGTAATTACCATTTATTTAGGTATGGGCTAAATTAAAATACTTATGACCTATAGAGTTAACTATAGGTCATAATATAAATTGCGTAGAGTTTGTAAGTTATTTAGCCTCTTTGTTTACTCCTAAGCTCAAGAATAGTTTATTTTATTTTTAAAAAAATAGTTCGGGAATTAAATTGAAAAACCCTAATAGTTCGGGAACTGAATTGTCGAAAAAAATAGTTTGTGGACTAAATTGAAAAATCTTAATAGTTCGGGGGTCGAATTGTTGAAAAAAATAGTTCGGAGACTGAATTGAAGAACCCTAATAGTTTGGGGGCTGAATTGCCGAAAAAAATAATTCAGGGATTGAATTGCAAAACCCTAATAGTTCGGGGGCCAAATTGTCGAAAAAAATAGCTCAGGGACTGAATTGAAGAACCCTAATAGTTCGAGCACTGAATTGAAAAATTCTAATAGTTCGGGGGCCGAAATGTCGAAAAAAATAGTTCGGGGACTTAATTGAAGAACCCTAATAGTTCGGGGGCCGAATTGTCGAAAAAAATAGTTCGGGGACCGAATTGAAAAACCCTAATAGTTTGGGGATCGAAATGTCAAAAAAAATAGTTCGAGGACCGAATTGAAAAACCCTAAAAGTTTGGGGGTCGAATTGTCGAAAAAAATAGTTCGATGACTGAATTGAAAAATCCTAATAGTTCGGTTGTCGAAAAAAATAGTTCGGGTACTGAATTGAAAAATCCTAATAGTTCGGTGGCCGAATGTCGAAAAAAATATTTCTGGGACTGAATTGAAGAACCCTAATAGTTCGGGGGCCGAGTTGTCGAAAAAAATAGTTCGGAAAGTTTGGGGGTCGAAATGTCCAAAAAAATAGTTCGGGGACTGAATTAAAAAATCTTAATAGTTTGGGGGTCTAATTGTCGAAAAAAATAATTCGAGGACTGAATTGAAGAACCCTAATAGTTTGCCAAATTGTTAAAAAAAATTATTCGGGGACTGTTCAAATAATGATTTTTCATAAAAGAAGAAATACATGATTAGTCTTATTATAACCTTATAGTTTTAATAAGACTAATCATGTATTTCTTAAAAAAAATACATGATTAGTCCTTATTAAAATAGTTAGGTGATCTTGGGCCTTCTCAAGATCACCCAACTATTTTAATCAAGTTTCGTCATACAACATGTTATTTCAATAGTTTAAAAAAACTCTAATAGTTCCTTCATACAACATTTGTCTCAATCAAAATATTACGTAAATTGAGATCCCCTATAATTATTGATATGTTCTAAGTATTATAACTTTACAAATACATGTTCAATATAACATGTATTTGTAAAGTTAATATTGTTGCAAATCGAAAGTAACTATTTTTTTCGAATATTGTGTACCAGTTGACTATAATTTCTTTCGTTGATCCACAATCGTTTTTAAAATTGTAATGGATTAGTAACATGTAAATTATTATTACATATTATTTCATATGAACTTTGAATCCATGCCTAAAAGTTTTAAACGAAATGAATGAAATTGGAGAAGTGAAAACTAACATGTCATGTATTACACTAAGCCCAAAATATATTACCCACATGTTAGGGTAAATGTGGAAAATATTGATATACTTCATCGCTTGGGGAACTATTAAATACTTTCTATTATTTTACTAAACTACGAATTAAGACTTGATGGCGGATATTGTAAAACTAAAATCGAGTTTTGGGAGATAATACTCTACTTTAATAAGACTAATCATTACATTGAATTTATTATATTCATTTACTTGAACCTCTTTTATGTATAAATACTGAATCACAATCAACTAACGTACCTCTTTTCTAAATAAATATAATCTGAACCATAATTTTGAAATATATGTTTAAAACTAGATTATTCATAAAAGTATAAAATATATCAATTCTTAATGTTCGTGTCATAATAACTCTAATAATTGCTTGAATAGATAAGACATATTACATATAAATAAAATCGGTATTATTCATAAACTAGATTATTCATAAAAGTTAATATTACATGTTCAATTCTTAATTTTATTTTATTCTTAATTGACTTGTAAAATTAAAAAAAAAAGTTACATGATGAAGCACGAAACCACAAGGAGAAAGTTTATTGTTTTAGAGAGAAATTATGTGTGTGTCTCTCTCTAGAAAATTACAGAAGTCTGGTTGAAATATAACTTAAAACAATACAAATTTTATTTAATTTTGCATAGACGTTCAAAGAAATTATGTCTAGACTTGTCAACTAGATTACTAATTATTCAAGATTACGTATGTATCTGTTTGTTCACTTTAAAATAATTTATATTTGGAGATTATTCCTAAACAAAGTTGAATTCTTTTGAACGAATATCACAAATCTTATTTTATTTGCTTGGGAAATATTGATAGTGTTTTTTGAATTTTATAAACTAAGGTAGTTAAATCTTCTTTCCTAGTCCTACTAAAATTCATATTTCTCAAAGTTTATAAATAAAAGCAAAGGGTAGAAGATTTTGTAATTTGTTTGATCCAAGGGTTTGCATAAAGTTTTTGGAGCAACTGCAGTGGAAGATAATCCATCAAAAAAATTACTATTGTTGGCCTACTTGGCGGATATGCCCAAACAGAAAAGAACTCCTCGAGAGATGGAAAGTTCAATGGTTGAGTCGCCACTAGACTGTCAATCGCAGGATTCGAACCAGAAGACGAAGAAGACAAGGGGGAAGAGGAAGCCAATGCCGAAACCGCCTATCCTAAAGTTGCATGCCATGTCGGACGTACTGAGGAGGAAGATCGGAGAAATGGGTGGAGGGAGAATCATATTGGGTATACAAAAACAACTTTCCTACACCGATGTCCGCAGCGTAAACTCCCGCTTATCCATTCCCCGCAACCAACTAATATTTGAATTTCTCTCCAAAGACGAGGAGATGGCTCTCGATGGATACGTGGAGAATAGCAAAAAGAAGATAGGAATCAACGCTCTGGTGATAGACCCACGTATGGAAGAGATGGAGCTCAGCTTTAAAAAATGGGAGATGGACAAAGCCTCCGTCTTCAATATGATCCACAACTGGAACCGCTTAGTCAAAGAGAATGGGTTGGAGGCGGGAGACACGATTCAGGTGTGGTCGTTTCGAAACGAGCAGAGAAGAGTAACAAAAGGGTCTGACCTGTGCTTTGCCTTGGTGAAGTTGGAGGAGGAAGGAGGTGACAACAATGGCGGTGCTGAGGCTGACGCTGCAATTGCAGTGTAGACGCAGTCGCCATGCAAGAACCAGAGCTGATGATATGTTTTTGCTTTTATTTTTATGTCTACCACGTTGTCAAAATAAGTAGTTGATCAAGTTTTAGTTTCAATTAATATTTGAATTCAAACTTCAACCCTTTCCTATCTGAGTTTCAATTACTTTTATTGTATAATGTTTACATTTTGGGTAGTGTATATTTTTATTATTTGCTGTAATAAATTAATTATATTTCCTTTATGTTTTTTATCTTGTTTAAGATACACATTCTATCAAATAAATTTAAAAATTTCATAAATTTAATAGATCTGGTTAGTCTATTCATAAATTTTCATAAATTTTTCTCTCATTTACTCATGATTGAGTTATATTATCTCGAATTTTAGAAACTTATTCGTCAATAGCTCATTGTTGGTATATTTCTACATGACACAAAGAAAGAATGGTTCACCGGGCCAAAGGGTGATGCCTCTAGTGATGAGCACATGTCGGTTTGGTCTATTTACATCCGCTACAGTTTCAAAAAATTTTAAATTTTTTTTTTTAATTTGATTATATTTTTTTGTTGCTTTTGGGCTGAATTTTTGGAATGTGGGTCGGGTTTGAGGCTGAACTTGGGGTATGAATCGCCTTTTTCAGATTTTGGATGGGGTTTTAATTATTTTTGGGTTGAATTTTTTTACCTGTTTTCAGTTAGTTTTTCAAAGTTTTGACCCCAAAAAGCAAACTACACTGGTTGGTTAAACTCGTGAGTACTGGCCGATTTCGCTCACTTCTAAATGCCTCCATGAGCAAGTTGTCATCCTCCAATGAGTTTAGACACTTGCTAGATAATTGAGGAGGAACCTAGATTAGAAAGTGGGAAAAGGTTTGTGGTAGAAGAAGGTAGAGAATGATAATCTTAGCAAGTAAGAAGTCAATAAGGTGATAAAACTAACAATAGTGACTAAGAACATACTACTTCCTGTTGCATATTTCTAGTTGTGAAATTAGTATAATTTTAGGCACAAATGTTGTTTTAAAGTGAACTTAAAACAATACAAATTTTAGTTGTTCTATTTAATTTTGCATAGACTTTCAAAGAAATTATGTCTAAGCTTGTCAAATAGATTAATTATTATTTAAGATTAATTTGTATTTGGAGATTATACCTAAACAAAGTTGAATTTTTTTAATGACTATCACAAATCTTGTTTTATTAGCTTGGGAAATATTGATGGTGTTTTTTTAATTTTATAAACTAAGGTAGTTAAATCTTCTTTCCTAATCCTACTAAAATCATTGTTTCTCAAAGCTTGTAAATGAAGGCAAAGGAACAAAGATTTTGTAGTTTGTTTGACCCAAGAATTTGCATAAAATTTTTGGAGCAGTAGAAATGGAGGATCATCCATCAAAAAAATTATTACTGTTGGCCTACTTGCCGAAGATACCCAAAAAGAAAAGAACTCCTCGAGAGATAGTCGTTGAGTTGGAAACTTCAATGGTTGAGTCACCACTAGATTGTCAATCGCAAGATTCGAACCAGAAGACGAAAAAGACAAGGGGGAAGAGGAAGCCAATGCTGAAACCGCCTATCCTAAAGTTGCATGCCATGTCGGACATACTGAGGAGGAAGATCGGAGAAATGGGTGGAGGGAGAATCATATTGGGTATACAAAAACAACTTTCCTACACCGATGTCAACCGCGTAAACTCCCGCTTATCCATTCCCCTCAACCAACTAATATTTGAATTTCTCTCCAAAGACGAGGAGATGGCTCTCGATGGATACGTGGAGCATAGAAAAAAAAGGGTAACACTCCAAATTATATAAACCCGGTTTGTTACACATACTACTGAACCGAACTATGACTTTTGAGAAAATTTAAAATTTCATTCAATGGTCAAGATTTTGACTCTTAAAACGTTAAAACTTGCAGCGGAAAAATCATCATATAAAAAAAAAAACAATCTTTATAAAAAAAAATTAAAATATTCAAGGCAGTTGGTTGAAAGAGAAAGAGAAAACTGATCACATTGTCTGGTCACTAAACGACAAAAGGAAGTCTTCTAATCACAAACAAAACAGAGCACATCATCCGGTCACTAAACGATAACACTTCTACTACATCTTCCGATAGGTCTAATACACGACATCCACTGATCACTGAAGACATCATCCGATGACTTTTACTGAAGACATCATCCGATGACTTTTACTGAAGACATCATCCGATGACTTTTACTGAAGACATCATCCGATGACTTTTACTGAAGACATCATCCGATGGCTTTTACTGAAGACATCATCCGATGACTTTTACTGAAGACATCATCCGATGACTTTTACTGAAGACATCATCCGATGACTTTTACTGAAGACATCATCCGATGACTTTTACTGAAGACATCATCCGATGACTTTTACTGAAGACATCATCCGATGACTTTTACTGAAGACATCATCCGATGACTTTTACTGAAGACATCATCCGATGACTTTTACTGAAGACATCATCCGATGACTTTTACTGAAGACATCATCCGATGACTTTTACTGAAGACATCATCCGATGACTTTTACTGAAGACATCATCCGATGACTTTTACTGAAGACATCATCCGATGACTTTTACTGAAGACATCATCCGATGGCTTTTACTGAAGACATCATCCGATGACTTTTACTGAAGACATCATCCGATGACTTTTACTGAAGACATCATCCGATGGCTTTTACTGAAGACATCATCCGATGACTTTTACTGAAGACATCATCCGATGACTTTTACTGAAGACATCATCCGATGACTTTTACTGAAGACATCATCCGATGGCTTTTACTGAAGACATCATCCGATGACTTTTACTGAAGACATCATCCGATGACTTTTACTGAAGACATCATCCGATGACTTTTACTGAAGACATCATCCGATGACTTTTACTGAAGACATCATCCGATGACTTTTACTGAAGACATCATCCGATGACTTTTACTGAAGACATCATCCGATGACTTTTACTGAAGACATCATCCGATGACTTTTACTGAAGACATCATCCGATGACTTTTACTGAAGACATCATCCGATGGCTTTTACTGAAGACATCATCCGATGGCTTTTACTGAAGACATCATCCGATGGCTTTTACTGAAGACATCATCCGATGGCTTTTACTGAAGACATCATCCGATGGCTTTTACTGAAGACATCATCCGATGACTTTTACTGAAGACATCATCCGATGGCTTTTACTGAAGACATCATCCGATGGCTTTTACTGAAGACATCATCCGATGGCTTTTACTGAAGACATCATCCGATGGCTTTTACTGAAGACATCATCCGATGGCTTTTACTGAAGACATCATCCGATGGCTTTTACTGAAGACATCATCCGATGGCTTTTACTGAAGACATCATCCGATGGCTTTTACTGAAGACATCATCCGATGGCTTTTACTGAAGACATCATCCGATGGCTTTTACTGAAGACATCATCCGATGGCTTTTACTGAAGACATCATCCGATGGCTTTTACTGAAGACATCATCCGATGACTTTTACTGAAGACATCATCCGATGGCTTTTACTGAAGACATCATCCGATGGCTTTTACTGAAGACATCATCCGATGGCTTTTACTGAAGACATCATCCGATGAGTGAAACTCCCGACTACCCAGGAACCTGAGCATTTTACAAAAATCATCCAAAACTACTTAAATCCGGTATTACTCCCAAATTGGTTAAAGGCCACTTTTAAAAGAACCAACAGAGTCTCATTATTAGAAAAGACTCATTTTGTGTCCAAAAATCCAAAACTACTCTTATCACTAAAACTCCAATATATATAAATTGTATCATGGTTCACTAAAACCTTCTCATCTACCTGACACAGTTAACCGCCTCATCAGAATCACCATTCTGTGGCATTGAAGTGCTCCCCTAACAGCCTAATCCTCAACATGTTCAGAGAATACACCTTCTGTTGCCTCTTCACCTACATCACAAAACTCATCTATTAGCCTAATGCTAAATAAGTAAAGCAATAATAAAATGGAATGCTGAAACATAAATTCCTAAACATGCAGTTTCTACTTTCTCATCTCAGTTGCATATGCATTCGTTTCTGATCTGATCCCCCTGTGAAATTAGGAGTTGGATCACTTCTCCTAAAGTCATACATCCTCTCTCTTGATTAAAGGGCGGATTAGTTCCCGTAACAACTGTTCAGATCCCCCTGTGAAACTGGTGTTTGGATCACTTTCCCCAAAGTCATACATCCTCTCTCTTGGTTAAGGAGCGGATTAGTTCCCTTAACAACTGTTATAGTCTATTCATTCCTTACCATGCCATTTCATGTAAATTCATTTTTGCATAATTTTCAAAATATGATGCATGACATACAAACACATTCAAGCATGCACAATCCTACTGTTTTGTGATGTAGGCCCGAAGGCATAAGCATACTCTACTTACCTGATCTCCGGGAAATCGCTCGGCTGTAAGTTGCCTTAGAAGCTCACACACCTAGAGTCACAACAGAGCATCAATCAAACTCTCACTAAACTCCACCATAAATCAATCAGAAATTTAAGGAAACTAGTTTGAAACCCTGCTACTCGTGCATTCTCATTTATCACCAATAACCAGAACCTACTCTCACTCGCAGCATCCTAGAAATCATCACATTGCACTTCCTCGGTCATCTAACTACTAAGACATAAGAAAATGAGAAAAACGTATCTAGGTTGAAGGAAAATCGGGCAAGGGAATCGCCTAGAGGGTTCTGCTGCAGAGCTGAAGGCTGAAAGAGAAATGGTAAGCTGGATAGTGGCGGCTTTAGTGTATTAATCACAAAGCCTGATAGCTCTCAATTTACCACTATGCCCTTACTTAGTCACTCATTAACCTAATTAATATTTCCCTCAATTTTCTCCACAACATGCTTACTATTAAATAACGGAATAGAAATTGGTTTAATAGAACCGGGTGTTACAATCTACCCCCCTTAAAAGAATTTTGTCCCCAAAATTCAGTACCTGAACAGTTCTGGATGTTGGTCCATCATGTCCTGCTGGCGCTCCCAAGTTGTCTCCTCCACATTCTGATTGTGCCATAAGACTTTCACTAATGGAACTTCTTTGTTGCGCAGCACCTTCACTGCATAGTCTAGGATTTTCACTGGTTTCTCTTCATAAGTAAGGGTAGGATGAATTTCAATGTTCTGCTGTTCCACAATCTGTGATGGATCTCGTACACACTTCTTCAACATAGATACATGGAACACATTATGGATTCCTTCCATAGAGGTGGGTAGCTGTAACTCGTAAGCTGCCTTCCCGATCCTTTTTAAGATTAAAAAGGGTCCAATAAATCTAGAGTTCAACTTGCCTCTCTTTCCAAATCTCACAACTCCCTTGAATGGTGATACCTTAAGAAAGACTTCATCACCTACCTCAAACTCCAATTCTCTACGTCTTTTATCAGCATAGCTTTTTTGTCGGCTCTGAGCTGTCAAAATCCGCTGGCGGATGAGGGCAACCTTCTCAACAGTTTGCTGCACAATGTCAGGACCAAGCAACTGTGCTTCACCAACTTCATCCCAGTACAAAGGTGATCTACATTTTCGCCCATACAAGGCGTCATAAGGTGTCATTCCTATTGTTGCCTGAAAACTGTTATTATAGGAAAACTCCATTAATGACAAATATTTACTCCAAGATCCTTGAAAATCTAAAACACATGCACGGAGCATATCTTCTAAGGTCTGAATAGTTCTCTCGGATTGTCCATCTGTTTACGGGTGAAAGGCTGTGCTAAAGTTGAACTGTGTTCCCATAGCCATGTGCAAACTTTTCCAAAACTTAGATGTGAATTGAGAATCTCGGTCTGAAACTATGGTACTTGGAACTCCATATAACCTAACAATCTCTTGCACATACAAATCAGCAAGCTGATCCATCGAGTATGTCATCCTCATTGGCAGAAAGTAGGCAGTTTTAGTTAATCGATCAACTATCACCCAGATTGCATCATGTCCCTTTGTTGTTCTAGGCAATCCCACAACAAAGTCCATCGTTATTTGTTCCCATTTCCATTCAGGGACTGGTAAAGGTTGTAATGTTCCTGAGGGTCTCTGATGCTCAGCTTTAATCCGCTGACAACACAAACATGATCCTACATACTCTGCCACACTCCTTTTCATACTTGGCCACCAATAATGCTGTTTAAGATCCTTGTACATCTTTGTACTCCTAGGGTGAACAGAGAATCTAGAAGAATGTGCTTCAGAAAGAATTTCATCTCGAAGTTCTTTTATGGCAGGAACAAACCATCTATTTCTAAACTTAAGGATTCTATCAGCAGAATAGTTAAAATCTGATTTGTCCGTAGAATCCATGCTTAACTTGTACTTGTTGCACTCTACATCATTTATCTGGGCTTCCTTTATTCTTTCAAGAATGGTAGGTCTTAAGGATATTGCAATAAGCATGGCTGACACACTATGCACTGCTTCTAGATTAAACATTTGGAATTCAGACTCTAAGGCTAATGGTACATCAAGAATCAAAGCTGAGGCTGAAGTTGTCACTCTACTCAAGGCATTTGCCACAACATTTGCTTTGCCGGGATGGTATTTGATCCCAAAATCATAATCCTTTACAAATTCCAACCATCGACGTAGCCTCATGTTTAATTCCTTCTGTGTGAAGATATATTTCAGACTTTTAAGGTCCGAGAATATATCACAAGTTTGTCCATACAGTAGTGCCTTCAAATCTTAAGTGCGAATACCACTGCAGCTAATTCCAAGTCATGTGTAGGGTAATTCTTCTCATGTGTTTTCAACTGCCTAGAGGCATAAGCTATTACCTTTCCCTCTTGCATCAAGACACATCCAAGTCCAATCTTGGATGCATCACAGTAAATGCTAAATTTACCATCATCAACAGGAAGGGTCAAAATTGGAGCATTGGTCAATTTCTGTTTCAAGGTCTGAAAACTATGCTCACAATCCTCAGTCCACACATACTTCATATTTTTACCTAGTTAACCGAGCGAGGGGTGTTGCAATCTTTGAGAATCCTTCAATAAACTTCCTGTAATATCCTGCAAGTCCAAGGAAACTCCGGATATCTGCAGCATTCTTCGGTTGGGGCCACTTCTTGACTGCTTGAACCTTGGCTGGGTCGACAGATATTCCATCACCAGAGATCACATGACCAAGAAAGTGAACTCTATCCAGCCAAAACTCACATTTGGAAAACTTGGCATAGAGTTGGTGCTGCCTTAGCACCCCTAATACTAAGTTCAAATGTTCTGCATGTTCTTCACTAGAACGTGAATAGATTAAAATATCGTCTATAAACACAAAAACAAACTTGTCTAAATACTCGTGAAACACTCTATGCATAAGATCCATGAAGGCTGCCGGTGCATTTGTCAATCCAAAGGACATAACCAAAAACTCATAATGTCCATACCTTGTGCGAAAGGCAGTCTTTGGAATATCTTCGGTTTTGACTTTTAGTTGGTAGTAACCTGACCTCGAATCAATCTTAGAGAAAACTCGTGCACCACAGAGTTGGTCAAATAGGTCATCAATTCTTGGTAATGAATACTTGTTCTTGACAGTTAACTTATTCAATTCCCTATAATCAATGCACATACGCATCGATCCATCTTTCTTTTTGACAAAAAGAACAGGTGCACCCCACGGTGAAAAGCTAGGGCGTATGAACCCTTTCTCCAACAGATCCTCTAACTGCTTCTTTAATTCTTTAAGTTCGGTTGGTCCTAATCTATATGGATTTTTAGACACAGGCTCAGCGCCGGGATAAACATCTACAACGAATTCAATTTTCCTATCTGGCGGCAAACCAGGAAGGTCATCTAAGAATACTTTTGGGAAATCTTGGACAACTAAGACATTCTGAGGACTTGCTTTTCCCACAAGTTGTGTGTCTAAAACGCTAGATAAGAAGCACAGGTACTCTCCATATGGGGAAGGTCTAGCATTAATAGAAGTCATCATGGACATTTCCTTACTCTTCCTTGAAGCTTGAAAGGTATGTCTCAAACTACCAGGGGGTTGGAAACTAACTATTCCTGTCCTACAATCAATTGTGGCGTGGTGCTTAAACAACCAGTCCATTCCTAGAATTACATCAAATCCCGTTATATCCATAATAATGAGATTAGCAGGTAGATTTACGTTCCTTACTAACACATCACTGTCAAGTATCACTTGGTTAGAGTGCATGCGTTCACCAGAGGGTAATGCAACATTAAACACATGCATGGAAGGGGTAAACTGTACGTCTAATTTAACAGCAAAAGCAGATACTCTAAATGAATGAGTTGCACCAGAATCTAATAAGGTAAAAGCAGGCACTGAGTTAATAAATATAGTACCTGACACAATAGCGGGTTGTTCCCCACCCGACTCCATCATGGAGAATATCCTCGGTTTAACCATAGCAGGGCCACTCTTACGAGCTAGGCAGTCTCTGCTAATATGGCCGACCTTGTTACAATTGTAGCATCTGGTGTTTCTAGGCTTCGGGCATTCTTTGATCGTGTGTCCAACCTCCTCACAGTTAAAACACTATCCAAAGCTCAATCTGCACTCGCCCGGGTGGTACTTCAAGCACTTAGGACACTGGGGGAATTTCCTGACATTCTGTACCTTCCCTCCTGTTCCTTGGCTACCCTGGCCTTCACTAGGCCTCTTCATTCCCCTTTGTTGGTGTGGCTGGACCAACTTTTGTGGGACCTCTTTTGATCCAGCACACTTCCTTTTGGCTTCTTCCACTTCCAGAGCAGTAGACACAACTTCACTGAATGACAAGTCTTTAATACCACAAAATTTAACTCCTCAGTAAATTTGCGGCTTCAGCCCATGCACAAATTTGAACACCTTATCCTCGTCCCTGGGAGCAAAATGTCCAGCAAACCTGGACAGGGACTCGAACTGCCTACTGTACTCGGCCACAGACCCTGTCTGCTTCAAGTTTAGAAATTCCAACTTCTTTGCAGTTTGGACAGTACTGTTGAAATACTTCTCGTAGAAAATGTCCTTGAATTGTGACCAAGGCATCGCCAAAACATCAGTGGTGGTCTCTATTGTTTCCCACCAGAGTTGAGCATCACCACCCAAATGAAACGTTGCCAACGTGACCTTGTCTCCTTCCCCAATGTTTGCAAACCTAAACATACTCTCAATCTTTCAAAGCCACCCTTCAGCAATAACCGGATCAGATGACTGTCCTATCAAACGTAGGTGGTCGTAGCCTCCTGAATCTATCTCCAGAATGTTCATTGCTAGAACTCGAGTTGGCACTTCCTTGTACCTCTCGGTTCAACAGCACCCCTAACTAATCAGACTGCTGACGCACCAATTCTGTCAGCTGCCTAATCACGCTAGGATCTTCTTCAGTTCACAAGTTGGGCATCTCTCTTGGTACTCTTGGTCTTCCTGGTCGTCTAGCCATTTTCTATACTCCTGTTCAAGGTTAACTACTCTCATAAACATCTAATAACTAAGGTTAACATAAACACTTACAGTTGTTGAAGTGCTCCAATGCGACGACTGGCACTGATGAGTAATCTTTTGAACGGTTTAACTGAATGTCTCTGATACCATACTGTAACGCCCCGAATTATATAAACTTGGTTTGTTACACATACTACTGAACCGAACTATGACTTTTGAGAAAATTTAAAATTTCATTCAATGGTCAAGATTTTGACTCTTAAAACGTTAAAACTTGCAGCGGAAAAATCATCATATAAAAAAAAACAATCTTTATAAAAAAAAATTAAAATATTCAAGGCAGTTGGTTGAAAGAGAAAGAGAAAACTGATCACGTTGTCCGGTCACTAAACAACAAAAGGAAGTCTTCTAATCACAAACAAAACAGAGCACATCATCCGGTCACTAAACGACAACACTTCTACTACATCTTCCGATAGGTCTAATACACGACACGACATCCACCGATCACTAAACGACAAAACTTATTATACACATCCACCGATAGCTTTTTACTGAAGACATCATCCGATGGCTTTTACTAAAGACATCATCCGATGGCTTTACTGAAGACATCATCCGATGGCTTTTACTGAAGACATCATCCGATGGCTTTTACTGAAGACATCATCCGATGGCTTTTACTGAAGACATCATCCGATGGCTTTTACTGAAGACATCATCCGATGGCTTTACTGAAGACATCATCCGATGACTTTACTGAAGACATCATCCGATGGCTTTTACTGAAGACATCATCCGATGGCTTTTACTGAAGACATCATCCGATGGCTTTTACTGAAGACATCATCCGATGGCTTTTACTGAAGACATCATCCGATGGCTTTTACTGAAGACATCATCCGATGGCTTTTACTGAAGACATCATCCGATGGCTTTTACTGAAGACATCATCCGATGGCTTTTACTGAAGACATCATCCGATGGCTTTTACTGAAGACATCATCCGATGGCTTTTACTGAAGACATCATCCGATGGCTTTTACTGAAGACATCATCCGATGGCTTTTACTGAAGACATCATCCGATGGCTTTTACTGAAGACATCATCCGATGGCTTTTACTGAAGACATCATCCGATGGCTTTTACTGAAGACATCATCCGATGGCTTTTACTGAAGACATCATCCGATGGCTTTTACTGAAGACATCATCCGATGGCTTTTACTGAAGACATCATCCGATGGCTTTTACTGAAGACATCATCCGATGGCTTTTACTGAAGACATCATCCGATGGCTTTTACTGAAGACATCATCCGATGGCTTTTACTGAAGACATCATCCGATGGCTTTTACTGAAGACATCATCCGATGGCTTTTACTGAAGACATCATCCGATGGCTTTTACTGAAGACATCATCCGATGGCTTTTACTGAAGACATCATCCGATGGCTTTTACTAAAGACATCATCCGATGGCTTTTACTGAAGACATCATCCGATGGCTTTTACTGAAGACATCATCCGATGGCTTTTACTGAAGACATCATCCGATGGCTTTTACTGAAGACATCATCCGATGGCTTTTACTGAAGACATCATCCAACAATTTGGTAAAGGCCACTTTAAAAGAACCAACAGAGTATCATTATTAGAAAAAGACTCATTTTGTATCCAAAACATCCAAAACTACTATTGTCACTAAAACTCCCAATATATATAAATTGTATCATGGTTCACTAAACCTTCTCATCTACTGACACCAGTTAAACCGCCTCATCAGAATCACCAATCCGTGGCATTGAAGTGCTCCCCCAACAGCCTAATCCTCAACATGTTCAGAGAACACACTTTCTGTTGCCTCTTCACCTACATCACAAAACTCATCTATTAGCCTAATGCTAAGTAAGTAAAGCAATAATGAAATGGAATGCTGAAACATAAATTCCTAAACATGCAGTTTCTACTTTCTCATCTCAGTTGCATATGCATTCGTTTCTGATCTGATCCCCCTGTGAAATTGGGAGTTGGATCACTTCTCCTAAAGTCATACATCATCTCTCTTGATTAAGGGACGGATTAGTTCCCTTAACAACTGTTCAGATCCCCCTGTTAAATTGGGGTTTGGATCACTTTCCCCTAAGTCATACATCCTCTCTCTTAGTTAAGGGGCGGATTAGTTCCGTTAACAACTGTTACAGTTTGTTCATTCCTTACCATGCTATTTCATGTAAATTCATTTTCGCATAATTTTCAAAATATGATGCATGACATACAAACACATTCAAGCATGCACAATCCTACTGTTTTGTAATATAGGCCCGAAGGCACAAGCATACTCTACTTACCTGGTCTCCGGGAAATCGCTCGGCTGTAAGTTGCCTTAGAAGCTCACACACCTAGAGTCACAACAGAGCATCAATCAAACTCTCACTAAGCTCCACCATAAATCAATCAGAAATTTAAGGAAACTAGTTTGAAACCCTGCTACTCGTGCATTCCCATTTATCACCAATATCCCAAACCTACTCTACTCGCAGCATCATAGAAATCCTCACATTGCACCTCCTCGGTCATCTAACTACTAAGACATAAGAAAATGAGAAAAGCGTACCTAGGTTGAAGGAAAATCGGGCGAGGGAATCGCCTAGAGGGTTCTGCTGCAGAGCTGAAAGAGAAATGGTAAGCTGGATAGTGGCGGCTTTAGTGTATTAATCACAAAGCCTCTTTCCTTAAATAGGTTATCCATTATAGCTCTCAATTTACCACTATACCCTTACTTAGTCACTCATTAACCTAATTAATATTTCCCTCAATTTTCTCCACAACATGCTTAATATTAAATAACGGAATAGAAATTGGTTTAATAGAACCGGGTGTTACAAAAAGGCAGGAATCAACGCTATGGTGATAGACCCACGTATGGAAGCGATGGAGCTCAGCTTTAAAAAATTGGAGTAGGACAAAGCCTGCCTCTTCAATATGATCCACAACTGGAACCGCTTAGTTAAAGAGAAGGGGTTGGAGGCGTGAGACACGATTCGGGTGTGGTCGTTTCAAAATGAGCAGAGAAGAGTAATAGAAGGTTTAGCCATGCAACACAACCAACAAAGAATAAACTTCTACCACGGAATGGGCTGGATCTAAGCGACCAATGACCAAATGATACTACCAGTGGAGCTTCCAAGTTTATTAAAAGAGAGCCAGTGAACCAGACAACTTTGCCTACTGTGATGACCCGGATATGTAAGTATTTGTACGATGGCTGCACGAACCGGAACCCGGATGGCAGTACGTCTGCGCGGGCAAACCGGAAGGTGACAGGTCGTAATGAGGGGGTCGTCACAATCTCACATCGCTTGGGGAAGTATATGCAAATGAAACATATGTAAAAGAGACCCTCCCAACATAGCAAGACGCGTTTTGGAGCACAATTGGCGACGGATCCCATAAGAACTCCGAAGTTAAAAGTGCTTCGGCGAGAGCAATTCCAGGTTAGGGTGACCTTCCGGGAAGTTCTCGCCAAACAAAGCCGTGAGGGGAGGATATTGGGCTACAGGCCTAATCCCCAGAGCGGACAATATCTTGCTAGGATGAGGGGTCGTTACAAATGGTATCAGAGTCTGTACCCAACAGAAAATGTGGCCAACGAGGACGTTGGGCCCCCGAGGGGGGGTGATTGTGATGACCCAGATGTGTAAGTATTTGTACGATGGTTGCATGAATCGGAACCCGGATGGCGGTACATCCGCGCGGGCGAACCGGAAGGTGACAAGTCGTAATGAGAGGGTCGTCACAATCCCACATCGCTTGGGGAAGTATATGGAAATGAAACATATGTAAAAGAGACCCTCCAAACATAGCAAGACGCGTTTTAGGAGCACAATTGGCAACAGGATCCCATAAGAACTCTGAAGTTAAAAGTGCTTCGGCGAGAGCAATTCCAGGTTGGGTGACCTTCCGGGAAGTTCTCGCCAAACAAAGCCGTGAGGGGAGGATATTGGGCTGCGGACCCAATCCCCAGAGCGGACAATATCTTGCTGGGATGAGGGGTCTTGCACCTACCATACCAACATGTCCCACTTGCAAGAAGATGTAGGATCATTTTTACCTAAGAGAGAGGGAGGGAGGGAGGGGGGGGGGGTGAATTAGGTTTTCGTTTCCTATAATTCTTAATAATTGTGATCACTATCAAATTGATTGTATGCTCTTAATTGTATAACTTGAATGAATTCAAGTTGAATTGATAAGATAAATTTAATCAATAGCAAGTAAAGAGTTAAGGGAAAAAAGAAATGACACCGAAATTGTTTACGCAGGTTCGGCCAACTTTTCCTACGTCTGCGCTCCAAGGACTCCCCTTGAAGATTCTTTCATTCTCTTCCGAGAGAATCTTTGATTGAACTTCACGGGCGTCAATCAACTGCCTTTACACATTTGATTGATCTTCACAGGCACCAATCAACTGCCTTTACACTTCTCTCTTAGGGATATACCCTTTCTCAATGTTTGTAGTACAAAAAGATTTTTGAAACTCAAGCAACACTCTCTTAACAGATAAAATCTCAAGTGAGTAGAATGAGAGATGAATGAATTGAAGTTCAAGCTTTTTGAATCGTTGAGAGATATTTCACGTTTTTTTGTTGTTGTTGCCTTCTTTCTTCAATTATTCAATTTATAGTACTCTTTGAATGTTGTTACTAGTGGTCGACCTGTCTTAAAATCGGTTGACAATTTGTTACCGTTGAGCGTAGATAGAGTTGATAAGATAAATTTAATCAATAGCAAGTAAAGAGTTAAGGGAAAATATAAATGACACTGAAATTGTTTACGCAGTTCGGCCAACTTTGCCTACGTCTACACTCCAATGACTCTCCTTGAAGATTCTTGCATTCTCTTCCGAGAGAATCTTTGATTGAACTTCACGGGCGTCAATCAACTGCCTTTACACTTTTGATTGATCTTCATGGGCGTCAATTAACTGCATTTACACTTCTCTCTTAGGGATATACCCTCTCTCAATGTTTTTAGTACAAAAAGATTTTTGAAACTCAAGCAACACTCTCTTAACAGATAAAATCTCAAGTGAGTAGAATGAGAAATGAATGAATTAAAGTTCAAGCTTTTTGAATCATTGAGAGATATTTCACGTTCTTTTTGTTGTTGTTGTTGCCTTCTTTCTTCAATTATTCAATTTATAGTACTCTTTGAATTTTGTTACCAGTGGTCGACCTGTCTTAAAATCGATATACACTTTGTTACCATTGAGCGCAGATAGAAGACTGTTGGAAGCAGTACCAGTCGACACCTTTGAGCATCGATCGACACTTTGTTACCGTTGGTGTTAGATGATAGCCGTTGAAATATGTTCCGATCGATTTCTTCTATAGTGTGGTCGACACTTTAATCTTCTCTGTATTCATTGGTTGACACTTGTAAATTCCGATCAACACTTGAATTGGCTCTGTTTGCATCGGTCGATCCTTGGGGTCGATACCTGTATATCCCGGTCGACACTTGTTTCTTCTCTATTCCCATCGGTCGACACTTGTATATCCCGGTCGACACTTGTTTCTTCTCTGTTTCCATCGGTCAATCCTCGTGGTCGACACTTCAATCTTCTCTGTATTCAACGGTCGACACTTATACATTCCGGTCGACACTTGAAGCATTCCGAATTGATTTTTCTTCCTTTTGACTAACACACACTTAATAAACCTCATTAGTACTAAATACCCTTCTTCAAGGGCATTCTCAATTAAGGTACTTGCAAATTCATTCATTTCTTAAGTTACTCAATTTATCAAATATCATCATCAAAACCATATTACCGTTAAACACATTTTAATTAAACATCATCAAAAACACATTAATCTTAAACTCATTTTAAGTTAACAATCTTCCCCTTTTTGATGATGACAAATTATAAATTGATTTCACACTCAATCTTAAACTCATTTTAAGTTAACAATCTTCCCCTTTTTGATGATGACAAATTATAAATTGATTTCACACTCCCTCATACTTATCTCAAATAAATCTCCCCCACAATATATGCACTAAATAGATTTGCTACTTTTCAATTATCTCTCCCTCTTTGACATTATCAAAAAATAAATACTTCACAGTCAACTAGCATAAAACATTATATCATTGCGTAAATCATTCAACACAAATGAGATAGTATTTCAAATATTTCAAAAAATAGTCCAAATACAAATATAGATAAGTACCATAAAAAAATAAGTACCAATATCCAACTATTACAGACAATAAACCAATATAAATTCAAACTAAGACACTCGCAATATAAAAGAATCACAATCCAAAAAAATATCACTTGGATGGAGGGACACTGGGATCGGCTGTAGGATTGGCTCGAGAATCATGTTCATCATCCTAATAATCTTGAAGATAGTCAAGATGCTCATGAATCTCGATGAACTCTTGACGTTGGTCAGCTTCCATCCGATCAAGAAGAGTGAGAATCAAGTTATGAAGGGATTCAATAGCGGTGCCTATGCTGGCTACACTTCCCTCCAAATTGTTGAACATTTCTTCAATGTTAGAGGAGCTCCCTCTAGTGGCATTGAAGTGAGGTTCTGAAGTTTGTTTGGACTCGTGACCACCCTCATCCACTTCCATGTGAGATGGTTCAGCTCGAGCACCAGCTTGGTCTCCTTTAAAGACTCAATCACCTTCATCACTGAGCCCAAACTCCATCCGAGCTAGAGTGGATGAGGTATAGGTGTCGGTTTTCTTTAGAGGCAATGGGGTTTCAGACTTTGGAATTTGTACCTCATTCTTCTCGAAAATCTTCAATAAAAGAATATTAAAGGGTAGGGATTTTGCGGCGTTGTTGAAGACTTGAATCAATCTGTTTCAAAATGATGTATCCCACATTGAATGGTTCTTCTCAATAGATTTTATATAGAACATAGAGATTCATCCCAATAATGTGACCTTTGTGTCTATCTCTTGGTAAAAGATTGTACGTGATCATGTGGTGGATGAGTCTTGCACGCACGTTCAAGTCCTTAGCCTTCGGCTTCATTGGAAGGGATCGATTTGGATCCTTAACAATCATTCTTAAAAAATCAGTCCTTCACTGGTGCCCATAAAGTCAGGATCCTTAGCTGCCTCATAATATCTTTCAGCCTCATTGTTAAATTCACATTCTAAAATAGCATTTAGTGAACGTGAGGTTATCTCTATGTATTTTCTATACACATAACTAACAATGTTAAGAGGCTTCAGAGATTGTTCTAAATTTGTATAGAACATTCTCACTGGAGTTTCAAAGTAAGGGACATCACAGTCGAACAAATCATATAATCCCAAAGCCTCCAATGGCTGTACCAAATTTAAACTATATAATTCTTGGAATTCCACTCTTCTACTTAAAAATAAGGGCTTGAACTGAAAATCATCTTCATATCTCTTCAAAGAGTCAGAATTTTTGAAGAAAGGAGAAGACCACATAGATTGATACTCTATTTCAGTCGCTGGAGTAGGGTTCTTTTATCTCTTATTGCGAACGACGAGTTTGTTGCTAGAGGATGATTCCATTGGAGGTTTAGAGGGAAGAGAGGAGATGATTATTAGAAGAAAATAGGCGAAGATTTGGAATGAAACGAAAATCACCGAAGAGAATCGAGAGAGAGGTCGCGTAGTTAGGGTTTCAAACGACACTTTCTTCATAAAATAAATAAAACAGATTGCTGAGCTGTCAACCGGTCTAAGTACCATGACACGGGGCTACCCAAAAAGGGAATCCATGTTAAACCCACAAAATACAAACAACATACTCGGTGTGTGTAAGATGAATATGACCGACAATATAATGAATAAGAGAATGAAAAATGTAAGAAAAACGAAGTGAATAATGTGTGTGAAATGAAGAAAATGGAAGAAAAAGAAGATGTAAACCATTTGGCGGCCCCGAAAGCTATCTTACATGAGGCTTCCATGGGCAAGTTTTCTCGTAGGAATAACTACCACCGTAGGGCACCGGTTTGGCTCCCACTTAGCTCGATCTTCCAAGGAAGAATGGAGGTGGGAAGCAATACTTACTAACTCTAGCAACCTTAAGCTAGTTAGTAAGGGAGTCCTCTACTCCTATCACGGATTTAGAAATCTGTGGCTTACCTTTCCGATGAAGGTAATTCCAAAGCTCTCAAAAGAGGCAAAGGTGACTCATGTATTAGCAATGTGGCAAAAGGTTTTTTAGATATTACAAGAGGGATGCTATATATAGACCTAGGGTTAATTAAGGTTTCCATACAAGGTGGGGGGGAATGTGGGTTGCTGGATGATATAATAGATGGAGGGCCAAGATGAATCCAAGTGGTGCCACTCTATGTGGGTCGCAACCAAGATGATACCATGGTGGGATTTTGCCAAGTCATTCCACCTTACGACTCCTCTACTTGGGCTTGCTTAGATGAATCTTCAAGTTTTAGGTCTTCTTTGGGCCTTTTCTCCTTGGCCCGAAGTGGAAGTAGGTTGCTCCAAAATGTGCATGGTAGAATGGGCCTCCTAGAGTGGGCCAAGTCCAAGTCTCCATATGATGCCTCCAAGTGCTCCTCCATGTGATGACTCCCAAAGGTGCCAAGTAGTAACCCAAAATGGGCCATGTGATGGTCCCTCAAAGTGAGGGCCAAGAATGGTCAACCCGAATCAAGCCACCATACGTGACTAAGTCTAAGTAGTGTAGCTAAAACATAAATTAATGGCCTAGAGTTTGCCAAATACAAATAACGAGAGAAAAAAAAAAAGAAAATTACAGAAGTTGTCCTCCGGAAGAAAAATTCTGGCTTCTGCTACTCCAGCTGGTGCTCTAAGGGTTTTCTTCATTTGCTTCGAGCTTTCCAAAGGAATCCACGTAGCAACAATGTCTCTCGAACCAAGATTCCATGCGCCATAAACACCTACAAAAAAAAACACGTAATAAGTAAGGAGAATAAATAAAGTTTGGGCCTTTATCGGGTTTTCAAGTGATTGGGCCCCTAGGCATGTCATCCTCTCTGGGTGATTTGAGGATTTGATCTCAAATCCTATGATTGACTACTTTCCGGTGATGTCCTCTCCCAAATTATAAGCGTTTGAATTTGAATATGATAAAAGTGTAGCCCTCCATTAGGGTATATAGTTGAAATCCTATCAACCACTAATAGTTTTCTTGATATGGTAGTTGGGTGGTCTTGCCAAAAAGTTCTTTGGTAAAGGTGAGAGGATTGAATCCTTAAACTACTTCAAAAGGCGTTTGCTGGATGGTGGAGTGAAGGTTTCGGAGGTAGCAGGATTCTAAATGTGATAGCATGATGTCCTCATTATACTCTTTTATCCAAAGAATTAGTCCTTTTAAAATTTCGACCACAAATGTAGGCTCAACATGATCGTAATCTCTACTTCGTTCTATCCTAAAAAAAAAAACCCAAGTGATTAAATGATCGGAGGGTGGATATCTTGTGGCTACCAAATCAACTAACTCCTTTTCTTAGTACGATGGTAAAATTTGTAACGTCCAAATGAGAATGTTAGTTGTTTGGCTAGTTCACCTAATTGCAAGTTAGGGAATTGGATGAATACACTAGGTGTATTTATTTTATAGTCTTGAGTCAGTCCACTTTGGCTACTAGCGTCATAAAATATAGGTTCTAAGACATATGCTAATTTCTTCAAAAATCCTTTAGAAAATGTGGAAATCTCCAAAAATTGGCTTAGAGTTGACTTGAGCATATAATCTTCAAATGGGATAGAAAAAGATGGACCAATGATTATATTACAAATCCCAAAGATGCTCTCTTCACTTAAATCCTTCTTTTGGAATAGGGATGTTTGGGATTCCAAGATAAGGGGTGGTTCCACTTGAGTTTGTGGCAAACTTAATAATGGAGCTCCATCCTTAAGGGTTAGGGTAGAAAAATCATTCTTTAACTCCAAATTATAAGCTTTCTTTACTTGACAGGGTATATGCCATGTTGTCACTTCTTTCAAGGGGTAAGGTTCCTTTTGACCATTCAAGTTTGATGGTTCTTCACCCAATATGATATTCGGTTCTAAGGGATCCTCTTGAGAGGAAATCTCTTCATAATCTCTTCCTATAAACTCACAATTTTCTTCCTCTTTTTGTTCACAAGAATTTAAATAAGTTTTCAAGGAGTTAATCCTACAATCTAAATGTTCTTCTTGTGACACTTCTTCTTCTTGACTTACTTCTTCGACCTCTTGTTTATCAAAGCCAAATAGGAAAACTTCTTTTGGACAGAAGATTTCTTTTAATTGTTCATCAATCTCAAAATTTTAATGAGGTCTTCTCCAACTCTTTCTTCATCCACTTGATTGTCTATTACAACAAGTGGACCTTCTTCGGGATAGCAAATCTCTTCTTCTATCTCCGCTTCACTTAATTTATGGGATTACTCTATAGTCTCTTCATCCTCATCCTCACTTAGGAATTCTTCACTAATTTCATTAGGCTTTTGGGGCATACGAGGTGGTGGTCTAGGGATAGTTAGTGATTTTGTAATTTTCTCCAAAGATTCTTTTACCTCTTTGTCCAAAAACTGGCTAACAACTTCTAGTTTATGTAAAAACTTATCTAGTTGTCTTACACACCTATCATCAATCGGTTTGGAAGGTAAAATTGGTTGATGATTGATCCTATTCCTTAACCTCATTTTATCCTTTATGTTTTCTCCATAAGTGGATGGATAATTATGACTATATTGATTCTTAAAATTGGAAGAGTTAATATAATACATTGAGTGGTCTTCCTTAATATTTTTATCTCTTATTGCAGGAACATTTCTTTTTATCCCAAAATAGCTCAATTGATATCTATTGTCATAAGTTTTTAGATATGATTGGTCATGGATGTTCTTATCCCTGTAATCGACAAATAGACTATGGTTGAGTTCATAAAAATCAAATTCTCTCCGGATAATTCTCCTCCTAGTGTTCACCATTTTGTTGATAATGAATGCTTAAAGTAGTGTAGGAGTTTATGGCTTAAAGTTTTAGGAGGGTTACTTAAAGAAATGTGCGAACTTTAAGTCTTGGGTATTTTGAAAGGAAATTTGCATTTTTAATTTTTAATTTTAATTTAATTTACTTTAATTAATATTATTCTTTTAAAATTAAAGTTGATTACTTTAAAAGAGATTAGGGATATAATTATCTAATTAAGATGTTAAGAATAATTAATTAAACTAAAAAGCAATAAAAAAATCTAGAAATTAAAACAATACAAAATACAAGGCAATTAATGAGTTGATTTGATTTTTAGCACTTTTAAGGTAATTTAATTTTTGCCAAATTTCATGACTTTATGCCTTAGTTAGATGATATCAATTTCGTACAAGACAATAGAGTTCAAATATGGCAAAATTAAACAATAAAGTAGATAGAAATTTAGGTGCAAAAACAAATTCAAAATTGGTTTGCTCCACAAAACAGTTTTTAGATTCAGTTTTGCCAAGCCAAAAATAGATTAATCCCTACCCAATTTGATCACCTTTTGCGTTGCTTTGGTGATATACTTTAGCATAATGCAACAGAATTCAAATATGGCAAGATATGCAATTAAAGTGGATAGATTTTTTTTTTAAATGAACAATGTGAATCAAATTTGGCTAACAATAGATTTTTATGCAACTTATATTAGCAATAAGTTGATGATTATAAGATAAAATATATTGCTGGAAAGTAAATAAGTAAAAGAAAGGAACTAAATAAGGGATAATAACGAAAATAAAGAAAATAACAAAAACCGAAAAAGAAAGGAAAGGAAGGGAAATAACGTTCTTACCTTTGGCGACTCTCAAACCAGATTCAACAAATATTCAATATTTAATAGGTTATTAAGGAATAATATTCTAAACAAAAAGTACTAAAAATAACAGAAAAAATAAAATAAAATAAAATTAATAAAAATAAAATATTGCTGAAAATCGTGTGGAAATCGAAGAACACAACAATACACAAAATAGATTTTAGAGAAGAAAATGTGCGATGAAATGAAACTATTATCACCTGATTAAAGCCAAAATGGGTGTTCCAAATCGACTAAAAGCACTCAGAGGAAGCCTCCTATGCTCTGATACCACCTGGCACGGGGCTACCCAAAAAAGGGAATCGTGTTAAACCCACAAAATACAAACAACGTACTCGGTGTGTGTAAGATGAATATGACCGACATTATAATGAATAAGCGAACGAAAAATGTAGGAAAAACGAAGTGAATAATGTGTGTGAAATGAAGAAGATGGAAGAAAAAGAAGATGTAAACCCTTTGGCAACCCCAAAAGCTATCTTACGTGAGGCTTCCGGGGGCAAGTTTTTTCGTAGGAATAACTACCACCGTAGGGCACCGGTTTGGCTCACACTTAGCTCGATCTTCCAAGGAAGAATGGAGGTGGGAAGCAATACTTACTAACTCTAGCAACTTTAAGCTAGTTAGTAAGGGAGTCCTCTACTCATGTCACGAATTTAGAAATCCGCGGCTTACCTTTCCGATGAAGGTAATTCCAAAGCTCTCAAAAGAGGCAAAGGTGACTCCTGTATTAGCAGTGTGGCAAAAAAATTTTTAGATATTACAAAAGGGATACTATATATAGATCTAGGGTTGATTAAGGTTTCCATACAAGGTGGGGGGGAATGTGGGCCACTGGATGATATAATAGATAGAGGGCCAAGATGAATCCAAGTGGTGCCACTCCTTGTGGATGATCCCATAGTGGGATTTTGCCAAGTCATTCCACCTTGGGACTCCTCTACTTGGGCTTGCTTAGATGAATCTTCAAGTTTTAGGTCTTCTTTGGGCCTTTTCTTTTTGGGCCAAAGTTGAAGTAGGTTGCTCCAAAATGTGCATGGTAGAATGGGCCTCCTAGAGTGGGCCAAGTCCAAGTCTCCATATGATGCCTCCAAGTGCTCCAAATGCTCCAAGTGCTCCTCCATGTGATGACTCCCAAAGGTGCCAAGTAGTAACCCAAAATGGGCCAAGTAATGATGGGCCTTGTGATGGTCCCCCAAAGTGAGGGCCAAGAATGGTCAACCCGAATCAAGCCACCATACGTGACTAAGTCTAAGTAGGGTAGCTAAAACATAAATTAATGGACTAGAGTTTGCCAAATACAAATAACGAGAGAAAAAAAAAAGAAAATTACAGAAGTTGTCCTCCGAAATATAAATTCTAGCTTCTGCTACTCCAGCTGGTGCTCTAAGGGTTTTCTTCATTTGCTTCAAACTTTCCAAAGGAATCCACGTAGCAACAATGTCTCTCGAACCAAGATTCTATGCGCCATCAACACCTACAAATGAAAACATGTAATAAGTAAGGAAAATAAATAAAGTTTTGGCCTTTATTTCAAGTGATTGGGCCCCTAGGCATGTCATAGCGGTCGACACTTCCTTCGTAAAATAAATAAAACACATTACTGAGGTGTCGACCGGTCTCAGTAGCGGTCGACACTTCTATCATATACAGAATGAAACTAAGGTTAGGTTTCGACCAGTTCTGGTATGGATCGACACTTCCTGAATTAAATTCAAGTTTCATGATTTCTCAATCTTAATTAGACCTAGTCGTACCCGGATATCGGCTAATTGATCGGAAGAATTTACGAAATCCAAAGTGATATCTCCCTTTCGTACATGATGCCTTATAAAATGATATCGTATTTCAATGTGTTTAGTTCTTGAATGTTTGATAGGATTCTTGGAAATGTTAATGACACTAGTATTATCACATCTAATAAATATCCTATCATAAAATAGATTGTAGTTCTCTAAAGTTTGCTTCATCCAAAGCATTTGAGCACAACAACTTCCAGCGGCGATATATTCGCTCTCGGCTATTGAGAGTGCTACGGAATTTTGTTTCTTTAAGTACCAAGACACGAGAGATTCGCCTAGAAATTGGTAAGTTCCACTAGTTTTTTTTCTATTTACAAGACTTCCAGCATAATCAGAGTCAGAATATCCTATTAGATCAAAAAATGTACCATTTGGATACCATAAACCTAAATCATAGGTGCCACATAGATATTTGAATATCCTCTTAATTGCATTTAAGTGGGATTCCTTAGGGGATGCTTGAAACCTAGCACATAAGCACACACTAAATAGGACATCCGACCTACTAGCCGTTAAGTATAATAGAGATCCAATCATACCTCTATATTTCTTGATATCTACACTTATCTTATTTTCATCTTTATCTAATTTCGTAGTTGTACTCATGAGAATTCTAGATAGTTTGGAAGAATTCAATCCAAACTTCTTTAAGAGATCTTTGATGTATTTTACATGATTTAAGAATATACAATCGGAAGTTTGCTTTATTTGCAATCCTAAGAAGAATTTTAACTCCCTCATTATACTCATTTCAAATTCACTTTGCATTAGATATGCAAATTCATCACAAAGTGAGACATTTGTTGAATCAAATATGATGTCATTCACGTATACTGCACAATGAGCAAATCATCCCCTTTTTTGCATAATAAACAAGGTTGAATCGGTGTTACCTTTTTTAAAGTTTCTTTTCATAAAGAAATTCTTCAACCTATCATATCAAGCTCTAGGGGCTTGCTTAAGTCCATATAAGGCTTTATTAAGCTTGTATACATAGTCAATTTTGTCATAGATTTCAAACCCTAAATGTTGCTCTACATAAACTTCTTCCAAGATATAACCATTTAAAAATACACTTTTAACATCCATTTAGAAAAGAGTGAAGTTTTTGTAGCAAGCAAATGCTAAGAGCATCCTAATAAATTCTAGTGTAGCTACGGGAGAAAAAGTTTCTTCAAAGTTTATTCATTCTTTTTGGTTGTACCCATTGGCATAGCCTTATTCCTTACAATAATTTCATTTTCGTCCATTTTGTTCTTAAACACCTATTTTGTTCCTATAATTGGATGATTTTTGGGTCTTTGAACAAGTTCTCATACATTGCTCTGTTCGAATTGTTTTAGATCTTCTTGCATGACTACAATCCAATTTTTATCAAATTCGGCTTCCTCAAATTTCTTTGGTTCAATTTGAGAGATAAATGCTACATTTGCACATAAATTTATAAAGGAAGCTCTAGTTTTGACTCCTAATGAAGGATCACCTAAAACTTCATCTATGGGATGACTTTTGAGAAATTTTCAATCTCTAGGAAGAACATCATTTGCATCTTTGATTGGAACAATTTTCAGAGATTTTGATGGAAGATCTAGGGGGTTTCTCTTTGAATGGTATCAACTTGATTGCCTAGAGAGAAAGAATCCATCTGTATTTCTAAAACATCATCTCTTTCCACATTTATTATAAGTTGAGGGATTTCATCAAAATTGACATGCATGGATTCATCTACAACTAATGTCTTTTTGTTAAACACTCTATATACTTTACTAGTTAATGAATATCTAAAGAATATTCCAAGATTTGTCTTGAAATCAAATTTTCCCAAATTGTCCTTGATGTTGAGAATGAAACATTTACAACCAAAGGCTCCAAAATACTTAACATTAGGAATTTTATCATTTCAAAGTTCATAGGGACTTTTCTCAAGGATAAGTCTTATGGAGACCCGGTTTAACACATAGCAAGCTTGTAGTTACGGCTTCCGCCCAAAAATATTTTGGAAGTGAGTTTTCATTGAGCATGGTACTAGTAAGCTCTTGAAGAGACCTATTTTTCCTCTCAACAACTCCATTTTGTTGAGTGGTTCGAGGGGAAGAAAAGTTATACTTAATTCTATGTTTGAGACATAAAAGTTCAAATTTTTCATTTTTAAATTGTCCACCATAATCACTACGAATAGCAACAATGACAAGATTCTTTTCATTTTGAATTTTCTTCCTAAAGCTAGAAAAGATGTCAAAAGTTTCATCCTTTAACTTTAGAAAAAATACCCAAGTGAACCTAGAAAAATCATCTACAATGACAAAGGCATAATGTTTGCCTCCTAGACTAGTGTAACAAACCCAGTTCCTATCCCTTAATTTTCTGTAAAATTTTCATTTTCTTTGGACCTTAAGTAAATCTTAATTTTGAAAACTTTAAATTAAAGCCCTAAAATCGTTCGAAACATTTGGAGAAATCTTTTAGGGAAAACCATTCCAGTAAAACAATATAACTAAGAATTTAAAATTCAGCAGAAGACCATTGGCAAAGAGGTAAAATTGCCCGAACCAGCAAAATAAAACAGGCGATCGATCGCCCCATCATCGGCCGATCGATCGGCTAACGCTCTAAAATTTCTTCCAGATCGTAGCCAACAAGGGCGCCGATCGATCGACAAACTCTCTGGATTTTGAAATCCAGAGAGTTACCCATCTTTCTTCTTCCTCCATTCCACCTGCACAACACACACATCACAATTTTCTCCCTACCTCTCTCCCTTCATCAACTTACTTCTAAACACGTTTCATAACAAACACTTCAACATAATTCACTCTTAGCCTCATTCATCCCTCAATTCATCAATCACCAAAAATCAACTCGAAACGTATTTAAAATGTAGTAAAATTTCAGTAAAAACGAACTGCGTGTATCAGTTTGAAAACTAAATAATTCTCCACGCCTAAAAGAAATCACCAAGCAATTCCAAAAAACTCTAAAATCATCAATGACCATCATATGCAGCAAAATACTAACATTCAAACTTAATTTGCTTAAAAGTTAACCCATCATTGAAATTCATCAAAACGTATCCATTATCAACATCAAAATTCAAGTTAAACTCTACGTCAACTTAAACGTAATAACTACACCCTTCCTACCCATGAGACCCCCAATACCTATGCATCCTTTCCCCCGCGAGTCATAATTTGCACCGACTATGCCAACACACTCCCACGGGCATCCTCCTTCAATCCGTGCGGTCGTCTGGTAGAGGAACGTATTCCTCACATGTATCAAAATTACCTACACCACAGAGACATTCTATGAGCTAAAGGCTCAGTAAATCTCGTAAATGAAAATACATGCTGTTCATATGTAGTTCGTAAATCATGTAATTCATTTCATTCATTACGTTACATAATAGGATGTCACTGAGGTCTAACTCTCACCAGATTGAGAGGGCACGTCTGGCAGTTAGACATGCCCTTTCCATTTATCGGGTGGAAAACATGCTTCACCTACTGGACAGCAATGTCTGAACCCCACCCCATCGTGATCGGGATTACGTGCATTCGTTTCTTTTCATTAATTCATTTCTTTTCATAAAACACGTGTAGAAACATCATTTTCATGCTATTTTGAAAGAGCGTGATGCATGTACAGTTCATATTGCACAATCTATAGCTAACATAGAAAAATCAATAAATCTTAGAAAACACACTACGACATATACACCTAATTACCCAACCACTTATTCTAAAACTACTGAATTCATCAATATCCTCAATGACGTCAAACTTTTGGTGTAGACCAAATCGGCCAGACAAAGCACGAAGACTTACCTGTCATCCTTAGTGAGATGAGTACCTTCTATAAGCTTCGTTTACCTAGAACATTTCACAATTGTCGTTATTAGAATCGGCCCTAAATAATTGAATTCCAAAGATAACGAAACTCCAATCTAAAGGAAACTTCTAAAACACTCATTTAACCTCTCTCGAGCATTTAATCGAGCAATTCGCGCTCATAAATTCTACAACCTAGCTTTAATGGAATCTATATCGTTTAATCACCGATTTCAACCTAACTATCGATGAAAACTCATAATCTATCATCGTAAGTCAATAATACAGTAAACCTAACAATTTCCAACATAAACCTGTAATTTATCAAAACCCTAAACGAAAACCCTAACCGTTTCCAACCCTAAAGTTCGGAAACTAATGGTCAAGAGTAAGCATATCATACCTAGGGCTTGATTGCAAAAGAAAAACTAGAAGAAAATCGGACAACGGAGGAGAGGCGTGATCAGCGTGAAGGAAATGGAAATCGCAGGGAGAGAGAGGCATTTCCTCTCTGTGAAATCGTGAAACAGAATGGAAAAAAAGGGGGGTTAGTTTTTATTTAATATTGTTTCTTCTTAAATTACCTTTTTTGTCCTTTTTCTGAATCATTTACTTATCTCGTTATTTCTCCTATCAATTTGGTTTCTTTGAAATTTCCTTATTTCACCAAACATTGCAATTTACTCCTAGGGTTCTAACGAAAATTCTCGTTCGTAAAACAGGCTTAATTTACTATTTTTACGAATTAAATACTATAAGGTTAAAAACGGAAACCCGAGCGTCACTCTATCGATTTGGATTTCTGACATTTCATTGTTTCTTCTAAAATCCATACAAATCATTAAGGCTCTAATAAAACCTTCCGTTTACAAAACGGACTTATTTCGCTATAATTACAAAAATGCCCATATATTACGAGAAATATCGAAAACTCATAAAATTGGCACTATATCTCTAAAAATTCTCTTATTCCTCCAATCACTTCAATTCACCCGCATAGTTCTAATAAAACCTCTCGTTCGCAAAACGGGCTAATTTCCCAATATTACGAAATTGTCATTACATAGAGGAATTTCTAAAGTCTTGTAAAGACGGGTGTTATATTCCATCCACCTTAATTAAAATTTTGTCCTCAAAATTTGACTTAACTTATAATTCTTGTTATTATCGTCTTACGCCTTGTAGCTTTATACTGCGACTTACAACCACTCCACCCTTTTCGAATGTTCTCCCCCCATCTCTCAAAATCAAAATAATTGAGTTTCTCTTTAGGAACTTTAATTCTATCTACACTTAGGGCTAATCTTTATGATTCTAAACCAAAATTTTGAAAACCCAATGGTGCAACATGAGCCACCAACTCCATTGGCTATCTTTGACTTAGCTTACTATGACCCAGATTAGCGTTGTGTTCAAAGAACTGCTTAAGTCTCTAATTCGAAAAATCCAACTGCATATTCATGCATTTTACTAATTCACTCCACATTGGCTTCCGCTTAATCACCCATAAGTTAAACTTTCTTTTCCCATCTAACTTGGCTTCCTCAACCGAAACTCCTTTGTAATCCTAACTCTCCAAGTAAAGCTAACTTCAGGGCTTTCTTAGTTCAACGTTCGCCTTAACTACGCCTTTAGGAAATAACCACACTTTAACTTCCTAATATTTCTCGGGTTAGCTGCCATTCGAAGATTCTTGCTAGCTTCTGATTGGTAATCAGATTTTCTACGTAAATCCATCGCCTCTACCCGTAGTCGGAATGTATAACTGCTCAAATTTCTACATTTTCTTTAATAACAATTTCTCATAACTATTTTATCGATAGTATTCCTTGGTCACATACCTTCTTGTGCCACTCGCCGGTTGTCGGCGACTTTTCTAGTGAGGGTTTCTCAACTAAGCTCACATTGCTATACTTCGCAACTATATCATCAAAATACCTCTAGGTCTAAACGAGCCAAACTAGGTGCTAATGTCACCACTCTCTTAAGATCCTGGTTCTTTTGTGAATAAGATCTTATAAATACCACATTTTGTTCTCAACTATTTTAACGAGCTCCCTCGTTATATCCTTAACTAAGATTCTCATATTACCTACGTTACACTCCATTTGTTTTACTCAAATCTCCATTAACTTCGAATACTTTCAAGTCCCTGAGTTTCGCTACTGGTTTGCTCTAAATTATTCATTCTAACCTTAAGTCATCTATGTATTCATTGGCCTCGACTTGTTGAATACGAGTCGAACCTCTGGAACTTTTCTAACTTAGCCACACTTCTAAGTTTACTCAATTAGCTTCTGTGTAATTCCTTGTTCTCCTTATTCGATAATTCGCGAACTTCACAATTCGCACGACATTAAACACCGAACTAACTTCCAGTCTTCACCCTCCGTTTAACCAACAATCCTCTGCACTTATCCCTAATATCGCATAAGGATCTCATCAAAGTTACTACTATTCTACCCTCTTTCGTTGCTTATAGTCAAATTCTGAATATCCTACTTGACTTTCGTACAACGATTCATCCAACGGTCTTCTTGTTTGCAAACTTGTTGTAGACAAGTTCACGTCCTTAATCCAAACCTCCTCGAGTTCTAAAATCTTACCCTTCTATTTTCTAAAATTTAGAAATACCACTTCATTCAGGTTAACCTTCTTAGTTCCTCGAACACTGATGCTCCTACTTCCACCCTGAAGGTAAGTCTTATGTTAGCAGTTCTTAACTTAAACTGTACCAACTATAGACTCACTCTAGTCGAATCGTTATCCCTTCTACGATTATACTTGTAACGAACTCATTAGGGCCGAGACAAATTCATAAATTTCTTAGATTATTTACACTAAGTTTACTCTCTATATTTTTTTTTTCTTTTATACAGTACTCAAAGACAATGCCACATCTGATAAAAACTGAACCCTTCAAAAAAAAACTCAGCTCCCACATAAGACTATCGACACAGTCAGTCAAAGAGTCGATCGACATGACTCAGACATCGGTTCCATAATGTGTTCGGGCAGAAGGAAAGTGCCCTCAGACCACTCAACTTCATCGATCGCGGGCTGCATGGATTTGCAGTCATCTACTGACAGGAACACATTCCCTGAATGTAACGTGCACTCCGCGTGACTCAGTAGACGTCGCCCAGTAGAAGGCATCATCCGATGGACACGAACGTTTCACGTGACTCATGGACATCGCCCAGTAGAAGACCGCTACCGATTAGTAAACGACAAAACATAATTACCCACATCATCCGATCACAAAATGACAAGATTTAACACTCACTTCTTCCGATAGCGAAAACATCAACATCTACCGATTGAGTTGTGAATCACACGTGGTATAATAATCATCATCCAATAGAAGACCTCTACCGGTGAATAAGAAATTCCTAGTATCTGCCGATCGTAATAATCAGCATCTACTGATTGACATGTGCATCGCACGTGATATATAAGCATCATCCGATAGAAGACCTCTACCGGTGAATAAGAAATTCCTAGCATCTACCGATAGTAACTAATCAGCATCTACCGATTGACATGTGCATCGCATGTGACGTATAAGCATCATCCGATAGAAGACCTCTACCGGTGAATGAGAAATTCCTAGCATCTGCCGATAGTAATAATCAGCATCTACCAATTGACATGTGCATCGCACAGTGACATATAAGCATCATCCGATAGAAGACCTCTACCGGTGATCATTCTTAAGACTGCACAGGTATAAATCATAGACTCATCTAGAATACGTGTAGCGGAAGACTTAAATAAAACATAAATCATTCTATCTCCTCATGATCATTCTTAAACTTAGAAATCCATTCAGACAAATCCCAAAATCCATCGTCTTAAGAAAATTCCTTCCTACTTAATTTCAGTATGTATAATTCTTACTAACATCATAAGAGCAGTAACCAGGGGTCATAATCGCCTTTCCAGCCACAAATCTGTCACCCTGAGCACCATCTAGCAACCGGTCTTAGACATCCTCACTGAATTTGGAATCCTCACCTGGAAGTTTTTCACCTACATCTTAAGGCTTAAACTATAAGCCTAATGCTTAGTAAGGAGTGCAATACTAACATGTATGCATGAATGCAAAGTTGAAAAGAATACATTTACATAATCATTTCTCATTATATTCTTGTTCATGTTCTTGTTCATCGTTTACGTCACGTTCTTGTTCATCATTTACATCATGTGGATTAAGGGGGATTTGTGCCGAAAAGGGGGTTGACAGCGAAAGTGCACATAGTCCCTTGCGGGCCGTATTCATGGTCCTCCTTTTGGACAGTGACATACGCCAAACTGCCCCCAACCCTCTCTTAATCCTTGTTACATAAGTTTCATGTTCATATCTTGATCGTGAAAGAAAACATGCACTTAAAACATTTTCATATGCTTGAAAAGGAAAATAATCGTGAAGCATGAGTATGAGTACTCTCATTTCATCATACTAAAAGGACAACTCATTGATTCATCAGAAGATCATACTATCAACTCGAGTATCATAACCAAACAAACAATAGTACAAATAACCTTTAAATATTATAGACATCATCTACCCAGTACCCTTGTGATGTAGGGCCTTAATGGTCGGGAATCTTACTCACTCACTTACCTATTTTCCCTTAGCAACTTAAGCACTTCACCTCGGATTTTTCTTCACCTAAAACATTTCACATTACAGAGTTAAAACAAAATCCTAAAAGTTCTAACCAAAAGTCATCCTAGAATCTAACGTACATGTATTCCTAAGTTCTTTAGTCAAGCACCTTATGTGCATAGATCAAGTTTCCAGAACCTAAAATGCCCAGATTCAACCTAGCAACTAAACACAGTCGGTTATCTTAATGTCTAGAATCGAATCGGAAATGCCATTACTAAACACAGATTATAAATGTCACTACAATAACTCTGCTATTGAAGAATCCGAAACATCAAGAAACATCAAGTTCTAGCTAAAAACAGAGCTCTAAGTAACTAACCAGCAGCTACATTGTCTAAGCCTTACCTAGAGCGTGGATTGTCGGGGTGGAGACTGAAGAATCGGTCGCCGACGAAGGAGTTGCTGGCAAAGAGTAGGAGAGCTCTAGACGTTGAGAAATCGCAGAAGGAAAGTGTCGGCTACAGTGGGGTTTTAGTGAGGTTTAAGGATTTTCATTTCTATTTATATCGATTGAAATCCATCTTATTTACAATTCTGCCATCACACAAATAAAATCAATTAAGCTTTGGCATATAAATTCGAAATTGTAAAGGTTAATGGTCGAGGTGACAGTTAAAGCTGTTAAGAAAAATACCTGGCTGAACATTGTCGGGTGTTACATCCACCCCTCCTTAAACAAAATTTTCGTCCTCGAAAATTGATCAAGCAAAGAGCTCAGGGTATTTGGCCAACATGTCCTGCTGTCGCTCCCACGTGGCTTCTTCAATGCCATGATTCATCCATAAGACTTTCACCAGTGGAATTTCTTTATTCCACAGAGTCTTAACTGCAGATTCTAATATTCGAACAGGTTTCTCTTCATACATCAGTGTTGGCTCAATATCAATCTCTGTTGGCTTAACAACCTACGTCGGATCACGTATACATTTCCTTAGCATAGACACGTGAAAAACATTGTGAAACTTTTCCAGTGATGGAGGTAATTGCAATCTATACGCTGTAATGTCAATCCTTGCCAAGACAGGGAATGGTCCGATGAATCATGGATTAAGCTTTCATTTCTTGCCAAATCTTAAAACTCCCTTAAATGGTGAAACCTTTAAGAAGACCTCACCTCCGACAGCAAACTCAAGATCCCTCCTTCTTTGGTCTACATAGCTCTTCTGTCGGCTTTGTGCAGTCATCATTCTTTTCCTAATAATGGTAATCTTAGTCTGACATCTGCTGCAAAATTTCGGGGCCTAGGAGTTTTGCTTCGCCAACTTCATCCCAATATAAGGGTGATCTGCATTTCCTGCCATACAGTGCTTCGTATGGTGCCATACCAATGGTGGACTGGTAACTATTGTTATAGAAGAATTCAACCAATGGCAGGTATCAACTCCAAGATGTCTGGAAATCTAGCACACACGCCCTCAACATGTCCTCGAGTGTTTGAATTGTCCGTTTAGATTGGTCATCTGTCTGAGGATGAAATGTAGTGCTGAATGATAACTTTGTACCAAGCGTGCCTTGAAGACTTTGCCAAAACCTTGAGGTGAACCTGGGATCACGATCTGAGACAATGGATATCGGAATCTCATGCAATCTGATAATTTCCTGAACATACAGATTAGCAAGCTGGTCCATCGTGTACGTTGTCTTTATAGGTAGGAAGTGAGCTGATTTCGTCATTCTGTCAATTACAACCTAAATGTTGTCATGACCTTTAGTTGTCTTAGGTAATCCTGCAACAAAATCCATGGCAATGTTTTCCCACTTCCATTCGGGAATCGGTAAGGGTTGAAGGGTACCTCCTGGACGTTGGTGTTCTGCCTTAACTTGCTGGCATATCAAACACGACTCTACATATTTGGCAACATCTCTCTTCAAATTCGGCCACCAATAGAGTAACTTCAAGTCCCGATACATCTTGGTGCTGCCAGGATGTACAAAAACGGGAGACGAGTGCGCCTCGGCCAGATCAACTTACGTAATTCCTCATCACTTGGAATATACCACCGGCTCCTAAATTTCAAAATATCATCCTTGGAAAGGCTGAACTCTGAGGAGGCGTCCTTCAACTTACTCATCATGCTTTTATTTTCCTTTGATTCTTTTTGTTGTGTACTCCTTGATCCTATCCAAAATAGTTGGTTGAATGGTTACTTCTGCAAGTAATTCCGAAAGCTCAGAAACTATTTCCAATTCAAATTTCTGAACTTTCGTCCTCAATGTATAGACATGGTTGACACCGCAGGTTGCATCGTCATTGACATCCTGCTTAATGCATCGGCTACAGCATTAGCCTTACCCGGGTGATACTTAATTTCAAAGTCATAATCCTTAACAAACTCTAACCAACGTCTTTGTCTCATATTCAACTCCTTTTGTGTAAAAAGGTACTTCAGGCTTTTATGATCAGAAAACACTTCACACTGCTGACCATACAAATAGTGTCTCCAAATCTTTAATGCAAAAATAACTACGGCTAATTCTAAATCATGAGTGGGGTAATTCTGTTCATAACTCTTCAGTTGCCTGAAGACATACACTACAATCTTGCCTTCTTGCATCAAGAAACACCCCAGACCAACTTTGGATGCATCACAATAAACACTGAACTTCCCTTCTTCAGTTGGGAGTGTCAAAAGAGGGGCCGTCGTCAACTTCAATTTTAGTGTCTGAAAACTATCTTCACAAGCTTCAGTCCAGGAGTACTTGGTGTCCTTCTTTGTTAGACTAGTTAAAGGTTTAGCTATCATAGAAAATTCCTTAATAAACTTTCTATAATAACCTGCCAGACCAAGGAAACTACGGACTTCACTGGCATTCCTCAGCTGGGGCCAATCTTTTACTGCCTGAATTTTGGTTGGATCTACAGATATACCTTCAGCAGAAATGACATGGCCTAGAAAGTTGACCTTATCCAACCAGAACTCACATTTGGACAACTTGGCATAGAGTTGCTGCTGTTCTAAAGTCGTCAAAATTACTCTTAAGTGTTTTTCATGGTCAGCTTTAGTCCGTGAATAAATTAGGATATCATCTATAAACACAATCACAAACTTGTCCAAATACTCACGAAACACACGGTTCATCAAGTCCATAAAAGCTGCAGGTGCATTCGTCAATCCAAACGACATCACTAGAAATTCATAGTGTCCATATCGGGTTCTGAATGCTGTCTTTGGTATATCACTCTCCTTAACCTTCAGTTGGTAATAACCTGAACGTAAATCAATTTTTAAAAATACCTTAGCTCCTTGTAGTTAGTCAAACAAGTCATCAATTCGGGGTAAGGGATATTTATTCTTGATCGTTAACTTGTTCAGTTTTCTGTAATCTATGCACATTCTAAGAAAACCGTCTTTCTTCTTAACAAATAGGACAGGTGCACCCTAGGGAGAACAACTAGGGCGTATAAATCCCTTGTCAACTAGTTCCTGGAGTTGGACTTTTAACTCCTTCAGCTCAACAGGTGCCATGCAGTAAGGGTTCTTAGACACAGGTAATGCTTCAGGATATGTATCGATTACAAACTCTATTTCTCTATCAGGTGGTAACCCAGGTAAGTCATCCAAGAATGCTTTTCGAAACTCTCGTACTATAGGAATATCTTGGAGTTCTACCTTATCCTTTACCCGGACATCAATTATGCTAGATAGAAAACTCTCACAACCACCCTTCAGTAACCGTTGAGTCTCTAGTGAGGATATAATTGACATTTTACTTATTTTTGAAATAGCTTGGAAGGAATACCGATCTCCGTTCGGGGGTCGGAACTCAACCATTCCAGACCTACAACTTATCGTGGTATAATGTCTGAATAGTCAATCCATTCCTAATATGACTTCATATCCCTTCATATCAATTACGATTAGCTCTACATACAACTTCTTATCTCCTAAGGACATAATATCACCTTTCACTATCTGTTCTGAATGTAAACACTTCCCCGACGGTAACTTAACACTATATGACCTCTCAGCTGGCAAGAGTTCTAACCTATGCTTACATACAAACAGGGTTGATATAAACGAGAGTGTGTGTAACGACCCAGTTTCCCAGTAAGATATTGTCCGCTCTAGGGATTGGGCCGTAGCACAATATCCTCTCCTCACGGCTTTGTTTGGCAAGAACTTCCCGGAAGGTCACCCAACCTGGGATTGCTATCGCCGAAGCACTTTTAACTTCGGAGTTCTTATGGGATCCGTTGCCAATCGTGCTCCAAAACGCGTCTTGCTGTGTTGGGAGGATCTCTTTTACATATGTTTCATTTCCACATACTTTCCCAAGCGATGTGGGATTGTGACGACCCCCTTTTTACGACCCGTCACCTTCCGGTTCGCCCACGCGGACGCACCGCCATCCAGGTTCCGGTTCATGCTGCCATCGTACCATACTTACACATTTGGGTCATCACAATCACCCCCCCTCGGGGGTCCAACATCCTCATTGGCCACATTTCTGGTTGGGTACAGGCTCTGATACCATTTGTAAAGACCCAGTTTCATAGCAAGATATTGTCCGCTCTGGGGATTGGGCCGTAGCACAATATCCTCCCCTCACGGCTTTGTTTGGCAAGAACTTCCCGGAAGGTCACCCAATCTGGGATTGCTCTCACCGAAGCACTTTTAACTTCGGAGTTCTTATGGGATCCGTTGCCAATAGTGCTCCAAAACGCGTCTTGCTGTGTTGGGAGGGTCTCTTGTACATATGTTTCATTTCCACATACTTCTCCAAGCGATGTGGGATTGTGACGACCCCCTTTTTACGACCCGTCACCTTCCGGTTCGCCTGCGCGGACGCACCGCCATACGGGTTCCGGTTCATGCAGCCATCGTACCATACTTACACATTCGGGTCATCACAGTGTGGCTCCCGTATCTATAAGTGTATAAGCAGAAATACCACAGATCATAATTGTACCTGTTATGACTGTATGCTGCACCACATCCTTATCCTCCATCAAAGCATAGACTCTTGGCGCTACTCTCCCACGATTTGGGTCTGGCGGCATAGGGCAATCTCTGACCATGTGTTCAACCTTGTCACATCTATAGCAACGGCCAGAATATAATTTACATTCGCTATGGTGATTCTTCTAGCAGGTGGAACATAGATGAGCTAGAGGTCGTTTTCCTTTTCCTTGATCATCATTTGGATTGAAGGGTCTCTTCACACCTTTCTGTTGTTGTTGTGGTCCTCTATTCGATTGTGGTTGTCAACCTCTGCCCTGGCGCGGTGGTGGCTGAGTCTCTTTGATAAACTTCCTTGGCGGTTCACATTGTCCTTGTACTGTTAACTCAACTTCTTCCAATTCCAAAGTCTTAGCTGCCACTTCGGAATAGGGTATGTTATGGATTCCCGCAGTCTTCACTCCCTGGAAGAGGCTCAGCTTCAGTCCATGGACAAACTGGTAAATCTTGTCTTCCTCATCATCCACCAGATGGGGTGCAAACCTGGACAAGGCCTCAAACTTACAGGTGTAGTCAGCCACAGAACCGGTTTGGCGCAGCTGCATAAACTCCATCTTTTTGCTGGCCTGAACCGCTCGGCTAAAATACTTGTCATAAAAGGCCGTCTTGAACCACGCCCAAGTCATAGTTTCCGCATTCGTAGTACTCTGAATTGAGTCCCACCAATGCCTTGCACCCAATGCAAGATGAAAAACAGCACATGTGACCTTTTCCCCTTCATCGACCTTGGCATACTTGAACATGTCCTCAATTGTCCGAATCCACTCTTCAGTATAAATAGGATCCGAATCTTGACCATTGAATACTGGAGGTCGAAGGCGGTGAAAACGCTCGCTTCCATTGTCGTGAGTAGTATTTGAGCTAGAATTCCCTTGCCCATCTCTAGCAGCCACCCACTGCTCAATTTGGCGGGACTGACGAATAACCAACTCGGTTAGCTGAGCGATGGTGTTACTATTCTCATTGCTCTCTCTTTGTTGACCTCTTACCATTTTGAGATTCCTAAACAAGTAATCATAAACACATCTTAACGTAATGACATTACTAAAATCATAGACACTTACAGTTGTTAGAGTGTGCTCATGTGACAATCTGTGCTGGAAGGCAGTCTGCAGAATCGATTTTAGAACCCGGTTTTGCTTTGATACCATAATTGTAACGACCCCATTAGGGCCGAGATTGATTCATAACTTTCTTAGATTATTTACACTAAGTTTACTCTCTATATTTTTTTTTCTTTTAAATAGTACTCAAAGACAATGTCACATCTGATAAAAACTGAACCCTTCAAAAAAAAAAACTCGGCTCCCACATAAGACTATCGACACAGTCAGTCACAGAGTCGATCGACATGACTCAGACATCGGTTCCATAACGTGTTCGGGCAGAAGGAAAGTGCCCTCAGACCACTCGACTTCATCGATCGCGAGCTGCATGGATTTGCAGTCATCTACCGATAGGAACACATTCCCTGAATGTCACGTGCACTCCGCGTGACTCAGTAGACGTCGCCAGTAGAAGGCATCATTCGATGGACACGAGCGTTTCACGTGACTCATGGACATCGCCCGGTAGAAGACCTCTACCGATTAGTAAACGACAAAACATAATTACCCACATCATCCGATCACAAAACGACAAGACTTAATACTCACTTCTTCCGATAGCGATAACATAAACATCTACCGATTAACGTGTGAATCACACGTGGCATAATAATCATCATCCGATAGAAGACCTCAACCGGTGAATAAGAAATTCCTAGCATCTGCCGATTGTAATAATCAGCATCTACCGATTGACATGTGCATCGCATGTGACATATAAGCATCATCCGATAGAAGACCTCTACTAGTGAATGAGAAATTCCTAGCATCTGCCGATAGTAATAATCAGCATCTATCCGATTGACATGTGCATCGCACGTGACATATAAGCATCATCCGATAGAAGACCTCTACCGGTGAATAAGAAATTCCTAGCATCTGCCGATAATTCCTAGCATCTGCCGATAGTAATAATCAGCATCTACCGATTGACATGTGCATCGCACGTGACATATAAGCATCATCCGATAGAAGACCTCAACCGGTGAATAAGAAATTCCTAGCATCTGCCGATTGTAATAATCAGCATCTACCGATTGACATGTGCATCGCACGTGACATATAAGCATCATCCGATAGAAGACCTCTACCGGTGAATAAGAAATTTCTAGCATCTGCCGATAGTTATAATCAGCATCTACCGATTGACATGTGCATCGCATGTGACATATAAGCATCATCCGATAGAAGACCTCTACTAGTGAATAAGAAATTCCTAGCATCTGCCGATAGTAATAATCAGCATCTACCGATTGACATGTGCATCGCACGTGACATATAAGCATCATCCGATAGAAGACCTCTACCGGTGAATAAGAAATTCCTAGCATCTGCCGATAGTAATAATCAGCATCTACCGATTGACATGTGCATCGCACGTGACATATAAGCATCATCCGATAGAAGACCTCTACCGGTGAATAAGAAATTCCTAGCATCTGCCGATAGTAATAATCAGCATCTACCGATTGACATGTGCATCGCACGTGACATATAAGCATCATCCGATAGAAGACCTCTACCGGTGAATAAGAAATTCCTAGCATCTGCCGATAGTAATAATCAGCATCTACCGATTGACATGTGCATCGCACGTGACATATAAGCATCATCCGATAGAAGACCTCTACCGGTGAATAAGAAATTCCTAGCATCTGCCGATAGTAATAATCAGCATCTACCGATTGACATGTGCATCGCACGTGACATATAAGCATCATCCGATAGAAGACCTCTACCGGTGAATAAGAAATTCCTAGCATCTGCCGATAGTAATAATCAGCATCTACCGATTGACATGTGCATCGCACGTGACATATAAGCATCATCCGATAGAAGACCTCTACCGGTGAATAAGAAATTCCTAGCATCTGCCGATAGTAATAATCAGCATCTACCGATTGACATGTGCATCGCACGTGACATATAAGCATCATCCGATAGAAGACCTCTACCGGTGAATAAGAAATTCCTAGCATCTGCCGATTGTAATAATCAGCATCTACCGATTGACATGTGCATCGCACGTGACATATAAGCATCATCCGATAGAAGACCTCTACCGGTGAATAAGAAATTCCTAGCATCTGCCGATAGTAATAATCAGCATCTACCGATTGACATGTGCATCGCACGTGACATATAAGCATCATCCGATAGAAGACCTCTACCGGTGAATAAGAAATTCCTAGCATCTGCCGATAGTAATAATCAGCATCTACCGATTGACATGTGCATCGCACGTGACATATAAGCATCATCCGATAGAAGACCTCTACCGGTGAATAAGAAATTCCTAGCATCTGCCGATAGTAATAATCAGCATCTACCGATTGACATGTGCATCGCACGTGACATATAAGCATCATCCGATAGAAGACCTCTACCGGTGAATAAGAAATTCCTAGCATCTGCCGATAGTAATAATCAGCATCTACCGATTGACATGTGCATCGCACGTGACATATAAGCATCATCCGATAGAAGACCTCTACCGGTGAATAAGAAATTCCTAGCATCTGCCGATAGTAATAATCAGCATCTACCGATTGACATGTGCATCGCACGTGACATATAAGCATCATCCGATAGAAGACCTCTACCGGTGAATAAGAAATTCCTAGCATCTGCCGATAGTAATAATCAGCATCTACCGATTGACATGTGCATCGCATGTGACATATAAGCATCATCCGATAGAAGACCTCTACCGGTGAATAAGAAATTCCTAGCATCTGCCGATAGTAATAATCAGCATCTACCGATTGACATGTGCATCGCACGTGACATATAAGCATCATCCGATAGAAGACCTCTACCGGTGAATAAGAAATTCCTAGCATCTGCCGATAGTAATAATCAGCATCTACCGATTGACATGTGCATCCTCACATCTCACCACTCGATGCCAACATCTACGAAACAAGACATCCTGACTTTCACATACTTCAACTTGACTAAAATAAGACTGCACAGGTATAAATCATAGACTCATCCAGAATACGTGTAGCGGAAGACTTAAATAAAACATAAATCATTTTATCTCCTCATGATCATTCTTAAACTTAGAAATCAAGTCAGACAAATCCCAAAATCTGTCACCTGAGCACATCCAGTAATCGGTCTTAGACATCCTCACTGCGATAGAAGACCTCTACCGGTGAATAAGAAATTCCTAGCATCTGCCGATAGTAATAATCACCATCTATCGATGACAACATCTACGAAACAAGACATCCTGACTTTCACATACTTCAACTTGACTAAAATAAGACTGCACAGGTATAAATCATAGACTCATCCAGAATACGTGTAGCGGAAGACTTAAATAAAACATAAATCATTTTATCTCCTCATGATCATTCTTAAACTTAGAAATCAAGTCAGACAAATCCCAAAATCTGTCACCTGAGCACCATCCAGTAATCGGTCTTAGACATCCTCACTGAATTTGGAATCCTCACCTCGAAGTTCTTCACCTACATCATAAGGTTTAAACTATAAGCCTAATGCTTAGTAAGGAGTGCAATACTAACATGTATGCATGAATGCACAGTTGAAAAGAACACATTTACATAATCATTTCTCATTACATTCTTGTTCATGTTCTTGTTCATCGTTTACATCACATTCTTGTTCATCATTTACATCATGTGGATTAAGGGAGGATTTCTGTTGAAAAGGGGGTTGACAAGGAAAGTGTACATAGTCCTTTGCGGGCCGTATTCATGGTCCTCCTTTTGGACAGTGACATACACCAAACCGCCCCCAACCCTCTCTTAATCCTTGTTACATAAGTTTCATGTTCATATCTTGATCGTGAAGGAAAACATGCACTTAAAACATTTTCATATGCTTGAAAAGGAAAACAATCGTGAAGCATGAGTATGAGTACTCTCATTTCATCAGACTAAAAGGACAGCTCATTTATTTATCAAAAGGTCATACTATCAACTCGAGTATCATAACCAAACAGACAATAGCACAGATAACCTTTAAACATTATAGACATCATCTACCCAGTACTCTTGTGATGTAGGGCCTTAATGGCCGGGAATCTTACTCACTCACTTACCTGTTTTCCCTTAGCAACTTGAGCACTTCACCTCAGATTTTTCTTCACCTAAAACATTTCACATTACAGAGTTAAAACAAAATCCTAAAAGTTCTAACCAAAAATCATCCTAGAATCTAACGTACATGTATTCCTAAGTTCTTTAGTCGAGCACTTTATGTGCGTAGATCAAGTTTCCAGAACCTAAAATGCCCAGATTCAACCTAGCAACTAAACACAGTCAGTTATCTTAATGTCCATAATTGAATCGAAAATGCCATTACTAAATGCAGATTATAAATGCTACTACAATAACTCTGCCATTGAAGAATCCGAAACATCAAGTTCTAGCTGAAAACAAAGCCCTAAGTAACTAACCAGCAGCTACATTGTCTAAGCCTTACCTAGAGCGTGGATTGTCGTGGTGGAGACTGAAGAACTGGTCACCGACAAAGGAGTCGCTGGCAAAGAGAAGGAGAGCTCTGGAGGTTGAGAAATCGCAGAAGGAAAGTGTCGGCTACAATGGGATTTTAGTGAGGTTTAAGGATTTCCATTTTCTATTTATATCGATTGAAATCCATCTTATTTACAATTCTGTCATCACACAAATAAAATCAATTAAGCTTTGGCATATAAATTCGAAATTGTAAAGGTTAATGGTGGAGGTGACAGTTAAAGCTGTTAAGAAAAATACCTGGCCGAACATTGTCGGGTGTTACAATACTAGTCGCTTTAACCCCTAATCACGTCTTCCAATTTAAAGTGCTAAACTTTTTCGCATTAGTTAATGTGTTTAGGTTTTTCAGCTCTTTCTAACTCTTATGTTTTAGCTTCACAATCTCTAATCAAGAAACACCAAATGTCTGACGTGTCTACTACTCGTCGATCATTCTTAACTTCTCTAAGTCTCCAAATTCACTAACTCCCAACTTCGAGCAAATCTCCTTATTTCCTTCATCGATATCGATCGATATGGACACCCCGATGTAATCACTCAGATTTTTACATCCACGACTTTGTATTGATTCATCCCATCCTCCAAGGTTACGGCGGTAATGGCCCCACCCCATATCCTCTCAACAATTAATTCAAGTTAAACTCTCGAATACTATCCTCGTCTAGACACTCTCACTACACGCGAATCCGAAACATACTAGTTCTGCGATACTCCCTTATCCTGTTAAATACACTAATAGTATCTCAATGATTTAGGGTATCCATCAATAAGTTTATACTTTAGTTTTCATCTTTCTCTTTGATTAGTCTTATCCTAGAACTCCAAGGGTTTGTCAACTAGGTCCAGTCCCTATCTATTTAAAGGTTATTTCTCATAGGTTGTATTCCTCTAGGTTGGGCTAATCCTATTACCGCATAACTCTCTTTCTATAAGGTCTATGTCATCCTGTATTTAACCTACAGTCTTCTCGTCGGATTTCACTTAGGAATCCTTCTTACCCAACTCCTAGTATTCCCTTTTTCCTTTATTTTCCAACCTACTTTGATCTATCGCACGATTATTACGGTCAAATCCTTGTTCTATACTACATCTTCACTCTAATGTTTTAACTCCATTAACTGTTGAGATAAAACTCTACCTGAAACAGCTGAAGGTTGGGCGGTTTCCTTCTCTCCGGTTAGGGCAAGCATCTTCGGTGTAACGTTTTTCTAATCTTTGCCTGATTGGTCTCTTCCTGGCTTCGGGCAATCCTTGACATAGTGGTCAATCCCATCGCATCGAAAGCACCAATCTGTGTCTAATCTGCGATCGCCATAATGTTCCTTCTAGCAATTAGGACACTGGGATTTTCGCAAAGTTCCTTGTGCCTGTTTCCCATTACCCCGGCCATTCCTCCCCTCATACGACCTTTTAACACCTCTTTGTTGCTTTTCCTCTACTGGGTGCGATTGAAATTTCATGCGAAACCTATCCATGCCGTGCTTACTAGGAGTAATCACCGCTTGGGCTCTAAGGCCCTCTCGGTTTATCAATGCTTCAAGCTGGCGGGATTGCCAATCTACATGTTGCGCGTGTCGGTCTAGATGTTGAGCTTGTTTGGCAACAACACCCCTCAAAAGATCTATGGTGTCGTCCCTCGCATCCCTATCGTTATCTTTACGAACCTTTTTTTTTTGAAATCCTATAAAAATTGACGAACAACAAATCTAAGAAATCCAAAAGAAAACTTAAAAACGTACTTACAGTTGAAGAAGGATGTCCGCGTAGTGGCTGTGCAGTCGAGCAGTCTACAGAACCTATTTTAAAACCCGAAAACTTTGATACCATAATTGTAACGAACCCAGTTCCTATCCCTTAATTTCCTGTAAAAATTTTCATTTTCTTTGGACCTTAAGTAAATCTTAACTTTGAAAGCTTTAAATTAAAGCCCTAAAATTGTTCGAAATATTTGGAGAAATTTTTTAGAGAAAACCATTCGAGCAAATCAATATAACTAAGAATTTAAAATCAGCAGAAGACCATTGGCAAAGGGGTAAAATTGCCCGAACCAGCAAAATAAAACAGGCGATCAATCGCCCCTTCAACAGGCGATTGATCGCCCCATCATCAGTCGATCGATCGGCCAGCGTTTTGTTTCCAGAATGCATGACCTGCTAGCCGATCGATTGCCCCTTTTCTGGCGATCGATTGGCTAACGCTCTGGAATTTCTTCCAGAGCTTAGCCAGCAAGGGCGCCGATCGATCGCCCTCCCTGGCGATCGATCGGCAAACTCTCTCAATTTTGAAATCCAGAGAGTTACCCATCTTTCTTCTTCCTCCATTCCATCTGCACAACACACACATCACAATTTTCTCCCTTCATCAACTTACTTCTAAACACGTTTCATAACAAACACTTCAACATAATTCACTCTTAGCCTCATTCATCCCTCAATTCATCAATCACCCAAAACATACTTGAAACGTATTTAAAATATAGTAAAATTTCGTGAAAACGAACTGCGTGGATCAGTTTGAAAACTAAACAATTCTCCACGCCTAAAAGAAATCACCAAGCAATTCTAGAAAACTCTAAAATCATCAATGACCATCATTTGCAGCAGAATACTAACATTCACACGTAATTTGCTCAAAAGTTAACCCATCATTGAAATTCATCAAAACGTATCCATTATCAACATCAAAATTCAAGTTAAACTCTACGTCAACTTAAACGTAATAACTACACCCTTCCTACCATGAGCCCCCCAATACCTTTGCGTCCTTTCTCCTGCGGGTCATAATTCGCACAGACTACGCCAGTGCACTCCCACGGGCATCCTCCTTCAATCCGTGCATTCATCTAGTAGAGGGATGTATTCCTCACCTGTATCAAAATCACCTACACCACAGAGACATTCTATGAGCTAAAGGCTCAGTAAATCTCTTAAATGAAAATGCATACTGTGCATATGTAGTTCGTAAATCATGTAATTCATTTCATTCATTACATTACATTACATTAGAAGATGTCACCGAGGTCTAACTCTCACCAGATTGAGAGGGCACGTTTATCGGTTAGACAGCTCTTTCCATCTACCGGGTGGAAAACATGCTTCACCTACTGGACAGCCATGTCTGAACCCCACCCCGTCGTGACCGGAATTACGTGCATTCGTTTCTTTTCATTAATTCATTTATTTTCATAAAGCACGTGTAGAAACACATTTTCATGCTATTTTGAAAGAGCGTGATGCATGTACAGTTAATATTGCACAATATATAGCTAACATAGAAAAATCAATAAATCTTAGAAAACACACTACGACATATACACCTAATTACCCAACCACTTATTCTAAAACTACAAAATTCATCAATATCCTCAATCATGTCAAACTCTTGGTGTAGGCCAAATCGGCCAGACAAAGCACGAAGACTTACCTGTCGTCCTTAGTGAGCCAAGTACAGTTTGTAAGCTTCGTTTACCTAGAACATTTCACAACTGTCGTTATTAGAAGCGGTCCTAAATAATTGAATTCCAAAGCTAACGAAACTCCAATCTAAAGGAAACTTCCTAAAACACTTATTTAACCTCTCTCGAGCATTTAATCGAGCAATTCGCGCTCACAAATTCTACAACCTAGCTTAATGGAAATCTATATCGTTCAATCACTGATTTCAACCTAACTATCGATGAAAACTCATAATCTATTATCGTAAGTCAATAATACAGTAAACCTAACAATTTCCAACATAAACCTATAATTTACCAAAACCCTAAACGAAAACCCTAACCGTTTCCAACCCTAAAGCTAGGAAACTAATGGTCAAGAGTAAGCATATCATACCTAGGGCTTGATTGCAAAAGAAAAACTGGAAGAAAATCGGACAACGGAGGAGAGGAGGGATCGACGTGAAGGAAATGGAAATCGGAGGGAGAGAGAGGCATTTCCTCTCTGTGAAATTGTGAAACATAATGGAGAAAAAGGGGCATTAGTTTTTATTTAATATTTTTTTTCTTCTTAAATTACCTTTTTGCCCTTTTTCTGAATCGTTTACTTATCTCGTTATTTCTCCTATCTATTTGGTTTCTTTCGAAATTTTCTTATTTCACCAAACATTGCAATTTACTCCTAGGGTTCTAACAAAACTTCTCGTTCGTAAAACGGGTTTAATTTACTTTTTTACGAATTAAACACTATAAGGTTAAAAACAGAAACCCGAGCGTCACTCTATCGATTTGGATTTCTGACATTTCCTTGTTTCTTTTAAAATATATACAAATCATTAGGGCTCTAATAAAACCTTCCGTTTATAAAACGGACTTATTTTGCTATAATTACAAAAATACCCATATATTACGAGAAATATCTAAAACTCGTAAAATTGACACTATATCTCCAAAAATTCTCTTATTCCTCCTAATCACTTCAATTCACCCGCATAGTTCTAATAAAACCTCTCGTTCGCAAAAAGGGCTAATTTCCCAATATTACGAAATTGCCATTACATAGAGGAATTTCTAAAGTCCTGTAAAGCCGGGTATTACAAGTAGCAATGTTTGAAGGACCAAAAAGGTCCATATGAAGTAGTTGTAGAGGCTTGGAAGTTGTGACAACATTCTTTGAGGCAAAAGAGCTTTTGGTTTGCTTGCCCATTTGACAAGCATAACAAACTCTATCCTTCTCAAAGGATATTTTTGGAAGTCCTCTAACTAGATTATTCTTAGAAATCTTAGCTAAGATATTCATATCTACATGTCATAATCTTCTATGCCAAGACTAATTATCATTCAAAGAATTCACAGCAAAACATTTTTAATCAAAGCATTCAATATTGTCTAAATCAATCGTGTACACATTTTCTTCTCTATAGCCAACAAACAAAATTTTACTACTTGAGCTATTTTTAATTACACATGATTTTGATTCAAAAATAACTTTATATTCTTTATCACACAATTGACTAATGCTTAGCAAATTATGTTTTAAACCTTTAACTAATAAAACATTCTCAATTATAGGGTTAGTGTCGATACCTATTTTACCAATGCCAACTATTTTCTCTTTTTGATTTTCATCAAAAGTGACGTTTTCTTTCTTTTTGTTGACATAGAAAAACTTGGAGGAGTCTCCCGTCATATGTCTTGAGCATCCGCTATCAAGAGACCTATAAGTTCTTCACGGGAGAGCTCACAACCTACAAGAAAGATAATCACGTAATCTTCTTTGGTACCTAAATTTTTTGGGTTCTAGTGTTAGGTTTCGGTTCCCTTAACAACCCATTGTAACTTACCAAATGATTTAAGATTGTTAAATTTTAATGGACATACAAACGATTTATGGCCTACTTCATTACATGTATGACATGTAGATGGTTTGACGAAAAAGTTTTTGTATACTTTCTTTTTATTAAACTTTTCGTAATCAATTCTGGCCTTATCAAATGTTACTCTTTGATTTTCTAAGAGCATATTCAAGTTCTTGCTTCCATTAGTGAATTTTAAAATTATATCATTCAAACTATCATTTTTAGCCTTGAATTCACTAATTTCTATTTCATGCAAGTTAATCTCCTTAGCATGCTTTTCAATCAAGTTTGCATTTTTCTTCTTTAATAAGTTATATTTAAACTTAAGCATGTCATATTGTTTAACTAAGTCATTAAAGGCATCAATTAGATCGTCATCACCATTATCACTATCACTAGAAGAATCACTAACCTCATTCTCCTTGGCCATGAAACACAAGTTGGCCATTTCCTCGTCTTCGGAGGAGGTGTTGCTCTCGCTATCATCCCACGTTGCTTTCACTGGCTCTCTTCTTGAACCTTTTAGAAGCTTTCTTAGCTTGAGGACATTTAGCCTTGATGTGTCCCAACTTCCCGCACTCAAAGTAAGTGATCTCCTTTTCCTTTTGAGACTTGTCTCCCTTTGAGAACCTCCTACCTTGCATCCTCTTCTGTTTGAGAAATTTGCTGAATTTTCTCGTGATGAATGCAATCTCCTCGTCATCCTCTTCTTGTTTGAACTCTTCATGTTTGCTCAACGAGGCTTTGAGAACAATGTCTTTTCTTTTGGAGACTTCTTTTTCCATGAGATCTGCCTTCTCATTGGCTTTCATTATTATCTCATATGTCATGAGAGAGCCAATGAGTTCTTCTAGCTTGAGAACCTTGAGATTCCTATCTTTTTGAATGGCTGTCACCTTGGGTTACCATCCTCTCGATAGACACCTAAGAATCTTTCTTACTAATTTTTCATTTAGGTACGTTCTACCAAGTACTTTCAAACTATTAGTAATGTTAGTAAAACGAGTAAACATTGAACTAATAGATTCATCCCTTTTCCATAGAGAATAATTCATATTCGTGCACTAAAATACTCATTTTACTTGATTTGTTTCTTCATGAGTTATTTCAAGTAAACTCCAAATCTCGAACGCACTATCATACCGTTGTACCCTATTAAATTCATCTCTATTTAGAACACAATACAAAGTGTTGATTGCCTTAACATTCAAAAACACATTAATCTTAAACTCATTTTTAGTTAACAGAAGACACATACTGGAGAATGTCGAGATAGGGTAATGACTTGTTTTAAGTGCAGTCAAGCTAGACATTTTAAAAATGATTGCCCTAAAAATGGCCAGGATCAGCAAACATCAGTTGCTTGAGTCTACACCATGACAAAAGAGGAAGCTGAAGAAAATACAACTGTAGTAACATGTGTGCTTCTAATTTCTAGATTACCTTCTTTCATATTAATTGATTCTAGAGCAACCCATTCTTTTATATCTCTTATGCATTCAAAGAAATTAGATAAGGTAATAGAACCTTTAGAGCATAAGTTGAGAGTAGCTACACCGTTAGGTACAATAATGCTCGCCGACTGTATCATTCGGGGTGCAATGTTCATGTTGGAGATAGATAACTGGAAGCAGACCTGACCATTTTGACAATACAAGATTACGACGTAATTCTTAGCATGGATTGGCCAACTAGATACTATGCAACTATTGATTGTCCCAAGAAGACTGTAAGATTTCAAATGCCTAAAGAGGAACCGTTTCTATTTCATGGTGATAAAAAGGGTTCGAGAATTCCAGTTATATCAACTTTGCGAGCACAAAGGTTTTTAAACTCTAGATGTGATGACCCGAATGAACACGTATGAGGGGGAACCACCCAGTGCTCTGTGAATCCTGAGTGGGACTTGGGCCAGAGGGTGACGTGCTGAGTTAAAACTCCACGTAGAAAGGGGGGTCGTCACAATCCACATCGCTTAGGGAAGTATGTGGAAATGAAACATATGTAAAGAGACCCTCTCAACATAGTAAGACACGTTTTGGAGCATAATTGGCAACGGATCCCATAACAACTCCGAAGTTAAAAGTGCTTCGGTGAGAGTAGTACCAGGTTGGGTGACCAACTGGGAAGTCCTCGCCAAAACAAAGTCGTGAGGGAAGGATATTGGGCTGCGGCCCAATCCCCAGAGCAGACAATATCTTGCTGGAATAAGGGGTCGTTACAAATGGTATCAGAGCCTGTATCCAACCGAAAATGTGGCCAACGAGGACGTTGGGCCCCCTAGGGGGGTGATTGTGATGACCCGAACAAACACGTATGAGGGGAGGAACCACCCAGTGCTCCGCAAACCCTGAGTGGGACTTGGGCCGGAGGGTGACGTGCTGGGTTAAAACTCCACGGATCCCGGGTTGAACTTGGGTCGGAGGGTTCGATCGTAGAATGGGGGGTCGTCACAATCCCACATCGCTTGGGGAAGTATGTGGAAATGAAACATATGTAAAGAGACCCTCCCAACATAGTAAGACGCGTTTTGGAGCACAATTGGCAATGGATCCCATAAGAACTCCGAAGTTAAAAGTGCTTCGGCAAGAGTAGTACCAGGTTGGGTGACCGACTAGGAAGTCCTCGCCAAAACAAAGCCATGAGGGGAGGATATTGGACTTCGGCCCAATCCCCAGAGCAGACAATATCTTGCTGGGATAAGGGGTCGTTACACTAGATGTTTTGGATTCTTGGCAAGCGTTGTGTGCACTAAAATCGAGGAAGCAGCTGCCTTACATAAGGTGCTGATTGTTCACGAATATCCAAATGTCTTCCCAAATGATTTAACAAGTTTGCCACTAGCTAGAGACGTAGAATTCAGCATTGATATTCTACTTGAAATGACACCAATCTCTAAGACCCCATAAAGAATGACGCAAATTGAATTAAAGGAACTGAAGGTTCAACTCGATGAGTTGCTAGAAAAATGATTCATTCGACCAAGATTTTTGCTATAGGGAGCACCAGTATTATTCATGAAGAAGAAATATTGATCTATGAAGATGTTCATTGATTATCGGGAACTGAATAAAGTCACCATAAAGAACAAGTACCCCTTTTCAAGAATCAACGACTTGTTTAATAAATTAAAGGGTGCCAGGAGTTTTCTCAAAAATAGATCTCAGATCTAGCTACCATCAACTAAGAATCAAGGATGATGATGTACCCAAGACGACATTTCAGACGAGATATGACCACTATGAGTTTCGAATTATGCCATTCGAATTTAGTAATGCCTCGATCACCTTTATGGATATAATGAATCGAATATTAAAGAAATTCTTAGATGAATTCATAATTGTTTTTTATCGACAATATTCTCATCTATTCAAATAGTAAGGAAGAGCATGAAAGGCACCTACAAATTTTTTTATCGACTCTGAGGCGCAAAAAGTTAGATGCGAAGTTCTCTAAATGCGAATTCTGGATAAAAGAAGTAAGTTTTCTTGGTCACGTAATTACAAAGAAGGGTATATTGGTAGACCCAGAAAAGATCGAAGCAGTTAGTAAGTGTCCGTAACCCAAAAATGTAGCAAAAGTATGAAGTTTCCTTGGTCTTGCGGGCTATTACAAGAGATTTGTAGAAGGATTTTCAAAACTAGCCACACCATTCACCAGACTCACTAGGAAGGGTGCTAAGTATTTATGGATTGAAGAATGCGAGCAAAGCTTCCAAGAATTAAAGGAAAAGTTGATTTCAGTACCAATATTCACTATACTATCTGAAACAGAGAAGTTTGTGGTCTATAGTGATGCATCAAAATATGGACTCGGATGTGTACTTATGTAAGAAAGAAAAGTAGTAGCCTATGCCTCTAAACAATTGAAAGATAACGAGAAGAATTACCCAACTCAATGATCTAGAGCTTGCAGCAGTTATATATGCACTTAAAATTTGGAGACACTTGGAGAAAGATGTGAGATTTACAAAGAGCTTGAAATATTTTTTAACACAAAAGGACATGAATATGAGGCAGCGCAGATAGTTGGAATTAGTAAATGATTATGATTGTAAAATTATATATAACTCTGGAAAGGAAAATGTAGTAGCCGACGCACTAAGTAGAAGAGTCTCTTCAAATGTTTCAACACTAAGTCTATCTCTGGAAAAGTTAGTTGAAGAGATGCAGAAATTTGACATTGAGATAGTACATTCTGGATTGATTGAGAGATTATTTGCAATGACGTTACAGTCAAGCTTGTTCGAGCAAATTAAGAACAGACAACATGACAATATTTTCTTAAGTAAGATAAAAGATCAATTGATAGGTGAGAAGATATCATAATTTTCTATGTCGGAAGATGGAGTTATTAAATTTAAGAAAAGATAGAGTATACCTGTCGATACCGAATTGAAAGGAGTTATATTAAAAGAAGCACACTCAACTCCATACTCAGCACTTCCTGGTGCAACCAAAATGTATCCAAATTTGAAGCAACATTATTGGTGGCGAGAATTGAAATTGAATGTGGCCAAATTTGTTGAAAGATGTCTTACATGTCAACAAGTCAAAGCAGAACATCAACGACCTATTGGCATTGTACAACCGTTATTTGTACCTCAATGGAAATGGAAACATATCACGATGGATTTCATTGTTGGACTCCCAATGTCAATTAAAAGTTTTGACTCTATTTGGGTGATGGTAGAAAGGCTAACAAAATCGGCGCATTTTCTTTCCGTATGGACTACCTTCAATATGGATTAATATGCCCAAATATATGTTATGAACATCATCAGACTCACGGTACATGTATCTTTATAGTTTTGGATCGAGATATTCGTTTCACGTCAAAGTTCTGGAAAAGTTTACAGAAAGCAATGGGCACTCAGTTAAATTTCAGTACAGTTTTCCGCCTTCAAATGGATGGTCAGATAGAAAGAACGATTCAAACATTGGAGGACATGTTGAGAGCTTGTGCTATCATTTTTCAAGGGAATAGATGTAAGAATTTGTCACTGGTAGAGTTTTCCCATAATAATAGTTATCAGGCTTCAATTGGAATGACGCCTTACGAAGCACTTTATGGTAGAAAGTGTAGATCACCAGTTCATTGGGTTCACTAGGATGAGGTCAGTAAATGTATTCTTGTTGGGCTTGATATTTTGAAACAAACTGCTGAAATTGTTACTCTAATTCGTAAAATAATCTTTGCGGCAAAGTAGACAAAAAAATTATGCACATCAAAGAATGAGAAAATTAGAATTTGCCGAAGGTGATCAAGTATTTTTGAAAGTTTCTCCAATGAGAGGTGTGATGCGGTTTGGAAAGAAAGAAAAATTGAGCACAAGATACATAGGCTCATTTACAATTTCAGCAAGAATTAAAGAAGACTGCATTGAAACTTGGGAGGAGTTCTGTTCATCAATAAGGGGAGCTTGTGACATTTGGATTCTGGGAGAAGTCATTAACAACAAGGGAATCTTGTTGCGTTTAGATCTCGGGAGAGATCAATCTCAAGTCGAAAGGAGCTCGCAAAAATAGATTTACTAGGAAGTTAGATAAAGCGACGACAAAGAAAAGAGGGAGTCTTACTTTGTGTTAGACCGAGTGTCTTGTAACTTCGTGAACTCATAAATTATTTTTAATTCTGAGTGTGGCCCTGTAGATGTAGGCAATCGTCAAACTGCGTTACCAACCTCCTGTCTCATTACTTTTTGCATTTTATTATTGTTCGTTATTGCACTTATCATCGGTGTCTCACGTCGTGTTCCACAACACTCTAAGACACCGCGTAACTAATCACGACCTTTCAATTGTATCAGAGCAAGTCGCTTCTGTTTCTTAAGCGGGATTCGCGGGAATTGATTGTGTGTTATCGATGCAATGGACTCTATGAAAGAAGGAGGTTCAACAATGCATCCACCTCTATTAGATGGAAGTAACTATGTCTATTGGAAGGCTCTGATGAGAGCATTTATTAAGGCTTTAGATGAGAAGGCTTGGAGATCCATTTTGACAGGATGGAATCCTCCCACCACCATTGATGAAAGTGGTGTTATATCTCTTAAATCCGAAGAAAGTTGGTCCATGACAGAAGATGCTTTGGCAAACAGTAATTCAAAGGCACTTAATGCTATTTTCAATAAGGTAGATCCTATTCAGTTCAGACTTATTTTCACTTGTGAATCAGCAAAAAGAGCTTGGGAGATTCTCCAAACCACTTATGAAAGAATATCGGCAGTAAAGTTATCAAAAATGCAAATGCTCACTACCAAATTTGAGAGTCTAAAAATCCAGAAAAATGAGAGTATTGCTGAGTTCAATGCAAAACTATATGACATCGCCAATGAGGCATTTGCTCTTGGTGAGACTTTCTCCGAAGAACGATTGGTAAAGAAAACTTTGCAATCTCTTCCTCAACAATTTGCCTATAAAGTTACTGCTATTGAAGAAGCAAAAGATGTCTCCAAAATGAAGATTGAAGAACTAATGGGATCTCTTAGAACATTTGAGATGAAACTTGGAATAGACATGGAAGCAAAGAAAGTAAAAGGTGTAGCACTAAAGGCAGAGACACAAAATTTGAATGATTATGATGAAAATGACCTAGAAGAATCCCTAGCGCTGCTATCAAAGAATTTTATCTGAGTTATGAAGAAATTTGGGAGAAATAATTGTGGTGTCAGACTCAATGTTAGTAACTCCAAAACTGGCTCCTCAAGTAACAAGAAGTATAGGGAAGAAAATCATGCGTCTGATCAACCTCCCAAAAACAGAGGAATTCAATGCAGAGAGTGTAAAGGTTTTGGGCATATTCAAGCTGAATGCGCCAATACTTTGAAGAAAAAGAAAAACTCTCTCAACAGGACTTGGAGTGATAATGAGTCAGAAAAAGAAGATAAATTTCAGAACAACCATGTCGGATTTGTTGTTAAAGCTGAACATACAGAAAGTGGAAGTGTTACTCAGGATTTTGAAGACGATATATCAACCTATAGTGATGAAGATGAGGAGGAAGCCACAAAAGAAGATTTTATCGTGGAATACAAGATTCTCCATGAAAAATGGATCGAACTTGTTAAAGTGAATCAGCAGCTACGTATTCAAATTGGAAGTTTAAGAGATGAAAAGATAAATCTTAAAAACAATGTTATCGAGTTGAAAGCAAAATGAAAGACAAGTTAGGATGAAGTTAAAGATCTATCCAACGAGCTAAAAAATATTTAATTTATTTCTAAAATTTAATAAGAGGGTTGATTTGATGGTTTTTATTTTATACTAATTTTTAATTATTCATGAAATATTGTGGGTGGCCTTTTTGTCGTTGAAGATCATATGCTTGCTTGCTTAAAAAGAGAGTTTATTAATAAATAAACACTAAAAAATGATTTGTTGGGACATTAATATTGAATCAAAGATGTGAATCTTGTTTGATTATTTGAAAAATATTGGTGGTGTTTTTGAAATTCATAAACTACTACTTGAAGCTCCTCATCTTATCATAATCTTCAAGGTTTTCTAGTCCTACTCTAATTCACTCTCTTAATTCCTATAAATTAAGGCAAACTTTTTTGGATCCATCAAAGAGTTTTCAGGAGCCACTGCAATGGATGCCACTACGTCAGAGGGATTGCCATTGATGATCAAACCTATCTCAAGTTTTGCTCCACCACCGGAACTCTTCGCCCGTCAATTGTACGATTCACACCCGAGCCTCCCTCCGAAGAAGAGATTCCGAGGACTGTCCACCCTCTTTGACCAGAAGCCGGAATCGAAGAAGAAGAGGAAGCCAAAGCCATCGCCATCGACCCGCGGCTAGAAGAACTGAAGCTATGTCTGAAAGGTGGAAGATGAGGAACAACTTCATCTTAATTTGACAGAAAAACTGGAATACTTAGTGAAGGAGAATACGCTGGAGGCCGGCGACACAATTCAGTTGTGGGCTTTTCGGGTGGAGGAGAGAGGAAGAAGAGGGCTTTCTGATCTTTGCTTTGCTTTGGTGAAGCTTGAGCAGGATAACAATGCCGGCGCTGCTGTTAACGATTCAAGCACCAGTACGATCACTGCCCGCCACTCTTTTGTTAATGTATCTACTGTTCATGGTTTCTCCTAGTTCGGGTTGTACTTCTTAGTTACTTTCTATCTCATTTGTTTCTTATCGATATACATGTAAACGTCTATCAGATGAACATACAGAACACAGAATTTTCATTTGCAGACATTTTCTCTCTCTCTCTCTCTCTTTCTTTTCTGCCATTACCGTCGGCTTCTTCCTCCTTCTCCTCTGGATTTCAGCCGCTTCAAGATCTTCGACCTTTCAGAAGTTCAAGCGTCATTTGGACTAGATAGAACTTTCTGGTTAATGAGTTTTCTGTTTCTGTTCAAATATATTTTCAATTATTTTTTAAGAAAATAGAGAATAAATCAATTATTTACATTAGAAATGATTTGAATGTGGAGATTAACATCAAAAATAAGGGAAGAAGAGCGCCGATGGCGGAAGCATTGGCGGAGAAGATAAGAGGAATGAGTGGGGAGAGGGTGCAATTAGTTATACAAAAACAGCTTCGGAAAACTGATATCTCCACTGCACACTCTCGCCTCTCCATTCCCAGCACCAAAAACAAAAACAAAATAGAATTTCTCTCCGAAACCGAGAAGGAGATTCTCAGTCAACACGTGCCGGATACGAAAACCATGAGAGGAATGGAGGTTTTGGTGATTCGACCGCGGCTAGAAGAACTGAAGCTATGTCTGAAAAGGTGGAAGATGAGGAACAACTTCATCTGTAATTTGACAGAAAACTGGAATACTTTAGTGAAGGAGAATACGCTGGAGGCCGGCGACACAATTCAGTTGTGGGCTTTTCGGGTGGAGGAGAGAGGAAGAAGAGGGCTTTCTGATCTTTGCTTTGCTTTGGTGAAGCTTGAGCAGGATAACAATGCCGGCGCTGCTGTTAACGATTCAAGCACCAGTACGATCACTGCCCGCCACTCTTTTGTTAATGTATCTACTGTTCATGGTTTCTCCTAGTTCGGGTTGTACTTCTTAGTTACTTTCTATCTCATTTGTTTCTTATCGATATACATGTAAACGTCTATCAGATGAACATACAGAACACAGAAATCGTTTTCATTTTGCAGACATTTTCTCTCTCTCTCTCTCTCTTTCTTTTCTGCCATTACCGTCGGCTTCTTCCTCCTTCTCCTCTGGATTTCAGCCGCTTCAAGATCTTCGACCTTTCAGAAGTTCAACGTCTTGGACTAGATAGAAACATTTTCTGGTTAATGGAGTTTTCTGTTTCTGTTCAAATATATTTTCAATTATTTTTTAAGAAAATATAGAGAATAAATCAATTATTTACATTTAGAAATGATTTGAATGTGGAGATTAACATCAAAAATAATTTGTACTGCTCTTCCTCTGCTACTGATTCGGACGATAGGGTTTCCCAGCAAAATCGACGAAGAAGAAGATTAAAAACGAGCAAAGCTTTTTTAATTATTTATATTTGATAAATAATTAAAAATAATAAAAGGATAATTAACAATATGGATCAGGGGTAGTTCAAAATTTCATAAAATTGGTAGGCTTCGTGAAATAGAAAGAAAATTTCGAATAACGTTTTATTGAAATAGCGATTTTATTTTTAAGAATTGATATATTTTGGGTACATCTGAGGTACGTCTGAGGTACCTTAATTAAATAGTTGGCCGAATATTATAAATTAGGAAAAATCTAAAATGTACTACTTTTAAACTTTAGTTGTAATTACCATTATTTAGGTATGGGATAAATCAAAATACTTATGACCTATAGAGTTAACTATAGGTCATAATATAAATTGCTTAGAGTTTATAAGTTATTTAGCCTCTTTGTTTACTCCTAAGTTCAAGAATAGTTTATTTTATTTTTAAAAAAAATAGTTTGGGAACTAAATTGAAGAACCCTAATAGTTCGGTGACTGAATTGTCGAAAAAAATAGTTCAGGGACTGAATTGAAAAATCCTAATAGTTCGGAGGTCGAATTGTCGAAAAAAATAGTTCGGGGACTGAATTGAAGAACCCTAACAATTTGGGGGCCGAATTGTCGAAAAAATAGTTCGGGGACTGAAATGAAGAACCCTAATAATAGTTCGGGGGCCGAGTTGTCGAAAAAAATAGTTCAGGGACCGAATTGAAAAACTCTAAAAATTTGGGGGTCGAAATGTCAAAAAAAAATAGTTCGGGGGTTGAATTGTCGAAAAAAATAGTTCGGGGACTGAATTGAAGAACCCTAATAGTTCGGGGGCCAAATTGTAGAAAAAAATTATTCGGAGACTGTTCAAATAATGATTTTTCATAAGAGAAGAAATACATGATTAGTCTTATTATAACCTTATAGTTTTAATAAGACTAATCATGTATTTCTTAAAAAAAATACATGATTAGTCTTATTAAAATGGGAAATTACCGGTTTGAACCTCGAACTAACCGGTTTTTTCGATTCAAACCTTGAAGTAAAATTTTTCACGATCCAAACCTTGAAGTATAGAAAAATTAACAAAACAAACCTCGGCGGACGTTCTATGACCGTCCTCTGTTAATTTTGCCGGAGAAAGGACGGTCTCTTGCAAAACAGAGACAGTCCATTCCTCAGATCAGACTGTCTCTGTTTTGTAGAGACAGTCCGTTCCCGAATTTTTCCTAGAACGGACTGTCTCTTCAATCAAGAGATTCTCTGTTTCCCAGAACAGACTGTCTCGCTTAAGAGAGTCTGTCCGTTCATTTAAATTAGGGCTAGAACGGACAGACTCTCTTAAGAAGAGACCGTCCGTTCTCTCGTATATATCAGATAACAGAGAGGTTTTCTGGTATACACGCACGAAGAAAAACCTCTCGGGATCCATATTTTCTCTCCAACGTTCGGCGATATTTCTGTACAAAATCGTGCGAAACTTACTCCATGGTATGATTTTATCGTTTAGAAATTATTTCGTTCGATTTTTAGGTTAAAAACTGTGATATTCCCAATTTTTTAGAGAGAGGACGGTCACGACCGTGGAAGGTGTGTCTGTTCTCTCCCTGTAAACAGAGAGAGGACGGTCACTACCATGAAAGGTGTGTCCGTTCTCACTACCGTGGAAGGTGTGTCCGTTCTCCCTCTGTTAACAAAGAGAGGACGGTCACGACCATGGAAGGTGTGTCCGTTCTCCCTCTGTTAACAGAGAGAAGACGGTCACGACTGTGGAAGATGTGTCTGTTCTCCCTCTGTTAACAGAGAGAGGACGGTCACGACCGTGGAAGGTGTGTCCGATCTTAAACTTGCTAATCTAAAATTTGATTTTTCAATTTTGCAGATTATTCAAATCTCCGTATATTACAATGGCTGAGAGACTAATTATTAGGCTAAAGGGTGGACCTCCAGAACGTCGGGCAACTTCAACGTCTTCACAGGCCAGATCGTCAAATAGGCCAGTGAGGCCGCCATCGTTGAATCGGCCAGAGTTTTATTCTACTGAATATCGCACCCTGGCTTGTGAAGATGCAGTTCAATCTAGATTTGTTACACCGATCAGTTACGCTTTCAAAGTACGTTGATTTTGCATGTTGGGAGTCTTTGGGCATACAGGAGATGTTCGACAGAATTGGCCTGCAAGGAGTGTATAATGTGCGTGGCGATAGCTGTGACCGGATTGTTCGCTTATTCTATGCGAACATGAGCTTTTCCGGCAGATCGGGAACTATAAAGACGTACATCTTAGGTACGGAGATTTTGATTACTCCTGAGACGGTCAATCAGTTGATTGGTTTTGCTGGAGAAGGGGAGGAAAGATACTACCAATCAGTTCGGAACTGTCCTTTCATGGGAACAGCCGAGGGAACCGAGTTCTTAAGGCAAATTAACCGAAACAATGACATTGTGGGGTCCCTTAAGCCGAGAGCTAGAGACATGAATGCAAAAGCTCACGTAGTTCACAACATGGTGTGTCACACCCTTTTGCCGCGACATGGCCATAGAGATCTCGTTAACTTCATGGATCTCTACGTGATGGAGAAACTATACAGCGGCAGGATGTTTGACCCCGGTTTTGTGATACTATGTCACATGTGTGAGATCGGACGGACCCGAAACAAAAATTTGCCGTACGGTGTGTTGATTATGAAGATTGTGGAGCATTTTCAGATTCAGTTACCTTCTGATGTGCAGATGCGAAGACAGCGGGCTGGTGAGGTTTTCGGAAGGATTCATTTGGTTAGGATGGGCCTCGTCGAAACAGACGGGATATGGACGTCCAGAGCAGATGAGGTGGCCTTCCAAGATGACACTCATATAGAGCAGCCTACGGCCACCACGCTTCTAGAGACTAGTAGGGCGGATACAGTCTCTATTACAGACAGACTCGATCGGGTCGAGGTGAGGCTGACGGAGGTGGTGGCCTCCATGAAAGTGATGATGAACTACCAAAGAGATATGTTCGCCTACCAGAGAGAAACTAGGCAAATCATCTTTGATTGGATGGGGGGTCATGACGATGGGGGCGAACAGATGGGGGCCGATGACGACGGCGAAGCAATGGAGGGCGATGCTGACGACTCCCAAGCTATAGAGGGCAATAATGAGGACGTCCAACCGATGTCTGGTGATGATGCAGGTACATTTCAATCCATTTTTTGCTTTATTATTTCAATTATAACTATTATTTTGTAACATAACCTTTATTGTGTGCAGATAGGAGATTATCTGCCTATGAAGTGGAAGTCCAACCCGATTATATTTTATAATTCATTTTGAGAGACACTAGTTTGATGTATTCATGAGTTTGATGTACTGTACTTTATGTTGGATGCACTGTAGTATAAACTTTATGTTGGATGTATTTTATGTTGGATGTATTTGTAATGCCCCGAGTTTTCTAAACTAAGTTCGTTACTCATAAATCCGAACATAACTAGAAAATTTTGGACCAAATTTAAAACTTCGCTCAAAAGTCAAATTTGAACATTTGCTAAAAACACAAAAATTTGCAGCAGAAAATCTTTGAGCAAAGCAAAATTAAGCAAAACTATAAAACAGTGTTCGAATAATCAGTTAAAATATTAAAAATTAATTCGGACAAAAGAGATGAAAGCTTAAACGTAAAATACTCAAAATTCGTAAAAAGTCAAACGCATCTGCCGCTAAACAAGGTCAACGAAAAAGGCCAGAAATAAAACTGAAGGCTTCCACCGATGACGTCAGCCGGAGGAATCATTATTCCAACTTCAGCCGATCGCAAAACAACAAGTTTTGCTACTCGCATCTACCGATGACGTCAGCCGGATGAATCATCCATCCAGCCTCTGCCGATCAAAAAATGACAAATACACTTGCTCACATCTTCCGGTAGATAAAATACTCAACATCATCCGGTTACAAAATGACAAAAGACTTTTACCTTCATCATCCGATGGATAAAATACTCAACATCATCCGGTTACAAAACGACAAATTTTCTACTTATATCTTCCGATGGCTTCCACTGAAGACATCATGCGATGACTTTACTGAAGACATCATCCAATGACTTTACTGAAGACATCTTCTGATAGACAACAGAACAGCAACTCTACATCTGCCGATAGACATCATCTACCGATAGATCAAAAATACTCAACGAAAACAGCATAGCAACAATTTCGCTCTAACAAAGAAAACTCCGACTACCAAAAGAACTTGAGCAATTTACTAAAATTCGTTCAAAACCACTTAAATCCGAACACTACTCCAACATTTGGTAAAAATCACTATTAACACCAACAGAATATAATTGTCTGGAAGAAAATCTCAAAGTGAATTCAGAAACATTAAAACTACTACTGTCATAAAACTCAACAAATTTAAATCGATTCATTGTCCATTAAACCTTCACAACTACTGACAACAGTTAAGCCGCCTCATCAGAACACCAAGTCGAGACTTGGGTGTGCTCCTCCAACCTGTCTAAACCTCATTGTGCTCAGGAAAAATACCTTCAGAAGTTTCTTCACCTACATCACAAAACTCATCCATTAGCCTAATGCTAAGTAAGCAAAGCGATAATGAAATGAAATGCTGAAGAAAAATTCCTAGACATGCAGTTTCTACTTTCACATCTCTGTTGCATATGCATTCATTCACTGATCTGATCCCTCAATTCCATTGGGAGTGGGATCAGCTCTCCCAAATTTATAAATCCTCTTCATCAGTTAAGGGGCGGATTACTTCCCTTAATAGCTATAATGATCTTATATTCCACTTGGGAAGTGGATCAATCTTCCCAAAGTTATAAATCCCTTCATAAGTTAAGGGGTGGATTAGTTCCCTTAATAGCTTGTCTGTTACAATCATTACATTCCTTACCATGCCAATACATAAAAATTCATTTTCGTATTCTTTCAAAAACATGATGTATGACATACAGAAAATATTCAAGCACACACACAACCTACTGTTTTGTGATGTAGGCCCGAAGACACATGCATACTTTAATTACCTGGTCTCCTGAAAAAACGTCTCGGTGATTGGCTACTTCAAGAGCTTACTCAATCCTAAAATCATAGACAGAGCATACATTAAACTTTCTCTAATCTTCATTCTAAACCGCTAGAAATTTAAGGAAACTAGTTTGGAAGCTTAGTTCATTGTGCACTCCCGATTTACCACAACAACTGAACTAGCTCACTCATACGGCATCCTCAGAACTCACATTTATGCTCTCCCAATCATCGATAGCTACTAATGCAGCAAGGAATCGAAACAGAACTCACCTATTTTGGAGGAGAATCGAGTAGAAGGATTGCCTAGAGAGCTTTACTGCTTGAGCTGAAGACCGAAAGAGGAAAAATGGGGAATAGTGGCAGCTATAATGTATTAATCACAAAGCTTCTTTCCTTAAATAGGTTATCCATTATAAGCTCTCAATTTACCATTATGCCCTTACTTAGTCACTCATTAACCTAATTAATATTTCCCTCAATTTTCTCCACAACATGCTTACTATTAAATAATGGAATAGAAATTGGTTTAATAGAACCGGGTGTTATAGTATTTTAGTTAGATGCACTTTAGTTGTATGTATTTTAGTTGGATGTAAATATATAGTAGTTACATGTATTTTGGTTGGATGCATTTGATCTTTGGTGCAAAATACTGGACCTATTTGGGCTGTCGAATTTGCAGGATAATACTAGCTATGGAGGAGTCAAAAAACAAAGGAAACTCTGCCCAATTTTTTTCTCACTTGTGAATAATCAATTTTTTAACTACCTTAGTTGCAACATGCACATCTGAAGTTCTGGTAACTTCCGCAGATCCGCCAAAGGAAATTGTCAGTAACACCATTTTCTGCTAGTCTTACACTGATTTGAGGAGAAATTGATCTTCAACCTAGGGAATCTACAGCAACGTTTACATCTGAATTTGTAGGAACCTCATGAAGCCCACCAAGTAAATCCTCTGTATTACAAACACGAGCTGCATCTTCAAATGGTCTTAAATTGATTTTGGGAGAAACGAGACTACAACCTGGGGCGAACAACTCATTTGATGGTGCGACATGTGCTGTTACTACAGAGGATTTCTTGTGTAGGCTTCTGGGAGAAAAGAAGTTTTAACAAAACAACTCATTTGCTGTTACTACAGAGGATTTGTTGTCCCCATCGTCATCGCCCGGAAGCCTACACAACAAATCCTCTATAGTAACAGCACATGTCGCACCATCAAGTGAGTTGTTCGCCCCAGGTTGTAGTCTCATTTCTCCCAAAATCAATTTAAGACCATTTGAAGATGCAGCTCGTGTTTGTAATACAGAGGATTTACTTAGTGGGCTTCATGAGGTTCCTACAAATTCAGATGTAAACGTTGCTGTAGATTCCCCAGGTTGAAGATCAGTTTCTCCTCAAATCAGTGCAAGACCAGCAGAAAATGGTGTTACTGACAATTCCTTTGGCGGATCTGTGGAAGTTACCAGAACTTCAGATGTGCATGTTGCAACTAAGGTAGTTGAAAAATTGATTATTCACAAGTGAGAAAAAAATTGGGCAGAGTTTCCTTTGTTTTTTGACTCCTCCATAGCTAGTATCATCCTGCAAATTCGACAGCCCAAATAGGTCCAGTATTTTGCATCAAAGATCAAATGCATCCAACCAAAATACATGTAACTACTATATATTTACACCCAACTAAAATAAATCAAACTAAGTTTATTTTAGTTACAATAGAAACTAATATATTTATATGTAACTACTATATCAAACTAATAAACTAAATCAAACTACTAAACTAAATCAAACTAATATATTTACATGTAACTACTATATATTTACAACCAAAATACATGTAACTACTATATATTTACACCCAACTAAAATAAATCAAACTAAGTTTATTTTAGTTACAATAGAAACTAATATATTTACATGTAACTACTATATCAAACTAATAAACTAAATCAAACTACTAAACTAAATCAAACTAATATATTTACATGTAACTACTATATATTTACATCCAACTAAAACTAATCAAACTACTAAACTAATCAAACTACTAAACTAATCAAACTACTAAACTAATCAAACTACTAAACTAATCAAACTACTAAACTAATCAAACTACTAAACTAATCAAACTACTAAACTAATCAAACTACTAAACTAATCAAACTACTAAACTAATCAAACTACTAAACTAATCAAACTACTAAACTAATCAAACTACTAAACTAATCAAACTACTAAACTAATCAAACTACTAAACTAATCAAACTACTAAACTAATCAAACTACTAAACTAATCAAACTACTAAACTAATCAAACTACTAAACTAATCAAACTACTAAACTAATCAAACTACTAAACTAATCAAACTACTAAACTAATCAAACTACTAAACTAATCAAACTACTAAACTAATCAAACTACTAAACTAATCAAACTACTAAACTAATCAAACTACTAAACTAATCAAACTACTAAACTAATCAAACTACTAAACTAATCAAACTACTAAACTAATCTACTATAAATTAAGTTACAATAGACAAAATCCATAAAATGAAGCTGCTGCAGAATGTCCTTGTCATCGTCTGAGATCCATAATCATATTCCATGGCTGCGTGTAGTAGATTGCTACACGCAATGACAGTTATATTAGAACATAATAATCTTAGTTTGTTAAGAGGGTAAGGTGAAAAAATATACCTGAGTCCCCTCTAATGTCTGGAAACCCATAAATGTGTCACGCGAAGCAGCAGCACCTGAACTGGATCCCCTCTCAGGACATGTGCGACTATTATGCCCTTGACGCCGACATTTACCACACGACATCGTAGACTTCCTCTTAGAAATTATTGACGTAGAAGGCTCATCGACATCGCACACTCTTTTCTTCTTCGGCCTACCAGGTTGGGGCCTTCTCTCGGGTGGAACGATTGGGATCCGATTCTCTGCTGCCGGCCACATCTGTTGGCCATTAATGGGACGAATGAAATGTGAGTACATCTCTAAATATGTATCCCGATGATAGTATATATGGACGAAATTTTCCACTGGCTCTCTCATGAAATAAAAGTATGGAATGGCATGAACATATGGGATGCCAGGAAGCTCCCACCTCCTACATGCGCACACGCCTTCATTCAGGTCAACGGCAAATTGTTCGTTGCCGTTGCTGACCTCAAACCTTACATCTCCCGCTAACTCAGTACTCCAACCGTGAGCTGCCTGTTTGAGATTCTCTAGCTTTTTCCTAATTTTAGGCCACAGTACATCGTCTGACCTGAGCATCTCTTCGTATTTTTTTACAATTTGAGTCATCATGGTCTTTCGAATCATCTCGAACATAGTCAGGATTGGTTTGTCCCTGGCCGGCAATATAGCTGCATTGAAAGACTCGCATAAATTGTTCAAACCCAAGTCGCACTTCGAAATTAGCGAAAACGCATGAGTAGCCCAATTGCTAGGGGGCGTTCTTCGAAGCCATGCATGGGCATCCGGGTTTATCTCATGCACTTTCCTCATTGTTATCTCAAAATATTCCTGTGTGGTTGCCCTTGCTGCATTCCACATAGCATCTCTATACGCTATGCCCGAAATCGTCCTTTGAAGTTTGAATACATATGCCTTTGGCAAAAACGATGTTCAGCTAAACCAAATGTGTTATCCACATCAGCCAACAACCCTGAAATTTTAAAAAAAAAAACAAAGTCAGTATAAAACAATACAACTGCAATGCCCAAATAATAATAATAATAATAATAATAATAATAATAATAATAATAATATATATATATCTTTTGTCGATCCGACACAAATGTCCATCCTCGTCCAAGGCCAATGCCTAAATCGTCCTGCAATAACTCCAAAAACCACAGCCATGAGTCTTTGTATTCTGTCTCCACGTTGGCAACGACAATGGGATATACGCCATTGTTGCCATCAATACTCACGGCCGTGAGTAATTGGCCGGGGCAGGAGCCCTTCAGATGACATTCATCTAAACATATAATGGGTCTGCCCTGTTCCAACAAACCTGACACACAAACAGCCATACATATGTACATTCTTTCAAATATCATCTTCTCATCTCGCCCTTCACCCACCACGTGACCATGTATTTTCACTGTACTGCCTGGATTTGATCTGAATATTTCTTCTGCGTACGAACGCACTAATTTAAATTGTTCTTCGCCCCTCCCGTAATTAAGTTCTTTAGCTTCGGTTCTTCCTCTTCTCGCAAGACTTGGCTTAATGTTCACCTGCTGTTCCTTACTCACTGTCTCGTTTATATCAGGAATTGGCCAGTCAGGTTGACTCTTGAACCTATCTGAATAATACGTTGCCAACCACTTTGCCGAAGCTTATCGATTATCAAGTGTCCTTGCACAGTTGTGATCGTTACGGTAGGATTTTATTTGGAAGGTCGCCTCATTTTGCATGACCAAAGCATGCAGATGCCAGTTACAATCTCCTCCTTGACATTTTGTCGTTAGTCTCTTCGTCTCACTTTTAACAAATCTGATATCAAATCCTTTTTGCAAAGCATACCTTTTACTTCGTCTCTAATGACCATTAAAGAACTATATTGTCTACCCACAGCAAAATCACCCGAATTTTCTGCCCTTACTCTTATGCTTTGTGCCTCGTCATCATCTGAATTAAACGGTTCACGAAGCTTGTCGTCTAAGGTTTGCGATACTGAATGCACCTGTATTTCTCTTTCACCCTCTAAGTGATTAAATGGATGAATAGCACTGTATATGGGAGCGCGATCCTCCATATACCACTCTATGTTCGCAGGCTCATTTGCATCAGCCATTTACGACGAATAATTACAAATTTTATTAAATGCTCAAAAAATCAACACAAATCGTAAATTTTAACCAAACAATTCAAAAACAAAACAAATGAATTCAAAATTGACACATAACCTGCAATAATTTTGGCCGAATCGTCAGAGAACAGAGAACAGAGAACAGAGCACAAGATTGGATTACAATTCTGGAAATCAGACGCACTGTCAGACAGTGGTGACCGTCCTCTCCGTGAAAAATTGGGATATATCTCAAATTTGTTACCTAATAATTGAACGAAATAAATTATACACGATAAATTCATACCCTGGAGTAAATTTCGGTCAAATTTATGGAAAAAGATCGTTGCAGGTTGGAAAGAAAATCAATCCCGTCAAATTTATGGGAGCCGGAGGTTGGAGAGAAAATCGATCCGTCTGGGAAAAGATCGCCGTGAACGTTGGAGAGAAAATGGCAACGAGAGTGTTTTCTGTTTTCTGCGCAATAAAAGCTCTCTGTTTTATGATATATACGGGAGAACGGACGGACTCTTCTTAAGAGAGTCCGTCCGTTCTAGCCCTAATTTAAAAGAACGGGCAAAATTCTAGAACGGACAGTCTCTTGATTGAAGAGACAGTCCGTTCTAAGGCAAAATTCGGGAACGGACTGTCTCTTCTATCAAGAGACAGTCCGTTCTAGGCAAAATTTGGGAGCGGACTGTCTCTGCAAAACAGAGACAATCCGATCTGGGGAACGGACTGTCTCTGTTTTGCACGAGACCGTCCGTTCTTCGGCAAAATGATATGCCCACGGTCCCGATCCATCGTGCACAAGTCAAGAGGTATGTAATTAATTATTTATTTTATCTATCTAATGAACTTGTGGAATTTTGTAGGTAAGTGGATTCTCAAGGCTTGGAAAGAATTAATGAAGAGGGAATTTGTTTTCCTTAAATTCAAATTGTGTAAATGAGCCTTGTATTTAATTTATATATTTTTAGGAAACTTTAGTTTTATTTAAAACTCGTTATTTGGCAAACTTTAGCCTTTTAGAATGCATGTTTGTAATGGTCTTTAAAGGGGATGCTAAACCAAGGCGAACCAAGGAGAGAACCGGCTGAACCGAAAAGAACAAAGGGCTGAATTGGACTGAACCAAGGTAAACATGGCTGAACCGAACTAAACCAAGGAGCAAAGGAGTGAACCAGCCCTTAGAAGCTCGCTGCCCAGTGAACCGGACCGCGCATTCTGCAGAAGCCTCCAACGGCTATAAACGGGCAAATCGCAGCGCTCCTCCTTCAGCTTTTTCTTCCTCCTCTCTTCCCGATTCCTCTTCTCCTTCTGTATTTAAGCTTCATTTCACTTCTGTAAAACATTAGCCATTGATACATATTTTTGGAAATTGCAAAGGATTTTTCCTTCCTGTTCGGAGCGCTCTCCGCGAGCGAAAGAGAGAGTTTTTCTCTCGGTGCTTCATCGGCGCGTAGCGCCTGGATGAAGCTCTCGATTGCACCCCGAGCTTGTGGCTGCTAGGGGGTGTTCTTAGTCCCTCTCTTCCTCTTCCAAGCAATGGAAGCAATGAAGAAAAGGGGCGAACGCCATAGTGCCCTCCGCCGAGAATCCTTCGCTGGCAACGACGGATTTCTGTCACCCGAAAACTACGAGTTGTTTCTGGGTCGGTTTCGGGTCTTCAATTTGCTCCTCCATCATTTCCGCACCGTTCTGAGCAATACCCACTTCTCGGTATGCGCCTCACGCCCTCCGTCTCATCTCCTCTGTTCGTCTCTATTTTCAGCATATTTGAGTCTGTTTTGGGGTGTTCTTGGAGCACCGATCGTTGTTGTTATTTTGAGTCTTCCGCATGCCATTTCTAACCCCATTTACAGGCCCGTAGCCCATCACAAAATTAACAGAGGACAGTCATAGGACGTCCGCCGAGGTTTGTTTTGTTAATTTTTCCATACTTCAAGGTTTGGATCGTGAAAAATTTTACTTCAAGGTTTGAATCGAAAAAACCAGTTAGTTCGAGGTTCAAACCGGTAATTTTCCTATTAAAATAGTTGGGTGATCTTGGGCCTTCTCAAGATCACCCAACTATTTTAATCAAGTTTGGTCATGCAACATGTTATTTCAATAGTTTAAAAAAACTCTAATAGTTCCTTCATATAACATTTGTCTCAATCAAAATAGTTCGTAAGTTGAGATACCCTATAATTATTGATATGTTCTAAGTATTATAACTTTTCAAATACATGTTCAATATAACATGTATTTGTAAAGTTAATATTGTTGCAAATCGAAAGTAACTATTTTTTTCGAATATTGTGTACTAGTTGACTATAATTTCTTTCGTTAGGCATGTTGATCCACAATTGTTTTTAAAATTGTAATGGATTAGTAACATGTAAATTATTATTACATATTATTTCATATGAACTTTGAATCCATGCCTAAAAGTTTTAAACGAAATGAATGAAATTGGAGAAGTGAAAACTAACATGTCATCTATGTATCACATACCAAAACATGCCCACAAGTCAAACGTCCGGCAACACAAGCTCGCATCACTGAATGTCACGTCACAGTCAGTCTGCTCTGTCTGTGGATCATAGTTCTCAACCACGAGATTTTAACCTACACCACAAGGTTCAAGTGAAGGACCCCAGACGAACCGATCGGGTCCGGATCAGAGCCATCACCCGGGGACAGAGATAAACTGGAAAAAAGGTAGACTATTTTCTTTGACAGACAGTCAAACAGTTAGACAGATACTTTTAAAAATATTTACAGAGAACAGAATCGAATGACAGGAAACATGCAATGTCAATGCCAAACCTCAAAGAGCATAGCTTTACAGATGGGAGAAGAAGAAATACAGTGAGTAACAGAGTATAAATAACAGCAGAAAAACAGGAATGAAGTCGGAAGGCATAAGGCAGAAATCTGGCGGAAAACTTAGTTAAAAACTGGGGCGGAAGACTTGAAATGACGTCAGCCGGGAAGAATAAATGCAAAGGCAGAAGCGGAGAGATGCGTCAGACGGAAAGAACAGACAGCAGCTGATATCGGATGAGGTGATGACATCAGCGGACGGATGGATGACGTCAACCGGAGGATGTGAAGACGTCATCGGCAGATACGATAGTAAAACCAAAAGCAGCGTAAGGTGATGACGGTCTTCGGAAGATAGATGACGTCACCGGAAGATGTAGGGCATTAACGTAATCGGAAGGAGATGAAAACAGTGGATGACGTCATCGGAAGAGGAGATGACGTTAGACGGTGATTGCAGGCATAAAACACAATCGGAGTATGTGATGACGTCATCAGGCCAGATAAAGCAGTAAACGAATCGGTAGGAAGAAAGCTATGGGACGTCATCGGAAGAGGAGATGACGGCGTCGGAAGATGAAGTTAAACTGAGAGACGGATGAAACGGAGAAGAATAAGACTGATGAATCAACTGTCAACGAGGGATGACGATAAGACAAAATTGTGTAACGTGGTTCTCTATCGCGGTGGATGCATTAACGTGTTTGAGTTCGGAAGATTGCATTTTAAAAGGGCGAATTTGACAACTTTTACAGAAATTAATAGACACAGAGAGGCTTAGGAACAAAAAACATGAAAGTCTAAGATTCTCAAACCAATTCAAAACTGGTTCTCGAGCACAACAGAAGGATAAGGTGTCAGACCTTCATTACAAATGACAGGTTTCAAGAAAAAACAAACTGCATGATAGCTCAAAATTCGAGACCCTCCAGGCATGACCTGAAAGGGGAACTCAAGCAGTTCCGGCTGTTTTCAAGGACATTTCACAGGAAACAACTACAAACTGTCAACAGAGATGTAAAACTCGCCAATCATCAGAACTATACATTAATATACGTCAACGGGGGGGGGAATTCTAAGAGTTTTTAAGACAAAACCAGGACCTCAACAGAGGTTTACAAACAAAACACACCAGGATTCAGAAGATGTTACAGATATGAACATTTCTTAAAGGATAAGACTTAACCTCGGGACAAAAGGAATGGTGTCTGACTTGCAGCAACCACCCTGCGAGCTCGATCACCAATCACATCAGTCGTCATTTGAGGAACCAGGTCCCGGTTTTTCAGGTTCAGTACCTACATCAGAGGTTCCACCTATGAGTCTAAAACTCAGTAAGGACATAGCAGATAGCAGTGATACAAAATGATATGAATGCAGTGTTTTCAGAAATACGGTGACAGCTACGAGATAAGTTACAGTGGCCCACGTAGAATAAGTAGAGCTTGAGGGGGAACTGCAAAACAGTGGGGGGAGGGGGAGGTGCACATCCAGGCACATTCAGGGATACAGTACAAGTAAACAGTTCTGGGGCCAGTACCCGTCTCGCACTTAACCTGGACATTTCAGTCGGTCGGTTTTATCTTGTTAGTTTCAAACAGTGTACAGAAAACATTTGCATGCTTTCAGAGAAAACGTGTATGCATTAACGGTGCTTTTGAACTAAAAACAGGCAGACAGCAGAAATAAGACAACAGAGGAAATCGAACAAGCCAGACATTTCAGAACATAGACTATAACCTTGTCTACCACACAACCAGACAGAACATGAACCTAGTACTTCGTGATGTAGGGTAAGGGCAACCACGGTTAGAACTTACATGTTCTCCTCGATGCAGTCAGCTGGAAAGTCTCGGAAATGCTCGAACCTGTTGCCTGAATGTAGGGAAATTAAACAAGCTGCACAAATGCTACAAATAAACTTGTAGCATATGCAGCAAACTCACTTTCAACTCTTTAGGAAAACACCCTAACGATTTATTTTCATCAAACAGTGAGTTTTCACATAATAATAACCCAAAACACCAGTGAAAAACTCGCAGTTAAACTTGTCCAAAATCACTAACTTCAGTAGTGATTACTTGGTTGAAGGAACAGAAGACAAACGAGGCAAAACAAAGTGTGGGGGCTGGTTGTGCAAAAAATCGCCGGAAGATGGATCAACGACAAAGAGCAGTGGGAAGAAACATATGAGAGTGAGGGCTCCGTAGGAGGAGACCACCCTTAGCTTCTTTCAACAAGTTCCCCGATAGTCATTGACCAATTGGCCACTCACACCAACCTTAATTTATTGCAAATTGCCCTTACATGCATTTTTAAATGATGTTTTGTTTGGACCCCCCCCAACATTAGTTTAGTTCTCCACAATCTTCCAACAGTTCCACCAAACAATCCTTTGTATAAAGAATATAATTCCGATTAAATGATGGGAAAACTATTACATGGGAAAAATGCCGGGCTGTTAAAGTTTCATATAGGCGTACATACTCCAATAAGTGAGTAAAATGAATTAAATGTATGCTATGCATGAACTTTTCGTAAAACAATGTTGTCGGATACTATTGTACTTTTAATGGCTCTGAACTATTGGGGTCCTGACTCTAGGTGAGGGAAATACAACTTAGGAGCCCGGCTATTCAGGACAACCAACTCAATCTAGGGGAAAGTTGATATGACCTTCTTAAATCACATCCGGGACGGCCAAACTCGTTCCTTACCACAATAGCGATTTACGTATTTCTCTTTATCTTCATTCAATATAAAATAAAACCATATGCATGAGGACAATTAACTTCTATGTAAGGTATCCGTTTGTACGGGCCACTTTTATTATGATATTAGTAGTTGATTATTGGCGGTTTTTGTATCATGTCAAATAGGTCAGTTTTACCAAAAAGACAAGGGGAAGAGAAGCCAATTCCGAAACCCGCTATCCTAAAGTTCATGTCCATGTCGGATGTACCTGAGGAGGAAGATCGGAGAAATGGGTGGAAGGGAGAATCAGATTGGGTATACAAAAACACTTTCTACCCGTGTCCGCAGCGTACACTCCCGCTTTTCCCTTCCCTGCAACCAACTAAATAATTTGAATTTCTCCTCAAAGAACGAGGGAATGGCTCTCGATGGATCGTGATATAGCAAAAAGAAGATAGGAATCAACGCTCTGGTAGATAGAACCCACGTATGAGAGATGAGCTCAGCTTCAAAAAAATGGGAGATGACAAAGCATTCCGTCTTCATATGATCCACAACTGGAACCCGCTTCGTCAATGAGAATGGGTTGGAGGCGTGAGACACGATCAGGTTGGTCGTTTGCGAAACGAGCATAGAAGAGTAACAAGGGTCTGACCTTTGCCTTTGCCTTGGTGCCGTTGGAGGAGGAATGTGTACAACCATTGCGGTGCTGAGGCTGACGCTGCCAATTGCAGTGTAGACGCAGTCGCCAGCAAGACAGAGCTGGTGACATGTTTTTTTATTTTTATTTTATGTCTACCAAGTTGTAAAGTTTAGTTGATCATTTTAGTTTCAATTAAATTTTGAATTTCAAACTTCAATTGTAGCGACCCCGAAGAGCTGCCCACAACAATATCCTTCATTCTTTTGAACTTAAACACAATGTACGCCCTACCACAAACAATTTTTTGGGCTAATTTTTTTTTTTTTTTTAACTAACACCCAAATCTAATAAAGTTTTACTTAAAACTTTTACTCCTATACACATCATATGGACCTAATTCACTCATTCAAACTCATAATGACCTCCAAATTAACTTAACAAAACCACTATCATGAGTATCATACCCTCACATCCACACCAAGTTCTTAGTAAAATAACACCCCAAACTTGCTTCACCTATCATACTATACATGTCAAACAATCCTAAACGCCCTCTATGTTAACACTACCAAACATGCCCACAGTCCAATCGTGCCGGCAACCCAAGCTCGCATCACTTGAGTCCACTCACCGTCAGTCTGCTCTGTCTGTGGATCCTGTCTCACCCCCTAGAATCTTCACCTCCACCACAGAGTTCTGTTGACGACCCCCCCCCCCCCAGACCGACCCGATCGTGGGCCATGATCAGAGCTCATCACTCCGGGACAGATAAACGGAAAATAAAATAAGAGACTATTTTCTTTTCGAAATCAGATCAGTCACAACTTAGAATTATACTTTTAAAATATTTACAGATGAAACAAATCGAATGACAGGAACGCACTGTCACTGCAAGACCCTAAAAGAGCATGCGGCTTTACAAGTGGGAGAAACTACCGTGAGTACAGAGTAATAACAGCAAAAACAGGGAATGAAGTCGGAAGGCATAGGCACTAAACTGGCGACAAACTAGTTTAAAACTCGGGCGGGAAGACTTGAATACGTCAGCCGGAAATATAAATTCAAAGCAAAGCGGAGATGACGGCTTCAGGCAGCCTGAAAGAAAGACAGCGCTGAGATCGATGAGATGATGACATCAGCCGTAAGATTGCATGCCGTGCCGACCGGAAGCTTGTAGACGTCATCGGCAGATACCGATAGTAACGAAATGCGGCTAAGGTGTGACGTTCTTCGTAAGATAGATTAACGTCACCCGGAAGATGTGGCATAAACTTACTCTGCAGAGATAAAACAGTGGATGAGCGTCATCGGAAGAGGAGATACCGTCAGACGGTAGGATCAGGCATTAAAACGAACATCGGATTCATGTGATGACGGCATCGGCAGATAAAGGCAGTAACCGTAACTCGGTATAAGAAGAAACGCTATGGTGACGTCTCGAAGAGGAGATGACGTCGTCGAGATCGAAGTTCAACTGAGAGAACGGATTAGCAGCCGGCATACGTACTAGATGAAGTAAATCCAACTGTTCACCGATGGATTAGATAAGACAAAATGTGAACAGGGCTCTATACTATTGGGTGTCATGACCTAAAGTGAGGAATACCCTTTAGGAGCCCGCTATTTCAGACAACCACTCACTCTAGGGGCAAGTGAGATGATCCTGACTTCTTTAACGGTTCCACATCCGGGACGGCCAAACTCAGTTCCTTTACCCCAATAGCTATTTACGTACTTTACTCTTTTTATCTTTCATTCAATAAAATAAAACATATGCATGAGAAATTCACTTTCTATGTAATATCCGGTTTGTACGGACCTTTTATTATTATATTATTATTATTATTATTGGCGTTTTTGTATCTATGTCAAATCAGGTCCGTTTTACAAAAAGAAAGCGTCATTACGATTCTAACGAATAATAAGAATTTTAAGGAATTTACGGGAATTTTCAGAGATCAAACGCTATATTCCGAGTAAATACACTTTTCGTAGCGTAAAAGACGTTCTCGTAAAAATAGGAAACGAGGTCCGAATCGCGAACGGACAGTCTTAATAGAGCCCTGGTAATGAATGGGAATCATTGGCAAGATATGGAGTTTTCGAGAATCCGAATCGTTGGACGATTAACGAAACAAACGACGAAATCAATATAAAATCAAAGAAGGGCAAAACGGTAATTTGTAAAATCAATTTTATAAAACATCACAAATTCTTTCTCTCCCTCACTTTCTCTCTTTTCTCCTCTGGCGTTCACGAACAGAGAGCATTCTCTCCCTCGCGGCCGCCGACGATCCTTCGACTTCCGACCTCCGTTCTCCTCCGTTTCTCCTCCGTTCTCGTCATTTCTTCTCCTCTCGCTACCCTCGGTATGTAGCTTCGGCCTCTAAGCGTTTATTTCGAGTTTTCGGTTCGATTTAGGGTTAGGGTTGCAATTAGGGTTTCGACGAAAAACGCGATTTAGGGCTCGTAATTAATAGGTTAGCCATGATTAAGCATGTATCGAACGTATTGGACGTATTGGACGAAGATAAACCAATTTGTGAAAAAGTATAAATTATAGAATTTTCGGGTTTTCGGAAATAACTCGTAATATGATTTCCAGATTTATCAAGCGTTATGTCGTGTTTAAAAGCTTCGATTTGTTAGATTAAGGACTTTATTAGTTTGGACATTTAATCGTTTAAAATTGATTTAACGACAATATCGTGTTTTGTCTCAGACACGACTCCCGTGGACGAAGTTTGAGATCCAGCGCGCTCAAGGTAAGTTCTCGTGACTTGCTTGACCGAAAGGTCTACACCATACCTCGTCGTCGTATCAAGGATCCTTGAGGGTTCCTTGTTTTACGTTGTTTAGGTTGGGTAGCTAGGTTATGTTGTATTGTCTGGTTAATATGTATGTTGTTTGTTTACTTTCCGCTGATATGAACTGTTCATGCATCACGGTTTTCGAAAGTCATGAAAAGGAATTTCTGCACGTGTTTTTAAGAAAAGGAACGTATATCTGAAATGAAATCTGTAACGAAATTTGAATGAATAAAGTAATCTGTCTGTATCTGGTCACGCGGGATGGGGCTCAGGCACGGCTGTGCGTGTTGCAAGCGTGTACCCCCCCTCTCTAGGTGGAAAGGGTAGTCCGACCGCTGGATGGGCCCTCTCCGCTTAGTGGGTAGAGGTTTCGGTGACAATTCTGTCTGTCTGTGACGTAATGAATCTGTAATCTGTAATTCTGTATCTGTAATCTGAATCTGAGCATGATTTCTGAATGGCATACGCACGCATGCATCTGCATTTACGTAGCTTACTGAGATTTCAATATCTCATATGTGTCTGTATGGTGTAGGTGACGTTCTAGGTTACGTTGACCCAGGTGAGGATGATATTCCTCCTCCTGATGTAGGAGCAGCTGATGGATGATGCTCGTGGGAGTGCGCTGAGTAGTCGAGGCGCGATACGACCCGTGGGATGTATGTATGGACTCTGGGGTTATTTTGGGATGTGTGATCTGATAACTGTATAGAATATTTAGGTTGTTTGGATCTGGATAGGGATTAGATAACGTTTTGGTAATTGTATGTAAAACGTTTTGGTTTAAACTGTTTGATGAACGTTATAAAATGTTTTGGTTTAGAACCGCTATTTAAACGTTATAGAAATTCTGGAACTGTTTGGTTGTTTAAATTAAGTTTAAATGTTGTTTGTAGGTTGTTAAGGATAGCTCGGTTTTTAAAGCTATCCACGCAGTTGGACTTCGTAAAGTCCGCTGTAAGTCGGTCGAGTTAACGTATAAGATGATTAAGTTAAAGATGAGAAAGTGGGAAGGGAATTGAAAAAGGGTTGCTCTCTGGAATCGGATTCCAGAGAGCTGAAAGTATGTTAATTGAGATTGCTGTTGTGATTATAGGCGTGAGGTATAGAAATTGCTCTCTGGAATTCAGAATTTCAGAGAGCTAATTGAAGTGTTACTGAAGGAAAGGGGAAGAGAACGATCGTTGTATTTGAAGCATGAAGGATCGCTGCATGGGCAGCGATCGATCTCTGCAAACTGCAGAGATCGATCGCCGCCCTTTATATGTAGTGCAGCGATCGATCTCTGCAGTTTGCAGAGATCGATCGCTGCTCTTATTAACATATGCAGCGATCGATCTCTGCAAACTACAGAGATCGATCGCTTGCTATATTGCAAGCTGCGATCGATTTCTGCAGATTGCAGAAATCGATCGCCGCCCCCCTTTTTGGCGATTGCTTTCGGATTCTGCCCCTCTATCTTTTAATGTTATTAAATGTTTAAATGTTTTAAGTTTTATTTAAATTGTTTTAGTTTATGTTTTAAATGATTTACCAAACGAACTTCGATTTCGATTCCGGTTTCGGCTTCGATTTCAATTCTGGTTAACGTCAAGTTTTAAAGTTTATAAAATGTAAAGATAAAAAATAATAATAATAATAATAATAATAATATGGGAAATACGGGTACAGTATTAGGGGTGTTACATTCTATGCTCTAAAAAAAATGATGCATGAACATACATAAGGGCAACTATAACATAATAAATCAACAAAAGAATAATGCTATTTAAACCTATGCTACCCAATCTCAAACACCACATAATTCATTAATATTATAAACACCTAGCACTTTGTGGCATAGGCCAGAAGGCCACACGCATGCAACACCAACTTACCCGGAGTCTTTAGCAAACTTATCGCCTTTGATCTCTTAAAACTTGGAACTTGAAATCTAATCATAATAACATCACATATTAACATTTTTCATAAAACATAACAAATCACATAATTCCAAAACACAATTCAAATCCATTCGAATTCTAATTCAATTATTCCTCATCCATTCAAGCATGCATATGTCCTTATTTAGCTCGACAATCTCATAATACAAGTGAAATCCAAAATATTCAACCAACTTATACATGTTTTCTCATAAACCCGAAATGGACCAATTTTCATCCAACTTCAAAAATTCACAACAAATCGTATATATGTCCGAATTCAATGATTCAAAAGCCTATGTAAACCTTAAGGTGTCTAGTTTCTCATGGTAAAGTCCTATTTAGCAAATAAAAATCATTAGATTAATCAGTTTTTGACAAAACCAAAACCTGTCTAAATCTTCTTCACAATTCTTAATCCAATCTTTGAAAAATCGTAACTAATTGAATTTTTAACCTTTTTCAATGATTCAGCATTCTATAGAATCCTTGAGAGGTCTATTTTCACATGGTGAAATCTATTTATCAAAAACTAAACTCAATAAATGACAGAGAATCAAAAACCAAAACTGCCCTAAAATCTCTTCACAAATTTTCAACCAACTTTGACAATTCACAACAAATCCAATACTTCTCCAAATTTAATGATTCAACATACTATACAATCCTTAAAATGTCTAGTTTAACATGCTGAAATCCAATTATCAAAAACAAATTGTCACATTAGGTGAAAACAGTGAAATCCGAAACTGCTCAAACACCCTAAATTTCGACTACTTTGTCTATTTTCATGCTTTTTCTCTATTTTCATCAACAACCAACTCATCCAATCAATTTAAACCTCAAAGAGCTCAAGAAATAAGGAAGGCAAGACCATTTTCGTGCACCACCAATTAGGGTTTCTCAATATCAAAGAAAACCTAACCAAAACATCACTTTTATACATATAAACCCTAATCCTTGCACAAACTCGACAAATAAGTAAATTTTACCTTGAAATCTTGGAAGAGGAAATATGATTTTTGGCTCTGTATTTTTTTTTTCAGAAAGGAGGAGAGGGTTTCGTGGGTCTAGGAGTGTTAAAATGAAGTTTTTATTTTATTTTATTTTGGTTTAATAAATTAAACCCACTTTTCATTAATTAAAGAGAATTCTAGAACTTTGGTGAAGTAATATCCCTTTCTTCTCTCTTTTCAGCCCTATATTCACGTTGACACTGTAACACCCAGCTTTTCTGGATATTATTATTTTAATATATAATGACATTTTCGTAAATATACCAAATCAAGTCCGTTTTACGAAAAAGAAAGTGTTATTAGAATCCTAATGATTAATTGGAATTTTAAGAAATTTACGAGAATTTTCGGTGTAATAACGCTTAATTCCGAGTAATTACGTATCTCGTAATATAAAAGACATTTTAGTAAAAATCGTAAACGTGGTCCGATTTGCGAACGAACAGTTTTAATAAATCCCAAATAATGAGTTGGAGTTACTGGTGAAATAAGGAAATTTGGAGAAACCGAATCGCTAGCCAATTAATGAAACAAAGGACGAAACTAATATAAAAACAAAGGAAGGGCGAAATGGTAATTTGCAAGGTTAATTTTAATTAAAATCACTCATCTCTCTTCTCTCCCTCATTTCTTCTCTGCTCCGAAAAAAAAACCAGAGAGGTTTTGGCGATCCTCACGCACGCCGCCGATGATTCTCCCTCAACTGATGCCGTTTCCTCCTCCGATCAACGCCGTTCCTTTGCGTTTTCTTCCCAATCGACGCTCTAGGTAGGATTCCGTAGTTTTGGTACGTTAGATTTCAATTTCTAGGATTTATGGCGATTAGGGTTCGTAATCGATAGATTTACTGTAATTATAGATATAAATGACGTATTGAGCGTTATTGGACGAAGTTAATAGATTCATTTAGAAATATGAGAATTCGTGAATTTTAGGGTTTTTGGAGAAACTCGTTAATGAGGTGTTAAGCGTGGAACACTCGATATAATGCCTCAACGAATTGAATTAGAATTTTAGGAGATTCCTTTAGTTAAGGTTTTGTTAGTTTGGACGTTTAACGGATTTAGCTCGTATTCACGACCACCATTGTGAATTGGCTTAGGTGAACAAGGCTCACGGACGGCGCTCGATTTGCTAAGGACATCAGGTAAGTTCTCGTGACTTGCTGTAGCCGATAGGCCTACACCATATGTCGTGTTTCGTTGTCGAGGATATTTGGAGTTATGTGTGTTTATTCGCTTTGGTTGGGTAGTTTAGGGTTAGGCCTTTTATAGGTTATGTTTGTATTGTTTGATGGTATGCACTTTGTATGTTTATGTTACGCTCGTATTGTCATGCATCATTGTTTTATAAACGTCATGAAAACGAATTTATGCATGGAATTCATGAAAGTAAAGGAAATGTAATGACATGAAATGAGACGACTTACATGAGATGACTATGACGACTAAAATGAGACGACTATGACGACTTACATGAGATGACTATGACAACTAATATGAGATGACTATGACGACTAATATGAGATGACTATGACGACTAATATGAGATGACTATGACGACTTACATGAGATGACTAATATGAGATGACTATGACGACTTACATGAGATGACTATATGATAAATGAAATGAATGTATGATATGATAAATAAAATGAATGTATGATATGATAAATGAAATGAATGCACGGGAACTTATGAAAAATTGCATATACATGTTCATGCATTGTCAATTACATAGAATTTACTGAGATTTATTCTCATAGGCGTCCTTATGGTGTAGGTGAACCTGAAACAGATGAGGAAGACATTCCTCCGTTAGATGATCACGCTGGTTGAAGAAGGATGCCCGTGGGAGTGCGTTGGCGCAGTTGGTGCGATTTTGACCCGTTGGGACGTAGGTAAATGTTTTGGAGAAAATTGATAGATAGGAAAATTGTACAGATATAACATATTAGGATGATTGGCTCTGGATTATAGTTAAACGATGTTTTAATGTTTTGATAAGTTAGTTTTATTAAAAATTGTTAAGGTTTTAATTCGATTTTTATAAACTGCGTGGTAATTTAAACAGAAGGAAATGTTAAGTTTTTAAACGTATCCACGCAGTTTGTTTTATGAAATCTGGTTATACTTTACAAGTATTTTGAGTCGGTTTTGGGTGATTGGTAGAGTGAAATGTACGTGGGTGGTAGTGTAACGGTATTAAGATTGTTAAGTGATGCTTAGAGTTATGGTTTGAAGAGTGGGAAAAATGCTTGAAAATGGTGAAGTTTGCTCTCTGGAATTTCGGATTCCAGAGAGCAAATTAAAGGGGTCGTCGCGCTCTGGAAAAATCCAGAGCGTGTAGCGATCGATCGCTGGGGCAGCGATCGATCGCTGGGGAGATTGATTGCTGCCAGCGATCGATCGCCCCTAGTTTACAGGGACAAATGTCCCTTCTGCCCTCCTATGATTTAACCGATTGTTTTTATTAATTTTAATTATTTTAAATAATTGTTTTAAGTTCTATTCAATTGTTTCAAGTTCTGTTTAAATAGTTTTAACAACTTAGACTTAAATGATTTTCCAAACAATATTAACTATTTAAGTTCCGCTTAAACTGTAAAATAAAATGAAAATTTTATGCGGTAAATTAAGAGTACAGGTAAGGGTCGTGACAGAAACTTAGCTCTTCCATTACTTTCAAAGTCTGAATTCAACAAATGTTGCCATTAGTCCATAATTCCCTTGAATTTTCAAACTAACATTTTATTGGTTAATCACTTCTTTGACTTTTCAAGCTAACATTCTATTGGTTCCGTCCCTTCTTGTGTCAAACATTCAATCATCTTTTCTTCTTCAATGACATTTTCCTTTATTTCTTTTACTTCTAGCCTCCTCCCATATATGCTTCATCATATTAACTTTTCCATATAAATTCTTCCATTGGTTCTTCATTTTGACCTTTCTTAGAAGGAGTTTCTATTGATTCATAAATATTGACTTCTCAAATTGATTTTCTCTTCTTTCCTTCCCATTGTACATCAATTGTCTATAAAATAGGTTGTTTTAATTAATTTAAAAGTAAAGTGAATAAATTTGGTGGGACTAAATAGTTTCTTAATTTAGGTTCGGATATTTTCAGTGATGGGTTATAAATTAAGAACGAGATTTAACGAAATTCGAATGGTCGAAAACACGGGAGGGCAAAACGGTCATTGTAATTTGTATTAATGTTAATAGGAATTATAATTATAATTATTATTATTATTATTTGTTTTAAATTAAAACAAACTGAATGGCGATCGACGCCATTCAGTTCTTCGTGGCCGAGAGCGAATAGAGGAGAGGCGAGGGAGAGCCGAGCCGTGCGACGCCCCTCCGACGACAACGACCGCCGTTCACCGGCGTTCTCCGGCCAGACCGCGGCTGACAAGCGTGCTCCGGCCCATCTCCGCGCACAAACCGTAACGGTAAGCCTCCTTTTCTCTCCTATTTCGGTTCTGTTCAAGGCCGACAGCGACGAGCTTGATTAAGCTCCGATTGCCGGCCGTTTTTGGACGGTCTTGGCTCGGGATTGCCGGACATTAGGCCGGCTTTAGTCGTCCTGGCCGTGAGGTGCTCAATTTGAGCGAAATTCAGTGAATCCTGAATTAGGGGATTTCGGGTTTTCTGTGAATAGCCTCTAAATTTTTGTTAGTTTATGTTAATTAGGTATGAGGGGGATTGATTGGTGAGGAAATTGATGAGAATTGATGGAAAACCGAAAATGGTGAAATTCCCGGGTTAGGGCAGTTCGGGTTTTGCTGCATTTGATCTAGCTACGGTCGATTGTTTTAAAATTCCTTTTGGCAGGTTAAAATAGGTTATTAGAGGAGTACGTGGCCGCTGGAATCGTTCGATTCCGATATCCGACGCAAAAGTTACGCGCGTTCGAAGTTTCGGGTCGGTTTTACCAAATTCGAATTAGTGGCCCGTTTAATTTAGTTTTAGTTGGATTAGGCTATAAATAATAGTTTGAAAGTAAATTGGTGAATGTGGGCTTAATTTTAATGAAGTTTGAATATTTGTCGTAGGTCGAGCCGTAGGTGGGCAAGTAACCGAGTAGCCCCAGCGAGCTACAGAAGACAGGTAAGTTCTCGTGATCTTCTTTGGCCGATTGGCCTACACCGTACGTCGAATGTCGTCTCGAGGAGTTTTGGTGATGCGTTTGTTTAATTGTATTTGGCTTGGGTAGCTAGGTTTTAGGAGTTGATAGTTTACTGCTTTACAGTCTTTATGGTACATATTATTGCTTATTTACTGTATGATATTGAACTGTTCACGCATCACTTGTTTTAAAGAAAAACATGAAAATGAACTTCCGCACAGAGTTTTAAAGATAACGTAAAGCATAGCACTGGCCGAAAGGCGTATTGAGCATAGCATTGGCCGAAAGGCGTATTGGTCGAAAGGCGTATTGGTCACGCGAGGTGGGGCTCAGGCACGGCTGTACGTGTTGTAAGCGTGCACCCCCCGCCTCTAGCTGGAAAGAGTAGTCCGCCCGCTGGATGAGTTCTCTCTGGTTAGAGGGATAGGATCTCGGTGACACCTATTGAGCATTGCATAGTAAGATAAAATAAAGCATGATTTACCGAACTCATACGCACAGCATGCATTGCATTTACGTAGAGCTTACTGGGATTTCATCTCATAGTGTATTGTATGGTGTAGGTGACCTAGATATCGAGGAACCAGGTGAGGATGAGATTCCTCCTCCTGAGACTTGAGTCCAGTTGACGGAGGATGGCCGTGGTGGCGTGCTGGCGCAGTCGAGGCTTACCTGACCCGTGGGGATGTATGTATAGATTTTGAGGTTTTTGAGATGATTTTGATTGACGATTGTATAGACATTTTAGGATTGCTTGGTTCTGGTTAGGTGTTAGATTCGTATTTGATGTTTTAAACGTTTTCATTGGAACCTGTTTTATAAACTGTTTTTGTAAAGTTTTATGGGATTGTTTGATGGTAGTTGATAGGTTAGTATTTAATAGATCGATGTACAGATGTTTTAGCAAACTGTTTTATAAAGCATTTTGTTAAATCAGTTATTTGAATGATATGGAACTGCTTGGTATTTTCTTTGAAACAGGAGGAAATGTTAAACGTTTAAATGGAACCATGCAGTTCGTTTTCATGGAAAATGTGTTTTGTTTAATTATGTCTCGAGTCGTTTTGAGCGAGATTATGGAGATGTAGGAGTATCGGTGGTTTGAAGTTAAGTTGTATTGTAAAGTGTATGTTAGTGAAATGGTAAAGTTTGTATTTTATAGGTGTTTGTGTACGTGTTCGTTTAAATAACTGTTTTGTAATTATTTTAAACGTTTTATTAATTTGTTTTCCACTTAAACACTAAGAATAAAAGAAAAAGAAGAATTTCGTACGGGAAATTAGGAATAGTTTTAGGGTCGTGACAATTTACATCCGCTTCAGTTTCAAAAAATTTTAATTTTTTTTTTAATTTGATTATATTTTTTTGTTGCTTTTGGGCTGAATTTTTGGAATGTGGGTCGGGTTTGAGGCTGAACTTGGGGTATGAATCGCCTTTTTCAGATTTTGGATGGGGTTTTAATTATTTTTGGGTTGAATTTTTTTACCTGTTTTCAGTTAGTTTTTCAAAGTTTTGACCCCAAAAAGCAAACTACACTGGTTGGTTAAACTCGTGAGTACGGGCCGATTTCGCTCACTTCTAAATGCCTCCATGAGCAAGTTGTCATCCTCCTATGAGTTTAGCCAATTGCTAGATAATTGAGGAGGAACCTAGATTAGAAAGTGGGAAAAGGTTTGTGGTAGAAGAAGGTAGAGAATGATAATCTTAGCAAGTAAGAAGTCAACAAGATGATAAAAGGTCTACTTTCCTCTTAAATTTTGCTTTATTTATTTAATTTTTTGTTTCTAATTTAAGAAAATTCAAACCCCTCTTCTCTGCGAAATTGAATATACTTCAACATCGAGTTTTAGCGATACTATGAATTATTACGTCGTAAGCTTTTACTCGACGATACGTGTGAAACTTCAGACCAACTTTCCTACTATTAAAATTTTAGACAAAATCAAAAGAAATAGACGCACTGATAAATGATTTTTCTGAATTTTGATCCGAACAAAATTAAATAGACGGACTAATTACGGTGTATTAGGGAACATTAATTTTTGTCACAAGTCTTAGCTAAGAATAATAAATTATCATTTCTTTAATTATCTTGACACTAAATATAATCAGAGAGAGAAGTAAAGTAGGCAAATATCTTCGGTGTCACGTGCGTCACGTGCTTTCTTTCTTTCTTTTTTTAATCCGCTAGAATAAGCACAACTGTCCGGGTCAACTACTAGCAACGGCATGCTTCACAACGGTCAAATATTGCACGTCAGCTCTTCAATTAAGCTGATGATTAAACGAATAGAGACTGCTTCAAAGTTTGGATTTTTATTTCATAATAGTTTTGGTTAGGTTTTAGAGAGAGAGAGAGAGAGAGAGAAAATATTGATAGTTATGATTTTGTATTTGATTGATTGAGTTTGACGCCGAGAGCATAAAAAAAGAAACTTTAGAGAGAGAGAGAGAGAGGGTGTCTAGGTTCTCTTCATGGACACCCATGTGGGTCCCTTATGGCCACCTTAAACCCCTCTATTTCACTCTACCTTTCCGCTGAAACAGCGTTTCTTGTTCCCTTCATCTCTCTCTCTCTCTCTCTCTCTCCTAACTTAGAGAGAAGTCATACTTTTCGCTTTCAGATGCTTCTTGTTTGTGTTTTTTTAATTTGGTTAATTTTAGATCAGTGAGGAGTGCGCTTTTCGTCTTACGGAGAAGGAGACTTAGTTTGGAAAGCTATGATTCGTTTCTGAGCTCGGTCGAAGATCTAGCTGCAGTTCCAGAGGAAAGGGTTTGTTTTTCTCCATTTTTTTTATCTATCGGGGAAGAAGACTTAATGGGAATCGATGTCTTCTGTGAAATACGAGGTTTTTTGATTTCTGGGATTTTTCCTCTCTCCCACCTCGTTACGGATTCTTCTGGGTTGCGTTGATCTTTCAGAGAAGAGGTCAAAGTCTTGTTTTATTTTTGATCATTTCCTGGCCTTGATCGTTTCTTCTATTTTTTTGTTCTTTATTTGATTATTTCGCGCATTTAAGATCGGTGGCTTCCAAATTTTTGAGGCCTAATCAGAACATTTTTCTACATGATTTTTCTCGAGATTGAGCAGTTTAAATCTTCTTCATTCAGTGATTTCGATGGAGAAAATGATAATCTGGATTATAGAACTGTATGCTATCGCTGAAGAAGTGTGAAAAAAGCTGTCGTTCTTTATCATATGTTTTAGTTTCAGAGAAATAATCTAGCCAATTAGCCATTGTTACAATGTCGAGGGCTTTAGCTGTGGGGCTGTTCTTTCAGTATCTGATCTTCTCTGTTTCTGCATCTGAAAATGAATTTTCTGTCTGTAATTGCGACGAAGAGGGGTTTTGGGGCGTAAACAGCATCCTGGAATGCCAGAAAGTGAGTGATTTCTTGATTGCAGTGGCCTATTTTTCGATCCCGATCGAACTGCTCTACTTTATCAGCTGTTCAAACGTTCCTTTCAAATGGGTCTTACTTCAATTCATTGCATTCATAGTGCTTTGTGGATTGACTCATTTGCTCAACGCCTGGACGTATTACGGGCCACACTCGTTTCAGTTGATGTTATCCCTCACGATTGCAAAATTTCTCACAGCTTTGGTCTCGTGTGCGACTGCAATTACTCTTTTGACTTTGATTCCTCTTCTGCTCAAAGTTAAAGTGAGAGAGCTGTTCTTGAGGCAAAATGTTTTAGAGTTGGACCAAGAAGTTGGAATGATGAAGAAGCAGAAGGAAGCCAGTTGGCACGTTCGAATGCTAACCCGAGAGATTAGGAAGTCTCTCGATAAACATACGATATTGTATACTACCCTGGTTGAGCTTTCGAAGACTTTGGATTTGCTCAACTGTGCTGTTTGGATGCCAAATGAGGCTGGAACTGAAATGAATCTTACCCATGAGTTGAAAACGAGTTCTTCGAAAACAAGTGCTTTCTCCCGGTCAATCCCGATTGAGGATTCTGATGTGTTGGAGATAAAAAAGAGCGAGGGAGTAAGAATTCTGAGCTCAGATTCTGCTTTGGGGACTGCAAGTAGAGGGGGTTGCTGTGATTCTTGTGCTGTCGCTGCTATTCGAATGCCGCTCCTTCAGGTTTCGAATTTCAAAGGTGGGACCCCCGAAATGGTCGATACCCATTATGCCATACTTGTTTTGGTACTTCCGAGCGAGAATTCGAGAGTGTGGAGTTGCCATGATTTTGAAATAGTCGAAGTGGTTGCTGATCAAGTGGCTGTGGCTCTATCTCATGCGGCTGTACTAGAAGAGTCTCAGATGATGAGAGAGAAACTCGGCCAGCAAAACCGGGCATTACAACAGGCGAAGGAAAATGCGATGATGGCAAGTCAAGCCAGGAACTCGTTCCAGAAGGTGATGGGTCACGGGATGAGACGGCCTATGCATTCGATCTTGGGTTTGCTCTCGATGTTGAAAGAAGAAAACTCGAAGACTCCCTTCGAGCAGAGAATCATTGTTGACACCATGCTGAAAACTGGGAACGTTCTTTCGGCTTTGATAAACGACGCGATGGAAATATCGACGAAAGAAAATGGACAAATCCCACTCGAGATGAAGCCTTTTCAACTGCATTCTATGATTAGAGAAGCTTCTTGTTTGGCCAAATGCTTCTGCTTGTATAAAGGGTTCGGCTTCGAAGTTGATGTTCAGAGCTCTTTGCCGGATAAGGTGGTCGGAGACGTAAGGAGGACTTTTCAGGTGATCATACACATGGTCGGGAATCTACTGAAGATTAACAATGGAAGTGGGGTCGTTACTTTTCGGGTTTTTCAAGAGAGCGGGAGTAAAGGAAACACTCATAAACCTCTTGAAATGTGGAAATCGGGATTGACCAGCGAGAACATTCAAATAAAATTCGAAATCGAAATGAGCCCGAAAAGCTTTCATACCGAAGACGGATTGATCTCACTGATAAATTCTACTGGTTGGAAGCACAACAGTGATGGAATGAAGGAAGGATTGAGCTTTACTGTCTGTAAAAAGCTTGCAAAGGTAAGCTCTCTGAGCTTTGTCTATTTTCCATCTCTTTTATCTGCAAACTTTAAATCTTTCTATTTGTCTGCAGATGATGCAAGGCGATATCTGGATATCTCTAAACTCGTCCGGTTTTGCTCGAAGCATGACTCTTGTTCTTCGGTTTCAAATCCGACCGTCTTTCGAAAAATCGCACGGGAACTCAGTGGAGGAGCCGAAATCAATTCCGAATTTCAACGGCCTCCGAGTTATGCTGGCTGACGACGACGACGTGAATCGAACCGTAACGAAAAAACTGCTAGAGAAACTTGGTTGCGAAGTGATGGCATTTTCGTCCGGATTTGAGTGTCTAAGCTCATTCAGCAGTGTGGATAATTCTTCCAGAATCCTTCTTTTGGATCTTCACATGCCGGAGATAGACGGGTTTGAAGTGGCGATGAGAATACGGAAATTTTCGAGCAGGAATCAGCCGATCATAGTCGCGCTGACAGCGAGTGCGGATGAACATGTATGGGAAAGGTGTCTGCAGATGGGGATGAATGGAGTTATCAGGAAGCCTCTTCTTCTTCATGGGTTGGCCAATGAACTCAAAAGAGTTCTGCAATTGGCCGGTGAAGGGTTCTTATGAATTTCCGATCATGTATGGGAAAGGTGTCTGCAGATGGGGATGAGTGGAGTTATCAGGAAGCCTCTTCTTCTTCATGGGTTGGCCAATGAACTCAAGAGAGAGTTCTGCAATTGGGCGGTGAAGGGTTCTTATGAATTTCCGATCACTCGCCGGACTGTTGACCTCTGACTTTTGGAAAGCTTGATTTCCATAAAAATGGAAATCATCTGTAAAAGCTAACCTAATTAGACAGTTTCAAAGAAGCTCCTCTTTAGTTCTCTGTTCTGAATTCTCGAATCATCTGATCGTTTTTTACTTTTTCGTTCACACGATTTTGATCGGATTGATCCGAATATTTTACCAATGAATGAACGAACAAATTTACGAATATGATGGAAGATGGTATGCTTATCGATACTTTCTATCTCGACGTAGAATTGTAATATATATATTTTTTTAAATATACTCTGGCTCGTTTTATAATTATAAATTATTTTTTTTATAATTTATTATATTTTATATATTTTTTTTTTACCTCAATTAGGGTTTATGTATGAAACCTCTTTTCCGCGGAAGGAAGGGAAATGGCGGAAGCGGCGGAATATTTCTGTAAGGATTTCGAATGGAGCGACCTTAAAGCCCGGGTTGAAAGCGATTCCAATTTACGTTATCATTTGGTTCCATTTGAGCCATCCGAATCTGTTACTCCACTTCCCGTAATTTCTTTCCAAGAAGAAGCGGATTCGGAAGCGTGGGAGCGTTTTCATCGCCGTCACTCATCCGGGAAATTCTTCAAGGTTTAAACGGATTATCGTTTTCATTTTGACTTATGTTTTATCTCTTTTGGATGCCTGGAAAAAGTGGGGATGGAAATTAGAGAGATTTATGGGTTTCCATTAACGTAAGTGCTTTTATTTTTAGATTTTCTCGCTTCATCTGTTTGATTTGTTGATTCAGAGAGGCGGGTACCTCCTGAGGAATTTCCAGAACTATTTCTTGTAAAAAAGTTCTCTAAAGTGTTAGAGGTGGGTGCGGTATGGCAGCACTGCTCTTCAATATTGCGGTAAGTTCAACCGGTTTTCCACATATGCCGTGCATTGGATCTTTTTGAAGCTTGAAATAATTTTGTGATTAATTAATATTGGATGTGGAAAAGTGGGGATGGAAATTAGAGAGATTTATGGGTTTCCATTAACGTAAGTGCTTTTATTTTTAGATTTTCTCGCTTCATCTGTTTTGATTTGTTGATTCAGGAGAGGCGGTACCTCCTGAAGGAATTTCCAGAACTAGTTTCTTGTAAAAAGTTCTCTAAAGTGTTAGAGGTGGGTTGCGGTAATGGCAGCACTGCTCTTCCAATATTGCGGTAAGTTCAACCTGTTTTCCACATATGCCGTGCATTGGATCTTTTTGAAGCTGAAATAATTTTGTGATTAATTAATATTATGATGTGAAAACATTTTGAAAGATGGTTTCCTATCTGTTTCTATGACCCTTCTCTCTGTCCTTGTGATTCAAAAGCTAATGCATTGGGTAAGTTCCTATGCAATTGTAATTTGATATTTCCGACCTCCTTTAAATAAAAATGCGGTTGTTTTCATCTCTCTTTATTTCTTGATTGATTTTATTCTTTTCGAAACTTGTTTGTTGAGGGAAATTTAAATTAATAGCTTCGCCGTTGGTTTGTGAAAATTTCTTATCTTTTTCTTTCCCTAACATATAACTTATTCAGATAGTCAGTGGAAATGGTAGGAACAGATGGAGAGAGCCACTTTTATGAATAACATATCTTGTTCACTTATGAGCTGGATAGTTGTTGCTACCACTGAACATATTTTGTTGACATGATACTATCTTCTTTGTAGTGGGAATGAGAATTTCATTGTCTATGCATGTGACTGCAGCGTGGAAACTCTTGAAAGAGCAAATGAGATTATAAACTCAGCAGCTATTACATCTGTACAAAATCGTTTCCACCCATTCTTCTGTGATTTTTCTCGTAGTCAGTTTCCAACATGGTTGGCCTGCAATAATTGCCGTGAAATTCTTTTGCGAAAACCACTGATATGTTCTTCAGGTTTACTTCTTTTCTTTGCCTTCCTCAATCCTGCCTTATTATCTATACAATAATTATTTCAGCCCATTACTAACTCAAGCACTAAATGTACCTTTTCAGGTGTTGATGGGGATGAAGAAGTTGAATCCGGCATAATGGTTTCATCAGAAGGGCGCCCATGCTGCATTGGTGGTGTTGAGTTTGTGACTTTGGTATGCGGCTTATTTAGTTGATTCTAAACTATTGATATATATAGTTTAAAAAAATGTTTCTTGGAGTTGAAAATCGACTTTTATATAAGTTCTTTTGTCAAGACAATTCAGTTTTTGACTAGATTTTATTGGGGATTTCAAAATTGTAGATATTTACACTATCAGCGATTTCCCCTCAGAAGTTTCCATCATCAGTCAAGGAATTATTTTCAATTTTGAAACCTGGAGGCCTCCTCCTATTTCGAGATTATGGTAATTCAATAACAAAAAGATAATTCTTGAATTGTGCCTAAAAGTTTTAATCCAATACGAATTATGCTCGAGTGTTCATTCACTTGTTTATTTATATTCCCCTTTTAATATGTCTTAAGAGTTTTAACATCTAATGAATGTGATCTCATTGTTTTACTCAGGGCTATATGACATGACGATGCTTCGTTTTAAGCCAAATCAAATTGTTGGGTTCAGAGAGTACATGAGGGTGGATGGAACTCGTTCCTATTTTTTCTCTTTACAAACTGTCAGAGATTTGTTTGTCAGCCAAGGCTTTAATGAGGTACTAATTTAACTTTGAGAATAAGATTCATGTGAAATTTTATGGTGGATCAAAAAAGAAACAATCAAGTGTCGCAACAACATAGTAACCAAAGGGTTATTTGAATTTTAAAATTTTAATACAAAACCTGTAAGTTTAGAACTAAGAATTAACATAACTTGTTTTGATGTTTTAATGCTTATGGCAGCTTGAGCTAGACTATTGTTGTGTTAAGTCTTCAAACCGACGAAATGGAAAGCATATGGAAAGGGTATGGATTCATGGGAAGTTCCAAAAGCCTTCCTGAAAGTGTTGAATAAGATCCATTGGAACTACTGTCGATTACCAGAAGTTCCGAAGTTCCAGACTGATTTTCTCTGTAAACCCATAGTTAAGGTATCCCAAAGTTCCAAACTGTCCACGACTTTCATTTTATTTCTTGATATTTTGTGCGAAACTGCTGGGGTTTTGAGACGGGCTGATGATGACAAACATTAGGGTATGAGCTGCAACAATAAATAATGCGCACTGTGTAGCACTTCCTACATGGGTTGTTGTTGCTATGAAGAATGTGCCAAAATGCTAATCTGAAGCTTCAAAAAACATCTGTTTTTATTGTCATAAAACATATTTCTCGTGCTTTCAAGATTTCACACTTAAATATGTATATCTTTTAGTGAAGATCGATTGAGATGTGGGTACGAGGAATCAGACTATGGTTCTTGCTGTGTAAGGGAGCTATTTAACTTTGAGAATTATCGATAGTTTTTTAAAGCAGCTGTAGAATTTATCTTTGAAACAAAGAACAGCCAACCACCACAAGAAGAGTTAGAAAAGAAAGTATACCTGTCTTGAGTAAGTGAAGTGATGGATTGGTGAAGAGAGGAGAACAGTGGATCGAAGTCAGTTAATGGAAACCAAAGAACTTGTCATAATTTCCTGGTAAGTTTCACCATGCCCTGTTTTATTACAATTGCCTCATTTTTCTACTTAAAATTTACCACTTGGATTGTAAAAAAAAGTTCTTTTTGTTTGTTTTGTTTTTGTTTTCAGAGGCTTGTCCAATGGAAATCATCATTAGTCTCGTAGCCCAAAGTGTACCAAAAGAGGGCCAAGATACTACTTAATAAAATGCTCGTATCTTGAATACTTCAATGATGTTGATCAATATGAATTCGATCTATTTTGAGATGAAAATGGAGTTTGATCATATCTGTTGTATATCTAATTTTTGATAATTTAGGCGAAGATTTTGAGTAAGATTAATTGATGCGAAATTAATTAGCAAGGAAGTTTGCAATTCTTTTCTCTAACAACTCATCAAATGCTTAGGAATTCCACATCAATTAGATGGATGGTACACATTGTTTTTCTTTATTTTATGCTCAAGAAAATGAATTTTATTAATTTATGTATAATCAATCATCTTGAATAAGATAAGCTTAAAATGTAAAGGGGCGTTGATGCTGAGATAATTGATTACTATAATCACTCTTAATTAAATAATATTTAGTGTGATTTTCTAAAATAATAATATTTACAGTTGTTCTCTTATTCTAATATCTTAAAGATGCAATTGATATTATAAATTAATTATTTATAATTTAATAATATTTATTATTATTTAACACAAATATTTTTATACAAAGCGATTAGCTAATTATTTATTTGACGAGAATAAAAACAACTCAAAGGAGTTTGGGGCAAATAAGGTATTTTATAGGAGTTTAGGGATGAATCTACAAAATACGGACAAATTAAAACCCTAAACCCTGACCTATTCTTCTATTTAAACTGCCCCAGCGTAGCGGAGTTGCCATTTCCTACTTCCAGCTTCGTTGCTCTGAGGTGTGTGATTTCGTCGTCCTCTTCGATGCCATTTGTTTTTGTTTCTATCGCTTCTTTTCCTGTGTATTTCATTCACAGTTTGTTGTCAAAATGTCTATGCTTTCTTCTCCGAAGCACATATCGAAGGCTTCCGGGTGTTTTTTTGTAGCCTGTGGAGCTCAAAGCTTGTGCAACATGATTCAATCATGACTCTTTTTTATGTCTTCTTGATCCTATTCGCTTGAGGACTTTCCGTTGGGTGATGATACATTTTCTGTCCCAATCATGTGAAAATTATACTCTTCCTCTTGTTTAAACTCCTAGCTAATTTGTTTTTCTAGCTGATTATTTTTGTGGAAACCTGACGATACTTTTAAGGATACGAGAAGGGGTAATTTGGGTGTAGGGTATTAACTGGTGTAAGTGTTCTAAATTCTTTTGTTAAGAAGCTTAGAGCCAGTGTTGATTTATGTATTTTATTGGAAATAAGTCCATCTTTCAATCTGTATCTTCTTGAATTGCCCTTTTGGATTTTATTAGGAAGCACCTCTGTACTTATCCTTTTAGTTAATGTTTCGTTTAATTTGAGCATAGATATGCATGTGTCTGTATGTCTTTTATGGTATCGAACATTCCCAGAAAAGTGAACTACTTTTTAATTCTAACTTGTGATAATATTTCGGTTTATTGTAGGGCTTGTGGTTATTTAGAAAATTTTCTGTACAGCTCATTTGTAGTTCTCTAATATGCTAAAGAACATCTTTTTTATCTTACAAACGAATAGCTTTGGATTTGTGCAGTGAATTTTAGCCTCATTTCATGCCTGTATTTTCCATTTTGTAAGAACCATCGTTTTATGGAGCTCCTTTTCTCATTTTACAGAAAACTGTGCTGACTGTTCTGAGCCAAAATGTCCAACCCAAAGGTTTTCTTTGACATTGTAATTGGAAAAATGAAAGGGGGTCGAATTGTGATGGAGCTATTTGCAGACACTACTCCAAAAACGGCTGAAAATTTTAGAGCTCTCTGCACAGGAGAGAAAGGGATTGGAATATTAGGGAAGCCTCTGCATTACAAGGGCTCAAAATTTCATCGTATAATCCCAAGTTTCATGTGTCAAGGTGGAGACTTCACGAGGGGTAATGGAACCGGAGGAGAATCAATTTACGGATCAAAATTTAACGACGAAAACTTCACGCTGAGACACACAGGACCAGGAATTCTGTCCATGGCTAATGCTGGACCAAACACCAACGGTTCTCAATTTTTCATCTGCACGGAGAAAACTTCATGGTTGGATGGAAAGCATGTTGTATTTGGAAAAGTTGTAGATGGATTAAGCGTTGTCAAGGCAATGGAGAAGGTTGGTACGGACGGCGGAACGACTTTAGAACCGGTCGTGATTGAAGATTGTGGTGAGGTTTATGATAAATGATCAGACAACAAACATTGGTTGATTGACCTCTGAAGACAAAATGAAGACTGCATGATAGTGAGGTTATTAGCTTTTTCCATTGGCTGCCTGCAATTACTACTCTTTAAGTTTTCAATTATCTCTTGGTCATGTTGTACAAATTCTAATTTATTTGTGGAAGAGTTTGCAAAATTTGAGTACATTAGCCCTTCTTGAACTAACTCAATTCAGCCTGATTATCATTGGGTAGCTGAACCCTCCTGTGAATAATGATATTAATCCTTTACTGCGATATCTAGAGTTACTCCGCAGCACTGATGGTGGATTTGTTTATATAAATTGATAAACCAATGATATTTTTTTTTTTTTTTTTTTTTGTGTTTCAGAATACAAATAACCAACATGTTAGCTACTCGAGTACAATAAATTGGTTCGGATTTTGCAATGTTTAGACCCAAAGTTGAAGTAATTCAATCGATGTAGAAGTCATGACTATTTTCTGTGACCCTTTGATGCAGAGTGAAGTTTACATTCAATTGATATGAAAGAAAAAAAAAAGAAGGCCATAAATTGGCAAGAACCAGTTTGAACTTTCGAAGGGTGTTGAAATAGATCAATCTTTTATCATCCTCCATTGTTGCAGACGTCTAATCCCATTCTTCATCCTTGATTTGATCATCATCGTCTCTTTCAGGCCTCACCACCAAAACCACATTGCCTAAGCTCTCTCTTACTCCCCTTTCCTTCAATGCCCGTCCTCTCTCGACCTTCAAGCTTCCATCTTTGTCATCAATGGAGGTCATATAGAATCCCTCGTCTGCAACAATTTCCTTCCTCTCTCGATTCAATACAACCAAAATGGGTTCCTCTTTATACCACCTCTTCACTTTCCATGGCAGAGCTCTTGCGTCTCTGAAAGACACCGCCGCTCCTCCTCTTCCTATTCCCACCAATGACTTCCAACGCGGGAGCACAACCCATCTCCTCCATTCTTTTTCTGCAACCACGACGCCAAAAGCACCTTCACTTTTGCTTTCCCATGGCGCTTCTGCGATTTCCTTTTCTCTCTCTTCTCCTCTGCAAACAGGCAGTAGAACTACAGTTGTCGCCTCTGCGACCTCGCCCATTTTCAGCCTCACTACAGGAACACGGACTTCGGACAGAAGTCCCCCTTCTTTTTCTTTATCTTCGTTTCCGCCTTCTAATTCCATGGCTACTATTTTCTTCGCCATTTCTGATTCTGCAACTCTTAGGGCTTCTTCGAGAAACGATGTTCTGGGCTGTGATGGATTCGCATGCTCCCCACTTTGCCTCAGATACATAAACGAAAGACAATCTCCCGGAAGTGTATAATCAAATTTATCCCATCCTTTGTCTCCTCTCCGACGAGGGAAATCTTTCATAGATCGAGCAAGTTCTTGAGCTCCTTTTGCATCTAGTCCGTTCGCCAAAATATACTCAACGGCAGCAGCTCGCTGATTCACGCTCAGAAGTCGAATCTCGTAGAGTAGTTCGGCTCCGCTGGTGTCGAAAGAAGAAATCACCTCGGGATCGGTGCCGGACTGGATTAGGGACTCGCGCACCTGGGAAGCGACGACGAGGCGGTTCTGCTCGACGCCGGTGATTCCGGTGGCTTCTTCGATAGACGGAGGAGTGAATCCTTCCCGCATCAGATATGGAATGAGAGCAGCATACTCGAACCAAAGGCCGAGGCGGTTACTGAGAATGTCGAGGCGACCGGAGACGTCGAGAGAGGTGTATTGAGACGGGAGAGGGGAGGGAGGAGGGCGGAAAGGCTGGTAGAGGGATTGTTGAGTGGAACTAGAGCGGGTGAGAGTTGCAGAGATGGGTTTTGGAGAGGGCGTGGAGAGAGAACGGGAATGGAGGAAGAGGAAAGAAGGGTTAATGGATTTGTGGAATGGAGGAATGGGCCTGAGAGAATTCACTGTTGCAGCAAACATGGCGGAAGGTAGAAGATGAAGAAGGCGGAAGATGAAGCTACAGTTTCTTCCTTATCTGAAATTCATATAAAATATCTTGAGTACATGTTTGTAGAGAGAGAGAGAGATAGAGAGAGAGAGAAGCTCTAAATGGGCTTTCAGAGAAGCCTCAAAGCCATGAATAGTCAAATAGTATATACTTGAAAAAAAATATTAATAAATGCAAATTAGTGTATTGATTTTTTTTTTTTGGTGACATTGTCAGATTGTCTTGAAAATTAGATCGGGTAAAGACTACTAAGTGAAATGCTTTTTCTCTTTTATTAGGTGTTATTCGAGTACATTTGATAGTGGAGTTATGACTTTAAATATGATAACGTTGCTCGGCTTACTATTAATCGTACTAGTAGGAGAACCTCATTTGTTCGAAAATCGTCGATAAATGAAAAGTTTAATACTAACCTAAGTCTAACATAGTGGTTCTAGTTGAGCCTAACTAGCCACCAAAATTGGTTTCTGATTACTGCAACCATTCTAATGAATCGAACAATCAAAGCTGCTTATGCTTTGATCGGTCGATGAACATTTTAGTTATCGTTATCATATTTATCGTTTGCAATTTGGATAATGAAACTACTAATGTACATTCATGTAAAATTCTTAAGTACATTTTCTATACTGAGAATAAATATAATTAATTTATTATTGCAAAATGATCGAAAATTTTATTCTTATGCAACGATGACATGTACATGCTCATGAAAATTAACCAGTAACTAAAAAAAAAGTAATGTGTATAATACATGGGTGGTCATACAAATAGTATTTTCTTTCGACATCATGTGACCGTAGACATTAAAAGATACAACATTTTATGTCATTTTCTCCAATTTCACCGATATTCGAAAGATTATTTTTTCCATAAAGTAATCAAAATGATGAATCAAGAGAAACACACGCGCACCATTTGTACGTGTACATATTCTACGTATTTTTGTGTAACATGGTCATAATTGTTATATCATCCACTTTATTTAGTGTCTAGTTCGAAGACTCGTTGGTATCAAAGAATAATCTAAGAAATACTTGTCTTCTTCTAATGACTACGAAAGAGTACCTCACTTTGTATAACACTAGACAATTTGGTCAAGATTTTCAACCAAACCATCAACTTCATGTCTATTTTTGCAATTAAACCAATCAAAGTGGTCCACATATTGAATGACCCTTTAATTTGTAACTATATCACAAAACACTTACACATAGAAAGAACTCCACTATTTGATTCGAGCGATAAAAATTAAAACGATACGTAACCACAAGAAGATTTTTGAAGATGAGTAGTCGATCTCTCGATTTTTGACTAGGTTGCAAGTATCGCCACTAAAAAGAGAAAAAAATAGTATTTAAATAATTACCAGTATCGTGTTCGCCATCGCAACGTAAAAGTATTACAAAACTTAAAAAGAAATACTCGATAAATAAATAATTAATGTACAATAACAATAAAAATTTAATTTAATTATTGGGCGAAAATAAATCTCGGGTTTTTTTTTCCAACTTTCGCAAAATAAATAAAATTTGACCTTAATTCAAAAAATAGCATGTCGTGATGTAGGGTAGTGACAATGAAAATGACAACACAAATATAATATAATAATTATAATATAAGAATGAATATGAAATTCAATCTAAGGTAGGCAAGTTGGCATAATGGGACAAGTCTAAGGTTGCTTACTAAGCTCTACTCATTGGACTCACTCTCACTACTCAAGTGTATCTAACTTTACTTCTTTTATTTCCTTTTTTAAAACAAGTATATTAATTAATTAATTAATATCTTATCTTAATTTATTATTTTTATGAATTATAAAAATAAAATAAAATAAAATAATGAGAATTAAAATCAAACTAGCTGTAGATTAGGCTGAAATTAGGTTAAGATTAAAAATTAATTAATTAATTAGATTAAGCATGAAAATATTAAATTGATTAGAAAGAGTGAAACACTTCACTGCCACCTAGACTTGGTAAGATTGACTTTGACCTGACCTGGCCGCCAGGTCCCATGAATTCTTTGACTCACGTGCGTTATTAAGCTCTTGAGTGGGTCCCACTTCTGTTCATGCAATCCATCCTGCTTTCGATCCTTTCCCCGTTCTATATAAGCCTCTCCGTTTGAAGAGACGATCGGCAGCGAGGAAGAAGAAGGTGAAACACAGCAATGGATTCCTCCGTCTTCTTCTTCTCTGATTCTTCTTCTTTTTCCTCTTCAATGGAGTCTTTCTCGTGGAAATCTGGCCTTCATTTGGAGAACAATCTCTTACCTTTCAATCAGAACGATTCCGAAGAAATGCTTCTTTACGGAGTTCTTACTGAGCCCGTCACCGATCGTTCTTCCGATTCTAATTTCTCGAACGATCAGGACGAGGTGGATTCGGAATCAACGAAAGAGTCGGAGGTTTGTTACAGAGGAGTGAGGAGAAGGCCGTGGGGAAAATTCGCTGCGGAGATCAGAGATTCCACGAGGAATGGAGTTAGGGTTTGGTTGGGGACTTTCGACACGGCGGAGGCGGCGGCGCTGGCGTACGATCAAGCGGCGTTCGCGATGCGAGGCTCAAGCACGGTGCTTAATTTCCCGGCGCAAATGGTGGAGCAATCGCTGCGCGAGATGAATTACGGAGCGGAGGAGGGGAGTTCCCCTGTTCTGGCTCTGAAGAAGAGGCATTCGATGAAGAAAAAACCTAAACATTCGAAGACGAAGAAGAAGGAGAACGATTCGGTTTCGGAAAACGTGGTGGTGTTTGAAGATTTGGGGGCTGAGTACTTGGAAGAACTTTTGGGATTGTACGAAGCTTCTTCCAATCCATGGTGATTCTTCTTCTTCATCTGTCTATTTTTTTTTTTTTCACTGTAAATTGCGTTCTTGATGGTGAAATCTAAATCCCAAATGTATTATTCAGCAATCTAATTTTATATTTTACATCTTAATATTCCGTTCGATTAATTTAACGTTCAATTAATTTAACTAAACCTGTGTAATGATATTGAGACGTCTCACTCGTCTGCACCGAAGTTGCAGCGTCAGCCTCAGCACCGCCATTGTTGTCACCTCCTTCCTCCTCCAACTTCACCAAGGCAAAGCACAGGTCAGACCCTTCTGTTACTCTTCTATGCTCGTTTCGAAACGACCACACCTGAATCGTGTCTCCCGCCTCCAACCCATTCTCTTTGACTAAGCGGTTCCAGTTGTGGATCATATTGAAGACATGGGCTTTGTCCATCTCCCATTTTTTAAAACTGAGCTCCATCTCTTCCATACGTGGGTCTATCACCAGAGCGTTGATTCCTATCTTCGTTTTGCTTTTCTCCACGTATCCATCGAGAGCCATCTTATTTGGAGAGAAATTCATATATTAGTTGGTTGCTGGGAACGGATAAGCGGGAAATTACGCGGCTGACATCGCTGTAGGAAAGTTGTTTTTGTACACTGAAAGGCTGTGATTAGTTACGTAGTGTCTTAGAAAAATAATAAAATGCGAAAAGTAATGAGACGAGAGGTTGGTAACGCAGTTTGGTAATTGCCTACATTTGCGGGGCCATGTCCAGAATTAAAAACAATTTACGAGTTCACGAAATTACAAGACATTCGGTATAACACAAAATAAGACTTCCTGTAACGTCCCCTAAATTTACCCTTGTTATTATTCCTAAAAATCCCGAAAATTTGAACTTTATTTTCATCCTTTAATCTTACTCATTTAAAGACAGTTAAATTCGTTAAGCGGAAGATAACATTTCCTCTCGGGTTTCATCAAATGAACAGTAGGGTCTACAACTCTTTTCGGAAGACAACACTTCCTATCAGGTTCGGACGAATGGTACAGTGGAGGTCGATGTGGTCTCTATAATGAGATCGGTCGACGTTGTCGTCCATAGCATCGGATGATGTTATCATCCATAGAATCGGACGACGATGCGTTATCGTCCACAGCATTTGGACGATGTTATCGTCCACAGCATTTATTCGTCCACGGACTTTATTCGTCCACAGAGTTAATTCGTCCACGGAGTTAATTCGTCCACAGACTTTATTCGTCCACGGACTTTATTCGTCCACGGACTTTGGACGACGTTTTCTACTCTCAAATACTTAACTTAAAAATTGACAGAGTCGCCATAAAACGTCAGCCGATCGATTGTTATTTCAACCGATCAATCGGCATGCTCTCTGGATTTTCTTCCAGAGAGCTGCTCCACACCCTTTACACTTCTCCCTTCTTCTTCTTCTTCTTCTTTATTTCTCTTAAATCACTTTCACCTAAACACACTTCAATATACATCATCAAAATATCCATCGACATTTCAACCAGAATACACATCCATAACCCGACTCTAAATCATCCCAAAATCCTCATCAAAGCATCAATATCCATCTATTTCATCAAAACATCAAATATACACTATCCAGACATCAAGCACCCTAAAATGAATTTCTATACATTTCTTTCTATTTTGTCACTCATCAGCCCAAACAATCTTAAACACCACTAAACACTTAACCTGTTACTCCCACGGGTCAAATGCGCCACGACTGCTCAGCGCACTCTTACGGGCATTCCTCTTCAACCAGCTTATTCATCCTGCGGAGGGATGTCCTTCTCACCTATTTCGAATTCACCTACACCATAAAGACACCTATGAGATAAATCTCAGTAAATCCTACGTAAATGACAATGCATGAACATGTATAAGTAATTTTCATGAATTTTCGTCCATGCATTTCATGTATCAGTCCGTGTTAGTTGTCTTAGTCGTCTCAGTCATCTCAGTCGTCTCAGTCATCTCAGTCGTCTTAGTCGTCTTAGTCGTCCTAGATTATTTACGTTTCACTTTACTTCCATTCATTCCCTTTTCATGAAATCAATGCATAAATTTATTTTCATGACATTTTGTAAAACAATGAAGCATGGGTAGTTAAATGCACAACATAAACGTAAACAGGGTGAATACCATCAAAACATCACACAAGCATAACCTATAAAACAATTAAACCTAAGCTACCATTCCAAAACGTATAAACACACATTGCACCAAATATCCTCAAATCAATACACGACGTATGGTGTAGGCCTATCGGCCACAGTAAGTCACGAGAACTTACCTCAGGTCCTCAGCACACCGAGCACTATCTGTGAGCTTTGTTCACCTAAGCCAATTCATAACACACGGCATTAAAATCGAGTCTAAACCAATCGAGTTCTATTAACTCTACTTAACTATCCTCCCTAATCATAAATACCTCCATTATCCTCCAACAATTCAATAACTAAGGATTTCTAACTTCACTCAACAATTTGGACGAAACCCTAACCGATTAACAGCTTTAAAACCCGGATACTAACTTCCAAAACGTTAGAATCTTACCTAAGACATCGACTGGGGAAGAAAACGTGAAGGAGGATCGATGATCGAAGGAGGAACCGACCGAAACGTGAAGAAACGGAGGAGGCGATGAAGAATCGCCAGAGAAGCTCTCTGGAGCTTTTCTTTCATGAGAAGTAGAGGAGAATGAGGACAAGGGAAAAATACGTAGGTTTTATAAAAATTAACATGGCTATTACTATTTTGCCCTTTATGCTTAAATCTTTGCTTATTTCGTTATTTAATATCGATTCAGTTTCTCCAAATTTTCTTATTCCTCCAAATACTCCGATTTACTCATATAGTTCTAATAAAACTCCCCGTTCACCAAACGGGCTAAATTCACAATTTTACGAAAATGCCATTGTATGGCAGAAAATCAAAAACCCAAAAAATCGGGTGTTACATTCCATCCACCTTAATTGAAATTTTGTCCTCAAAATTTGACTTAGTTTATGGTCCTTAACATTATTGTCTCATGTCTTGCGGTCTTATACTTCAACTTATAATCCCTCCTTTCTTTTTGAGTCTCTTCCTTCCATCTCTCCAAAATTTGAATTTCTCTTTAAGAGCTCTGATCCTATCACACTTATGGTCAATCTTTATGGTTCTGAACCAAAATCTCTTAAAACCAAATGATGTAACATTAGTCTCCTGACCACATCCACTGCATTCGATTTGACTAACCACATCCTTGGTTATGCATTAAGTACTATCGAACTCCTAGGTCTCCAATTCAAGGAGTTCTGCAGCTATACCTTCACGTAATACTTATACTTTAGCTTCTTAACATTGCTCGGATTAACTAAGATTTAAAGATTTCTATGTGCATCTGGGTTGTAACTCAAACTTCTGTATAAATTCATTGACTCTATCCGTAGTCGGAATGCACGTCAGCTCCAACTTCTAAATTCTCTCTAGTAATAATCCTTCTTAATTATTCTATCAATAGTATCCTCTGGTCACCTACCTTCTTGGGAACCTCGCAGACTGTCGGTGACTATTTCATTGTAGGTTTTTCAACTAAGTTTCCACCTCACAACCATATCATCAAAATTACCTCAAGGTCTCAACGAGTCCAACTAGGAACTAAAGTCTCTACTATCTTAAGACCCTGGTTCCCTTGTGAACAGGATCCTACAACATCACATTTTATTCTAACTACATTAATGAGTTCTCTTGCTATGCTCTTAACTGAAATTCTCATACTCCGTACATTATGCTCATTCGTCTAACTCAAATCCTTATCAACTCCGAGTATAGTCGAGTCAATTTTGTCATTGATTGCTCCAACTATTCATTCTAATCTCGAGTCATTTATGTATTTGTTAACCTCGACTTTGTTAGATACGAAACAAATCTTTAAAATTTTCTAACTTAGCCTTACTTTTAAGTTTGCTCGAATGATTTATGTGCAAATCCTTATTCTCCTCAAATTCTTAAATCTTACCATTCTAGTTCCTCGAACATTGATGTTCCTACCTCCATCCTGGAAACCGGAAAATTTTGTAATCTCGAGTATTACCTTTTGTATATAACCTTGATCCTTTATTGTCTCGAAATTTATTAACTTCCCAACTCCGAGTAATTCTCTTATTTTTCCCATTGATATTGGTCGATACCTGCACTCCCTTGCAAAAGAAATCGATACTTTGCATACCTCTCCAACAATCTACTTAAACTAGACCGTTGAACGCTACTTTTATCCAGATACTCCCAACTTCTCATGGACCTAGGTTATTCAAATCTCTGCTATATTTTGTTATTCACTTATACACACTAATTATACCCTAACGATCTAGAGCATCCCCTGCAATGTTTAATATCTATGCTTGAAATTTCTCTTTGATTTATCATATTCTAAAACTTCAAAGGTTTGTCAACTAGGGTCTTATTTCTATCTATTTAAATCTTATATCTCATAAATTGTACCCCTCTAATGATAACCAAATTTTTAAGTGCACAATCCTCGCGGTTATGTCGGGTCATGGACTTTGACGTATTACTCTATCTCTCCTTTGTTCTAAGTCTATGTCGTCCCCTCTCTATTTTCAAGTCCACTCCAACCAATCACACAATTTTCACCTCCAAATCCTCACTCTATACTACATCCCGATTCTAATATTCTTTATTTTATTAACAGTTGAGATAAAACCTTACCTGCAATAACTGAAGGCCTGACCTCATCATCAACACTACCAGACTCCTTGAAGGAAAATATCCTCGGGGCAACCTTCTTCTGATCGGTAACCGTTCTTGGACAATTATGGGCGTAGTGGCCCACCCCGCCACATCTAAAACATCAGTCCATCCCCAATCTACAAGCGCCAAAATGGGCCTTTTGGCACTTCTGGCAAACGGGCCTCTCAGTAGACTCCTAGATTTGCTTTCCTTTTCCCTGGTCACTCATTTCGTCATAAGGCTTCTTAACGCCTCTTTGTTGTTACTATTGTTGTCTTTGTGGCAGCCAGTCTCCATTCCGGGGTTGAGGCTGAATTTCTCGAAAGAACCCTCTAGCCGGCTCTCTTGGTTTAACACAAGTCAGTTTCGCAGCCTCAAATTCTAAAGCTCTAGCTGCGATATCTGCATAAGGTACATCCAAAAGTCCAGATACTATAACACTCTTTCGAATTTCTGGATTCAGCCCGTCCATGAATTGGTGCACCGTGTCTTCGTTATCGCTCACTATGCATGGTGCAAACCGAGACACTGCTTCGAACTTCCTTATATAATTGGCCATAGAACAGTCTGCTTCAGCTGTGTGAACTCAATCCCTTTGGCCACCCTCACCGTACGGCCAAAATATTTATCGTAGAACACGGTCTTGAACCGCTCCCACGTCATCACTGAGCTCCCACGTCATCATTGACACGTCGGTAGTTGCCTTGTTGGAATCCCACCAAAACTGAGTGTCCAGTGCCAAATGAAAAGTGATGCATGCGACCTTCTTCCCATTTTCTATCTTCGCATACGCCAACATATCCTCCATAGTTCGAACTCACTCCTCAGCTACAGAGGGGTCCGAAGACTGTCCGTCGAATACTGGAGGTCGTAGCTTTTGGAATCTCTCCAAACCGTGATTATTCAGAACTACTAAGTCTTGGGCCCTGGCACCCTCACGGCTTATTAATCTTTCGATTTGCTGAGCATGCCTGTCCATATGTTGAGCTTGACGATCAAGAAAGTCCGTTAATCTGTCCATGGTTTCATCCCTAGCATCTCTACCTCGTACCATTTTTCACTCCTATAAAAGTTAAAACAAATAATTCTAAGAAATCGAATTAAAAAAGACATCATAAACGTACTTACCGTTGATGAAGCATGTCCGTGTAGTGGCTTGCGTAGTCGAGCAATCTACAGAATCGGTTTTAAAACCCGGGAGCTCTAATACTATAACTATTAGGGGTGAGCAAAAACCGAATTGGATCGAAGAACCGGATTAGAACAGAAAAATTGGTCCAGTTCTGGTCTGTTTTGCAATTAAATAATAAAAATTTTGTTTTTTTTAAGTAGAACCGAAAAATGCGGTTCGGTTTTCGGATTTACTGATGCAAAACTGAAAAAATCACAGAACCAGATTTATTACCCTAAGCCCTAAGGCTCTGCTCTGCTCCTGCCTCACAGTGTCACTTCTCTCGCTCAAATCGCCGCTCCCAAGCTCTTCAGAAATCAAATCGCTCGACTCTGTCTCTCGCTACTCACGCAGTCGCAGTTCGCCGTCGCCATCACCGTCGCCGACGCCGAACCACTCAGTCTCTGTTTTGGATAATAAGTTAGAGGTAAGAATTCTCTTGTTTAGAGAACTCGAGAGACAGGAGAGAGCTTTGAAGTTTTGGTGTGATTCTTCCTATCCCCGAGGCCCGAGCACCTATATTCAATCAGAGAGCTAGAAATTTGTAATTCCGACCCAAATCAGATTTCCAGAGGTAAATATCTGCGGTTAGGGAGGTTTAAATTGGATTTTTCTCCAATTTTGAATGATTTTTGGAGCTAAAACTCTTATTTGTTGTTGTTGATTGGTTGGGAATCGATATCCCTATGATTTTGTCGGGTATTAGAATAGCAAATCGTGTCTGTTTCTGTTTTGTCAGCAGAATGCCCACGTTGAATTGAGCTATGTTTCTGTTTCTGTTCTGTTTTTAATTTTAGTTAACATTTAATAGGATGTTTTTATGTTTCTGTTTCTATTCTGTAGTTTACAAATTGTTCTGCTGTTTATTTTTTTTTTATATCATTACATCGATGGTTTTTTTTTAATTTAAAAAAAAAGTGGGAAAACCGGAACCAGATTAGAACCGAAATTCGGATCCGGTTCTGGTTCGGTCTTTAAAAAAATAAAAACAATCCCGGTCTTAAAAATTAAAAACTAAATTTTATTATTTCGGTTCCAATCTTCCTTAAAACCGGACCAGACCGGTTTTTGCTCACCCCTAATAACTGTAACATCCCCTAAATTTACCCTAGTCACAATTCCTAAAAATCTCAAAAATTTGAACTTTATTTTCATCCTTTAATCTTACTAATTTAAAGACAGTTAAATTCATTAAGTGGAAGATAACATTTCCTCTCGGGTTTCATCAAATGAACAGTAGGGTCGACAACTCTTTTCGGAAGATAACACTTCCTATCGGGTTCGGACGAATGGTACAGTGGAGGTCGATGTGGTCTCTGTAATGAGATCAGTCGACGTTGTGTCCACAGCATCGGACGATGTTATCGTCCACAGAATCGGACGACGATGCGTAATTTTCCACAGCATTTGGACGACGTTATTGTCCACAGCATTTGGACGACGTTATCGTCCACAGCATTTATTCGTCCACAGACTTTATTCATCTACGGAGTTTATTCGTCCACGGACTTAATTCATCCACAGACTTTATTCGTCCATGGACTTTGAACGACGTTTTCGACTCCCGAATACTTAACTTAAAAATTGACAAAGTCGCCATAAAACGTCAGCCGATCGATCGCTATTTCAACCGATCAATCGGCATGCTCTCTGGATTTTCTTCCAGAGAGCTACTCCACACCCTTTACACTTCTCCCTTCTTCTTCTTCTTCTTCTTCTTCTTCTTTATTTCTCTTAAATCACTTTCACCTAAACACACTTCAATATACATCCTCAAAATATCCATCGACATTTCAACTAGAATACACATCCATAACCCGACTCTAAATCATCCCAAAATCCTCATCAAAGCATCAATATCCATCCATTTCATCAAAACATCAAATATACACTATCCAGACATCAAGCACCCTAAAATGAGTTTCTATACATTTCTTTCTATTTTGTCACTCATTAGCCCAAACAATCTTAAACACTACTAAACACTTAACCTGTTGCTCCTACGGGTCAAATGCGCCACGACTGCTCAGTGCACTCTTACGGGCATTCCTCTTCAACCAACTTATTCATCTTGCGGAGGGATGTCCTTCTCACCTGTTTCGAATTCACCTACACCATAAAGACACCTATGAGATAAATCTCAGTAAATCCTACGTAAATGACAATGCATGAACATGTATATACAATTTTCATGAATTTTCGTCCATGCATTTCATGTATCAGTCCATGTCAGTTGTCTTAGTTGTCTCAGTCATCTTAGTCGTCTCAGTCATCTTAGTCGTCTTAGTCGCCTCAGATTATTTATGTTTCACTTTACTTTCATTCATTCCCTTTTCATGAAATCAATGCATAAATTCATTTTCATGACATTTTGTAAAATAATAAAGCATGGGCAGTTAAATGCACAACATAAACGTAAACATGGTGAATACCATCAAAACATCACAAAAGCGTAACCTATAAAACAATTAAACCTAAGCTACCCATCCAAAGCGTATAAACACACATTGCACCAAATATCCTCAAATCAATACACAATGTATGGTGTAGGCCTATCGGCCACAGTAAGTCACGAGAACTTACCTCAGGTCCTCAGCACACCGAGCACTATCCGTGAGCTTTGTTCACCTAAACCAATTCATAACACACGACATTAAAACCAAGTCTAAACCAATTGAGTTCTATTAACTCTACTTAACTATCCTCCTTAATCATAAATACCTCTATTATCCTCCAACAATTCAATAACTAAGGATTTCTAAGTTCACTCAACAATTTGGACGAAACCCTAAGGAAAACCTAACCGATTAACAGCTTTAAAAGCCGGATACTAACTTCCAAAACGTTAGAATCTTACTTAAGACCTCGATTGGGGAAGAAAACGTAAAGGAGGATCGATGATCGAAGGAGGATTTGGCCGAAACATGAAGAAACGGAGGAGGCGATGAAGAATCGGCAGAGAAGCTCTCTGGAGCTTTCTTTCAAGAGAAGCAGAGGAGAATGAGGACAAGGAAAAAATACATAGGTTTTATAAAAATTAACATGGCTATTACTATTTTGCTTTTTATGCTTAAATCTTTGCTTATTTTGTTATTTAATTATCGATTCAGGTTTTCCAAATTTCTTTATTCCTCTAAATACTCCAATTTACTCATATAGTTCTAATAAAACACCTCTTTCACCAAACAGGCTAAATTCACAATTTTACAAAAATGTCATTGTATGGCAGAAAATCAAAAACCCAAAAAACTGGGTGTATCACTCCCTCTTTTCTTTGTCGTCGCCTCTATCTAACTTCTTAGTAAATCTATTTTTGCGAGCTCTCCTCGATTTAAAATCGATCCCTCTCGAGATCTAAACACAACAAGATCCCCTTGTTGTTGATGACGCCTCCCAGAATCCAAATGTGACAAGTTCCCCTTGTCGATGAACAGAACTCCTCCCGAGTTTCAATGCAGTCTTCTCCTGAGACAGAGCTTCAATGATTAATAATGAAGATTGCTTCCTATGACACCGTCTGTAACACCAGGCCGTTGTCTTTGGACGCAATAAATCAACACACTCGAATAATCGATGAATTCCAAAGCATAAACAAAGTGTGTAAAATAATCATTCAAGAACTGAATGATCAATCACAAACCCATATGCAGGAGAGAATCAAAGAATAGCTTACGACACAAATAATCGTGAGAAGAAAGTCAATAATACTGCCGACAATCATTCTGTGAGAGAAAGATGTTTAAATATAGTTTGCAACAAATCTTATTCAAAATATTTTATCCAAAATAGAATGCACATAATCAGGAAACCGAATTACTCAAAATTCGGTTGTGTGACGTCGGTTGAGACATTTTAGGAAAGAGCTGCCAACTTAATAGAAGTAGATCCTAATGAATTAGGAATGGATTCCACAATTGTTGTGGTCCCATATTACGCTATAATCCAGCATGCAGATATAAATTCGACTTAAAAAAAAATGATTTTCACAAATAACTTGTTCTCCAAGTAACATCTTTCCTTGATTCATAAGCTTCATTAATTGAACTTCCATAACTACACGATCTTCAGGAATCTACCTTCCAAAAATCAACTTTCCAAAATCGAGTGTAATCTTCATTAATTTTCCAAATCTCAATTAATTGTCAAATCTCCATTAATTACCAAATCTTCAATAATTTTCAAATCTTCATGAATTGTCAAAAAATCAAATCCAACAAACTTTACATTTACAATCTCCCCATTTGGCATTTTTGGCAAAATCACAAACTCCCCCTACATGTTGGCAATTAACCAGAACTTCCCCTTAGACAAAAATCTCTTGTAACATTACAGATAATACCAACATCATAACATTTGCAAAATACTCCCTCTTTTTGCCATAAAAAGACAAAAAGGTATAAAAATAAAGTAGCCACCATGAAGTCACCACACAGAAATAGAAAGATATATAATCACCATAGCAAAATATCCAGATGCAATTTAACTTTTTAGGAGTTCAAAAGAAATCTATCATTAAGTAGAAATATTAATAGAGAAAAGACCAACCCGATTATAGTAGTTGGTAACTACGTACTATCATTTTCTTCAGACAAATTTTCTTCTGACATGAAATTTTGGAGTTTCCTCCTCGGTTATCCTAGGAACATCTTCAATAACATCTTCAGAATGAGAAACCGGAGCTTCCTTTACTATTACCTCTGGAACATCTTTAGTGACATTAGGTGCAACATCAGCTTCTTTAACGTGTTCCTGCAAATTGGAACCTTCATCTGCTTCTTTCATAGACGGTTTTTTCCCATAAAGATCATTAAGTAGTTAAGAGACCACTGTCTTCTTTTTCTCAATAACAGCCTGCTGATTATTCAAGAAATGCAGCATATCTTCAAGAACTTTGATTGAACGAGTTATCACTGCAGGGTGAGAAGTCTTAACACTATTAGAAATATTTTCATGAACATTGTTCAAATCATTCACATGATGTTCTGCTAAAAGCTTATAGCTTATCCTTATCTCCTCTTTTTCAATAAACACTTCTTCCTTTTCTCTAATTATCGATTGTTGAGAAGATAAAATGTTGTAGATTAAGCTAGGAAATGGAAGATTTGACCGTTCATTTTTTGCCTTGAGCATGCTTAACAATTTGATCAAAGAAGAATTTGCCAATATCAAAAGCAATCATGTTTCCGATTTTGAACAATAAAACTGCCATTATTTTATTCACACCTGTTCCATGTGAGGTAGGAAGCTAGTTTCTCATAGCTATTTTGTGTAATATGACATATTTTACTGTAAGTTGCGAAGCAGGGAAGTATTTCCCACGGGGCCATTCCCATCTGACTCCTCCTGTGACATTAGCAATTATTCTGCTGAAATCAGGAGTAAATTCCTCAGTATCAATCCAATGGCTGCACAGATGAGTATTTATTACAATAGGAGAGAATTTAAACATGTCCTCTTACAAACACTTTGCCAAAATTTGTATGTTTTGGGTTCTTCACATCCAAATCTAAATTGCAATAGAATTCTTGAACCACTCTCCAAACAAATGGTTGTAACCCTCTGAAAGTTCTTTTTAGTCCTTGACTAACAAGATGATACACAATCTTTTCACATTCAGAAAAACTTCTTTCATGAATATTCCTCTCTGGCCATATATTCCTTTTTGAAAAAATTTTCAACGATCGGCATGAAAGGTAGATTTAAAATCCTTTTTAATAGAGAGAGCAGAATGTTTACTTATCTTGACACTTGATTTCTCCTTTGACACTGATAGAGAATGGCTAGAGCTTCTAACTAGAAGACTTGTTTTTGACTTTTTGTTCTTGGGTTCAGAGATCTTTGAAGAACCAGGATTCGATATTTCTTTCTTAGATTTAGAACGAAGATTCTTAGATGACTTTTGTGCTGAAGCCTGCTGAGTTTCAACATCAGAATAACTCGATTTGGATTCTTCTTTATCCGCCCAAGTATCATCAGAAGAATTATCTTTTAAACTTTGACCCCTTTTTCTCTTTGAAGATAGAGTGATTTGTTAACTTAAAATGTGTTTAAGTCTAACTATGTTTTTGATGATTGTGATTAATGTGAAATATATAAAATGATGATTGTAAGAAATGAATAATATTAATTCCTTGCAGTTATTTGGGAATGCTCTTGTACAAAGGGTATTATGTTTTTCTAACGATGTTGAATAAGTGTTGTTAGTTGAGAATGGTGTATGCATAATGCCAACCAGACGTTTAAGTTTGTCTGCCAAAATGAACATCGACCGATGGCATAATCAGTTGATTAACGACCAAATTCATCTATGGAAATTACATCAACGAGACTTTAACATCTACCAAAAGCAACGTCGACCAAATCCAAGTCGACCAGATTTTGAAGTCTACCGAATTCAATATCGACCAAAACCAAGTCGACCAGATTCTGAAGTCATTTGGCAGATATGTCTACCGAAAGCAACGTCAACCAAAACCAAGTATGACTCTGCAATAAAGTCAAGTTGACCAGACTCTGACGTCTACTAAAATCGACAACCAAAATTGAGAATGCTTATCTCCCGAATCAAGAAGACTTCCACCGAAGATAATTTCATCCAATAGGATAACATCTTATGAATCAAGAAGACTTCCACCGAAGATACTTTCATCCGATAGGATAACATCATCCGAATAAAGAAGTCGTCCAATATAAGAATGCTTCACAAAATCAACGTCGACCGAACAAAGACTTCGTCCATAACGATAATATCATATGAATAAAGAAGTCGTCTAATATGAGAATGCTTCACAAGATCAACGTCGACCGAACAAAGACTTCGTCCACAACGATAACATCATCCGAATAAAGAAGTCGTCCAATATGAGAATGCTTCACAAGATCAACGTAGACCGAACAAAGACTTCGTCAAACAGATTAACATCTTCCAAATCAAAAAGTCTTATGCCGTGAGTAAAATCGACAGCAGACCACAATGACTATTTTTCTACGTACGGATGCTTTCCAACGATCATATTTTTGGTACGGAAACAAGGAGTTGTCCGAGTGTGAAGCAGATTACAAACAAGAGTATATATAGAAGAATAGAAACTTGGGAGAAGGACTTTTGCCAATCTGATCAATTTTCTCTCAACTCTTACGAGCTCACACGACAATCTTTGTTCGCACCTCTTTACACCTAAACTTGAGATTTTGTTTTGAGAGAGTGTAGTATTTATGCTCTACAATTTTCAACTTGTAAAAACTTGAAGGAAGTTAATTGACGCTCGTGAAGTTCAATCCAAAGTTGTAAGGCAGTAGATCGATGCCCGTGAAGTTCGATCAAGAAATCTCGTTGAGGAGAAGATAAAAATCTTCAAGGGGGAAACCTTGAAGTGTGGACGTAGGCAAGGTTAGCCGAACCACGTAAAAATATCGGTGTCAATCTCTTTCTCTTCTCTTACTTTTATGTGTTTGTTAGTAATTGCACACGAAGAGAAAATATAGGATAAAACTAATTTGCATTGTTAAAAAGGATTAGGTTAAGAAATTTCTAATTCACCCCCCTCTTAGACAATCACGATCCTACATGACTTTTGATCGGTTCAGTGCTCTGGGAGGAACAACCCTTGTTTTGAACTGATTATAGTATGTTTTTTGAAACCTCCTCTTTATACCAGAGGACTCAGCTTGATGAATAGGAGGAGCATCTATAATACTTTTTGATGCCTCATTCTTGAAGACAGAAGGCTGGGTTCTTGCTGACGATGGCGTGTACACAACAATGGCCATCTCTGATCCTAGAGAGGTTTGAACCAAATTTTCTTCTAAGCAGATTCTGGGGCTTTACTCACAAAAAAATCTTCGAGAACTTCTTCGATGATACCATGGTGAATCAGAAATCCCTAACTTTTTGAAAAGGAGAGACTTCAAAACCGACTGTGCTACGGGTTAACAAAGAGAAATATTTATGAGAGCGAGGGAAAATATTAAAAATATTCCCGTTTGATTTTGATAAAACATAAAATTTTATATCCCAACAAATCTCAAAAATATATCTCCAATTTCCATGTAATAATAAATCTAAAATCCCTTATAATTTTGAGAATAATTTCAATGATATTATGGAAATAAACCATAAATTATATATATATGTTTCTTCAACTTCTCATAAACATTTGAAAATAAATCCAGAGTTCAATATCCTTGGAAGTAGACCCGATTGAATGCCACGATCAAATAAAAAAAAAACTCCATCAATATATTTGAGATTAACTCCATATTTCCATAAAGACTATCGAAAGCTTCTTAGAACTCCTTGTGTCATGCAGGAAGTCACAGACCAAAAAGAAATCTCCTAAAGCTAGTGGCAATTTTTCTTTTTTTTTTTTTTATTTTTATGGAAGCCAATAAATAACAAAAACTTACAACACAGAAGAACCTCTTCACATGACACAGAGGCCTAAGGAAGACCTCAATTCTTCAAATCTTACACCATCTAAAGCTTTGATAAAAATATTGGCGATTTGTTTTTTCATTGCCATATGCTCCAAAGTAATAATTTTGTCGTTTACAAGAGATCTAATGAAATGATGTCGAATATCAATATGTTTGGTCCGAGAATGTTGAACCGGATTTTTGGAAATATTAATAGCACTCAAGTTGTCGCAATAGAGTGTCATGACATCCTGTGTGACACCGTAGTGTTTCAGCATTTGTTTCATCTAAAGAAGTTATGTACAGCTACTACCTGCTGCAATATATTATGCTTCAGCAGTAGACAGAGAAATGAAATTTTACTTCTTGCTGAACCATGACACCAAGTTGTGTCCCAAGTAAAAACATCCACCGGAAGTACTCTTTCGATCATCTGAACTCCCAGCCCAATTACCATCACAATAGCTAACTAGATTTGCATTTGTATCAAATGAATACCAGATACCATAATAAGTTGTCCAGCAAATATATTTGAGAATTCGCTTTACTGACACTAGGTGCGACTCTCGGGGATTTGCTTGAAATCGAGCACATAAACCAACACTGTAACAAATATCCGGTCGACTAGCAGTAAGATACAAGAGGTTGCCAATCATACTCCTATATAAATGAGCATCAACATAAATTCCCTTCTCATCTTTGGAGAGCTTCTCATGTGTCTCAATCAGTGTTCTATGAGAACGTGCATTCTCCAACTTAAATCGTTTCAACAAATTTTTGGCATACTTGGGTTGAAAAATGAAGATGCTATCTTTTCCTTGCTGAATCTGAAGTCCAAGAAAGTAATTGAGTGCTCCTACCATACTCATATCAAATTCTTTGGTCATTTGAGCAACGAATTTATCTACCATCACCTGTGACACTGAGCCAAACACTATGTCATCAACATAAATTTGATTGAGTAAAAACTGACCTTTGTCATGGCTAATGAAAAGAGTTTTATCTACTCCCCCTTGCTCATATCCTTTGGACAATAAATACTGCGTGAGTCTTTCATACCACGCACGAGAGGCTTGTTTGAGCTCATATAATGCCTTCTTTAATTTGTAGACATACTCGGGATGATGAGGGTCTTTAAAACCCTTTGGTTGAGCAACATATACTTCCTCATTTAGAAAAACAATCTTCACATCCATTTTATATAGCTTGAACTGCATAACACAAGCAATAGCCAACAAAAGACGAATGGACGCAAGACGAGCAACTGGTGCAAATGTCTCATCAAAATCAACTCTTTCAATGTGCGAGTACCCCTGAGCAACTAGCCGAGCCTTGTTACAGGTAATGTTTCCATGCTCATCACTCTTGTTCTTGTATATCCACTTAGTGCCAATGACATTCACGTCAGGAGGGCATGACACTAAGTCCCAAACTTGATTTCGGGTGAATTGACCAAGTTCTTCTTGTATAGCGTCAATCCAATATTCATCTAGAAGGGCTTCTTTAACATCAGTAGGCTCAATATTTGATGTAAAGCATGCCAAATGAATCATATCGCGATAGTTTACTCTCGGTTTGTCTCTGGTTCGAATACCATCATTTAGACCTCCAATGATTTCATTTGCAGGATGATTTTTCAGGACACAAGTGGATGGTTGCCTGCTAGCCAAGATGATTTCCTCTGTTTCATTAGTTATAGCAGACTGATCCGAAACATTGTCTGTAACATCTTCTGAGACACCTGGAACATCACCTGTGACACCAGTGGGTACACTAGAACTATCATTGTTTGAACTCTGATTTATGTCTTCTCTAAAAGTATTGGTTATTTCCAGAGAGTCATTGACTTGAACATTTGCTGATTCTATGACAATTCGAGTCCTTTTGTTGTAGACCCGATAGGCATGGTTGTTGGTAGCATAATCGAGAAAGATATCCTCATCGCTCTTGGGATAAAATTTTTCCTTATGTTCTCTGTCATTCAACACAAAGCATCTACTGCCAAAAGGATGAAAATAATTTAGATTTGGAGTTTTACCTTTCCATATCTCATAGGGTATCATTAATGTTCCTCAATGGAGATATACCCGATTTATAGTGTAACAGGATATGTTCATAGATTTAGCCCAGAGTTTTTATAGAATATTCCTTTCATGTAGCATTACGCGAGATATCTCTACTAAAGTCTGATTCTTCTGCTCAACGACTCCATTTTGTTGAGGAGTTATAGGTGCTGAGAATTCATGAGCAATCCCAAGTTGGCTACAGAATTATGAGAATTCAAAATTTTCAAACTCTCTTCCATGGTCACTACGGATGCGCATAATCTTCATGATGACACAATCTTTTTCACGTTGGAGCCGAATACATAATGCTTTTAATGTTTGAAGGTGTCAAACTTTTCTGTAAGAAATTCCACCCATGTATATCGTGAGAAATCATCAACTGTTACGTAAACATAGCGTTTTCCTCTGATACTTTCTGATGGCATTGGACCCATTAGATCCATGTAGAGCAATTCAAGCACTCGTGTTGTTGCTGGTAGATGTGACTTTGGATGTGACACCTGGTTTGCTTCCTAATTCGACAAGGTCCACACACTCTGCTTTCATCAAAGTTTATTACAGGAATTCCTCGAACGGCTCCCTTGGAGGTAATCTTCTTCAGCATCCGAATATTACCATGTCCTAACTTATAATGCCATATAGTAACATCTTCTATGCTTAAACAAAAACAAGTTGGTAAAGAAAAAATAAGATAATAATTATCAGAAGATCTTACTCTTTCTATAATGCAATTTTTGTCTTGATCGGAGACTATACACTTCTCACGAGTAAAATGTACATTTAAATCTTGGTTGGTACTAATCAAATTTGCCTTTAGACCATCCACCAAAAGAACATTCTCCAACATTGGTAATTCGGGAACATTTAGTGTGCCTTTTCCGATGATACTGCTTTGACATCGTTGCCAAATGTCACTTTTCCCACACTTTCGGATATGATATTCTTCAAAAATCTTTCTTCACCTGTCATGTGCCCAGAACATCCACTATTGAACTACCAAGTATCAATTGAAGTGGCTTTGAGAGAAAAATGTGTAACGTTGCATTTCAAGTTAGATTTCTTCTCCCATTTTTGTTGAGAGGAACTGCAAGTTGAGAAGTTTCTAGCAGTACCTTGTCTCAAATGACCAGGACGGTTGCAATAGTGACAAACAAAGTTAAATTTATTAACTTTTCTAATGAAGGCAGAGTGATGATTTTGTGTAACACCCCTAATACTGTACCCATTTACCCGTATAAATTTTTCATTTTATTTTACACTTTAAGCGGAAACTGAATCGGAATTGAAATCGTCAGTGTTGTTTGGAAAACCATTTAAAACAAACATGAAATTGTTAATAAAACAATTAAAAACTAATTAATTAAAAACTGATTTTGAAACCAAATTCGATTAAAACAAACGGGAGGGTAAAACTGTCCAGCCCAGAAACAGAGGGCAGAGACCAGACGCTGCAGCATGCAGCGCCTGATCGCTGCATGCTGTGCAGCATGCAGCGCCTGATCGCTGCATGCTGTGCAGCATGCAGCGATCGATCTCTGCATGCTGCAGAGATCGATCGCTGCACACTCTGTGCAGCGATCACACAGCATGCAGCGATCGATCTCTGCAGCTTGCAGAGATCGATCGCTGCACACTCTGTGCAGCGATCCACCATTGCCTTCGATCGCCATCTCTCTTTCTCTTCATCACTTCTCATATGCCATTTTTCCAAGTGCTCTCTGGAAACTCTAGAGAGCAAAACCACAATCTGATCTGCTCTCTGGAATCCGATTCCAGAGAGCGACAATTCCTCAAATAACACAATATTTTAAACGCAATAAAACTTCTTAAAAACGAACTGCATGGTTACGTTTAAAAGTTGTTTAATCCTCCTGTTTCAAATTCCAAGCAGTTCCAGTAAAAACTATCACAACACCGATTATAAAGATATTTCTAAAAACGTTTAAAACATCAAATATAAACCTAACATCTAACCGTATCCAAACATGTTCGTCTATACATACGTGTCATCCATTAAATCCCACAAAATACTCACACCGACATCCCCACGGGTCAAAACGCGCTGACTGCTCAGCACACTCCCACGGGTCATTCTCCGTCAACTGCATCAGACTTCGGGAGGAGGAACCTCGTCCTCACCTGGCTCGATGTCACCTAAAATGTCACCTACACCATACAGACACCTATGAGCTAACAGGCTCAGTAAATTCTACGTAAATGCAGATGCATGCAGTGCATATGGAGTTCAGAAATCATGCATAACAGAGCGTCGCAGACAGTATATCACCGAGATCTCATCCCCCTAACCGAAGGGGGCCCATCCTGCGGTCGGACTACCCCGTGCGGTTAGAGGAGGGGGGTACACGCTTACAACACGTATAGTCGTGCCTGAGCCCCACCTCGCGTGACCAGATAACAGATTACATTCATTAATTACAGTACATGAGATGTGGTATTGGCCAGACCCTTAATCGGCCCGCACGATAGATCAAGAGCCCCCAATTTCTGGGCCACATGGTTTTCAGAAAACATCGTGCAGTGCGGAAATTCGTTTTCATGCCAAGTTAAAATACGTGATGCATGAACAGTTCAATATAAAAGTAAACAAACAAGCATGCGTACCATCAAGACTGTAAATGAAATAACCTACAAAACGTTTAAACCTAACTACCCAACCAAAGCAGTTAAAACAATCAATCCTCCAAGATCCTCGACGCTAAATCGAAGTACGGTGTAGACCAATCGGTCAGTGTAAGTCACGAGAACTTACCTTGAGCGCGCAGAATCTCAAGCTTCGTCCACGAGAGTCGTGTGTTTGAGGCAAAACACGATATTTGTCGTTAAAGCCAATTCAAGCTATTGACGTCCAAATTACAAACCTTAACTAAAGAATCTTCTCTAAATTCTTCACTTAACTAATCGAAGCGTTTATAACGTCAATTAATGCTTGATAATCCAAAACTTCAATTAACGAGTTTTTCCTCAAAAACCCGAAAATCTCTAACTTTTTAACATTTTCACAAATTGATTTAACTTCGTCCAATAACGTCAAATACGTCCAATATATACCTTATTACAGCTAACCTATTAATTACGAATCCTAAATCTCGATTTCTAATAAAACCCTAACAAAACCCTAACTTTAAAACGATCCGAGAATTGAAAACTAACGCTATAGAATCATAGATCCATACCTAGGATTGCGATTGGAGGAGAAATCACGAAGAACGGAGGAAGAACGGAGGTCGGATCGTCAAAGGGCGTGAGAAGTCGCCTGAAAACCTTCTCTGGTTTTCACTTGGCCGAGAGAAAATGGAGGAGCAGGGAAGAAATGAAGTGAAAATAAAGAATTTGGTTATTTAATAATATTGACTTAATGAATTACCGATTTGCCCTTCCTCTAAATTTTCTATTCGTTTCGTCATTCGTTTCGTAAATCGTCTAACAATTCGGATTCTCGAAGGTTCCATATTTTGCCACTAACTCCTATTCATTGCCAGGGATTTATTAAAACTGTCCGTTCGCGATTCGGACCTCGTTTACTATTTTTACTAAAACGTCCATTATATTACGAGAAATGTAATTACTCGGAATATAGTGTTTAACCTCTGAAAAATCCCGTAATTTCCTTAAAATTCCTATTAATCGTTAGGATCGTAATGACGCTTTCCGTTTGTGAAACTGATTTGATTTGACATCTTTATAAAAAATGCCACATATATATAAAATATGAATATAATATATTAAATCCAAAATCCGTACAAGCCGGGTATTACATTTTGTTTCTTTATGACTTTTTTAATAATCATTGCAGTCTGCTTTCCTTTGTAATCAACATCATTTACTAATACTGTTTGTGGCACTGTGCATTCTATTTTGAAAATAAGTCTAGAAGAAATTGTCTGTGATATTGAGCTTTCACCTTTGTACCCCAGACTAGAGCGATCACTACATGATTTATTGATTCTCAAAATATCATCTAACTTAGTAGACTCCGAATTCAACATTTTAACATTTTTCTTCATAAGATTCAGCTCGTTGGATAGATCTTTAACTTCATCCTGACTTGTCTTCCATTTTGCTTTCAACTGGGTAACATTGTTTTTAAGATTTATCTTTTCATCCCTTATACTTCCAATCTGAATACGTAGCTACTGATTCACTTTAACAAGTTCGATCCATTTTTCATGGAGAATCTTGTATCCCACGATAAGATCTTCTTTTGTGGCTTCCTCCTCATCTTCATCACTATAGGTTGATATATCGTCTGCAACATCTCGAGTAACACTCCCACTTTTTGTATGTTCATCTTTAACAACAAATCTGACATGGTTGTTTTGAAATTCATCTTCTTTTTCTAACTCATTATCACTCCAAGTCGTGTTGAGAGAGTTTTTCTTTTTCTTCAAAGTATTGGCGTATTCAGCTTGAATATGCCCAAAACCTTCACACTCTCTGCATTGAATTCCTCTGTTTTTGGTAGGTTGATCAGACGCATGATTTTCTTGCCTGTACTTCTTGTTACTTGAGGAGCCTGTTTTGGAGTTACTAACATTGGGACTGACATCACGATTATTTCTTCCAAATTTCTTCATAACTTTGCTAAAATTCTTTGATAGCAACGCTAGGGATTCTTCAAGGTCATCTTCATCATAATCATTCAAATTTTGTGTCTCTGCCTTTAGAGCTACGCCTTTTGTTTTCTTTGCTTCCATGTCCATTCGAAGATTCATCTCAAATGTTCTAAGAGATCCCATTAGTTCTTCAAACTTCATTTTGGAGACATCTTTTGCTTCTTCAATAGCAGTAACTTTATAGGCAAATCGTTGAGGAAGAGATCGCAAAGTTTTCCTTACCAATCATTCTTCAGAGAAAATCTCACCAAGAGCAAATACCTCATTGGCGATGTCACATAGTTTTGCATTGAACTCGGCAATACTCTCATCTTCATGCATTTTTAGATTCTCAAACTTTGTAGTGAGCATTTGCATTTTTGATAACTTTACTGCCGGTATTCCTTCATAAGTGGTTTGGAGAATCTCCCAAGCACTTTTTGCTGATTTGCAAGTGGAAATAAGTCTGAACTGAATAGGATTTACCCCATTGAAAATAGCATTAAGTGCCTTTGAATTACTGTTTGCCAAAACATCTTCCGTCATGGACCAATTTTCTTCGGATTTAAGAGATATAACACCATTTTCATCAATGGTGGTGGGAGGATCCCATCTTGTCAGAATGGATCTCCAAGCCTCTCATCTAAAGCCTTGATAAATGCTCTCATCCGAGCCTTCCAATAGGCATAGTTACTTCCATTCAATAAAGGTGGACACATTGTTGAACCTTCTTCTTTCATAGAGTCCATTACAAAGATAACACACGATCAATTCCCGTGAATCCCACTTAAGAAACAGAAGCGACTTTCTCTTATACCAATTGAAAGGTCGTGATTAGTTACGCGGTGCCTTAGAGTGTTGTGGAACACGACGTGAGACACCGATGATAAGTGCAATAACGAACAATAATAAAATGCAGAAAGTAATGAGACAGGAGGTTGGTAACGCAGTTCAGCAATTGCCTACATCTGCGGGGCCATACCCATAATTAAAAATAATTTACGAGTTCACAAAGTTACAAGACACTCGGTCTAACACAAAGTAAGATTCCCTGTTTTCTTTGCCGTCACCTCTATCTAACTTCCTAGTAAATCTATTTTTGCGAGCTCTCTTCGACTTGAGATCGATCCCTCCCGAGATCTAAACGCAAAAAGATCCCCTTGTTGTTGATGACTACTCCCGAAATCCAAATGTGACAAGCTCCCATTGTCGATGAACAAAACTCCTCCCGAGTTCCAATGCAGCCTTTTCCAATTCTTGCTGAAATTGTAAATGAGTTTATGCATCTTGGGCTCAATTTTCTTTTTTTCTTCCAAACCGCATCACACCTCTCATTGGAGAAACTTTCAAAAATACTTGATCACCTTCAGCAAATTCTAATTTTCTCATTCTTTGATATGCATAGCTTTTCTTTCTACTTTGGGCCGCAAAGATTCTTTTTCAAATTAGAGTAACATTTTCAGCAGTTTGTTTCAAAATATCAAGCCCAATAAGAATACCTTTACTGACCTCATCCTAGTGAACCCAGTGAACTGGTGATCTGCACTTTCTACCATAAAGTGCTTCATAAGGCGTCATTCTAATTGAAGCCTGATAACTATTGTTATAGAAAAACTCTACCAGCGGTAAATTCTTACACCAATTCCCTTGAAAAACGATAACACAAGCTCTCAACATGTCCTCCAAGGTTTAAATTGTTCTTTCCGTCTGACCATCCATTTGAAGGTGAAAAACTGTACTGAAATTTAACTGAGTGCCCATTGCTTTCTGTAAACTTTTCCAGAACTTTGACATGAAACGAGTATCTCGATTTGAAACTATAAAGATAGGTGTACCGTGAAGTCTAATGATGTCCATAACATATATTTGGGCATATTAATCCATATTGAAGGTAGTCCGTACGGGAAGAAAATGCGCTGATTTTGTTAGCCTATTTACTATTACCCAAATAGAGTCAAAATTTTTAATTGACCTTGGGAGTCCAACAACGAAATTCATCGTGATATGTTTCCATTTCCATTGAGGTACAAATAACGGTTGTAAAATGCCAGTAGTTCGTTGATGTTCCGCTTTGACTTGTTGACATGTAAGATATCTTTCAACAAATTTGGCCACATTCAATTTCAATCCTCGCCACCAATAATGTTGCTTCAAATCTGGATACATTTTGGTTGCACCAAGATGTACGAGTATGGAGTTGAGTGTGCTTCCTTTAAATATAACGCCTTTCAATTCGATATCGTCAGATATACTCCATCTTTTCTTAAATTTAATAACTTAATCTTCCGACATAGAAAATTATGATATCTTCTCACCTATCAATTGATCTTTTATCTTACTTAAGAAAATATTGTCATGTTGTTTGTTCTTAATTTACTAGAACAAGCTTAACTGTAACGTCATTGCAAATAATCTCTCAATCAATCCAGAATGTACTAACTCAATGTCAAATTTCTGCATCTCATCAACTAACTTTTCTAGAAATGGACTTAGTGTTGAAACACTTGAAGAGACTCTTCTACTTAGTGCGTCTGCTACTACGTTTGCCTTTCCAGAGTGATATATAATTTTATAATCATAATCCTTTACTAATTTCAACCATCTGCGCTGTCTCATATTCAGGTCCTTTTGTGTTAGAAAATATTTAAACCACTTATGATTGGTGTAAATCTCACATCTTTCTCCAAGTGTCTCCAATTTTTAAATGCATATATAACTGCTGCAAACTCCAGATCATTGAGTCGGGTAATTCTTCTCGTTATCTTTCAATTGTCTGGAGGCATAGTGTAACAACCCCAAAATTTAATTTTTTGATTTAATTTAATTTAATTTTTTTATTTTTTCCTAATTTGAAACCCTAAAATTTTTCCATAATCGATTTGTAAATTAGGTTAAATTTGATCATTATTGTAACACCCGGTTTCATTGAACTATTTATTTTACTAACTTGCAGTGAATGTTTTATAGATGATATTGGGAGGAATTACTGATTAGGTTAATGAAGGAATAAGTAAGGGCATTTTAGTAATTATAAATTAGTAGTGGATAACCTATTTAAAGAAGAATTTATTGAGGTTTAGCCGCCACTGTTTATTCTTACTCTCGGTTTTCAGCTCAACTTAGCAGAGCTCCCTAGGCAACTTTCTTCCCGATTCCTTTCTCCAATCTAGGTGAGTTCTACCTTGATTTCTTACTGATTTAGTGACTAAGGATGATTGAGTGGAGATTGTGGGTACGTATTTTGTGATTTGCCATGAATGAGAGTAGATTCGGGTTTAGTGTAGAATTTGGGAATGCTCAGTGAATAGAACTCCCAACTGTCCACTTAGGTTTTCTAAATGCTTTAGAATGACGATTAGTAAGGATTGGCTTAATGCTCTGTTTATGGTTCTAGGTGAGCAATTCCGAAGGAACTCCTAACCGAGTGAATCCAGGTAAGTGAAGTATGCTTGTGCCTTCGGGCCTACATCACAAAACATTATGATTTTGTTTACTTGAATGTGTCTGTATGTCATGCATCATATTTTAAAAGTATACGAAAATGAATTTGAATGCATGTTGTCATGGTAAGGAATGAACATAATGAAACAGCTATGTGAATCAGATTTACTGTTAAGGGAAATAATCCGCCCCTTAATAAGACAATAGATATTTAGACTTTGGGAAACTTGATCCGCTTCCCATCGAACAGAGGGATCAGAAACAACTATGTGAATCAGATTTACTGTTAAGGGAATTAGTCTGCCCCTTAATGAGTCAGTGGATATTAATACTTTGGGAGAAGTGATCCAACTCCCAATTTCACAGGGGGATCAGATCAGAAACGATGCATATGCAATTGAGATGAGAAAGTAGAAACTGCATATTTAGGAATTTATGTTTCAGCATTACATTACATTATTGCTTTACTTATTTAGTATTAGGCTAATAGATGAGTTTTGTGATGTAGGTGAAGAAGTGACAGCATGTGTGTTTACTGAGTTTGCTGAGAACTAGACTGGTTGGAGGAGTGCATCTATGCAGCAATCTGGCAGCTGATGGGGCGGTTTAACTGATGTCAGTTGATGTGAAGGTTTAATTGACAATGTTTCAATTTAAGTATGTTGGATTTTCATGACAGTAGTAGTTTTATTGTTTCTGAACTCATCTTGAGATTTTCTTCCAGACAATTATACTCTGTTGGTGTTAATAGTGGTTTTACTAAATGTTGGAGTAGTGTCCGAATTTAAGTGGTTTTGAATGAATTTTAGTAAATTGCTCAAGTTCTTCTGGTAGTCGGAGTTTTCTTTGTTAGAGTGAAATTGTTGTTGTCCTGTTGTCTATCGGATGATGTCTTCAGTAAAGCCATCGGATGATGTCTTCAGTATAGTCATCGGATGATGTCTTCAGTAAAGCCATCGGATGATGTCTTCAGTAAAGCCATCGGATGATGTCTTCAGTATAGTCATCGGATGATGTCTTCAGTAAAGCCATCAGATGATGTCTTCAGTATAGTCATCGGATGATGTCTTCAGTAAAGCCATCGGATGATGTCTTCAGTATAGTCATCGGATGATGTCTTCAGTGGAAGCCATCAGAAGATATAAGTAGAAGTTTTGTCGTTTAGTGACCGGTGGATGTCGAGTAATAAACTTATCGGATGATGTAGTAGAAGTTTTGTCATTTAGTGACCGGTGGATGTCGAGTAATAAACTTACCGGATGATGTAGTAGAAACCTTTGTCGTTTTATGACCGGTGGATGTAGTGTATTAAACTAATCGGAAGACTGTAGTAGAAGTCTTGTCGTTTAGTGACCGGTGGATGTCGTGTATTAGACTTACTGGAAGATGATGTGGAAGGTTTGTCGTTTTGTCACCGGAAGGAGCCTTCTGTTATCTGTTTCAGCCTCTTCCGTTGACTTTGTTCAGCGGCAGATGCTTTGACTTTTGCAACTTTTAAAGTATTCCGCGATGTCTTCAGTAAAGCCATCGGATGATGTCTTCAGTAAAGCCATCGGATGATGTCTTCAGTATAGTCATCGGATGATGTCTTCAGTAAAGCCATCGGATGATGTCTTCAGTAAAGCCATCGGATGATGTCTTCAGTAAAGCCATCGGATGATGTCTTCAGTAAAGCCATCGGATGATGTCTTCAGTAAAGCCATCGGATGATGTCTTCAGTATAGTCATCGGATGATGTCTTCAGTAAAGCCATCGGATGATGTCTTCAGTAAAGCCATCGGATGATGTCTTCAGTAAAGCCATCGGATGATGTCTTCAGTAAAGCCATCGGATGATGTCTTCAGTAAAGCCATCGGATGATGTCTTCAGTAAAGCCATCGGATGATGTCTTCAGTAAAGCCATCGGATGATGTCTTCAGTAAAGCCATCGGATGATGTCTTCAGTATAGTCATCGATGATGTCTTCAGTAAAGCCATCGGATGATGTCTTCAGTAAAGCCATCGGATGATGTCTTCAGTAAAGCCATCGGATGATGTCTTCAGTAAAGCCATCGGATGATGTCTTCAGTAAAGCCATCGGATGATGTCTTCAGTAAAGCCATCGGATGATGTCTTCAGTATAGTCATCGGATGATGTCTTCAGTAAAGCCATCGGATGATGTCTTCAGTAAAGCCATCGGATGATGTCTTCAGTAAAGCCATCGGATGATGTCTTCAGTAAAGCCATCGGATGATGTCTTCAGTAAAGCCATCGGATGATGTCTTCAGTAAAGCCATCGGATGATGTCTTCAGTATAGTCATCGGATGATGTCTTCAGTAAAGCCATCGGATGATGTCTTCAGTAAAGCCATCGGATGATGTCTTCAGTAAAGCCATCGGATGATGTCTTCAGTAAAGCCATCGGATGATGTCTTCAGTAAAGCCATCGGATGATGTCTTCAGTAAAGCCATCGGATGATGTCTTCAGTAAAGCCATCGGATGATGTCTTCAGTAAAGCCATCGGATGAGACTGTAGTAGAAGTCTTGTCGTTTAGTGACCGGTGGATGTCGTGTATTAGACTTACTGGAAGATGATGTGGAAGGTTTGTCGTTTTGTCACCGGAAGGAGCCTTCTGTTATCTGTTTCAGCCTCTTCCGTTGACTTTGTTCAGCGGCAGATGCGTTTGACTTTTGCAACTTTTAAAGTATTCCGCGATTTAAACCTTTATTTCTTTTGACTGATTACTCCTTAACATCTCAACCGATTATTCAAGCATTGTTCGTTTAACTTTATTTTCCTCAAATGATTTCCGCTGCAATTCTTTAAATGTTTTGAGGTTTTAGAAAATATCAAATTTTGACTTTTGAGCAAATTTTTAAATTTGGTCCGAAATTTTCTTAGTTATGTTCGCGTTTATGAGTAACAAACCGAGTTCAGAAAACTCGGGGCGTTACAATTATAAAACCCTAATATTCTTAATTCAAAATCATTAAAAATAACAAAAATTATTTAATAAGCGGAAACTTTGAAATTAATATCAATAAATGTTTAGAAAATTAAATGCTCAACAAACATTAAATAAAAAATTAAATGCTCAACAAACATTAAATAAAACTTCATTAATAAATTTTTAAAAACAATACTTAATAAAAATTCAACAGTTGATTCAGTAAATTATTTAAACTTAAAACAAAATAAATTTAAATGCAACTAAATATAAAAATATCTTTTTAAAACGATATAAAAGCATAACTTTAAATTTTTATTCAAAATCAACTACAACATCCTCCTTTGTATGCTCGCCCGCCTTTGGCAAATTTCGATCAACGTCATTTCTTCCTCAAATAAAAATTCACCTACATCACAAAACTAATGCTTGAGATAAACTCAATAACTAAAAACACGTGCATGTGACTTTAATTGCATACATTATCCAATTTCATGCTTTAAAAGTTACATACTGGATGAGACTCATTTCCCAATCCTTACCATTTGTTCAGGCTTTCAAAAAACTATCAGTTTCTTACCCTAATAAAGTTTCATCAGCAATCTTAATAACCATGCGTTCAACCTCTCATTAGCCATCTCATGCATTCCGTCAATTCCATTCGTTTTCATGCATTTCATACACTCATGCATCATGACCTATCATTTTTATCTTTCTACGTTCATATGTCAATGCCTATACATGTGTATTCAAATAATAACATAATTAACAAAATAAAATGCTTTAAAGAAAATAATTTAATATATGTTTCGTGATGTAGGGCCTACGGTCAAAACATTGCAAAACCTAGTGTTTTTGTCACACCCAGTTTTACGTTCTTTTGGATTTTGGTATATAAGGACATTTTCGTAAATATAGTAAATTAAGCCTGTTTTGCAAACGAAAAGTTTTATTAGAGCCCTAGTAATAAATTGAAATATTTTGAGAAAAAAAAAAATTAGAGAAACCGAATCGATAGACTAATTACCGAAATAAGTAGAGGATTAATAGAAAATTGAATAAAGGGAAATATGGTAACTTAATATGTTAAAATTTTAATAAAACAAATCCTTTACCCCCTCCCACGTATGCACTCTGCAGAAGAAGGAAAATCTCTCTCCTTAGGCATTTTCACGATTCTTCCACTGCAATTTCAATCGGCCGATTCTCCAAGCTTCGGCGACCGATTTTCCTTCTGTTTTCTTCCTAAATCACAGCCCTAGGTAAGATTCTATGCTTTTAGGACGTTAATTTCTGGGTTTTAGAGTTGTTAATTGTTAGGGTTTCGTTTAGGATTTTGTTGAAATTGTCGGGTTATGTTAGAAATGGTTAGGTTTACCGTATTTACGACTCTAATGAACGTATTTGTGATTATTGGATATAGTTAGTTGATTTAATAGTGGTTGTTGGAGTTTTGGTGGTTGGAAAAATTGTAAAACTCTATTAATAGAGGTTTAGATAATCTTGAGCATGAATTGCTCGATGAAATGCCTGAATAAGTGAAATTAGAATTTTAGGAAATTTCTTTTAGCTAGGAGTTTCGTTAGTTTTGGAACGGTTTATTTGGATCTAGCTTTATTGACCCAATTGTGGAATGACTTAGGTAACAAAGCTCAAAATGAGGAACTCGGATTGCTAAGAACGCGAGGTAAGTCTTCGTGACTTGTTTGGCCTGTTTGGCCTACACCATAAGAAAGTTATCGAATGAGGATTTGATGATTTAGGATGTTTTGGGCGTAAATAGGCTGGGTAGTTAGGTTTTGTTAAGTTATCTAGTGTTGTATTGTTTAATGTTAGTTTCAATGTTTTACTTATGTTTTACGCATCGTACATGTCCATGCATCACGTTTTCTGAAATAGCATGAAAAATGAACTTCTGCATACATTTTCATGAAAACGAAATGACTAATAAAAAGATATGAATGCACGTAATCCCGGTAACGTTAGGGTGGGGCTTAGACATGACTGTCTTATAGGTGAAGCATGTTCTTTTCCCCCCAAGTAGATGGAGAGGGCTATCCAACCGCCGTATGTGCCGTTTTCATCTACTGAGAGCGAACCCCTGGTGACATCCCGCTATGTAACGTGAAGAATGAAATGAACTGTATGATTTATGAACTGCACATGCATAGCATGCATTTTCATTTACGTCGATTTACTGAGCCTTTAGCTCATAGATGTCTTCTATGGTGTAAGTGATCTCGAGGAAGGTGAGAAAAACGTTCTTCCACTAGACAAATGCACAGATTGAAGAAGGATGCCCGTGGGAGTGCGCTGGTGCAGTCGGTGTGATTTGACCCGTGGGAACGACGTATAGGTATTTTGGGGTATGTTAGATTAGAAGAATATGAAAAAATGTGTAGATAACTCATTTTAGGGTGATTGGTAATTGGATTGACGATATTGGTGTTTTGATGTTTTTTGGATAGTTTTGTGGATGGATTATATAGTTGGGTTACCATTTTCGATGATTCGTTAGCTTCCGTTATTTATGTTGGACATTGATGAAATAAATTGGATTTTGATGCTTTGAAATGGAATTGTTGATTAGAGATGAATTCATGGATGGGAGTTGGAATTTGATGATTTTAGGTTGAGATTTTAAATTAAATGGATGTGTACTTTAGGTAGAAAAGGTATGGATGATTTGAGGATGTTGATATTGATGTATTATTAGGTGAAAAATTGAAGGAAATGACAAAGGGAGGAAAAAGGCCGGATTTGGCGCAGCTGGGCTCGCAGGGCGTGTAGCTGGCGCGCGCAGGCGGGGAGAGTAGAGCACGCAGGGGCGCGCTGCCCCTGCTCAGCCGATCGATCGGCAGCTATTGCTGGAAAACAGGTGCAAACAGAGGGTTTGCTGATCGATCGGCGCCCTTAGCAGATCGATCGGCCAAAAGTGCGTGCTCTGGTGAAAATCCAAAGTGATCGCTGATCGATCGACTCGCTAGATCGATCGGCTCGCAAGTCGATCGATCAGCCATCACTAGGTGCTGGCGTTTGGCGTGATGAGGCACCCGATAGGGCGCGGGTAGGCACACGGTGAGGCGTACGGTTGGCGAGCGGTTGGTGTACGGTTGGCGCGTGATGGTGGCACAAGCGTGCAAGGCGCGCGCTATATGAGCGTAGTGTACACGCGGCATGCACAAGGGTCGCGTGCGCCGAATGCTGGGCGCGCCCCATGCATGCCACTTGAATGTTTTGATGTCCTAAGCCTGTTTTGATGTTTCCTGATCTTAGACGAGTCATTTTAGATATGTTTTAAGTTAGACCCTAAGTGTCGATAGATGTGAATTGAATGGCTAAGTCCGTTCTCTTACGAATGATGAATGATAGAAAAAGGAAATGAAAGGAAATGAAAATTTTTTTACGTGAACGGGCGAGGGTAATATGAATGTATGTCACGGTTTAGGCTGTGGTGGCTCTGCTGGGGTCGGGCCACAGTTTTACTTACCTAGATTTCGAGAGAGATAAGGAATAGGGTTTTAGGTATCTTTTTCGAGCATTGGATTGATTTTCTTTGCCTAAAAATTAGGGACATTTAAATTTTATTCCAAAATAATTATTTTGAAAATAATTAGGGTAGGGATTTCTTACCAATAAAATCCTAGCGTTGGATTTTTGAATTGATTTTTGCGTCCTTAACAATCCAAAAATATATGATTGAAGAATTTTGGATTTGAGCCGGTTCGGGTCAAAAAGTGGGTCTGGTTCTGGCTTGTGGTTCGGTTCAGTTTAGAATAAACTTTTGGCCGCCTTCTTCTTCCTTTTCGTGGTGTTCTGCCGAGAGAGAGAGACTTAGAGTGAGAAACAGAGAAAGCGAGAAATCGAGCGAGAGAACACTACCTCCTACGTTGCGTGGTGCGTCGTCGTCGGGAGGTGCCTCGGTTGACAAAGATTGGGCTACGACCGAAAGGGGAGATTTGCCGAAGGAAACGTCTGGCCGAGAGAGGGAGAGATTTTGGCCGAGTCTGCGGTGGTCGGAGTAGTTGGCTGGCAGTTCCTGCGAGGTGAGAATTTCTCTTAATATTTCTCTATTTTCAGAATTCGGGAGAAAGAGATTTGTGTGTTTGCTGTGATTTTCTCCTATCACAGAGCACACTTAAATTCTAGGGAGGGATTTTAATTCTTTCCTTAGAAAAATGGGTACGAATCTAATCACCCAATTTGATCAGATTCACAGACCAGTTTAGGAAAGATTTTCCTCTGTTATAATTTTCTTGCTTTTTTTTTTGTAGAATATTGACCTGAGATTAGGGCTTAATTGGGTAACGATGTTGTGCTGAAATTAAGGATTTTGATTGATTGGATTCTGATTTAGGGTTTGATTTACTTCTTTAAATGGGATTAGGAAACTAATTGATTCCTTAATTTGGGGATAAATTTTGGCGCGTTACAATCTACTCTCCTTAAAAGAAATTTCGTCCTTGAAATTTAAATAATTACCTGAAAAGGTCTGGATAGAATCTTCTCATTTCTTCTTCCTTTTCCTAGGTTGCTTCCTAAATATTTCGATTTTTCCATAGAACTCTTACAAGCGAGATATTCTTATTTCGTAGTTCCCTTTCTTCTGATTCCAGAATTTGAATCGGTCTCTCTTCATAAGATAGATTATGATTGAACACAATTTCTTCAGAACTCATTGGCAAAATATGTGAGGGATCTGAAACGTATTTCTTCAGCATCAAGATATAAAACACGTTGTAAACCTACTTGAGTGACTCTTGTAAATTCAGCTCATAAGCAACTTCTCCGATTCTTGCTGAGATTGTAAATGAGCCAATGTATCTTAGGCTTAATTTGCCTTTCTTTCCAAACTGCATCACACCTCTCATTAGAAAAACTTTAAAAAATACTTGATCACCTTCAGCAAATTCTAATTTTTTCCTTCTTCGATCTGCATAGCTTTTCTGTCTACTTTGGGCTGCAAGAATCCTCTTTCTAATTAAAGTAACTCTTTCTAATTAAAGTAACAATCTCGGCAGTTTGTCTCAAAATATCAGATCCAACAAGAATGCCTTCACCAACCTCATCCCAATGTATTGGGGATCTACACTTTCTTCAATAAAGTGCTTCATAAGGCGCCATTCCAATTGATGCCTGGTAACTATTGTTATAATAAAACTCTACCAATGGTAAATTTTTACACCAATTCCCTTGACAATCGATAGCACAAGCTCTTAACATGTCCTCCAAGGTTTGAATCCTTCTTTCTAATTGCCCATTCGTTTGAGAGTGGAAAGCTATAGTGAAATTTAATTGAGTGCCCATTGCGTTTTGCAAGCTCTTCCAGAACTTTGACGTGAAACGAGTATCTTGATCTGAAACTAAAGAGACAGCCGTACCGTATAATCTGATGATGTCCATAATATATATTTGAGCATATTGATCAATATTAAAGGAGTCCTTACAGGAATAAAATGTGTCGATTTTGTCAGCCTGTCAACTATCACCAGAATAGAGTCATAATTTTTAATTGATCTTGGAAGTACAACAATGAAATCCATCGTGATTTGTTTCCATTTCCACTAGGGTACAAATAACAGTTGTAAAATGCTAGTAGGTCTTTGATGTTCCGCTTTGACTTGTTGACATGTAAGACATTTTTCAACAAATTTGGCCACGTCCAATTTCAATCCTCGCCACCAAATAATGCTTCTGCAAATCTTGATACATTTTGGTTGCACCAGGATGTACCGAGTATGGAGTTGAGTGTGCTTCTTTTAATATAACTCCTTTCAGTTCGGTATCGTCAGGTATATACCATCTTTTTTTAAATTTAATAACTCCATCTTCCGACATAGAAAATTCTGATACCTTCCCATCTTTCAATTGATCTCTTATCTTACATAAGAAAATATCGCCATGTTGTTTGTCTTTAATCTGTTTGAACAAGCTTGGTTGTAGCGTCATCGCTGATAATCTCTCAATCAATCCGGGAGGTACTATCTCAATGTCAAATTTCTGCATCTCTTCTACTAACTTTTTCAGAATCGAACTTAGTGTCGAAACACTTGAAGAGGCTTTTCTACTTAATGCGTCAGCCACCACGTTTGCTTTTCCAGGGTGATATATAATTTCGCAATCATAATCCTTTACTAATTCCAACCATCTGCGCTGTCTTATATTCAAGTCTTTTTGCGTTAGAAAATACTTCAAGCTCTTATGATCGGTGTAAATCTCACATCTTTCTCCATATAGATAGTGTCTCCAAATTTTGAGCGCATATATAACTGCTGCAAGTTTCAAATCATGAGTCGGGTAATTCTTCTCGTGATATTTTAACTGTCTGGAGGCATAGGCTACAACTTTTTCTTCTTGCATAAGTACACATCCGAATCTATACTTTGAGGCATCACTATAGACTACAAATTTTCCTGTTTCAGATGGTATAGTGAGTACTGGTGCTGAAATCAATATTTCCTTCAGTTTTTGGAAGCTTTGTTCGCATTCTTCAATCCACAAATATTTAGTACCCTTCCTGGTGAGTCTGGTGAGCGGTGTGGCTAGTTTCAAGAATCCCTCCACAAATCTCCTGTAATAGCCCGCAAGACCAAGGAAGTTTCGTACTTCTGCCACATTTTTGGGTTGTGGCAATTTACTAACTGCTTCAATCTTTCCTGGGCCTACCAATACACCCTCCTTTGAAATCACGTTGTAGGATCATGATTGTCTAAAAGGGGGGGGGGGGGGGGGGGCGTGAATTAGAAATTTCTTAACCTAATCGTTTATAACAATGCAAATTAGATTTATCCTATCTTTTCTCTTTATGTGCAATTACTAACAAACATATAAAAGTAAGAGTAAGAGAGAAAGATTGACACCGATATTTTTACGTGGTTCAGCCAACCTTGCCTACGCCCACGCTTCAAGGTTTCCCACTTGAAGATTCTTATCTTCTCCTCAACGAGATTTTTTGATCGAACTTCACGAACGTCGATCTATTGTCTTACAACTTTGGATTGAACTTCACAGGCGTCAATCCACTGCCGACAAGTTTTACAATGTTGAGAAATATGGAACATCGAGCTACACACTCTCAAAAACAAAATCTCAAGTTTAGGTGTAGAGAGGTGTAGAGAGTCAAGGAGTATTACAAACTTAAGCTCGTAAGAGATTCGAGAAAATTATTCAAGTAGGCAAAAAGTTCTTCTCCCGAGCTTCTATTCTTCTATATACACTCTTGTTTATAATCTGCTTCACATTCGAAGGACTCCTTGTTTCCGTACAAAAATATGACCGTTTTGAGGAGTCCGTATGTAGAAATCTAGCCATTGAGGTCTGGAGTTTATATTACTCGCGGCTGAAGTCTTCTTGATTCGGATGATGTTATTCTGGAAAATGAAATCTTTGTTCGGTCGACTTCATTATTCATTCAGAAGACTTCTGGATTTCGGATGATGTTATCCATTTGGAAGACTTCTTGATTTCGGATGATGTTATCCTATTGGATGAAATTATCTTCAGTGGAATTCTTCTTGATTCGGAAGATAAGCATTCTCAGTTTTGATCGTCGATTTCGGTAGACGTCAGAGTCTGGTCGACTTGACTTTGTTGCAGAATCATACTTGATTTTGGTCGATGTTGCTTTCAGTCGACGTTGCTTTCGGTAGACATATCTGCCGGATGACTTCAGAATCTGGTCGACTTGGTTTTGGTCGATATTGAATTCGGTAGACTTCAGAATCTGGTCGACTTGACTTTGTTGCAGAGTCATACTTGGTTTTGGTCGACGTTGCTTTCGATAGACATATCTGCCGGATGACTTCAGAATCTGGTCGACGTTGATTTCGGTAGATGTCAAAATCTGGTCGATGTAATTTCCACGGATGAATTCGGTCGATAATCAATTGATTCTACCATCGGTCGATGTTCATTTTGGCAGACAAACTTAAACGTGTAGTTGGCATTATGCATACACCATTCTCAACTAACAACACTTATTCAACATCGTTAGAAAAACATAATACCCTTTGTAAAAGGGCATTCCCAAATAACTTCAAGGAATTAATATTATTCATTTCTTACAATCATCATTTTATATATTTCACATTAATTACAATAATAAAAAATATAGTTAGATTCAAACACATTTTAAGTTAACAATCTCCCCCTTTTTGATGATGACAAACATAAAATGAATAATCATATAAAATGACTGGTTGATATCAAAGTCTGACAATATATTGTAACGACTCCTTTTCCCAACAAGATATTGTCCGCTCTGGGGATTGGACCATAGCCCAATATCTTCCCCTCACGGCTTTGTTTGGCGAGGACTTCCCAATCGGTCACCCAACCTGATAACTACTCTCGCCGAAGCACTTTTAACTTCGGAGTTCTTATGGGATCCGTTGTGAATTGTGCTCCAAAACGTGTTTTGCTATCTTGGGAGGGTTTCTTTACATATGTTTCATTTCCACATACTTTCCCAAGCGATGTGAGATTGTGACGACCCCCTTTTTACGACCCCTCACCTCCCGGTTCGCCTGCGTAGACGTACCGCCATCCGGGTTCCAATTCGTGCAGCCATCGTACACATACTTACACATCCAGGTCATCACATATATAAACTCTCTCATACTATATGCATGAATATCAACTACTTTTCTCCCCATTTCACATTATCAAAAAAAATATTAGCAAGCAGTGTAAGAGACGAGAATGTCATTCAACACAATACAAGTGTGATAAATAAGGAGAAAAATGCAAAGATAAATAATGATAAAGAATGATCAATAAATAAGTATCCTAAGAGAGTCCTAAGTTCCTAAACTAGCTAACTGAGACAGAGAACGGAGAATGGAAAGATACAACGGAAGAAACAGCATAGACATCCCTAGAATCTGCAAGCATAGAAATCTCTCGCACATCTGAATAGAGACTCATCTTCATTGTCATCGGGAACAATAGCAATAGGAGAAATAGGTGGAGTTCCTTCTCCAGCATTTACATCCTTTGCAACTCCTTCTTCAGCTATTGGTGTATCATCAAAGGACTCTCCCTCATCAACCGGTTCAGCCATGACAAGATCACTAGGACCAACAACATCATCAGCAACATTAGCTGGAGTAATTACTGGCTCATTCTCACAAACATCATTCCCAACAGCATCCTGAGCTACATCACCTGAAGAAACAGCTGGAGTGGCGGGATGAACTTCCTCAGGATTCTCTCCACCTTCGTCCAGGCCCTCATCCAGAGGAGAGAGCTCACTATCACTCCTAGCCGAAGATAAGTTAAGATAGCTAAAGTGAGTGATAATGCGATCAGACTCTCGTCGCAACTGATCTGCTAAATGACTGGTATTGAATCTAACGGAAAAGATGACATCATCAATAACTTTACTTTGATATGTTTCCACTTGATCAATACAATTGTGAAGTCCTTGAATTGCAGATGTGAAATGTTCATAGCAAGAGAGGGTGGTGGTTTCAAGCTGTCGGAGCTGAAAAAGGCAGGTGGCTTCAAAATGTTCTTGTCGTGATAGAAGAAAGGCTTCAAGATTATCTTGGCGGGCGATATAAAGGGACTGAAAGGATTCGAGGGCTGTCCCTAGACTTTCGATACACGCCCGAAGCTCATGATATTGTTCCTCAGAAATAGATGTCCTCACAGGAGGAGAGTGACGACCTTGAGATTGAGGAGGAACAGGAGCTGAAAATTGAGGAGCCTGCGATGGCGAATGAGCAGGAATTGGACTGGAGGGAAGTGGAAGAATCGACGGAGATACAAGAGAAGATGAAAGGTTTTTTGAAAGATTTTCGCACTCTGGAAGAAAGGTAAGGTTTATGTAACCCGAATGCTAATTTTAGGGGTGGGCACGGTCCGGTCCGGGCCGGTTCTGGCTCGGAACCAGCCCGGACCGGTAGTTTCGGGAATTTAATTCCCGGAACCGAAACCGGCCTCTAGCGGAACCGGAACCGGACCGAACATTCGGTACCGGTTCCGGTTTGGTACCGGTTCCTCCCATGCATTTTAAATTTTTTTATTTAAATTTAAAAATAAAACAAATAATCTGGAGAAAGCAGAATCGATTCCAATTTTCGGCTAGGGTTACTTATTCGCTAGGTGAAGGAAGAATGCGATTTCTGGCTAGACTTACTTATTCGTTCGTGTGAGAGTCTGAGAGAGTCGAGAACGAGATGAATGCAGAATCGATTCCGATTTCCGACCTTTCAAATCTGACTTCTTCAGTTGAGAATGCAGAATCGGAACTGGGAAAGTCGCTGGTCGACGGGCGATGCCGCGACGATCGGAGCTGCGTGAGACGTGAGGTCGCTAGGTCGGAGTCTGAGTCGGAGTCGGGATCGGGTCGTCGGTGCTGAGCAAATTGAACTGAGGGGCGTGAGACTGAAGGAACGGAAATGGCAGAGGGCTGGCTGCGGCTGGTTTACAGGTTTAGGGTTTTTTTAGTTTTAGATTTTTGTTTATAAATATTTTTAAGTTATCCGACCCATGGGTCGGATAACCCACCGGGCCGACCCATGGGTCGGTTCTCCCGTGGGAGTACCCGGTTCCAGCATGGGGAACCGGGGACCGGACCGCGGTTCCCGGTTTCCCAATCCATGGAACCGGGACCGGTTCCATGGACTGAAAAACCGCCCAAGAACCGGCCCGGACTGCCGGTCTGGTCCGGTTTTGCGGTTCCGGGCCAGTTCTGCCCACCCCTAGCTAATTTATAGGATTTAAGAACAGACTTCATCTGATTCGTACCTCAACCATTTCCTACATTGTCTGTTTCATATGTTGACTGTAACGCCCCGAATCCTTAAACTCGGTTTGTTACTAAACTCGTGACGTAACTTGATCATAATAGTCCACATATTTATTCATCTATTTTTTTTTTGACTTAACATAACTTAAAACATCTCATTCAATTCACTGAATATATCCATTATAACTCTCACTCCTGCCGATCACTAAACGACGAGCTTCTAGTTGATCTGCCGGTCAGCACGTGCATCCCACATGATTCATTAAACATCTATCGGCAGGCACACATATTTGCATCTGCCGACAGTCACGTGCAACCCGTGTGATCAATTAAAACCTCGCGTGGTTCATTAAAACTCACTTCCTCTACCGGTCAATAAACGACAAAGAACTCACTTCCTCTACCGGTGAGTAAACGACAAGGAACTCACTTCCTCTACCGGTGACGTCAGTCGGAAGACAAACCTACCCGACTTCCATCACAATTCTTCTACCGATGACGTCAGCCGGAAGACAAATACTTTTCCTCTTCCGATGACGTCAGCCGGAAGACAAACTCTCCCGACTTCCATCACATTTCTTCTACCGATGACGTCAGCCGGAAGACAAATACTTCAGCCGGAAGACAAATACTTTTCCTCTTCCGATGACGTCAGCCGGAAGACAAATACTTTTCCTCTTCCGATGACGTCAGCCGGAAGACAAATACTTTTCCTCTTCCGATGACGTCAGCCGGAAGACAAATACTTTTCCTCTTCCGATGACGTCAGCCGGAAGACAAATACTTTTCCTCTTCCGATGACGTCAGCCGGAAGACAAATACTTTTCCTCTTCCGATGACGTCAGCCGGAAGACAAATACTTTTCCTCTTCCGATGACGTCAGCCGGAAGACAAATACTTTTCCTCTTCCGATGACGTCAGCCGGAAGACAAATACTTTTCCTCTTCCGATGACGTCAGCCGGAAGACAAATACTTTTCCTCTTCCGATGACGTCAGCCGGAAGACAAATACTTTTCCTCTTCCGATGACGTCAGCCGGAAGACAAATACTTTTCCTCTTCCGATGACGTCAGCCGGAAGACAAATACTTTTCCTCTTCCGATGACGTCAGCCGCTTCCATCTTTCCGATGACGTCAGCCGGTAGACAAACTCATTTCCTCCAATATTCCTCAGCGGAAGACATCCTGGTTTTCTCAGACTTCTATCTAGATAAACGTAGACCTCATAACTTAAATCTTAATGGCCAAAACTCATCGGAATAATCCATAAATTCATTCAAACTCACACAGCGGAAGACTTAGGTAAAATAACTCATTCTATATCTTCACAAATATTTTCAGACTCAGTACTCATATTAGACAGACTTAAAGCTCAATATTCGCAAGTAAACTCATCATACTTAGACTTCCTTGTTCATAAACATTATTAAAATCTTAAAAGCTTAAACCAGAGAGTCATGTTCGCCATCCAGCCACAGATTTTCCACCCTGATCACTTCCAGCAACCGAACTCAGACACTTTCATCAATCTTGAAATCCTCACCTGATATTTCTTCACCTACATCATAAGGTGTAACTGTAAGCCTAAGGCTTAGTAAGGAATGCAAACTATTATGAGTTCATGAATGCATAACTTGGAGAAAAACATGCTCATGAGTCTTTTCTTTTCGTGTACTTAGTCTTAATCATCATTCATAATCGTATCTCGTATTCATTGATCATAATCATCATTCATGGACATGCTCATATTCATCATTCGTATTCTTCATTACATTATGTGGATTAAGAGAGGATTTGTGCTGGTAAAGGGGGTTCGACAGTGAGTTTGATCATGGTCCCTACTGCGGGTCGTATTCATATGTCCTACTGCGGACTGTGACATACGCCGAACCACCCCCAACCCTCACTTAACCACGTTGCATAAGTTTTATCTTCTTATTTTATTCATGAGAAAACATGTTTCAAAACATTTTCATATGCTTGAGAAGTAAAACATGATGCATAACATAAATGCACTTAATCATCGAACTAAGACAGGGGAGTATATCAGAATACCAGAATCATATCCATCGACATTTCATCGAACTTATAGCTGACAACGTTCGCTAAATGTAACATAATCCTTTGATGTAGGGCCCTATTGGCCGGAAACTTAGTACATTCACTTACCTGGATTCCTTAGCAACTTGAATCACTTTCTCTTCAACTTCTTCACCTAAAACATTCCACATTACAGTAGTTAAAATAAAGTCCTAAAAGTTCTACTCGAAAGTCATCCTAGAATCTAACAGCTAAAGTCATTCCGATTCCACTGTTTGACACACTGCAGTCTGAAATTCGAAACTAGGTGGACAGGTTTTACCATTGATTAAATCCGAGTTGGTTACTTTAAAATGTTCAGAATCGATTTGGGATGGCATTTCTACTCTCAGACTTAAAAGAGTCTAAAACTACTCGGCCACTGCTAGAAATCCGAACTCAAATGCCGAGTTGAAAGCAGAGCTTTAATCACTAATAAATGACTACATTGTCCATTTCATACCTCGGGTGCAGATTGCAGAGAAAAGCAGGCTGAAACCAGCCGTCGGCAAGGGGAGGTTCTGATAGCCGAGAGTAAAAGCTTGGGAGAGAAGGAATCGCCGAGAGGGAATGTCGGCTACAGTGGTAATAAATGAGGTTTAAGGTTTCCATTTCCTATTTATACCTAACCCATAAATTTTAATTACAAAACTGCCACCCAACCTAGTTTTACTCAACTTGTAATAATTTTATCTTAACATTAAATTTAAATCATAAAGGTTAAATAAGAGGGTGACAATGAAAATGGTCAGAAAATCACCTGGCCGAAATGTCGGGTGTTACATTGACGCTGTCGATGTACATCAGAATACTTCAATTTCTCAACCATTCATTCCAAAGAGATATAAGTCTTTATGAACACATGACATCGACCGTTTAAGGTTTTTCACTCCTCATAATACTTAAACGAATTCGAATATCATTGAATGACTTTTTATCTACGGGTTTTGTAAAGATGTCTGCTAATTGGTTGGAAGAAATGACAAATTCTAAGGTGATATCACCTTTTTGAACATGATCTCTAATGAAATGATATCTGACCTCGATGTGCTTAGTCCTAGAGTGTTGGATAGGATTTTTTTAAATGTTGATAGCACTTGTATTATCACATCTTATCAAAATTCTATCATAGGAGAGATTATAATCCTCTAGAGTTTGCTTCATCCAAAGCATTTGAGCACAGCAACTACCGGCGGTAATATATTCACTTTCGACAGTTGAAAGTGCTACAAGATTCTGCTTCTTAGAGTACCAAGATACGAGTGATTCTCCTTGGAACTGACATGTTCCACTAGTACTTTTTCTATCAACTAGACTTCCTGCATAGTCTGAGTCTGAATATCCTACAAGATCGAATGATGTACCATTTGGATACCACAATCCTAGATCATAAGTTCCACTTAGATATCTGAATATTCGTTTAACTACATTTAAGTGAGATTCTTTAGGAGAGGCTTGGAATCTAGCACATAAGCATACACTAAACAGAATGTCAAGTCTATTAGCAGTTAAGTATAGAAGTGAACCAATCATTCCTCGATATTTCTTAATATCTACACTTAACCCATTTTCATCTTTGTCCAATTTAGTAGTGGTGCTCATTGGGGTTCTAGCTAGTTTAGAGGAATTCAATCCAATTTTTTTTTAGGAGATCTTTGATATATTTTTCTTGACAAAAGAAAATACTATCTGGAGTTTGACTAATCTGGAAACCTAGGAAGAATTTTAACTCCCCCATCATACTCATCTCAAATTCACTTTGAATTAGGAAGGAGAATTCATCACACAGTGAGACATTAGTAGATTTGAAGATGATATCATCTACATAAATCTGCACGATGAGTATGTCTTTGTCCTTTTGCATGGTAAATAGAATTGAATCGGTTTTACCCTTTTTGAAATTCATTTCCTCAAGGAAATTCTTCATTCTATCATATCAAGCTCTAAGAGCTTGCTTAAGACCATACAGTGCCTTCTTAAGTTTGTACACATATATTCGAGTTTGTCATAGACTTCAAAACCTAAGGGTTGCTCCACAAAAACTTCTTCAATTATATATCCATTTAGAAATGCACTCTTCACGTCCATTTGGAAGAGTGTGAAGTTTTTGTAGCATGCATAAGCTAAGAGCATTCTAATTGACTCTAAACAAGCCACAGTTGCAAAGGTTTCCTCAAAATCTATTCATTCTTCTTGGTTGTATCCTTTAGTAACTAATCTAGCTTTGTTCCTAACAACAATACCATTTTCATCCATCTTATTTTTAAATACTCATTTGGTTCCTATTATTGAATGATCTTTAGGCCTTGGAACAAGTTCCCATACATTGTTTCTCTCGAATTGATTCAGCTCTTCTTGCATGGCCAAAATCCAATTTTCATCTAGCTCAGCTTCCTCAAATTTCTTAGGTTCTATTTGAGAGATGAATGCAACATTAGCACAAAGATTCCTAAGAGAGGCTCTAGTTTTGACTCCTAATGAAGGATCACCTAGAACTTCATCTAAATGATGATTTTTGACAAATTTTCAATCTTTAGGAAGATCATCATTTTCATCCTTGATTGGAACAATTTCTAGAGATTTTGAAGCAGGATCTAGGGGATTTTCTCCTTGAAAGGTTTCAGCTTTATCACCGAGAGAAAGAGAATCTAAGTGCATTTCTAAACCATCATCCATTTCCACATTTATTGTGGGATGAGGTGATTCATCAAAGTTGACATGCATGGATTCCTCAATTACTAGAGTCCTTTTGTTGAACACTCTATAGGCTTTTCTAGATGAGGAATAACCAACGAATATTCCAATATCCGTTTTGGAATCAAATTTGCCCAAGTTGTCCTTGGTGTTAAGGATGAAGCACTTGCAACCAAAGGTTCTAAAGTATTTGACACTAAGAGATTTGTCATTCCATAATTCATAGATGGTTTTCTCTAGAATCAGTCTTATAGAGACCTGGTTCAGCACATAGGAAGCTGTGGAAACAGCTTCTGCCCAAAGATATTTTGGAAGAAAATTCTCATTGAGCATGGTCCGAGCAAGTTCTTGAAGAGACCTATTTTTCCTCTTAACAACTCCATTTTGTTGAGGTGTTCTAGGGGATAAGAAATTGTGCTCAATTTCATGTTTGAGACATAAGAGTTCAAATCGCTCATTCTCAAATTCTCCACCATGATCATTACGAATAGATACAATGGTGAGATCCTTTTCATTTTGAACTCTTTTTCTAAAACTAGCAAATGTTTCGTCCTTTGACTTTAGGAAGAACACCCAAGTGAACCTAGAGAAGTCATCTACTATAACATAGGCATAAAGTTTTCCACCTAGACGGGCCACATTAGAAGAATCGAAAAGGTCCATGTGAAGTAGTTGAAGGGGCTTGGATGTAGAGATTTCATTCTTTGGTGCAAAGGAACTTTTGATTTGCTTGCCCATCTGGCAAGCTTCACAAACTTTATCCTTCTCAAAGGATATTTTTGGAATTCCTCTAACTAGATTATTCTTAGTGATCTTAGCTAAGGTATCCATACTTACGTGTCTTAATCTTCTATGCCAAGTTCAACTATCAGCCAACAGATTCACAGCAAGGCATTTCTCATCAAAGCATTAAGTATTATCTAAATCAATAGTGTATACATTTTCTCTTCTATAACCTTTAAACAGCACTTTACTAGATGAGCTATCCTTAATTATGCATGAATTTGATTTAAAGGTCACAGTATATCCTTTATCACACAATTGACTGATACTAAGTAAATTATGTTTTAACTCTTCTACTAACAACACATTTCTAATAAAGGGTTAGAGCTGTTACCTATGTTACCGATGCCAACAATTTTTCCCTTTTGATTCCTGCCAAAAGTGATGTTTTCTTTCTTCTTGTTGACATAGGCAAACTTCGTTGAGTCTCCCGTCATATGCCTTGAGCATCCACTATCAAGGTACCATTGATTCTTCAAGGGAGAACTCTCAACCTGCAAAAAAAATAATCAAGTAGTTCTTTTTGGTACCCAAACCTTTTGGGTCCTAGAGTTAGGTTTGGTTCCCTTAGGAACCCATTGTAACTTGCCACTTGATTTATTTTTACTCAATTTAAAGGGGTATTCATAAGATTTTTGTCCTACTTGATTACATGCATGACAAGTAGAAGATCTAATAAAGAAATTCTTATAAACTTTCTTTTTACTAGATTTTTCATACCCTAACCCCGCCTTGTCAAATGTCACTCTTTGGCTTCCTAGCAGCATATTCAAATTCTTGCTCCCATTAGTAAACTTAAGAACAATGTCATTCAACTTCTCATTCCTACTCTTAAGTTCACTAATTTCCTTTTCATGCAAGTTAGTCCCTCAGCACGCTTTTCAATTAAACTTGTATTTTCCTTTCTTAATATGTTGTATTTAGTCTTTAACATGCCAAATTGTTTTACTAGATCATTAAATGCATCAATTAAGTCACTATCATCAGTTTTACTATCACTAGAGGAAAAATTAACCTCATTTTCGTGTGCCATGAAGCAAAGATTGACGACTTCCTCAACTTCTGAAGAAGTGTCACTCTCACTGTCATCCCAAGTGACCTTTATAGCTCTCTTCTTAAACTTCTTGAGTCCTTTCTTAGCTTGTGGACATTCGGCCTTGATGTGTCCCAGCTTCCCACATTCAAAGCAAGTAATTTCCTTTTCCTTTTGAGGATTGTCTCCCTTTGAAACCCTCTTTCCTTGCATTCTTTTTCGTTAGAGGAATTTGCTAAACCTTCTTGTGATGAATGCTATCTCCTCATCGTCCTCTTCTTGCTCGGATTTGTCTTTTTTACTAGAGGAGGCTTTGAGTGCGATGTCCTTTCTTTTGGTGATCTCCTTGTCTTTGAGATCCTCCTTCTCGTTGGCTTTCATGGTGATCTCATGTGTCATGAGAGAGCCGATGAGTTCTTCAAGTCTGAGGACCTTGAGATCCCTTGCTTCTTAAATGGCTGTCACCTTAGGTTGTCATGCTCTTGGTAGACATCTAAGAACTTTTCTTACCAATTCTTCATTGGTATAAGTTTTACCAAGCGCTTTCAAACCATTAGTAATATTAGTAAATCGTGTAAATATAGAGTTAATGGATTCATCATTTTCCATAGAGAATAACTCGTACTCATGAACTAACATACTCATTTTACTTTCTTTAACTTGATTAGTTCCTTCATGAGTTATCTCAAGTAATCTCCATATCTCATATGCACTATCACATACTTGTACCCTATTAAATTCATCTCTATTTAAGGCACAATACAAGATGTTTATTGCTTTGATATTTAAACTTAGATTACATTTATCCGAGTCATCTAATTCATTTACTGGCTTTGGAACACTTAAAGCATTTTCGGTATTCATAGCTTTAAATGGACCATTCTCAATAATACTCCATAATTCATAGTTTATTGCTTGAATAAAAATTCTCATCCTAACTTTCCAATACACATAGTCATTACCATAAAAAAGAAGTGGCCTAGTAGTGGATTGTCCTTCTACGTGTGAAGTGTTTGTGTTGAATGCCATTGTAAATATATCACAATATTTTTCTAAGTCACAAATATGACAATATTCAACCTATTCTCTGATACCAATTGTAGGATCGTGATTGTCTAAGAGGGGATGAATTAGAAATTTCTTAACCTAATCGTTTATCACAATGCAAATTGGTTTTATCCTATCTTTTCTCTTTGTGTGTAATTACTAACAAACACATAAAAGTAAGAGTAAGAGAGAAAGATTGACACCGATATTTTTACGGGGTTCGACCAACCTTGTCTACGTCTACGCTTCAAGGTTTTTCCCTTGAAGATCCTTATCTTCTCCTCAACGAGATTTTTTGATCGAACTTCACGGGCGTCGATCTACTGCCTTACAACTTTGGATTGAACTTCACGAGCGTCAATTCACTGCCTTCAAGTTTTACAATGTTGAGAAATATTGAAAACCGAGCCACACACTCTCAAAAACAAAATCTCAAGTTTAGGTGTAGAGAGTCAAGGAGTATTACAAACTTAATCTCGTAAGAGTTTCGAGAAAATTATTCAAGTGGGAAAAAAGTTCTTCTCCCGAGCTTCTATTCTTCTATATATACTCTTGTTTGTAATCTGCTTCACATTTGGAGGACTCCTTGTTTCCGTACAAAAATATGATTGTTGTGAAGAGTCTGTACGTAGAAATTTAGCCGTTGAGGTCTGGAGTTGATATTACTCGCGGTTGAAGTCTTCTTGATTCGGATGATGTTATTCTGGTAGATGAAATCTTTGTTCGGTCGACTTCGTTATTCATTCGGAAGACTTCTTGATTTCGGATGATGTTATCCATTTGAAAGATTTCTTGATTTTAGATGATGTTATCCATTTGGAAGACTTCTTGATTTCAGATGATGTTATCCTATCGGATGAAATTATCTTCGGTGGAAGTCTTCTTGATTCGGAAGATAAGCATTCTTGATTCTGGTCGTCGATTTCTGTAGATGTCAGAATCTGGTCGACTTGACTTTGCTGCAGAGTCATACTTGGTTTTGGTCGACGTTGCTTTCAGTAGACATATCTGCCGGATGACTTCAGAATCTAGTCAACTAAGTTTTGGTCGATATTGAATTCGGTAGACTTCAGAATTTGGTCGACTTGACTTTGTTGCAGAGTCATACTTAGTTTTGGTCGACGTTGCTTTTGGTAGACATATCTGCCGGATGACTTCAAAATCTGGTCGACGTTGATTTCGGTAGATGTCAAAGTATGGTCGATGTAATTTACACGGATGAATTAGGTCAATAATCAACTGATTCTGCCATTGCTCAATGTTCATTTTGGCAGACAAACTTAAACGTCTGGTTGGCATTATGCATACATCATTCTCAACTAACAACACTTATTCAACATCGTTAGAAAAACATAATACCCTTTGTAAAAGTGCATTCCCAAATAATTGCAAGGAATTAATATTATTTATTTCTTACAATCATCATTTTATATATTTCACATTAATCATAATAATTAAAAGCATAGTTAGATTTAAACACATTTTAAGTTAACACACGTGACTGAGAAAAGCTACTTCTTTCATCCAGAATTCGCATTTTGAAAACTTAGCATACAACTTTTCGTGTCTCAGGGTCGATAAAACAATTCGTAAGTGTTCTTCATGCTCTTCCTCACTCTTTGAATAGATGAGAATATTGTCGATAAAAACAATCACAAATTCATCTAAGAATTTCTTGAATACTCGATTCATTAAATCTATAAAGGCGGCCAGGGCATTACTAAATCCAAATGGCATAACTCGAAATTCATAGTTGTCATATCTTGTTCGAAATGCCGTCTTGGATACATCATCATCCTTTATTCTTAGCTGATGGCAGCCAGATCTGAGATCTATTTTCGAGAAAACTCCAGCGCCCTTTAATTGATCAAACAAGTCATCGATTCTTGGGAGTGGGTGCTTATTCTTTATGGTGACTTTGTTCAGTTCTCGATAATTGATGCACATTCTCATAGTTCCATCTTTCTTCTTCACGAATAATACTGGTGCTCCCCACGGTGAAAAGCTTGGTCGAATGAATCATTTTTCTAGTAACTCATTGAGTTGAATCTTCAATTCTTTTAATTCAATTGGAACAATTCTGTATGGGGTTTTAGAGATTGGTGTCTTTCCAGGTAGAACATCAATACCGAATTATACGTCTCTAACTGATGGCAAACTCGTTAAATCATTTGGGAAGACATCTAGATATTCACGAACTATCAGCACCTTATCTAAGGTTGTCGCTTCTACGGTTTGGGTGCACACAATGCTTGCTAAGAATCCAAAACATCCAGAGTTCAATAATCGTTGTGCTCGTAATGATGATATAACTAGAATTCTTGAACCCTTCTTATCGCCATGAAATAAAAATGATTCCTCTTCAGGAAAATGAAATCTTACGACCTTCTTGCGACAATCAATAGTTGCATAGTATCTAGTTAGCCAATCCATACCGAAAATTACGTCATAATCTTGCATTGCCAAAATGGTCAGGTCTGCTTCTAATTCTCTATCTCCTATACGAATTTTACATCCTCGAATAATAGAGTCGTCGGACATTACTACACCTGAGGGTGTAGCTACTCCCAACTTATATTCTAAAGGTTCTATTTCCTTATTTAATTTTATTGAATGCATAAGGGATATAAAAGAATGAGTTGCCCCATAATCAATTAATATAAAGGAAGGTACTCCAGAAATTAGAAGCATACTTGTTACTACAATTGCATTTTCTTCAGCTTCCTCCTTTGTCATGGCGTAAACCCGAGCAACTGTTGCTGGCTGATTCTGTCCATTTTTAGGGCAATCCTTGATAAAATGTCCAGCTTGACCGGACTGAAAACATGTCATTACTCTATTAGTAGTATCATTGGTCATTGTTCGCTGTAACACCCCGAGTTATCTGAACCCGGTTTGCTACTCATAACGCTGAACCGAACCATGACGTCTTGATGCTAAATTTAAAATTTCACTCGACAGCCAAAATTTGACTTTTTCTAAAAACTAAATATATTTAAAAAACTTGCAGCGGAAAATCAATTGAACATCAATGAAGTTAAGTAACCTGTGAAAACATTTTAAAATGACTGTTGGAAGTGTTAAGAGTAATTGGCCAAAAGACGTAAAGCTTAAAAAAAACGCGGAATGCCCGTGAAGTTGCCGAAGTCGAACACATCTGCCGACGACAAAGTCAACGGAAGAAGCAGAATTAGGAATAGGAGGTTTCTACCGATGACGTGTACAAACAACGCACCACCATCTACCGACAAGCCAACACAACTACATCTGCCGATGAAGTCACATAACTTCATCTGCCGACTTCATCTGCCGGTGGAGTCAACATAACTTCATCTGCCGGTGGAGTCAACATAACTTCATCTGCCGGTGGAGTCAACATAACTTCATCTGCCGGTGGAGTCAACATAACTTCATCTGCCGGTGGAGTCAACATAACTTCATCTGCCGGTGGAGTCAACATAACTTCATCTGCCGGTGGAGTCAACATAACTTCATCTGCCGGTGGAGTCAACATAACTTCATCTGCCGGTGGAGTCAACATAACTTCATCTGCCGGTGGAGTCAACATAACTTCATCTGCCGGTGGAGTCAACATAACTTCATCTGCCGGTGGAGTCAACATAACTTCATCTGCCGGTGGAGTCAACATAACTTCATCTGCCGGTGGAGTCAACATAACTTCATCTGCCGGTGGAGTCAACATAACTTCATCTGCCGGTGGAGTCAACATAACTTCATCTGCCGGTGGAGTCAACATAACTTCATCTGCCGGTGGAGTCAACATAACTTCATCTGCCGGTGGAGTCAACATAACTTCATCTGCCGGTGGAGTCAACATAACTTCATCTGCCGGTGGAGTCAACATAACTTCATCTGCCGGTGGAGTCAACATAACTTCATCTGCCGGTGGAGTCAACATAACTTCATCTGCCGGTGGAGTCAACATAACTTCATCTGCCGGTGGAGTCAACATAACTTCATCTGCCGGTGGAGTCAACATAACTTCATCTGCCGGTGGAGTCAACATAACTTCATCTGCCGGTGGAGTCAACATAACTTCATCTGCCGGTGGAGTCAACATAACTTCATCTGCCGGTGGAGTCAACATAACTTCATCTGCCGGTGGAGTCAACATAACTTCATCTGCCGGTGGAGTCAACATAACTTCATCTGCCGGTGGAGTCAACATAACTTCATCTGCCGGTGGAGTCAACATAACTTCATCTGCCGGTGGAGTCAACATAACTTCATCTGCCGGTGGAGTCAACATAACTTCATCTGCCGGTGGAGTCAACATAAATCTGCCGGTGGAGTAACATAACTTCATCTGCTGATGGAGTCAACATAACTTCATTTTACGATAGATTTCCATCTGCCGATAGACAAGCACGCGACATTCATTTGACAACGACATTACGACTCCTTTCCGATAAGATTAAAATATACGCTACATCTGCCGATAGCAAAACTACAGGTTTGCAACTTGCACCTGCGATGACGTCAGCCGGATGTCTCCTTCATCCAACATCTGCCGATAGACTTCAGAACAGCAATTCTGCTGTATTCCAAGAAAGCTCTGGCTATCAAGGATTAAAGCATTTTACTAAGACCAATCAGAGACAGATCAAATCATTGCATCACTCAAATCCAGTAGAAAACAGTATTTTCAAAACCCAACAGAACACTAATATCAAAGATTCTCAGAATGTATTCAAAGTTTTGAAAGACACTATTATCATAAAATTTTCAGAAAAAGAAACATCTATACTGAACTAGTTACTCCCAACTCAACACCTGCAGCCATGGATTAAACCGCCTCAACAGATGACCAAACCGATGCCTGAAAATGCTCCTCCAACCAGCCTATTCCTCATGTTGGTCGGTAAACATACCTTCAGTAGCTTCTTCACCTACATCACAAAACTCATTTATTAGCCTAATGCTAAGCAAGTAGAGCTATAAATGAAATGGATCAATGAAGCAATAATTTCCCTAAACATGCGGTCTCTATTTTCTCATCTCAGTTGTATTCAAATTCGTTCTCTGTTGATCCCTCTGTACGATGGGAAAGTGGATCAGTCATTCCCCAAAGCATACATCCTCTGATCTCAATTAAGGGGCGGATTAATTCCCTTTACAGTTTAACTGGTTTGATCCCCCTGTAGGATTGGGAAGTGGATCACTTTTCCCAAAACCTCAATCCTCTGTTCTCAGTTAAGGGGCGGATTAATCCCCCTTAACAGTTGTTCTGATCATCCTGCTCGCACTTACCATGCGTTTCATGTAAATTCATTTTCGTAACCTTCCAAAAACATGATGCATGACAACTGGAAAATAAACACACAAAACATACATAAATCCTACTGTTTTGTGATGTAGGCCCGAAGGCACAAACAAACTCTACTTACCTGGATTCTTGGCGAGTGCTCGGTTAGGAGCTTCTTCGGGATCTTTCTCACCTAGAACATAAACAGAACATTAAGTCAACCTGTACTAAACCTCATTCTAAGGCATTCGGAAAACCTAAGGGAATAGTTGGGAGTTCTGATCGCCAAGCATTACTGATTCTATGCTAAACCCGAATCTACTCACTTTCCTAATGAGTTCCCAAAATACATATCCAACACTCCCCCATACAATCTTCCTTAGTTACTAAGTCAGAAAAAAAATCGAGGCAGAAACTTACCTAGCTCGGCGAACGGACTCGGGGAAGGAAATCGCCTGGGAAGTCTGCTGGTTTGAGCTGAAAACCGAGAGCAAGAATGAACAGTGGCGGCTAAGCTCAATAAATTTCTTTTAAATAGGTTATCCACTAATAAGTTTTTAATTTACCATAATGCCCTTGCATATCCATTCATTAACCTAATCCATATTTGTACATCTTAATTTGACAAAATAAATTGGGTTTAATGGAACCGGGTGCTACATTCGCTTAGATACAGCCCATTACCGTGGTAGAAGTTTATTCTTTGTTGACTGTGTTGCATGACTGAACCTTCTATTACTCTCCTCTGCTCGTTTTGAAATGACCACACTTGAATCTTGTCTCACCTCTCCAGCCCATTCTCTTTAACTAAGCAGTTCCAGTTGTGGATCATATTGAAGAGGCAGGCTTTGTCCATCTCCAATTTTTTAAAGCTGAGCTTGATCTCTTCCATACGTGGGTCTATCACCATAGCGTTGATTCCTGCCTTTTTTTGCTATGTTCCACGTATCCATCGAGAGCCATCTCCTCGTCTTTGGAGAGATATTCAAATATTAGTTGGTTGAGGGGAGTGGATAAGCGGGAGTTTACGCAGTTGACATCGGTGTAGGAAAGTTGCTTTTGTATACCCAATACGATTCTCCTTCCACCCATTTCTCCGATCTTCTTCCTTAGTACGTCTGACATGACATGCAACTTTAGGATAGGCGGTTTAAGCATTGGCTTCCTCTTCCCCCTTGTCTTCTTCGTCTTCTAGTTTGAATCCTACGATTGACAGTCTAGTGGCGACTCAACCGTTGGACTTTCCATTTCAACGACTATCTCTTGAGGAGTTCTTTTCTTTTTGGGTATCTCTGGCAAGTAGGCCAACAATAATAATTTTTTTTTTATGAATGATTCTCCGTTGCAGCTGCTCCAAAAATTTTATGCAAATTCTTGGATCAAACAAACTACAAAATATTCGACCCTTGGCCTTCATTTACAAGCTTTGAGAAACAAGGATTTTAGTAGGATTAATAAAGAAGATTTAACTACCTTAGTTTATAAAATTAAAAAAACACCATCAATATTTCCCAAGCAAATAAAACAAGATTTGTGATAGTCATTAAAAAAAATCCAACTTTGTAGGTATAATCTCCAAATACAAATTAATCTTAAATAATAATTAATCTATTTGATAAGCCTAGACATAATTTCTTTGAAAGTCTATGCAAAATTAAATAGAAAAAATAAAATTTGTATTGTTTTAAGTTCTACTTTAAATTTATGGTTTTATCATGTATCTGTAGTTTTAAAACAACATTTGTGCCTAAAATTATACTCATTATACGATTAGAAATATGCAACAGGAAGTAGTGTTTTCTTAGTCACTATTGTTATTTTTACTTCACTTAAACATAAAACCAAACATTTATTACCACAGACCTTTTCCCACTTTCTAATCTAGGTTCCTCCTCAATTATCTAGCAATTGGCTAAACTCATAGGAGGATGACAACTTGCTCATGGAGGCATTTAGAAGGGAGCGAAATCGGCCTGGACTCACGAGTTTAACCAACCAGTGTGGTTTGCTTTTTGGGGTCAAAACTGTAAAAACCTAATTGAACAATATGTAAAAAATTGAACCCAAAAATAGTTAAAACCCGATCCAAAATTTGAGAAAGGCCATCCATATCCGAAGTTCAGCGTCTAACCCGACCCACATTCCAAAAATTCAGTCCAAAAGCAACAAAAAATATAATCAAATTATAAAAAAATAAAATTTTAAATTTTTTTGAAACTGAAGCAGATGTAACTAGACCAAACCGACATGTGCTCACCACTAGAGGCATCACCTTTTGGCCCGGTGAACCATTCTTTCTTTGCATCGTGTAGAAATATACCAACAATTAGCTATTGATGAATAAATTTCTAAAATTTGAGATAATATAACTCTAACATGAGTAAATGAGAGAAAAATATACGAAAATTAATGAATAGATTAACCAGATCCATTAAATTTATGAAATTTTTAAATTTATTTGATTGAATGTGTATCTTAAAATATAAAGCAAATATAATTAATTCATTACAGTAAATGAAAAGATACTCATAGCACAAAATGTAAACATTATACAATAAAAGTAATTGAAACTCAGATGCGAATGGATTGAAGTTGGAATTCAAATATTAATTGAAACTAAAACTTGATCAACTACTTATTTTGACAACGTGGTAGACAAAAATAAAAGCAAAAACATATCATCAGCTCTTGTTCTTGCATGGCGACTGCGTCTACACTGCAATTGCAGCGTCAGCCTCAGCACCGCCATTGTTGTCACCTCCTTCCTCCTCCAACTTCACCAAGGCAAAGCACAGGTCAGACCCTTTTGTTACTCTTCTCTGCTCGTTTCGAAACGACCACACCTGAATCGTGTCTCCCGCCTCCAACCCATTCTCTTTGACTAAGCGGTTCCAGTTGTGGATCATATTGAAGACGGATGCTTTGTCCATCTCCCATTTTTTAAAGCTGAGCTCCATCTCTTCCATACGTGGGTCTATCACCAGAGCGTTGATTCCTATCTTCTTTTTGCTATTCTCCACGTATCCATCGAGAGCCATCTCCTCGTCTTTGGAGAGAAATTCAAATATTAGTTGGTTGCGGGGAATGGATAAGCGGGAGTTTACGCTGCGGACATCGGTGTAGGAAAGTTGTTTTTGTATACCCAATATGATTCTCCCTCCACCCATTTCTCCGATCTTCCTCCTCAGTACGTCCGACATGGCATGCAACTTTAGGATAGGCGGTTTCGGCATTGCCTTCCTCTTCCCCCTTGTCTTCTTCGTCTTCTGGTTCGAATCCTGCGATTGACAGTCTACTGGCGACTCAACCATTGAACTTTCCATCTCAACGACCATCTCTCGATGAGTTCTTTTCTTTTTGGGTATGTCCGGCAAGCAGGCCAACAATGATACTTTTTCTGATGGATTATCCTCCATTGCAGTTGCTCCAAAAACTTTGCGCAAACTCTTGGTTCAAACAAATTACAAAATCTTCGACCCTTCGCTTTTATTTATAAACTTTAAGAAATAAGAATTTTAGTAGGACTAGGAAAGAAGATTTAACTACCTTAGTTTATAAATTCAAAAAACACCATCAATATTTCCCAAGCAAATAAAACAAGATTTGTGATATTCATGCAAAAGAATCCAACTTTGTTTAGGAATTAGGAATAATCTCCGAATACAAATTATTTTAAAGTGGACAAACAGATACATACGTAATCTTAAATAATAATTAATCTAGTTGACAAGCCTAGACATAATTTTTTTGAAAGTCCATGCAAAATTAAATAAAATTTGTATTGTTTTAAGTTCTATTTTAACCAGACTTCTGTAATTTTCTAGAGAGAAAGACACACACGTAACTTCTCTCTAAAACAATAAACTTTCTCCTCGTGGTTTCGTGCTTCATCATGTAACGATTTTTTTAATTTTACAAGTCAATTTAATTAGGGTTAAAAATAAAATCGCTATTTCAATAAAACGTTATTCTAAATTTTCTTTCTATTTCATCAAGCCAACCAATTTTATGAAATTTTGAACTACCCCTGATCCATATTGTTAATTATCCTTTTATTATTTTTAATTATTTATGAAATATAAATAATTAAAAAAGCTTTGCTCGTTTTTAATCTTCTTCTTCGTCGATTTTGGTGGGAAACCCTATCCTCCGAATCAGTAGCAGAGGAAGAGCAGCAAAAATGATTTTTGATGTTAATCTCCACATTCAAATCATTTTTAAATGTAAATAATTGATTTATTCCCTATATTTTCTGAAAAAATAATTGAAAATATATTTGAACAGAAACAGATAACTCCATTAACAAGTTGTTATCTTTTCGAAAATAGTAATGGCTTCCAAAGAAGAATCCGAATTGTTTGTCAAAAGTCTAAAACCAGAAAATGTTTCTATCTAGTCCAAGACTTTGAACTTCTGAAAGGTCGAAGATCTTGAAGCGGCTGAAATCCAGAGGAGAAGGAGGAAGAAGCCGACGGTAATGGCAGAAAAGAAAGAGAGAGAGAGAGAGAGAAAATGTCTGCAAAATGAAAACGATTTCTGTGTTCTGTATGTTCATCTGATAGACGTTTACATGTATATCGATAAGAAACAAATGAGATAGAAAGTAACTAAGAAGTACAACCCGAACTAGGAGAAACCATGAACAGTAGATACATTAAAAAGAGTGGCGGGCAGTGATCGTACTGGTGCTTGAATCGTTAACAGCAGCGCCGGCATTGTTATCCTGTTCAAGCTTCACCAAAGCAAAGCAAAGATCAGAAAGCCCTCTTCTTCCTCTCTCCTCCACCCGAAAAGCCCACAGCTGAATTGTGTCGCCGTCCTCCAGCGTATTCTTCTTCACTAAAGTATTCCAGTTTTCTGTCAAATTACAGATGAAGTTGTTTCTCATCTTCCACCTTTTCAGACACAGCTTCAGTTCTTCTAGCCGCGGGTCGATCACCAAAACCTCCATTCCTCTCATGGTTTTCGTATCCGGCACGTGTTGACTGAGAATCTCCTTCTCGGTTTCGGAGAGAAATTCTATTTTGTTTTTGATTTTGGTGCTGGGAATGGAGAGGCGAGAGTGTGCAGTGGAGATATCAGTTTTCCGAAGCTGTTTTTGTATAACTAATTGCATCCTCTCCCCACCCATTCCTCTTATCTTCTCCGCCAATGCTTCCGCCATCGGCCGCTCTTCCCCGATGAGCGGCTTCTTCTTGTACTTGGTCTCCTCTGATGGCGATGGCTTTGGCTTCCTCTTCTTCTTCGATTCCGGCTTCTGGTCAAAGAGGGTGGACAGTCCTCGGAATCTCTTCTTCGGAGGGAGGCTCCGATTTGAATCGTACAATTGACGGGCGAAGAGTTCCGGTGGTGGAGCAAAACTTGAGATAGGTTCGATCATCAATGGCAATCCCTCTGACGTAGTGGCATCCATTGCAGTGGCTCCAGAGAACTCTTTGATGGATCCAAAAAAGTTTGCCTTAATTTATAGGAATTAAGAGAGTGAATTAGAGTAGGACTAGAAAACCTTGAAGATTATGATAAGATGAGGAGCTTCAAGTAGTAGTTTATGAATTCCAAAAACACCACCAATATTTTTCAAATAATCAAACAAGATTCACATCTTTGATTCAATATTAATGTCCCAACAAATCATTTTTTAGTGTTTATTTATTAATAAACTCTCTTTTTAAGCAAGCAAGCATATGATCTTCAACGACAATAAGGCCACCCACAATATTTCATGAATAATTAAAAATTAGTATAAAATAAAAACCATCAAATCAACACTGTTATTAAATTTTAGAAATAAATTAAATATTTTTCAAATTACTATAAATTAAATTCGTTTGGTTCTCAAATCTTTTAACCAAATATAATTCAAAATTTAATTTGCCATAATTTCATTCTTATTAATAATAATAAAATTACTAACAAACATGCTTAATTATGTTAAATGTTACAAAAATAGAGTAAAAATTTAATCAAAATTTTCAATTCATTCACACACAAAAAATTGATTATTTTTTAAATTCTAATGATATTTTAGTTCGGTTACTTTCAATTTTACTTACGTCTAATAGAAACCAAACTAAAATTTATCTGTTTTAAATTTTAGAAATCAATGTAGGTTCGGTAGAATTTGAATGACCAACCACAATCAATATGGATTAGGATTTAGGGGGGTTCAAAATCGATTCGGAACTGACAAACTGAACCAAACCGAATCGCCCCTAATCCATAATGTTATTTATTCTTATATTATTTTTAAGATAATTACCACTAAAAACCCTAAACTATACGCTTTTTTTAACCAATGCCCTAAACTATCAACATTAACTGTCAAAACCTTAAACTATTAACAATCTAACAAAACCAACCATGGCAGACGATCGTTCATCTTCCGCTCTCAATTTTTAGCCTAAAACGGACGAACTCGTCAAAAACATCATCCGTCCGTTATTTATAATGGACGAACGTGTAAACACAGCGTCCATCTGTTTCACATTTTTTGCATAGAAGGTGCGCACGCTTAAAAACACCGTTCGTCCGTTATTGACATGGCTACATGGCACTCGACACGTCGGCTCATTAAGCACGCTTTGGGGTGGAAACCCCCAATTTACGTGTGCTGCATGAGGTGGAACCCACTTTCCATCCATTCTTTTTAACGATTTTATCAACGGATGCATGTTTGATCATTAGGAATGAAACAGAAGCACGTGTATTTTGAGCGACCGTCTGTTGTCCTATAACGGACGGACTCGTGTAGAGAGAGTGCATCCGTTCTTAAAATTAGGGCGAGAACGGAGGGTCACCACCCAACTAACGTGCGTCCATTCCCCCGATTTTATATCAGACCAGAGGCTAAACCCGACGTTCTGTCTCGCCAAAACCTCACAAATCCTCTTGACCTCTTGTAAATTTTTTGCATAAATTCGACATAAAAATGCTTCAGGTTATTGTTTTCTCGATTCTGAATCGTTTCATTTAGTTTTTATCCAACAAACCTAAAAAATCTGACCCCGAGCACTCAAAATTCAAAAATTCCCAATATCAATGAACGAATAGTAAATTCCAAAAAATCTTACTGAAATGGCTGAAAGATTGGTTGATGCAGAGGAGCCTGCCAACATAGAGTGGTTTCCGGAGGAGGACATTTCCATATACGGTGATATTCAAGCATTCGATCACTTAGAGGGTGATGAAAAAATAGAGGTGCATTCAATCTCGCAAACCCTAGACGATGAGTTTCGAGCATCGTTCATATTGGAAGATGACTAGGCAGAAAACATACCAGTAAGGGAAGAAATTTCGATGGGTTAGTTCTTTAACGGCCATTAGAGATGAAATACGAAAATATGCTTTGAAAAATGGATAAGATATCAAATTTATTAAAAGTAAACTTCGGCAACTCACAGCAGAGTGTCAAGGAGATTGTAAGTGGCGATTGCATGATTCGATTATGCAAAATGAGTTTACATTCTAAATAAAGAGTTTACACCAATTGTCACAGCTGTGCAAGGACAATTGATAATCGACACGTTTCGACAAAATGATTGGCAATACGTTATTTAGATAGGTTCAAAAGTCAACCTAACTTGAAAATTACTTCTATTATCGAGACGCTGAGGAAAAAATATTACACTCAGTCTTGCTAGAAGAGCAAGAAGCAAAACTAAAGATCTTAATGATGAGAGGGGCGACGAACAATTCAAGCTACTGCATTCATACGTAGCAAAAATATTGAGATCATATCTAGGTAGCACAGTGAAAATACTTGGTTACGTGGTGGGCGATGGACAAAATCAGAAGATGATATTTGAAAGAATGTACATATGTATGGATGCTTGCAAGGCAGGTTTGTTGCAGCTGGGTAGACTTATTATCTATTTGGATGGTTGTCACCTGAAGGGCTCCTACTCCGGCCAATTACTCACAGCCGTTAGTATTTATGACAACAATGACATATATCCCGTTGTCATTGCCAACGTGGAGTCAGAATGCAAAGACTCATGGAAGTGGTTTTTGGAGATATTGCAGCAAGACCTAGGCACTGACGATGGACAATTGTGCCGGATCGATAAAAGGTATATATTATTATTATTATTATTATTCGAGTGGGCGTTAGTAATATTGTTTTATGCTGAGACTGTTTTTCTTTAAAATATCAGAGGTTGTCGCTTGTTGTGGATGAGACATTTTATTTAACCGAACACCGCTACTGTCTCCGGCATATGTTTGCAAACTTCAAAAATTGTTTTCGGGGCAGAGCGTACAGATATACAATGTTGAATGCAGCCAGGGAACCCATAAAGGAATATTTCGATATAGAAATGAAGAAACTGCATGAGATTAACCCGGATGTCCACGCATGGCTTCGACGAACACTGCCTAGCTATTGGGCTAGTCATGCATTTTGGTCGATTCCCAAGTGCGAAATGAGCTTGAATAATTTATGCGAATCGTTCAATATAGTTCTATTTCTGGCCAGAGAGAAACCAAACCTGACTATGTTTGAGATGATTCGAAAGAGTTTGATGACTCACATTGTAAAAATATACGAGAGGATGCTCTCCACAACAAATTTCTTGTGTCCTCAGATAAAGAAAAAGTTTGGGAAGCTAAAAGAGGCAGCTTAAAATTGGAGTGCTCAGTTAGCAAGAGATGCACAATTTGAGGTCAGCAACGAAAACGAACAATATGTTGTTGACCTGAATGCACGCATGTACAACTGTCATAGGTGGGAGCTTACTGGAATCTCATGTGTCCATGTCATTCCATGCATGAATTTCATGAAACTATCGCCGAAAAATTTTCTTCATCGATACTATCACTGGGTGACATATGTGGCGATGTACTCAAATTTTATTCGTCTCATTAGTGGCCAACAAATGTGGCAAGATCCAGACGATGCGACCCCAATCGTTTTGCCCGAGAGAAGGCGCCAACCTAGTAGGCCAAAAAAGACTAGAGTGCGCGATGTCGATGAGTCGTCGAGGTCTAAAATTTCTAAGAAGAAATCTACGATGATGTGTGGTATATGTCGGCGTCAGGAGCATAATAGTTGCACTTGTCCTAATAGGGGATCCACTTCAGACGTTGCTCCTGCTTTTGCTTCGCAAGACACATTTATGGATTTATCAACTTTGACGGGATGCAGGTACAATTCAACCATTTTTTCTCATAAACACTTTCATTATTTCAACCACTTTCATTATTTTTCTAATATATTTTTCATTACGTGTAGGAATCTTCTACACACGGCCATAGAAAGGGATGATGGCAGGCGATGAAGAGGATGTGGAGACCCAGCCTACGGACGCACTGCCATCAACCCGGCCCGCGGACGCACCGCCATCAACCGTTGGATCCTACTCATGACCTTCTCCATCCCAGGGGTAGGAGTTTTTGTCTTCCCAGTGATGTAAACCCTAGCCTCCAAGGCTTATGACCAAGAGTTCTCCATCATTGATACCACTTGGGGTTGTAGCTCAAGTGGTACCAGTGATGGGGAACTCTTGGTCATAAGCCCTAGAGGCCAGGGTTCAAATCACTGGGAAGGCAAAACTTCTGCCCCAGGAATGGAGAAGGTCATGAGTGGGACCCTACAGTCTATGGCGGTGCGTCCGCAGGCCGGGTCGATGGTGGTGCGTCCGCGGGCTGGGTCTCCACAGAGGAAGTCCAACCGTAGTTTATGTTTTGTACTTTATTTTATGCATTTTAGTCTGGTGTAATTTAATTTGATGTATATTAGTTTGATGCACTTTAGTTTGATGTATTTTAGTTTATGCTGTAAAATTCTAGAACTATTTAGTTATTTGAATATACACGAACTGTTTGATACTTGCTATGAGGGAGTCATAAAACAAAGGGAACTCTGTCTATTTTTTAAATTTTTTTTACTAAATTACACTACGTAAAAAATGAAATAACCGATATTTAATCCAATGTCGTTTGGTGCACTGTGATAATATTATACTAGATGATTGAGAGTATGTTCAAATTGTCGATTCATGAAATAATTCTCCCAATTTTTCGAGAGAACGAACGGACTCGTAGAAAAGAGAGTGCGTCCATTCTTAAAATTAAGGCGAGAACGAGTCCGTCCGTTCCCTTGATTTTTAGGCTTGCCAAAAAGTGGCGATCAGTCGGCTCTCTTAGCCGATCGATTGGCATCGGTTCTATTTTTCGGGCTAAGAATGGACGAACGGACGCACTTTAGTTGGGTAGTGACCGTCTTTTCTCCCCTTAATTTTAAGAACGGACGCACTCTCTTTTCTATGAGTTTGTCCGTTCTCGCCTTAATTTTAAGAACAGACACACTCTCTTTTCTACGAGACCGTCCATTGTCCTGAATTCTTAGCCCAAAAAATAGAACCCTAAAATTGGGGAACGGACAGAGTCGTTCTAAACGAGTGCGTCCGTTACCTTGATTTTATATAAGGTCAGATCGATCAGCTCAATTTCTTTTGAAAATTTGCTCATTTTATTTCATGAATCGACAATTTAAACATACGGACAGAGTCGTTCTAAACGAGTACGTCCGTTACCTTGATTTTATATAAGGTAAGATCGATCAGCTCAATTTCTTTTGAAAATTTGCTCATTTTATTTCATGAATCGACAATTTAAACATACTTTCAATCATCTCGTATAATATTATCATAGTGCACCAAACGACATTGGATTTAATATCGGTTATTTCATTTTTTATATAGTGTAATTTAGTGAAAAAAATTAAAAAAATAGACAAAGTTCCCTTTGTTTTATGACTCCCCCATAGCTAGCATCAAACAGTTCCTGCATATTCAAATAACCAAACAGTTCCAGAATTTTACAGCATATACTAAAATACATAAAACTATTTTGCATCAAATTAAAGTGCATCAAACTAATGTACATCAAATTAAATTACACCAGACTAAAATGCATAAAATAAAGTACAAAACATAAACTACGGTTGGAATTCCTCGTCATCGCCCGCCATCGGTTAGGCATCATCGTCATCGCCCACCATCGATTGGGCATCGTCGTTATCGGCCCCTATCCAATCCTAGATGATTTGCCTCGTACCTCTCTGGTAGTCCATCATCCCTTTCTAGTAGTCCATAATCCTTTTCTAGTAGTCCATTATCTCTCTAAGGTAGTCCATCACCTCCATATGCCTCACTTCGAACTGATGGACTTTGTCTGTGAGAGACTATATCTTCACCCAACTAGCCTCCGGTTGCGCCGTGGGTTTCTCTATATGAACATCATCCCAGGAGGCCCTCTCATGTTCCCTTAACGTCCAGATCCCGTCTATTTCAACGAGACCCATCTGAAACAAATGAATCTTGCCAAATGTGTCATCGGCAGCTGTGATCTCATCTGCTCTCCAGACGGTATTTGAATCTCAAAACGCTCGATAATCTTCTGAATCAACACACCGTAGCACAGGTTCTTGTTGCGTGTTTGCTCAATCTCACATGTGACTTAAAATTACAAAGTCGGGGTTGAATATCCTACCATTGTATAGCTTCTCTATGACATAAAGATCCATGTAGCTAATGAGATCTCTATGTCCATACCGCGATAGAATGGTGTGTGACACCATATTGTGAAGAACGCGAGCTTTTACATTCAAGTCTCTAGATCTTGGCTTAACGAACCCCACAATGTCAGAGTTCCAATGAATTTGCCTTATTAACTCTGTTTCCTCTGCTGTTCCAATAAAAGAACAGTTTCAAGAGGCATGGTAGTATCTATCTGCCCCTTTTCCGCAAACCTCATCAACTCATTGATCGTCTCCAAAGTAATAACAATCTCCGTACCCAATATGTACGTCTTTCTAATTCTAGACCTCCCGGTAAAGCTCATGTTCGCATAGAATAGGCGAACAATTCGGTCACATCTTTTGCCTTGCACATTGTACACCCCTTGCAGGCCGATTCTGTCGAGAATCTCTTTGATCTCAAAGGACTCCCAACCTTTAAAGTGAACAGTCTTCAAAAGCATAACTGAGCTGTGTAATAGATCCAGCTCGAACTGCTCTCGACAAACCTGACTGTGAAATTCAGTAGACAAAAACTCTGACCGCGGTGGTGGCCTCTCTTGCCGGTTTGATGGTTTAGCTTGTGAAGACGTTGAAGGTGCCCAACCTTCTGTCGGCCCAACCTTTAGTCTAATAACCAATCTCTCAGCCATTTTAGTATTATTTTTTTGGAATTTACGAGTCGTTCACTAATATTGGGAATTTTTGAATTTTGAGGGCTCGGGGTCGGATTTGTGAGGTTTGTTGGATAAAAAGAGAACGAAACGATTTAGAATCAAGAAAGTAATAACCTGAAGCATTTTTTGGTCGAATTTATGCAAAAAATTTGCAAGAGGTCGAGAGGATTTGTGAGGTTTTGGCGAGGCAGAACGTCGGGTTTAGCCTGTGGTCTGATATAAAATTGAGGGAACGGATGCACGTTAGTTGGGTGGTGACCCTCCGTTCTCACCCTAATTTTAAGAATAGACGCACTCTCTTTTTACAAGTCTGTCTGTTATAGGGCAATGGACGATCGCTCAAAATATACGTCCGTCTGTTTCCTTCTTGATGATCAAACGTGCGTCTATTGATTAAACACGTTAAAAAGAATGGATGGACTGTGGGTTCCACACAGTGCAGCGCACATAAAACGGGGGGCTTCACCCCGAAGCCTGTGTGCATACGAGCCGACATGTCGAGTGCCACATAGCCATGTAATAACAGACGGACAATGTTTTTAAGCGTGCACACCTTCTATGGCAAAAAATGTGAAACGGTCGGACGTTGTTTTTGTTTACTTAAATAGTGTTTAAGTCTAACTAGGTTTTTGTTGATGTATTTGTATGTTCAGAAATGTAATTTGATTATGTTTAATATATGAGAATAATGAGTTATGCATATGAATTTAATCGGTTGGAAATGCCCTTGGAAAGGGTATTTTAGTAGTCTAACAACTGTGGTTAAGTGTACAGGGCTGAATAGTTAAACAAGGCTGAAAATGAAAAAGAAATTTACATATACCGCTGGCGTTTCAAAGTCTTACAAAGATTACTTCTGCCGGTAGCTATATGACAAAAAAAGTTACATATACCGCTGGCGTTTCAAAGTCTTCAAAAGATTACTTCTGCTGGTAGCTATACGACAAAAAAGTTACATATACCGCTGGTGTTTCAAAGTCTTCCAAAGATTACTTCTGCCGGTAGCTATACGGCAAAAAAAGTTACATATACCGCCGGTGTTTCAAAGTCTTCCAAAGAGTACTTCTACCGATAGCTACAAGACAAAGATTACATTCTCTGATAGCTAGACGACAAAATTCAACAACCTTCGCTGGAGTTGTAAAGAAGACTTCTACCGGTTTCAGCGTTACAAAGCCACATATACTGATACTGATTTCAGCGTTATAAAGCCACATCTACCGATACCGGTTTCAGCGTTATAAAGCCACATCTACCGATACCGGTTCAAGCAGAGTAAAGTCGCATCAATCCATGACTGTTCAAGCATTTCAAAGACAACATCTTCCGGTGTACAGTATCTTCCGCCAGATTTTAAATATACCGCGAAGCTATAGTGACGTCGTCCAGAACTCAAACTCGAGAGCATTAATGGCGACGAGTGATTAGCAACTCCAGAAAGAAACGGCTAGCTTTCTCTGTACGGATGCTTCTCCAATGATCATAAAGTTTCCATATTCTGTTAAGGAGTATTCAATTCGAAGAGCCGAGAAGAGACAGAGTATTTAAGTTGAGAAGATAACTCGGAGAAATAACTTTTGTGAAAATCACTATTGAGCCCTTACGAGCAAAATTTTGAATACTCTGTATTTTCTTCTACACCTCTCGATTCTGTAACTTGAGATTTAATCTTTGAGGGAGAGTAGTATGTACTGAAAAACTACAAATTCATTATTCTGTAAAAGGCAGTGGATTGTCGCCCGTGAAGAACAATCCGGTTTGTAAAGGCTGTAGATCGATCCTCGTTGAAGTGCGATCAGTTTTTCTCTGAGGAGAAGGTTAAGGATCTTCAAGGGGAAACCTTGAAGCGTGGACGTAGGCAGGTTTTGGCCGAACCACGTAAAAACTCTGGTGTCAAATTTCTCTTACTCTCTCTTTTACATTTAGTGTTTAAATTGTTTGCTGTTAGTTTTAAAAATGAATTAAAAGTCTAATTCACCCCCTCTTAGACAATCTCGATCCTACAATTGGTATCAGAGAGAGGTAATACATTGTCTAAGTTGTTTATATATACACTCTGTGAGATATATTTACAATGGCATTCAACACAAACGCCTCACACATTGAGGGTCAGTCCATTTCTCATCCACCTCTGTTTGATGGCAGTGATTATGTTTATTGGAAGGCGAGAATGAGAATATTCGTTCAAGCCATTGACTATGAGATTTGAAGCATAATAGAGAATGGCCCCTTCAAGGCCATGAAAACTATTGATGGAAAAGTATTCCTAAGGGCTCTTCTGAATTAACTGAGTCCGATAAGAGAAATTTGAGTCTAAATGCCAAAGCCATAAACACCCTATACTGTGCTCTGAATCGAGATGAGTTTAATAGAGTACAAGGGTGTGAGAACGCACAAGAGATTTGACACTTATTAGAGATCACACACGAAGGCACAAACCAGGTTAAAGAGAACAAATTGAGTATGCTTGTACACAAGTATGAACTATTTTCAATGGAAAAGGATGAGACTATCTCGTCTATGTTTACTCGTTTTACTAACGTAACTAATGGTTTGAAAGTTCTTGGTAAGATTTATACAGGTGAAGAAATTGTAAGAAAAATTCTTCGGTGCTTACCAAGAGCTTGGCAACCGAAGGTGACAGCCATCCAGGAGGCCAAAGACCTCAAAGCAATGAAGCTTGAAAATCTCATTGGATCTCTCATGACACATGAGATCACAATGAGAGCTAATGAGAAGGAAGATCTCAAGGAAAAGGAGATCAATAAAAGGAAAGATATTGCTCTAAAAGCCTCCTTCAGCAAACAAGAAGAATCCGAGGAGGAAGAAGATGATGACAAGGACATTGCCCTCATTACAAGGAGGTTCAGCAAATTCCTTTAAAGAAAGAGGATGCAAGGAAGGAAATTTCCAAAGGGTGAAAAGTTTTAAGAGAAAAGGAAATCACTTGTTTCGAGTGTGAGAAGTCTAGTCACATGAAGGCAGACTGACCACAAGCGAAGAAAAATCCCAAGAAGTTAAGAAGAAGGCTATGAAAGACACTTGGGATGACAGTGAAGGCGACACCTCTTCAGAAGAGGAAGAGGTTGCCAACCTGTGCTTCATGGCACATGAAGATAAGGTTAGTTCTTCTTCTTCCAGTACTTTAAGTGATGGTGAAAGTGAAAATGATGATGGTGACCTAGTTGATGTATTTAATGATTTGGTAAAGCAATTTAACATGTTAAAGACCAAGTACAATTAACTAAAAAAGGAAAATGCAAGTCTAATCGAGAAGTATGCAAATGAACACAATCAGCATGAAAAAGAAGTTAATTTACTTAAAAAGAAAAATGAGACCTTGAATAAACTTGTTATGAACTTTACTAACGGTAGTAAGCAGTTGAACATGCTGTTAAACAGTAAGAGGATGACATTTGATAAAGCAAGTTTAGGGTATGATGGTTCTAGTAAAAAGAAAGTGTATAAGAATTTCTTTGTTAAATCTACTGTTTGCCATGCTTGTAATGAAACAGGACATAAATCCTTTGTATGTCCTTTAAAGATGAACAATATGAAAGCTGGTAGTAAATTACAATGGGTTCCTAAGGGAACCAGTGTAGCACCCGGTTCTATTGAACCGAATTTAACTAACCATTTATAATGTGAGGATTTGGGAGAAAATGATGATTAGGTTAATAAATAACTATGCAAGGGCAAAAGAGTAATTAGCATTTTGAAAAGTGGAAAATGTATTTAAGGAAGGGTTTAATGAGGTTTAGCCGCCACTATTCCCTCATTTCTCCTTTCTCGGTATTCAGCTCAGGCTCAGCAGAACTCCAGGCGATTCTCCTTACCGATCCTCATTCCTCAACTAGGTAAGTTTTCCTTTCGTTCACTTGAGATTTCAGTGGTTAGATAGCAGAGGGAGCGCAATGTGTGTGTGTTATGTCGATATTGTGAATGAATGGAGTTCGGGATTTAGTACTGAGCTGAGAGTGTATGATGACCAAAACTTCCAAACTAGCTCCTTAGGTTTCTGAGTGATGTAGGATACAGTTAGTGGTAATCTAATCGGTATTCTGCTTATGAAACTAGGTGGGCAAGGCTTCCAGAGTAGTTGAAAACGAGTGATTTCCAGGAGATCAGGTAAGTAATGTTTGCTTGTGCCTTCGGCCTACATCACAAAACGTTAGGTTTGTATTTACTTGGATGTGTTTGTATGCCATGCATCATGTTTTCAAAATGTATACGAAAATGAATTTGAATACATATTGGTATGGAGAGGATTGAATGTGATGAAACAGCAAAGTGAATCAGACTTACTGTTAAGGGAATTAATCCGCCCCTTAATGAGACAGTGGATATAAATATACTTTGGAAGAGCTGATCCAACTTCCAATTTCACAGGGGGATCTGAACATGTGAATCAGATTTACTGTTAAGGGAAATAATCCGCCCCTTAATGAGTCAGTGGATATATACTTTGGGAGAGTTGTTCCAACTCTCAATTTCACAGGGGGATCTGAATCAGAAACGATGAATGAGCAACTGAGATGAGAAAGTAGAAACTGCATGATTAGGAGTTTATGTTTCAGTAATTCATTTCATTTTGCATTACTTACTTAGCATTAGGCTAATAGATGAGTTTTGTGATGTAGGTGAAGAAGTGACAGCAGGTGTGTTTACTGAGTTCACTGAGGACTAGTCGGGTTGGAGGAGTGCACCTATTCAATGTTCTGGCAGCTGATGGGGCGGTTTAACTGATGTCTGTCAGTGTGGAGGACTAGTAGTTAAAGATTCAGTCTGAGTATGTTGAGTTTTTCATGACAGAATTGATTTCAAAGTTTTGAACATGTTTTGAGTTTTCCTTCCTGATAACCGTATCTTGTTGGGTCTAGATTGTTAGTACTTGCTGAATTTTGAGTAATGCAATGGGTTGAATCATTTTTGAATGATTTCAGTAAGTAAGTAAATCCTTTATGTAGTTGGATTAGTGTTTTATAACGAGGAGTGATGAAATTTGTTTTGTTCTCTATCGGTAGATGATGTCTATCGGTAGATGTTGAGTCAGGTTAAGTTGTCTATCGGAAGATGTTGTGTAGGTTTGTCGTCTAGCGATCGGCAGATGTGGATGAAGGAATCATCCGGCTGACGTCATCGGTAGATGTCGCGCGTTTGTCTATCTGAAGATGGAAATCTGCCGGCAGATGAATTTGTGTTGACTTCATCGGCAGATGAAGTTGTGTATGAAGTTATGTTGACTTCATCGGCAGACGAAGTTATGTTGACTTCATCGGCAGATGGTGTTGCGTTGACGTCATCGGCAGATGGTAATGCGTTGTTTGTGCACGTCATCGGTAGAAGCCTTTTGTTTTCATTTTTTGCTCCTTCCGTTGGCTTTGCTCATCGGCAGATACGTTGGGATTTCCGCGATTTCTCCTAGTATTCCACAGTTTTAAACTTAATTCCAAACTACCGATTGCCTCTTAACATTTCAAACCATGATTTATAGTTTTGTTTACTACATTGCTGTTTAGAATTATTTCCGCTGCAAGTTTAAATATTTTAAAATTTTTAGAAAAAGTCAAATTTTGACTGTCGAGCGAAATTTCTTTTTTTAAATTTAGCATCAAGTCGTCATGGTTCGGTTCAGTGTTATGGGTAGCAACCGGGTTCAGATGACTCGGGCGTTACAACCACACCTAAGACTAGGACCCAAAAAATTTGGGTACCAAAGAAGACAACTTGATCTTCTGTTCTATAGATTGACTGTTCTCCTGGGAAAAATCAATGGTACCTCGACAGTGGATGCTCGAGGCATATGACAGGAGACTCAACCAAGTTTACTGTTGTTAACAAGAAGAAAGGAAGCGTTACTTTTGGTGGAAACCAAAAAAGAAAAATTGTTGGCATCGGCAATATAGGTAACAGCTTTAATCCTATTATTGAAAATGTGCTATTAGTTGAAGGATTAAAGCATAATTTGTTTAGTATTAGCCAGTTATATGATAAAGGATATAAGGTGATCTTTAAATCAAATTCCTGCATAATTAAGGATGCTTCAAATAGCAAGATTTTGTTTACTGGTTACAGAAAAGAGAATGTCTATATAATTGACTTAGATAATATTGTTTGTTGTGATGAAAAATGTTTTGCTGTTAATTCTTCCAATGACTGTTGGATTTGGCATAGGAGATTAGGACACGTAGGGATGGATACCTTAGCTAAGATTACTAAGGAGAATTTAGTTAGAGGGATCCCTAAGGTATCCTTTGAGAAGGATAAAGTCTGTGAATCTTGTCAAATGACCAAGCAAATCAAAAGTTCCTTTGCATCAAAGAATGCAATTTCTACTTCTAAGCCTCTCCAACTCCTTCACATGGACCTTTTCGGTCCTTCTAATATAGCCAGCTTAGGAGGTAAATTCTATGCTTTTGTCATTGTTGACGACTTCTCTAGATTTACTTGGGTGTTCTTTTTGAGGTCAAAGGATGAGACCTTTGATACCTTCTCTAGCTTTAGGAAAAGAGTTCAAAATGAAAAGGAACTCACAATTGTTGCTATTCGTAGTGATCATGGTAGAGAATTTGAAAATGAGAAATTCGAACTCTTGTGTCTCAAATATGAAATTGAGCACAACTTTTCCTCCCCTAGAACCCCTCAACAAAATGGTGTTGTTGAGAGGAAAAATAGATCTTTTCAAGAGCTAGCCCGAACTATGCTCAATGAAAATTCTCTTCCAAAATATTTCTGGGCTGAAGCTGTTTCAACAGCTTGTTATGTGCTTAATCGGGTCTCCATAAGACCTATTCTCGAGAAAACTCCCTATGAGTTTTGGAATGGTAAAACCCCTTCTGTTAAGTACTTTAGAGCCTTCGGTAGTAAATGTTTCATTCTTAACACTAAGGATAACTTAGGAAAATTCGATTTCAAATCGGATCTTGGAATTTTTCTTGGTTATTCTCTCTCTAGTAAGGCTTATAGGGTGTTCAATAAGAGAACTCTAGTAGTAGAGGAATCTGTTCATGTCAACTTTGATGAGACCCCTCAACCCACAATCAATGTGGATGAGGATGATACTTTAGAAAAGCATTTAGATTCCCTTTCTTTAGATATGCCCACAGATACCCTTTAAAAGGAAAAATCCTTAGAACCTTCTTCAAACTCTCTAGATACTGTTCCTGTCAAGGAGGAAAATCCTGCTCTTCCTAGAGATTGAAAATATATCAAAAATTATCCCTTAGATGAAGTCTTAAGTGGTCTTTCCTTAGGAGTAAAGACTAGATCCTCTCTTAGAAACCTCTGTGCCAATGTGGCATTCATTTCTCAAGTAGAGCTTAAGAAATTTGAAGAGGCCGAGAATGATGAAAATTGGATTATGGCTATGCAGGAAGAATCAAATCAATTTGAAAGGAGCAAGGTATGGGAACTTGTTCCACAGCCTAAGGATCATCCCATTATTGGAACTAAATTTGTTTACAAGAATAAATTTGATGAAAATGAGATTGTTGTAAGGAATAAGGCTAGACTAGTTACTAAGGGATACTCTCAAGAAGAAGGTATTGATTTTGAAGAATCATTTTCCCTTGTAGCTAGACTAGAGTCAATCAGAATGCTCTTAGCTTTTGCCTGCTACAAGAACTTCACACTCTTTCAAATGGATGTAAAGAGTGCATTCTTAAATGGTTACATCACATAAGAAGTTTATGTTGAGCAACCATTAGGTTTTGAAGCCTTTGATAAACCCGACCATGTATACAAACTAAGGAAAGCTCTTTATGGCCTTAAGCAGGCTCCTAGAGCTTGGTGTGATAGATTGAAGAATTTCCTTGAGAAAAAGAATTTCAAAAAGGGTAACACCGATTCAACTCTATTTACCATGCAAAAGGATGAGGATATTCTGTTAGTGCAAATCTATGTCGACGATATTATTTTTGGATCAACTAATGTCACTATGTGTAACACCCAGAATTTCTATTACACGCGTAGTCCTAGTGAGGTTAATGTTAAGTGATAAGGGGATTGAAATTTAGTCATTCAAAAGAAGAGTGAAGGAAGTGAATTTTGGTAAGACAAAAAGTTGGAAAATTCAAACTATTTAAGTGGTTGAAAAGTCCAATTTATAAACCAATTAAAATGTAGTAAAATTTAATTAAAAGTGGTGAGTTTAGGATGCTTCACGTTGACCATCAAGAGAGAAAGTGAGGGAGAGTTTGACAAGTCAAACTAGTTTCCATCTTTACTGCTATTTGAAGATTTCGTATGTTGATTGCTGGTTAGTTAAGTAAGAGTATTCTGGATTTGTTGGGAATGTATTTAGTTGCAGGTACCTAGCATTTTGGAGGCTCCATTTACAGGCGTTACTTTGCCGAAATTTTCAGAAAGGACGCCGTGGTGCTTAATGGTTAGGAGTAAGGGAATTAGTGAGTCTAGACAGCTAGGTATGACGTAAGTGAGTATTGAGATATTTAGTTTTAAATTCAGCTGTGTCAGTCCTAATTTATGATTTAGGGTTTATAATAATTATTTTAAATTAGGTTTTAACTTAGGATTGGTCAGCAAGGTAGCGCACCGAGCCGAGGTCGGTTCGGGGGCGTTACACTATGTGTAATGAATTTTCCTCCTTCATGCAAAGTGAATTTGAAATGAGTATGATGGGGGAGTTAAAATTTTTCTTAGGATTTCAGATCAGTCAATCTTCTGATGACATTTTTTTTTGTCAAGAAAAATACATTAAGGAGCTCCTAAAGAAATTTGGTTTAGAATCTGTTAAATCCTCTAGAACTCCCATGAGTACCATAACAAAATTGGACAAAGATGAAAATGGAATAAGTGTGGATATTAAAAAATATCGTGGTATGATTGGTTCATTGTTATATCTGACTGCTAGTAGGCCAGATATTCTCTTTAGTGTATGTTTATGTGCTAGATTCCAAGCTGCCCCTAAGGAGTCTCATTTATCTGCTGTCAAAAGAATTTTCAAATATTTGAGTGGGACTTATGACTTAGGATTATGGTATCCAAAGGGCATTTCTTTTGATCTGATTGGATACTCAGATTCTGATTATGCTGGTAGTCTAGTTGATAGGAAAAGCTGTAACACCCGAAAATCCTGGCCAAGTGATCTTCTTAACCGAATTAACTGTCACCTTTATTTTTGGTCCTTTGATTTGAATTTAATGCCAAGGCTTATTTGATTTCTAATTGTGTGGTGGCAGAATTATAATTATGAGGGATTGCAATTGGTATAAATAGAAAATGGAAACCTTAAACCTCACTAAAACTTCACTGTAGCCGACACATTCACTCTCGGCGATTTCTCTCTTCTCCAGAGCTCTCTCTCTCAACCAGCTACAGCTCCTTTCGACGACCGATTCTTCAGTCTCTACCCCGACAAATTCACACCCTAGGTACGACTCGACAATGTAGTTGCTGGTTAACCATTTTGAGCTCTGTTTTTCAGCTAAGCTCTGTAGTTTCGGATTCTTCAATGGCAGAGTTATTTTAGTGACATTTTAATCTGCATTTAGTAATGGCATCTCTGATTCGAATCTGGATATTAAGATAATCGACTGTGTACAGCTGCTAGGTTGAATCTGATTATTTAGGATCTGGAAACTGAATCCACGCACACAAGGTGCTGACTAGAGAACCTAGAAGTACAAATGTGTTAGATTCTAGGATAACTATTGGTTAGGACTTCCGGCCATTAGGGCCCTACATCTCAAGGGTACTAAGTAGAGGTGTTGTTTATGTTGTTTAATGTATCTGTGCTAATATCTGGTTGGTTATGGTACTAGAATTGATGTTGTGATCTTTAACGAATGAATGACCTGCTCTGTAGCCTGATGATTTTAGAATGCTCATGCTCATGCATCACGAATATTTCTCATGCATATGAAAATATTTTAAAAGCATGATTTTACCTATGAACAAGAAATTAATATGAAACTTATGCAACAAGGATTAAGAGAGGGTTGGGGGCGATTTGGCGTATGTCACTGTCCAAAAGGAGAACCATGAATACGACCCTAAAGGGACTATGTACACTCTCACTGTCAACCCCCTTTTCGGCACAAATCCTCCCTTAATCCATATGATGAAAACGATGAATAAGAACACGAAAAGATCATGAACATGTGTTTTCTTTAAACTATGCATTCATGCATACATGTTAGCATTGCACTTCTTACTAAGCATTAGGCTTATAGTTTAAATCTTATGATGTAGGTGAAGAACAAGCAAGTGAGGAATTCAAATTCTGCGAAGATATTTAAGACTGGTTGCTGGATGGCGCTCAGGGTGACAGTGTGTGACTAGAAAGGCGAATATGATCCCTGGTTGCTACCTTTAAGATATTAGTAAGGTTTATGAATATTGAAGTTTAAGTAGGAGGGATTTTTCTTAAAAACGTTGAATTCTAGTAAATTTGTCTGACTGATTTCTGAGTTGTGAATAATCCTGTTTCATTTAAGTCTTCCGCTATGCATACTTAGAATATGTCTATGGTTTGTGTCAATACAAGTTTGTGTTAGTCGTGTTGAGAGTTGTGGAATTCAGGATGTTCTCTGTAGGTAAATGTCAAGGGTTCATGTCCGTCGATGGATGTTTCTATCGGTTTAAGTCGTTTGATAAGTTAAGGTTTCCTGTCGATCGGATGATGTCTTCCATCAGATGATGTCTTCTATCGGATGATGTTGTTTATTTTATCGAATGAGTGTATATAAGTTTTGTCGTTTAGCGATCGGATGGAGTCTTTAATGTGGCATGTGGGATACACATGTTGATCGGTGGATGTCTGCAAATCCATGCAGCCCCGCGAACGATGAAGTCGTGAGGTCTGAGGGCACCTTGCTTCTGCCCGATCGTGTTATGAAATCAATGTCTGAGTTTAGTCGCTCTGCTCTGCGACTAGTTATGCCGACAGTTTTATGGATGAGTCGAGTGTTGAAGAGTTAGTTTTGTCAGATATGACAATGGTTTAAAGTTCTTTCTGTTAAACAAAAAATGTGCAGAGAGAATATTTAGAGTGAAAGTTCCACGAAAATATGAATTAGTCTCGGCCCTTAACGGGGTCGTGACAAAAGCACTAGTGGCACTTTTCAGTTCTTAGGAGAATCTCTAGTGTCTTGGTACTCTAAGAAACAGAATTCTGTTGCATTATCAACTGCTGAGAGTGAATATATTGCTGCTGGCAGTTGTTGTGCACAAATGCTTTGGATGAAACAAACTCTAGAAGATTATAATCTGTTCTATGATATGATTCCTATTCGGTGTGACAACACCAGTGCTATAAACATTTCCAAAAATCCAATCCAACATTCTAGAACTAAGAATATCGATGTTAGATATCACTTCATAAGAGATCATGTTCAAAGAGGTGATATTTCCTTGGAATTTGTCAACTCTGTGGATCAATTGGCTGATATCTTTACAAAACCTTTAGATGAGAAAACCTTCTGTAATATCATAATAAGATTAGGCCTCATTAAATGTGTGAAAAGTTAAGGTTCTTTTGGTTAAAGTTCTTTCTTTCTCTCTGTTTTTGATGGTCACATCACCCGCTCATTTACTATTTCATCGGATGATATGCATCATTCGCTTTCCGGAAGATGTCTATGTACCGGATGATATAGTCTTTAATCTGCTGACACGTGTACTCCATCGGGTGATATTCGATCTCCAAGTTTTTGTTTTCTTCCAGACGGGCGATGTCCTAATTCATTTAAACTCTGCTTCTTTTCAAACACGTTTCATTTTTTTCGCGCTCTTTCAGAAAGCCCCTGCTTCCAATCCTCTTCTCTCTTAGGTTTTCCTCTTCGACTCGTTCTCATGGCTTCATCTTCTCGCGCTGTTCTAGAACCGGCCAAGAAGAAGGCCAAAGTCTCAGCTCGTCAGCTGCGTGAGATTCCCCGTGCAACTAATTGGCCCTCTTATTTCTTCCTTAGTCAAGCTGCTGAGACAAGGTATCACGAGGATTTTAAACATAAGACTTTGATTCCCAGTTGTGGTATTGACCTTGATGATTTCGTTGGTTTGAATATTGTTGAACCCTTGAAGGATCTCGGGTTATTGGAACTGTTTAATGTTGAATCCTTCTATTACCCTGAAGCTATTAGAATGTTTTATGCAAATTTGAGTTTTTCTTCCGACTTCTCTACCATAACGAGCTATGTGTATGGAAAGCACATAGTAATCACACCCCAGTCCATCAATGCCATTCTGGAGTGTTCCCATTTAGATAGCCCCCCCACTTCTACGAATCCGGACATGAGCCCCATTTCCTTGATTCTCCTGAGGGTCACAGGTTTCTACACACTATTGCTCTAGACCCAAACCACATCCCTGATCATCTAAAGGGCAAACACCTGTCTATACGAGCTAGGCTATTTCATCAGATGATAGGGTACAACATTGTCCCTAAGGGAGGTCACCATGATGAGGTGAGTGGAATGGAACTATTTGTTCTGTTTGCACTTTACCAAAAGACCCCATTCAACCTGGGATTTATTGTTGTTAGACGGATGATTCAGACAGTGCAATCCAAGGCTACATCTCTTCCTTACAACCTGCTTCTGATGAAAATCTTTACACAGCTTGAAGTTGTATTTCCAGAGAAAGAAGATCTCGTCCGTCTTCAACCTTCAAGTTATTATTCCATCTCCACTCTGAAGCGAATGGGGATAAAAAGAACAAGAAAAGGAGATTTTGTCTTGGATGAGACTAGGAGAAAGGCTACTAAGGCAGCTTCTGTCAGGCTAGGGGAGAGGAAGCTTATATTGCCTGAGGAGTCTGTTCATGAAGGTATGGATGAATCTGACATTCCTGCCTTTGATAACTCACCTTCTGTCTCTCAGGTGTCTCGCTCTCAACCTCCTCACCTATCCCTTGCTCTTGTTATTCCTAGCCTTCCTACAACCTTTCCTCCTGGTGTTGAGGCAACCTCAGTTCCCTCCTCTCTGTCCCCTCTAATTCTAGAGTGCCCTCCTTCTCCTCCACCTCCACTTATGTTGCCCTCTCAACCTGCTTCAGCTCCTATCTCTCCTGCAGTCCACTTTGATCCTCACTTTGAAACTGTTTCTCCAGTTTAACAAGCTATACCACTAATTACTCCTCAAGTCCATATTGCTCTTCCAGACCAAACCTCCACACCAGTTCAAGCAACCATTGTTCCTCATTCTCTTATAACTTATCAGAGGCGATTTTTCATAGGTGAGGATCAGTTAAATGATTTGAAGTCCAGCATAGCCAGCTTAGGTACTGCCCTCACTTCTGTTAAGGACCAGATGGAAAAGTCATTCAATGCCAAGTTCATTCAGCTCAAGAATCAGATTGATGTTTTTGTAGATAAAAAGCTCAAACAGACAAAATTGGACTTGAGCAAGGATCTTGATGTTGTTCAAGATAGGCTGCCTAACAAACTGGACAGACATAAAGACATTGCCTCAATGAATTTTTGATCTCTAAGGTCTCAAATTGTAGCTTTTCAACCAGTACAAGAACCGCACAACCCTCCTTCCTTCCTAGAGGTGTGTTCTGAAGACCTCCTACCTCCGATCATAAGACCTGAGGTTGTTGAAGATGCTCGCCTAATTCCTTTGGATCTTTAGGTGGCAGAACTGCAATTCACTGATCCTTTTTGCTCCTCTTGTTCTCACGCCTTCATCCGAGCCAGCAAGTCCCATGGATGCCTCTCCTGCTGGTCCCCCTGTAGAGCAACCATCCTGTATGGACTTGGTGGTATCTCACGGACCCTCTCCCTCTGCTGCTCCGATGCTAGAGCCTGCACCCTGTATGGACTTGGTGGTGTATAGGGGTCCTTTTGAGCCTTCTGTTCCTGCTCCTGCTCCCACTCTGGATATTGCTTCACACGTCATTTCTCATTTCTATCCAGATCTTGAAGTGTCTCCTTCTGTTATCCAAGGGTTGTGGAAGCAACTTCTGGATAAAGATTACATAGGATATTTTTTTTCTTTGTTATTTTGTGAACAATTTTAACAATTCAATCGTCAATTTTATCCCTTGTTTTGAATCTTGTAGTTGCTTATTTGTCTTGCTTGCTTTTGATAATGTCAATGGGGGAGAGAGTATTTGATTCATGCTGATATGAGAAATTAGATTTTTTTTGACAATATTAGTGTGCATGGTTGAAATCTGGTTGTGATTTGAAATTGGATAGAATGCATATACTGTGGGGGAGCTAGAATTATGAGGGAGAGAACACTAATCAAATTTATGGATTGTCATCATCAAAAAGGGGGAGATTGTTGACTTAAATAGTATTTAAGTCTAACTAGGTTTTTGTTGATGTATTTGTACGTTCAGAAATGTAATTTGATTATGTTTAATATATGAATATGAGTTATGCATATGAATTTAATTGATTGGAAATGCCCTTGGAAGGGTATTTTAGTAGTCTAAACCGTAGTAAGTGTACAGGGCTTAATAGTAATAGGACCGGAAAATAAAAAAGAAATTTTACATATACCGCTGGCGTTTCAAAGTCTTACAAAGATTACTTCTGCCGGTAGCTATACGACAAAAAAAGTTACATATACCGCTGGCGTTTCAAAGTCTTCAAAAGATTACTTCTGCCGGTAGCTTTACGACAAAAAAGTTATATATACCGCTGGAATTTCAAAGTCTTCCAAAGATTACTTCTGCCGGTAGCTATACAACAAAAAAAGTTACATATACCGCTGGTGTTTCAAAGTCTTCCAAAGAGTACTTCTGCCGATAGCTATACGACAAAAAAGTTACATATACCGCTGGCGTTTCAAAGTCTTCCAAAGATTACTTCTGCCGGTAGCTATACGACAAAAAAGTTACATATACCGCTGGCGTTTCAAAGTCTTCCAAAGATTACTTCTGCCGGTAGCTATACGACAAAAAAGTTACATATACCGCTGGCGTTTCAAAGTCTTCCAAAGATTACTTCTGCCGGTAGCTATACGACAAAAAAGTTACATATACCGCTGGCGTTTCAAAGTCTTCCAAAGATTACTTCTGCCGGTAGCTATACGACAAAAAAGTTACATATACCGCTGGCGTTTCAAAGTCTTCCAAAGATTACTTCTGCCGGTAGCTATACGACAAAAAAGTTACATATACCGCTGGCGTTTCAAAGTCTTCCAAAGATTACTTCTGCCGGTAGCTATACGACAAAAAAGTTACATATACCGCTGGCGTTTCAAAGTCTTCCAAAGATTACTTCTGCCGGTAGCTATACGACAAAAAAGTTACATATACCGCTGGCGTTTCAAAGTCTTCCAAAGATTACTTCTGCCGGTAGCTATACGACAAAAAAGTTACATATACCGCTGGTGTTTCAAAGTCTTCCAAAGATTACTTCTGCCGGTAGCTATACGACAAAAAAGTTACATATACCGCTGGTGTTTCAAAGTCTTCCAAAGATTACTTCTGCCGGTAGCTATACGACAAAAAAGTTACATATACCGCTGGCGTTTCAAAGTCTTCCAAAGATTACTTCTGCCGGTAGCTATACGACAAAAAAGTTACATATACCGCTGGCGTTTCAAAGTCTTCCAAAGATTACTTCTGCCGGTAGCTATACGACAAAAAAGTTACATATACCGCTGGTGTTTCAAAGTCTTCCAAAGATTACTTCTGCCGGTAGCTATACGACAAAAAAGTTACATATACCGCTGGTGTTTCAAAGTCTTCCAAAGATTACTTCTGCCGGTAGCTATACGACAAAAAAGTTACATATACCGCTGGCGTTTCAAAGTCTTCCAAAGATTACTTCTACCGATACTAGTTTCAGCGTTATAAAGCCACATCTACGATACCGGTTCAAGCAGAGTAAAGTGCACAATCAACCGATGACGGTTTCAAGCATTTCAAAGACAACATCTTCCGGTGTACAGTATCTTCCGCCAGATTTTAAATATACCGCAAAGCTACAGTGACGTCGTCCAGAACTCAAACTCTAGAGTATTAATGGCGACTGAGCGATTAGCAACTCCAGAAAGCAACGACTAGCTGTCTCTGTACAGATGCTTCTCCAACGGTCATAAAGTTTCCATATTCAGTTAAGGAGCATTCAATTTGAAGAGCCGAGAAGAGACAGAGTATTTAAGCTGAGAAGATAACTCGGAGAAACAACTTTTGCGAAAATCACTATTGATCCCTTACGAGCGAAATTTTGAATACTCTATATTTTCTTCTACACCTCTCGATTCTGTAACTTGAGATTTAATCTTTGAGGGAGAGTAGTCTGTACTGAAAAATTACAAATTCATTATTCTATAAAAGGCAGTGGATTGTCGCCCGTGAAGAACAATCCAGTTTGTAAAGGCTGTAGATCGACGCCCGTTGAAGTGCGATCAGTTTTTCTCTGAGGAGAAGGTTAAGGATCTTCAAGAGGAAACCTTGAAGCGTGGACGTAGGCAGGTTTTGGGCAAACCACGTAAAAACTCTAGTGTCAAATTTCTCTTACTCTATCTTTTACATTTAGTGTTTAAATTGTTTCTTGTTAGTTTTAAAAAGGAATTAAAAGTCTAATTCACCCCCCTCTTAGACAATCTCGATCCTACAGTTTTTACACGTCCGTCCATCTATAACGGACGGATGCTGTTTTTGATGAGTTCGTCCATTTTAGGCAAAAAAATTAAGAACGAACGATGAACGGCCGTCCGCCAAGGTTGGTTTCGTTAGATTGTTGATAGTTTAATGTTTTTACCATTAGGGTTGATAGTTTAGGGTATTGGTTAAAAAAAATGTATAGTTTAGGATTTTTTGTGGTAATTACCCCCAAACAATATAACTACCACAACGCCTCAATATTTAAAAGAACAATTGGAAATGTATTACACCTTTTGTCGATCTGAAACAAATATCCATCTGTATACCGATTCAGTCTGTAGGTCTTCCTTTAATAATTTCAAAAACCATGTCTAGGAGTCCATTTACTCTGATTCCACATTGGCAACAGTAACGGGATATATTCCATCGTTGCCATCAATGCTAACGGCTATCAGTAATTGACCAAGACAGAAGCCCTTTAGATGACAACCATCCAAACAGATAATAGGTCTACCCCGCTGCAGTAAACTTGTCTTGCAAGCAACCATATACATATACATTCTTTCGAATACACGTCTCATTATCGGCAGAGCTCATCAAGTAAGTCTGTATGCCAAATGTGCTACCTGGATTTGACCTATGAATTTCTTCTGCATACGACCGCAACAAGTTGTAATGTTGTCGCTCTTCCCTTTATTAAGTTTTCGAGATTCACTTCTTGCTCTTCTGGCAAGACTTGGTGTAATGTTGACATTCAAATTCTTCCTCACTATCTTAATAATAAATGGAATTTTTCACGTAGGTTGACTTTTGAACCTATCCAAATAATGATTTGCCACTCATTTTGCAGTAGCGTGTCGATTCTCAATTTTCTTTGAACAGTTGTGAGAATCGATGAAACTCTTTATTTGAAATGTAAGCACATTTTGCATCTTCGAAGTATGCAGTCGCCAATTACATCTGTCTTCACACACTATCATCGGTCGCTGGGATTCACTTTTAATGAATTTAATCTCATAACCATTATTCAAAGCATATTCTATTATTTCTTCTCTATTTGTCTTTAAAAAAATTTATTTTTTCCCCAGATAAAATCTCATCAAAATTTCTTCTCTTACCGGTATGTTTTCCACTTCATCATCCTCCGAGTCGACTGGTGTTCGAATCTCATCGTCTAGAATTTTTGACGTTGATTGCACCTCTATTTCTTTATTTGATCGAATGCCCAAAAATCACCATATATAGGCGTGGAGTACAAATATCAGTCCATATTAACATCACGAGTTGTTGTTTCGTCTAAATCAATTGATCTACTCAAATCAGAATCCATCGACGTCACTAATATAGAGGTTTGGGGTAATCAACACGGTGATGGTGTAAAATGGTCAGATTTTGGGTTGAAATTGCAGGGTGGTCGAGAGAAAATTGAGGTATTCGGCAACGAGCGGGTGAGAATGGGGATCAGTCCTTATATAAAGTCAGGGATCGACCCCCCAATCCGGAGTGGTGAACCCCCGTTCTCAGACCTAATTTTCAAAACAGAGGGCGGATCTGGGGTGGTGACCCCCTATTTCCAAGAGCCTCTAAAATTGGAAAACAGAGAACGGGGGACCGATCCGGGGTGGCGACCCCCCGTTCTAAAATCACGTGGAACGAGGAGTCTTCACCCCCTCAACTCGACACCCTGATGAAATCTGTCCAGTACCACGTAAGCACTGGACAGATTAGGGGGCCGATCTTGATCTCAACTTCAATTTGAGATCGGGGGTGGTGATCCCCCGACAGGTTTGATTTGTTACATTTTAGATAGTTTAAGGTTTTAATTGTTAAAATTTTTAGTTTAAGGTTTAATTAAAAAAAAAATCATACCTTGGACTTTAATTTGATTTTAACCTTGATTAAAAATTAGTGTCCATCAAATAAACTATCTTATTAAGTTTTACAAATATATTAAATATTTTTCAAATTACTATAAATTAAATTCATTTGATTCTCAAATCTTCTAATTAAATATAATTCAAAATTTAATTTTCATAGTCTCAAATTAGCCATAATTTCATTCTTATTAATATTAATAAAATTACTAATTAAACATGCTTAATTATGTTAAATGTTACAAAAATAGATTTAAAAATTTAATCAAAATTTTCAATTCATTTACACAATAAAGGATAAACGTAGCATTACAGAATAATAATAAATTAATGAGTAAATTCCAAAATACCCCATAAAGTATGAGTATTTATCGAAAAAACCCTCAAACAAAAAGTCATCGCAGTCAAAACCTCGAACAATCGAAAACTGTAAAAAAAAACCTCTGCAAAGAGCCGCATGCCCCCCGAATTGTAATTCGGGGGGCTGAATCAAAATCGTGGCCCACCGCACTCTCAGGCCCACTCCTACATGCGCTGCTTGCCATCAATTCGGCAGGCCGAATCAAAATCGCGACCCCCCCGCATTACACGGGGGAAGATGTGGGGGGCTATGGCCCACGCGCACGTGCGCTGCACGCGAACCCAATTCGGGGGCCATGCCACGGCTTCGGCTCGCCGCATCATACGAGGTTTGACGCGGAGGGACTGGATCACCCTAACACGTGCAATGCACATGAACAAATTTTGGGGGGCCACAAATTTGACTTGGCCCCCCGTGTTTTGTAGAAAATTTAATGCGGGGCGCCAAATTTCCAACTCAGCCCCCCGAATGTTCCATGTTCTATACGTAGGGAGCCGTAAATATGACTCGGCCCACCATTTTTTCCCCCATTCTAAACACGGTGTAACACCCGGTCCTTCGGGTTTACGGGATTTTGGAATGCAATGGCATTTTCATAAATATGTTGAATTCATCCTGTTTAGCGAGCGGGAGGTCTTATTAGAACTGTATGGATAAATTGGAGTATTTGGAGAAACGATGGAGTTTTTGGAGATGTAACGCCCAGTTTATGAGCTTCGATATCTGTCGTAATATAAAGGGTATTTTAGTAAACTTAGCAAACTAGGTCCGTTTTGTAAACGGAAAGTTTTATTAGAACCCTAGTAATTTATATGGATTTTTGGAGAAATATGGGAATTTCTGAAATCCAAATCGATAGTGTGACGCTCGGGTTTCCATTTGTAACCCTATAATAATTTAATTCGTAAAAATAGCAAATTAAATCCGTTTGATGAACGGAAAGTTTTATTAGAGCCCTAGTATTAAATCAGAATTATTGGTGAAATAAAAAAATTTGGAAAAACCGAATCAATAGTCGAATAACGGGAAAATGAAAAATCATAAGGAGGGGCAATATGGTAATTTAGCTAATCAAATTCATTAAAATTGCAAAGCCCTCTTCTCTCCCACACTTAACGTTTTCTCTCCTCTCTCTCTGGCGACTTCTCTTCTCCAAGCGACGAATCCTCCACAGTTCTTCACCAAATTCTTCTCCGATCAACTCGGTTCTTCACGTTTTCTTCCCCAATCGCGACCCTAGGTAAGATTCTATGCTCTTGGACAATTTATTTCCAGTTTTTAAGGTTGTTAAACATTTAGGGTTTCGATTAGAGTTTTGCAAAATAGCCGGGTTATGTTAGAAACGGTTAGGTTTATCCTATTTACGACTTTAATGGACGTATTGATGATTATTGGACGTAGTTAGGCGATATTAATGGTTGGGTTGAAGTTTTGGAGGTTTAAAGCTTAAGAAAACTCCATTAATGGAGGTTTGGTTATTCTTGAGCGTAAATTGCTCGACAAAATGTTCAAGAAAAGTTAATTAGAATTTTAGGAAATTTTCTTTAGTTAGGAGTTTTGTAAATTTTTGAAGTTTGAATGTTTAGGCCCGGTTTTGATAATGGATGCTGTGGATTGACTTAGGTGACAAAGCTCAAAACGAGGAGCTAGGTGCGCTACGGACAACAGGTAAGTTCTCGTTACTTACTGTGGCCGATTGGCCTACACCATATGTCGAGTTTTATTGTTGAGGATTGTTGGTGCATTTGATGTTTATACATTTTGTTTGGGTAGTTTAGGTTTAGTTTGTTTATAGGAAATGCTTGTACGGTTTTGATGGTATTCGTGCTTTTATATTTAAGTTGCGTATTGAATTGTCATGCATCACGGTTTATAAACGTCATGAAAACAGTTTTATGCATTGATTTCATAAAAATGGAAAGGTAAAGAAAAGGCAAGTAAAGTATCATAGTAAACAACGTATGGTGGTTATTCAGAAAGAGGTTCAGATCTGGCGTTCCGTGGTGAGCGGGTCTCCCTCCTTTCATATGGTATGGGCTATCTACCCGCTTGATGTACCCTATCCATCTGACTGAGAAAGGCCTCGATAACCAAAGACTGACACGCACTGAAAAATGAAATGACATGGACGGCCTCATGAAAAATTGCATATACATGTTCATGCATAGATATTTATGTAGAATTTTGCTGAGATTTATCTCATAGGCGTCTTTATGGTGTAGGTGACCTAGAGCAAGGTGAGGACGATGTCCCTCCACCCGACGAGCATGCAGATTGATGGGGGTGCCTGTGGGAGTGCGCTGGCGCAGTAGGTGTAAACTTGACCCGTGGGAGCTATAGGTTGTGTATTTTGTGGTTTTTGGGTTTAAATGGACTGATGGGTGATTAGTTAGGATAATGTGTAGACGAATCATTATAGGGTGCTTGGTATTTGGATAATGTTATGGATGAATGTTTATTTTGGAATAGTTTGTGAACAAGTGTATAGGATGCCCGTTTTGATGACTTTTTAGCTTCCGCTATGTACGGATGGATATTGATGAAATAGATTTGATTTTTGAAGCTTAGAATGAAATTTGGGTGATTTGGAGGTTGTTTGTCATTTGAGGTGATTATGTCGTTTTATGCCGGGATTTGATGATTTTAGGTTGTGCATGGGTATGATCGAGTTTTAGAGTTATCCATGTAATTAGTTTTCGCAACTTTCGTCCTGTTTCGAATACGTTTTAGGATATGTTTCGAGTCGTCTTTTTGTAATTGACGAATTGAGGAATGTAGGGGTAATGGTGTTTTGTTATGATGAACAAAGTGTTAGTATAGATTTTGTGAAGTATAATAGCTAGGTGCAGGTTGAAGAGAAGAATAAGTATAATGTGAGGTGAAGAGGAAAGAAGAAGAAGGAAGAGGGGCGATCGATCGCCAGAAGAGGGGCGATCGATCACCAAACTCTTTGGTTTTCCAAAGAGTTACCTGATCATTCGCCTGCAAAGGGGCGAACGATCGGCTCTTGCAGGCTACGCTCTGGAAGAAATTCTAGAGCGGCAGCCGATCGATCGCCAAAAAGGGGGCGATCGATCGGCTGGTCAAGGGCCGATCGATCGGCTGTCAAATGGCCGATCGATTCCCCCTTGGTTTTCTTGCTTCGGACGATTTTGCCCACATTTTTCTGCACAGAGTTTTCCCTCAGTTTTATATGTTTCTTTAAATGGTTTTCAAGATGGTTTCAACGACTTAGACTATGACTTAGAATTCAGAAGTCAAGAATTTACTTAGTGTTATAAAAAAAAAAATTTACGGGAAATTAAGGTATAGGAAATGAGGGACGTAACAATCGGGGTCGTCACACAGGAGGGGCCGAAATATTAACACGGGGGGCTGAATCATCGTTTGTATTTAAAAAGTTGGTCCCTTGTTCGCCCTCCGCAGTCTGAAACCGAGAGGAGAAAGGGCAAAGTTTTTGATTTTTTCCAAAAAGTCGTCGAAGGTTAGTATTCGTTGCCAGAAATCGCAAAAATCGGAAGCCTCAGCGTCGAGAATCCCAAAATACACCAGCAAATACCGTATCGCCGAAAATTCAAATCGCCAAAAATCGAGCCTTCTAATCTCTAAAAATCCCAAACCCGACCCTTCTAAAAGCCAAAAATCTTAAAACCTGAGCCTTTAATTGCCGAAAATCCCAGAACCCGAGCCTTTCCTCCCAAATCTGAGGTAATTTTTCTAAAAATCCGAGGCCACTTTGTGAAATGGGCCCCAAAATTTTGTTCAAACGTCTTCACCCCTCAACACAAGCTGGCCCCTCAAACCGGGGACCACTATCAAACGGCCAGGATCTTCATCACAAGGTCCTCCGGACAAAGTTCCGCGACCACCGCTCGGTTATTTCTCGATTGATTTTCGAAGCGAAGAGTGTAAAAAGAAGTTTGATCGGGATATTTCAGTCTGACCAATTATTTATGGAAAGACTGTCAACTTCACTGGTTAAGAGTCTTTGCAGATCCAGGAAATGTTTGACATAATTGGCTTGCAAAGGCTATACAACATGAGCGGAGACACCTGTGATCGGGTTGTTCGCTTATTTTACGCGAACTTGACCAACACCGAGAAGAAGGGGTGTATGAAGTCATATGTACGTGGTAAGGAGATTAGTTTTTTTTTTGCAAGGCATGTGAACGAGCTGCTAGAATTTATTAACGAGATGGTTGTACAATACTATCACGTTTCTCAAGAGTATGATTACGCTAGAACACCCGAGGGATTGCAATTTCTCTGAGAGATTCACCGCATTTCAGATATTAAAAAATTCACTAAACCGAAATCGAAGGAGTTGAACGCCAAAGCTCGGGTTATTCATAACCTTTTCAGCCACTCCCTGCTGCCGACGAATGGCCATAGAGATCTAGTCAACTGGATGGATCTCTATGTGATGGGGAAGATGTACAGTGGCACGCTCTTCGACCCTGGGTTCATGATATTAGGGCACATGCACGAGATCGCGCGAACACGCAACAAAAATCTGTCATATGGTACATTGATTTGGAGGCTCGTGCAGCGATCACAAGTTGAGCTGCCCGTGGGAGAGTAGTTGACAGCTCCCTGAGGCTTGGATGTATTTGACAGACTTTATCTATCTAGGATGGGTCTAGTCGATGTCTCCGGGTGTTGGATGCTTAAGGGGGAGCTTGGGGACGCTCTAGCTCAAGATGCTCCGATGGAGGAGGACACCCCCACCATTGCGACGGCGCCGCCAATTGCTCCTCAGGTTGGCAGTAGCTGGGAAATGATGCAACAGATGCATCAAGAGCGGCAGCAGATGCATCTGGAGGAGCGACAGATGCATCAGAAGAGGCAGCATATACATCTGGAGGAGCGGCAGATCCATCAGAAGTGGTAGCAAATGCTTCGGAAGATGGAGCAGAGGATTGAGTTCTTCATAGGCAGTGTCGAGCAGCTGACCGTGGGCCAGAAGAAGGTGGTTGAGTCACATGACTATCTCAGTTAGGGGTGGGCAGAACCGGTGGACCAGACTGGACCGTCGGTTCAATCTGATTCTTGGGCTGTTTTTTGGGTTATATAACCGGTTCCCGGTTCCCAGACCCATGGGACCAGAACCGCGGTCCACGCTCTTGGTTCCGGTAATCATAGAACCAGGAACCGCGGGAATACCGACTACATACTAAAAAAATTTTCAGTTCAGCAATTTTCATTTTTCACGACTCCAGACTGGCGAGGCGACTAGCGACTGGCGACTGGCGACTGCGACTCTCGCGTGGCGCGAACCTCATCCTTCCCAGTCAGAAGTTCCCGACTCCCGTCTCTCTCTCGAATCTGTCTGACCTTCTTGACTCCTATCTCTCTCTCCACTCTCTAGTCTCTACTTCAAGTTCAGGAGCCCTAAAATTGGACTCTGCTCTCTGTCTTGGGAAGTCTTCAGCTATCAGCCCTTCCCGCCTCCCGTCTCTCTCTAGTCTCTTGAATCTCTCTTCAGATTTCAGACTCTGAAGTTCAGAGTAGTCCCGAGTCTTCAGCTCTCTGTCCTTAGAATTTCTAAGGTATGAATTTTCTCGCCCTCTGTCCTTTTCAGTTTTGTATCACCTTTGCTGTATTTTAATTTGATATATCATGTTATTTATCTCCAATAGGTATTTAGTAATTTATTTTGACATTGGAGACTGACGAGTGAAGAGAACAGAAGAGCAGAGACCACTGAAGGTATGAATTTCTTCTTGGGCTGTTTGCTATATAATTCATTAGTACAGCTAGTGCTTTCTTTACATTAATCGTCAACTTTTGTTTTTATGTATATATAGTTTTCGTGAATCCGACAAAAGACAAAACAAATCCAATTTGATAGGAGCTTTGCTGTTGTTGTATTTGAGTATTTTGGAGCTAATGATTGGTCGAGGAAGTGATTTATTTTCTTAGATAATGTTTTGACTTGCCTGTGAGCAACAAGAATTGTGTTCAGGGGAGACTACAGCGGGCTATACAAAAATTGAAAAAAGATTATATTTACTCACTTTTATGCTAAGTTTTACAAAACTTAGACAAAACAAGCCCTTTTGAATTTTGCATTTGCTACAATTTGAATTTACTGTGTAGTCAGTAGTGTGTCTGTTGATAAATTTAGCTTCATATATTACATTAGATTGTTAGCTTTAACGTTGATTGTTGAATGATGATTGCTGAAAATATGTTGTTGCATTATGGTAGGATGGATAGTGTTGGTGAAAATTCGCATGCTCAATCGAAAAGAATTAAGTCTAATGTTTGGATTCACTACAAAAGGGTACCAAACACTGATTCAGCAAAGTGTAATTATTGTGGACAACTTTACGCTGCACACCCGACAAAAATGAGACTTCTAATTTACTAAAGCATATTAAAGTATGCAAAATGTGTCCACAAAATTTAGACACTAAGCAATCAACTTTGACATTTAGGCCTCCTGCTAGCAAGATTTCTGATGATGTACCCATATTTACTGTAATGGTTGCGTGAGAAATGCTCGCAAAGATGATTATATTGGATGAATTACCAATGAAAATGGTTGAAGGAATTAGTTTTAGAACTTTTTGCTTGTGTTTAAATTCTAAATTTATTATACCACCTAGAAGAACGGTTGCACGAGATATTCGAAAGATTTTTCTGCAAGAAAAAACCAAGTTGAAGAACTTTTTTTGTTCAACATCACAAAAGGTATGTTTGACCACCGACACATGGACATCAATTCAAAATTTGAATTACATGGTACTAACATGTAACGCCCCGAGTTATCTGAACCCGGTTCGTCACACCATGCCCGTAATGACTAAAAATTTCAACCGTATTATTTTTTTTTTAAAAAAAGAGAAACTTGCAGCGGAAATCACCTAAGTAAAAATAGAGTTAAACAAAACTATTGTACAATGCTTGAATACTCAGTTAGAATTTTGGGGAATAATCGGCAAAAGGAATAAAGGATTGAATCGCAAAACACTTCATAAGTTTCAAAAGTCAAGCGCATCGCCTGCTGAACAAAGTCAACAAAAGGGGCTGAAGCAGAAAATGGAAGACATCATCCGGTGGCAAAACGAAAAAATGCACTCTACATCTTCCGATGACGTCAGCCAGATGATTTCCTTCATCCGATCGACTTTGTTCTACATCCACCGGTGACTAAACGACAAAATACTCTTTACACCTTCCGATGACGTCAGCACGCATCTGCCGATGAGTTTACTGAGACATCATTCGATGGACTTAAACCTACACCTTCCGATGACGTCAGCACGCATTTGCTGATGAGTTTACTGAGACATCATCCGATAGACTTAAACCTACACCTTCCGATGACGTCAGCACGCATCTGCCGATGAGTTTACTGAGACATCATCCGATGCACTTAAACCTACACCTTTCGATGACGTCAGCACGCATCTGCCGATGAGTTTACTGAGACATCATCCGATAGCTTCCACTGAAGACATCTTCCGATAGACAACAGAACAACAACTCAACCTTTGCCGATAGACTTCATCTAACGATAGAGAACAGAACCACATCCCATCTACTCCTTGGTATACAAACACGGCTCTACCACAGAAAGGAATTTACTCACTTCACTGAAACCATTCAAAAACATTTCAAACCATTGCAATACTAAAAATTCAGTGAGTGCCAACATTAAATCCCAACGGACTACTATTAACAGGAAAATCTCGATGTTGTATTCAAAACATTGAAATCACTACTGTCATGAAAATTCAATATACTTAAATTGAAACACTGTCAACTAAACTTTCACACCAACAGACATCAGTTAATCCGCCTCATCAGTATACCAGTTCGAGACAGAGAAGTGCTCCTCCAACCCCATCTATTCGTCAGTAAACTCAGGGAATTCACCTGCAGTATCCTCAACACCTACATCACAAAACTCATCTATTAGCCTAATGCTAAGTAAGTAAAGCAGTAATGAAATGCATTGCTGAAACATAAATTCCTAAACATGCAATTTCTACTTTCTCATCTCAGTTGCATTCACATACGTTCATAAACTGATCTGATCCCTTGGTTCCCTTGGGAGTGGGATCAATTCTCCCAATGTCATACATCCTATACTCGATTAAGGGGCTGATGAATTCCCTTAATAGCTGATCTGATCCCATGGTTCCCTTGGGAGTGGGATCAGTTCTCCCAATGTCATACATCCTCTACTCGATTAAGGGGCGGATTAGTTCCCTTAATAGTTTGTCTGTCACATTCAGTTCATACCTTACCATTCTTACATAGAAATTCATTTTCGTAGTCATTCAAAAACATGATGCATGACATACAAAATCATTCACAAAATGCACAACCCTACTGTTTTGTGATGTAGGCTCGAAGACACATGCATACTTTACTTACCTGGCTCTCCTAAAAATGCTCGGTTACAACTGCTCCAAAACTCGCTCACCTAAGGTCATGACAGTACGTTAATCCAACCCTTACTAAACCTTACCAAAAATCAATAATATGTTTGAGGAAATCGATTTGAAACTCTACTACCCGTGCATTCCCATTTATCACCAAGAACCTGAACCCACCCTCAATCAAAGAAACCTCGAAATCTTCACATTGTATTCTCTCAGTAAACTAATCGCTAAAATGCAAGAAAACAAGACTTACCTAGGTTGAAGGAGAATCGGGCGAGAGAATCGCCTAGAGAGTTCTACTGCTCGAGCTGAAAACTGAAAGAGGAAAATGGGGATAGTGGCGGCTACTCTCACTGGACTTTTCCTTAAATGTGTTATCCACTATGTAAAATCCTAATTACCATCATGCCCTCGCCTGATCATTTATTAACCTAATCAATAACTCTCCCCAACCCTTCTATAAAAGTTCATCATTAATAATAGATTAAATTTTTGTTTCAATGGAACCGGGTGCTACAATCTACCCTCTTTAAAAGAATTTTGTCCCAAAATTCAGTACCTGAATAGTTCTGGATATTGGTCCATCATGTCCTGCTGGCGCTCCCAAGTTGTCTCCTCAATGTTCTGGTTATGCCATAAGACTTTTACCAGTGGAACTTCTTTGTTGCATAACACCTTTACTGCATAATCTAAGATTTTTACTGGTTTCTCCTCATAAGTAAGAGCAGGAAGAACTTTGATACTCTGCTGTTCCACAATCTGGGAAGGATCTCTAACACACCTCTTTAGCATGGAAACATGAAACACATTATGAATTCCCTCTAAGGAGGCTGGTAATTGAAGTTGATATGCCGACTTCCCAATTCTCTTCACGATTTGGAAAGGTCCAATATATCTGGGGTTCAACTTGCCTCTTTTCCCAAATCTCACAACTCCTTTGAAAGGTGACACCTTAAGGAAAACTTCATTACCAACATCAAATTCTAATTCTCTTCGTCTTTTGTTTGCATAGCTTTTCTGCCGGCTTTGAGCTGTCAAGATTCTTTGTCGGATAAGAGCAATCTTCTCCACTCTCTGCTGTACAATATCAGGACCAATCAATTGTGCTTCTCCAACTTCTTCCCAATATAATGAAGATCTGCACTTTCGTCCATACAATGCCTCGTACGGTGCCATGCCTATTGTTGCTTGAAAACTGTTATTATACGAGAATTCAATCAATGGTATATACTTACTCCAAGAACCTTGAAATTCCAGTACACATGCACGAAGCATATCCTCCAACGTTTGGATAGTTCTCTCGGATTGTCCATCAGTTTGAGGATGAAAGGCTGTGCTAAAACTAAGCTGTGTTCCCATAACCTTGTGCAAACTTTTCCAAAACTTAGATGTAAATCTGGAGTCTCGGTCTGAAACTATGGTGCTTGGAACTCCATGCAGTCTAACAACCTCGTGCACATACAACTCAGCCAATTGATCCATCGAGTATGTTATCTTCATCAGCAGAAAGTGAGCTGATTTGGTTAAACGATCCACTATTACCCAAATTGCATCGTGACCTTTTACTGTTCTAGGTAATCCTGTAACAAAATCCATAGTTATTTGTTCCCATTTCCATTCGGGAACTGGTAAGGGTTGCAATGTTCCAGCAGGCCTCTGATGTTCAGCTTTGACTTGCTGGCAGACCAGACATGACTCCACATACTCCGCCACACTTCTCTTCATACCTAGCTACCAATAATGTTGTTTAAGATCTCTGTACATTTTCATACCTCCAGGATGAACAGAAAGTCTGGAGGAATGTGCCTCAGATAGGATTTCCTTTCTAAGTTCGGCATCAACCGGAACAAACCATCTATTTCGAAACTTGAGAATTCCATCAGCTGAGCAGTTGAAATCCGACTTGTCAGTAGAATTTATGCACAACTTATACTTATTACATTCAACGTTATTCATTTGAATTTCCTTTATTTTCTCCAAAATAGTTGGCCTCAAGGATATGGCCGAAAGCATGGCTGACACACTAGACACAGCTTCCAGGTTAAATCTTTGGAATTCTGTCTCTAAAGCTACCGGTATTTCTAGAATCAATGTAGAGACTGAAGGAGTCACTCTACTCAAGGCATCAGCCACCACATTCGCCTTGCCAGGGTGGTACTTAATCTCAAAATCATAATCTTTGACAAACTCTATTGCTCATCTAACGAAGACAGTTAGAATTTGGAAGGGGTTAATTTTAAATGGTGATCATATGCACGTGAGGTGTTTTGCACATGTTTTAAATTTGATTGTTTTAGATGGTTTGAAAGAACATGATGAGTCTATATCGAGGGTACGCAAAGTTGTGAAGTATGTAAGCTTTCTCCGGGAAGATTGCAACATTTCAAAGCTTGTGTTGATTCGGTTAAAATTACTTGCAAAAGTAATTTGTCACTTGATGTTCCTACACGTTGGAACTCCACGTATTTGATGTTGACTAGCGCTGAGAAGTATGAAAAGCTTTCGAAAAACTAACAGAGAATGATGGTTCTTTTTTGCATGAAATGGGAGGAGAAGGTCTACCCACAACTGAAGATTGGTCATGCATTCGTGAATACATGAAATTTTTAGAGACATTTCACTCTATGACAATTCATGTTTCTGCGTCTCTATATATTACTACAAATATGTACATAGGTGAAGTGTGTAATTTGAAGATTGCTATTCAGACACATGCTAATGGCGATAACATGACTCTAAGAAGAATGACATTTGAGATGCAAAAGAAGTTTGACAAATATTGGGGTTCTTTTGATAAAATAAACATGTTTATATATGTTGCTGTCATTCTTGATCCAAGCCACAAAACTAGATTTTTACGGCATTGTTTAACCATTTTATTTGACAATGAAAGTGCGGCACGATATTTAAAGCATGTAGAAGATGTAATTGAAAAATTGTATGTTGAATATAAAGGTGATACCAAAGAAGATCAGACTCTAAGTAGCAGCAATATTTGACGAAAGTCTCCAAAGTCAACGAGTTCTTCGGTGCAAATTCGTTCAAGTGCAGTCTACTCGACGTTTTATGGGTCTGAAAATTCTTTTGAGAGCAACGACGAAACTAATATGTCAGAGATTGATCAATATTTGTCTGAAAAATTCTCCAATTTTTCAGACAATTCTGACTTATTATTTTGTTGGAAGATGAACTCCGTTAAATATCCAATTTTGAGTCAAATTGCAAAAGATATATTGGTAATTCCAATTTCTACAGTAGCTTCTAAATCTGCTTTTAGTTGTGGTGGTCGAGTTCTTGATGCCTTTCGTAGTTCTTTATCTCCTCAAAGTGTTGAAGCTCTTATATGCTCTCAAAGTTTGTTAAAAACATTCAACCCTTTTAAAGTTCCTCAAATTATTGATGAAGATTCGGAAGATAATACCATGACAACTACAGATGAAGGTTCGAGCATTCAAATATTTAGTTGTTTTACATCTTTATCTCTAATTATTAACTAATGTTTTTAATTTTTTTCATTTTCGCAGATTCGGCTATTGATGAAAATTTTGTAGAAGATGACCAGTCATCAAAAACTTGATATGGACCTGGTGATTGTTATGTACTTTTTTATTTACTGTTTGATAATGCTGAATTTAGTTGGATAATTTGGATTTAATTGGATGGTTTGATTTAATTGGATTGTTGGATTTAGTTGGATAACTTGAATTTAGTTTGATAGTTTGATTTAATTGGATTGTTTGATTTAGTTGGATAGTTGAATTTAATTGGAATATTGAATTTAGTTGGATAACTTGGATTTAATTGGATAGTTTGATTTAATTGGATTGTTGGATTTAATTGGAATGCTTGCATCCTAGTTTTACAGCTTGTCAACTTGGAAATTGGTAATTGATTTCATCTTGATTATTATTGTTCAATGTGCATCACGAAGAAATAGATACTGCAGAATCATCATGTTTGTAGGTGGGCAATGAGTTCTTTGACTCTCAAAGGGAAGCCTTCTGAGGAAGCTTCTCTTGATCCTACAAGTTGCAATGCACCTCTAACTGCTAGCATTAGCGATTCCAACCCTGGTAAAAACTAAAAACATCATAATCATTGAGTTTGTTGCATGTTCTTGTAAATTTTTTTTATTGTTATTATCAGATTCCTTGTTTGTGTATTTTTTTTGTTGCAGGTCGTCGCAGTAAAATAATAAATGTTTCTTTTGGTTTGTGGTTTTATGATTGAAACTTAGATTTTCATCAATTTAAGTTTTTCGCTTGGACTTTAGAGTTCGGAAGTTTTTTCACCATGCAATTTTTATTAAAAAAAATTAAAAAAATATTCGGGAGGAACCGGTACCGAACCGGTTCCTAATGGGACCGGTTCCGATTCTAATAGTCAAAATCCCGAAATGACCGGTCCGATCCGGTTCCAATTGGGAACCGGACCGGAATGGACTGTGCCAACCCCTAATCTCAGTGAGTCCATTAGAGAGATCACTGAGAAGCTGGGGGATTGGATGGCCAGTAGAGACGACGACAACTACGATATACCACCATAGTAGTTTAGTTTATATTTTGTATTTCATTTGATATACTTTTATTTGAGTTTAATGTACATTATTGTTTATACTTTACTGGAACTGTTTGGGTATATATATGTTATTTAAATTGGCAGGAATTATTTGAAGATAGCTATGAGGGAGTCATAAAACAGACGAAACTCTGTCCAAATTTTCACTTTTTTTTGTTTTAAATAAATTAAAATAATTAATTAATTATAATTGTATGCAATTTAGTTAATTTCAATAATATCATCAATGTATTCAAATAAATTAATGATTAATGTATAAAATAAATTAATTACTTAATTAATCTATTCAAATTATTAATGCATCCAAAGTATATTGTAGTAAATAAATTAATAAAGTAATGATTGTTTAATTAATTTATTTATTCAAATTATTTATTTTATTTAAATTATTATTTAAGTAAATAATTAATATTTATTTAAACAATTATAATTTGAAAAAATCTTTAAATTATATTAACATAGATGAAATCCAACACAAATTACAACAGTCAATTTCTTCTGCTTCTGTCTCGGTCGCGCGTCGTAGATTCATGCACATAATTAAAACTATATTAAAAAGAATGACAATGGGTTTATAAGCAAAATATTTAGAACTGTACCTGTGTCTCCTCATTTGTGTTGTAACCCATGAACGTGCCTTGGGAAGCAGCAGTGCCTGAAGTGGATCCTCGGTTAGGACAAGTGCGACTATTGTGCCCGTACTGCCAACAGATACCAACGACATCTTTGAGTTCCGCCTACTAGTTGTCAAACTTGACGGCTCATCGACATCTCGCACTCTTGTCTTCTTGGGTCTACCAGGTTGGTAATATCTTTTGGGCGGGAAGAGTTCCCCCTACCTGGCACATCCGACTACATTAATTGGCTGTTCACGGGTTGAATAAAATTGGCGTACATCTGCAGAAAAGTCACCCGGTAATAGTATGGAATCACGTAAATTTCGATTCCACTCTCAAGAAAAATATGTATGAAATGACATGGACACATAGGATTCCAGTAAGCGTCCACCTGGTGCATTCGCACACCCATGTATTCATATCGACAACGAATTGTTCATTGTCGTTGCTCACCTGAAATCGTGAACCTCCCCCAAGCGTAGGGCTCCAATTTGCAGCTGCAGCTACTAGCTTGTCAACTTTTTTATATATTTGGGGACACAAAAGGGTCGTTAATTGGGTCATCTTCTCAAATTTTTTTAACGATGCGAGTCATCATATATGTTCGGATCGTCTCGAACATGGTAAGGATCGGTTTGTCCCTGGCAGACAATATAAGTACATTGAATGACTCGCACAAATTGTTTAAGCCAATATCACACTTGGGAATCGGAGAGAAGGCACTTAGGAATTGAATGACTAACCCAATATCTAAGCTCTTCTCCTCGAAGCCATTCATGGGCAGCCGGGCTGAGCTCATGTAATTTCTTCATTCTAAATGGAAATGAGCTCTTGTGGGTGCCCTAGCTGCCTTCCACATTGCTTTTCTGTATGCTTTCTCCCGAAACAGCCCTTTAAAGTTTGCGTACATGTACCGGAGGCAGAAACGGTGTTCAGCTTCATTAAATTCCTCATCCACGACATTCCTCAATCCCTAATATTAAAACAAAGTTAGCTTCACACCTTAATTACATCACAACTAATTTAATTAAATAACATACCTTTTGTCGATCCGAAACAATCGTCCATCCGGCTCCATCTCCAGTTTACAAGTCTGCCTTCAAAAGTTTCAAAAACCATGTCCATATTTCCTCGGTCTCTTTTTCGATGTTGGCAGCAGCAACATGATATATTCCATCGTTCGCGTCAATACTAACGGTTGTGAGTAATTGTCGTGGACATGAGCCCTAAAGGTGACAGTCATCCAAACAGATAATTGGGCAACCAAACTGCATCAAACCCGCCTTGTAAGCGGCCAAGCACATATACACTCTTTGGCACACTAATGTGCTCCCCGTATCGTAAGTATGCACTTCGAAAGTGCTCTCCAGATTTGTTCTATGTATTTCTGCTTCGTACAACCATACTAACTTGTACTTTTCATCTCTCTTGCCTTCGTTAAGTGTGAGAGCAAAGCTTCTTACTCTTCCGGCAAGACTAGGTGTAATGTGAGTTCTGTGATCCTGTAACCCCCCGAGTTTTCTAAACTCAGTTCGTTACTCATAAACCCGAACATAACTAGGAAATCTTGAACCAAACTTAAAATTTCACTTGAAAGTCAAAACTCGATGTTCACTAAAACCACAACGTTAAAATTCACAGCGGAAAATCATTTGAAAACAAGCAGAGATTAAATGGGGTTGTAAATCAATATTTGGAAATATCAATTGAAATAGTAGGAATTGGTTTGACCAAGACTTAAGCGTGGAAACGTGAAAATTGTAAAAGTCAAACGCATCTGCCGCTAGACAAGGTCAACAAAAAGGAAATAAACTGAAGACTTCCACTGATGACGCCAGCCGGAAGAATCACTCTTCCAACTTCAGCCGATGACGTCAGCCGGAAGAATCACTCTTCCAACTTCAGCTGATCGCAAAACGACAAGTTTTTGCTAATCGCATCTATTGATGACAACAGCCGGATGAATCTTCAATTCAGCCTCTGCTGATCACAAAACGACAACTATACTTACTCACATCTTCCGGTATATAAAATACTCGACATCATCCGGTTACAAAACGAAAAAAGACTTTTACCTTCATCATCCGATGGATAAATTATTCGACATCATCCGGTTACAAAACGACAAATTTTCTACTTATATCTTCCGATGGCTTCCACTGAAGACATCATCCGATGACTTTACTGAAGACATCATCCGATGGCTTTTACTGAAGACATCATCCGATGGCTTTACTGAAGACATCATCCGATGACTTTACTGAAGACATCATCTGATGGCTTTTAATGAAGACATCATCCGATGACTTTACTGAAGACATCATCCGATGGCTTTTAATGAAGACATCATCCGATGACTTTACTGAAGACATCATCCGATGGCTTTACTGAAGACATCATCCGATGGCTTTACTGAAGACATCATCCGATGACTTTACTGAAGACATCATCCGATGGCTTTACTGAAGACATCATCCGATGGCTTTACTGAAGACATCATCCGATGACTTTACTGAAGACATCATCCGATGGCTTTACTGAAGACATCATCCGATGACTTTACTGAAGACATCATCCGATGGCTTTACTGAAGACATCATCCGATGACTTTACTGAAGACATCATCCGATGACTTTACTGAAGACATCATCCGATGGCTTTACTGAAGACATCATCCGATGACTTTACTGAAGACATCATCCGATGACTTTACTGAAGACATCATCCGATGACTTTACTGAAGACATCATCCGATGACTTTACTGAAGACATCATCCGATGGCTTTACTGAAGACATCATCCGATGGCTTTACTGAAGACATCATCCGATGACTTTACTGAAGACATCATCCGATGGCTTTACTGAAGACATCATCCGATGACTTTACTGAAGACATCATCCGATGGCTTTACTGAAGACATCATCCGATGGCTTTACTGAAGACATCATCCGATGGCTTTACTGAAGACATCATCCGATGGCTTTACTGAAGACATCATCCGATGACTTTACTGAAGACATCATCCGATGACTTTACTGAAGACATCATCCGATGACTTTACTGAAGACATCATCCGATGACTTTACTGAAGACATCATCCGATGACTTTACTGAAGACATCATCCGATGACTTTACTGAAGACATCATCCGATGGCTTTACTGAAGACATCATCCGATGACTTTACTGAAGACATCATCCGATGGCTTTACTGAAGACATCATCCGATGGCTTTACTGAAGACATCATCCGATGGCTTTACTGAAGACATCATCCGATGACTTTACTGAAGACATCATCCGATGGCTTTACTGAAGACATCATCCGATGACTTTACTGAAGACATCATCCGATGACTTTACTGAAGACATCATCCGATGGCTTTACTGAAGACATCATCCGATGACTTTACTGAAGACATCATCCGATGACTTTACTGAAGACATCATCCGATGACTTTACTGAAGACATCATCCGATGACTTTACTGAAGACATCATCCGATGGCTTTACTGAAGACATCATCCGATGACTTTACTGAAGACATCATCCGATGACTTTACTGAAGACATCATCCGATGGCTTTACTGAAGACATCATCCGATGACTTTACTGAAGACATCATCCGATGACTTTACTGAAGACATCATCCGATGACTTTACTGAAGACATCATCCGATGACTTTACTGAAGACATCATCCGATGACTTTACTGAAGACATCATCCGATGGCTTTACTGAAGACATCATCCGATGACTTTACTGAAGACATCATCCGATGACTTTACTGAAGACATCATCCGATGACTTTACTGAAGACATCATCCGATGGCTTTACTGAAGACATCATCCGATGGCTTTACTGAAGACATCATCCGATGGCTTTACTGAAGACATCATCCGATGACTTTACTGAAGACATCATCCGATGGCTTTACTGAAGACATCATCCGATGACTTTACTGAAGACATCATCCGATGGCTTTACTGAAGACATCATCCGATGACTTTACTGAAGACATCATCCGATGACTTTACTGAAGACATCATCCGATGACTTTACTGAAGACATCATCCGATGGCTTTACTGAAGACATCATCCGATGGCTTTACTGAAGACATCATCCGATGACTTTACTGAAGACATCATCCGATGACTTTACTGAAGACATCATCCGATGACTTTACTGAAGACATCATCCGATGACTTTACTGAAGACATCATCCGATGACTTTACTGAAGACATCATCCGATGACTTTACTGAAGACATCATCCGATGGCTTTACTGAAGACATCATCCGATGGCTTTACTGAAGACATCATCCGATGACTTTACTGAAGACATCATCCGATGGCTTTACTGAAGACATCATCCGATGGCTTTACTGAAGACATCATCCGATGACTTTACTGAAGACATCATCCGATGACTTTACTGAAGACATCATCCGATGACTTTACTGAAGACATCATCCGATGACTTTACTGAAGACATCATCCGATGACTTTACTGAAGACATCATCCGATGACTTTACTGAAGACATCATCCGATGACTTTACTGAAGACATCATCCGATGGCTTTACTGAAGACATCATCCGATGGCTTTACTGAAGACATCATCCGATGGCTTTACTGAAGACATCATCCGATGGCTTTACTGAAGACATCATCCGATGACTTTACTGAAGACATCATCCGATGACTTTACTGAAGACATCATCCGATGACTTTACTGAAGACATCATCCGATGGCTTTACTGAAGACATCATCCGATGACTTTACTGAAGACATCATCCGATGGCTTTACTGAAGACATCATCCGATGGCTTTACTGAAGACATCATCCGATGACTTTACTGAAGACATCATCCGATGACTTTACTGAAGACATCATCCGATGACTTTACTGAAGACATCATCCGATGGCTTTACTGAAGACATCATCCGATGGCTTTACTGAAGACATCATCCGATGGCTTTACTGAAGACATCATCCGATGGCTTTACTGAAGACATCATCCGATGACTTTACTGAAGACATCATCCGATGACTTTACTGAAGACATCATCCGATGACTTTACTGAAGACATCATCCGATGACTTTACTGAAGACATCATCCGATGACTTTACTGAAGACATCATCCGATGGCTTTACTGAAGACATCATCCGATGACTTTACTGAAGACATCATCCGATGGCTTTACTGAAGACATCATCCGATGACTTTACTGAAGACATCATCCGATGGCTTTACTGAAGACATCATCCGATCCCCCTGTGAAATTGGGGTTTTGATCATTTCCCCCAAAGTCATACATCCTCTCTCTTGGTTAAAGGGCGGATTAGTTCCCTTAAAAACTGTTACAGTCTGTTCATTCCTTACCATGTCATTTCATGTAAATTCATTTTTGCAAAAATTTTCAAAATATGATGCATGACATACAAACATTCAAACACACATAATTTTACTGTTTTGTGATGTAGGCCCGAAGGCACAAGCAAACTTTACTTACCTGGTCTCCTGGAAATCGCTCGGCTGTAAGCTACCTTAGAAGCTTGCTCACCTAAGTTCATAACAGAACATCAATCAAACCTTCACTAAACTTTACCAAAAATTAACCAGAAGAACAAGGAAACCAGTTTGGAACTCTACTGCTTGCACATTCCCATTTATTCCCCAAGAACCCGAACCTACTCTCATCAACAGCATCCTTGAAATCGCTCGGCTGTAAGCTACCTTAGAAGCTCACTCACCTAAGTTCATAACAGAACATTAATCAAACCTTCACTAAACTTTACCAAAAATTAACCAGAAGAACAAGGAAACCAGTTTGGAACTCTACTGCTTGCACATTCCCATTTATTCCCCAAGAACCCGAACCTACTCTCATCAACAGCATCCTTGAAATCGCTCGGCTGTAAGCTACCTTAGAAGCTTGCTCACCTAAGTTCATAACAGAACATCAATCAAACCTTCACTAAACTTTACCAAAAATTAACCAGAAGAACAAGGAACCAGTTTGGAACTCTACTGCTTGCACATTCCCATTTATTCCCCAAGAACCCGAACCTACTCTCATCAACGGCATCCTTGAAATCGCTCGGCTGTAAGCTACCTTAGAAGCTTGCTCACCTAAGTTCATAACAGAACATCAATCAAACCTTCACTAAACTTTACCAAAAATTAACCAGAAGAACAAGGAACCAGTTTGGAACTCTACTGCTTGCACATTCCCATTTATTCCCCAAGAACCCGAACCTACTCTCATCAACGGCATCCTTGAAATCGCTCGGCTGTAAGCTACCTTAGAAGCTTGCTCACCTAAGTTCATAACAGAACATCAATCAAACCTTCACTAAACTTTACCAAAAATTAACCAGAAGAACAAGGAACCAGTTTGGAACTCTACTGCTTGCACATTCCCATTTATTCCCCAAGAACCCGAACCTACTCTCATCAACGGCATCCTTGAAATCGCTCGGCTGTAAGCTACCTTAGAAGCTTGCTCACCTAAGTTCATAACAGAACATCAATCAAACCTTCACTAAACTTTACCAAAAATTAACCAGAAGAACAAGGAACCAGTTTGGAACTCTACTGCTTGCACATTCCCATTTATTCCCCAAGAACCCGAACCTACTCTCATCAACGGCATCCTTGAAATCGCTCGGCTGTAAGCTACCTTAGAAGCTTGCTCACCTAAGTTCATAACAGAACATCAATCAAACCTTCACTAAACTTTACCAAAAATTAACCAGAAGAACAAGGAACCAGTTTGGAACTCTACTGCTTGCACATTCCCATTTATTCCCCAAGAACCCGAACCTACTCTCATCAACGGCATCCTTGAAATCGCTCGGCTGTAAGCTACCTTAGAAGCTTGCTCACCTAAGTTCATAACAGAACATCAATCAAACCTTCACTAAACTTTACCAAAAATTAACCAGAAGAACAAGGAACCAGTTTGGAACTCTACTGCTTGCACATTCCCATTTATTCCCCAAGAACCCGAACCTACTCTCATCAACGGCATCCTTGAAATCGCTCGGCTGTAAGCTACCTTAGAAGCTTGCTCACCTAAGTTCATAACAGAACATCAATCAAACCTTCACTAAACTTTACCAAAAATTAACCAGAAGAACAAGGAACCAGTTTGGAACTCTACTGCTTGCACATTCCCATTTATTCCCCAAGAACCCGAACCTACTCTCATCAACGGCATCCTTGTCTGAGATAACCAGTGTTCGAAGCTGATCGTCTAGAGTTCTGGATGTCAAACACACAGATATTCGTTCATTTTCATCTGAGCCTATCAGTCACCATATGCAGGAGTCTCGTTTGAATACCAATTCATTTCGGCATCACTATCTACTTCCTCGTCTAATTCAAATAATCTATTTGGATCAGAATCTATCGTCTTTGCTAAAACAGAGAAAATTTGTCAGCGTAAAGATAAATTTTGTGAGAAATTTCAGAGATTTCAGAGAATGGAGGGCGGAGTTCCTTAAATAATAAAGAAGTTCGGCCCCTCGATATATAGACTTGGCCCCTGCGTCTTGTAAAATTATTGATGTGGGGGGCCGCGAATTGGATGCGGCCCTCCGATATCTCATCCACATATCAATAATTGATATGTGGATTGGATATCGGGGGGTCGCAAATCTGATATGGCCCCTCTGTCCCATCCACAGATCAATTATTGATATGTGGATGGACTATCGGGGGGCCGCGAATCTGATACAACCCCTCGCATCCCATCCACAGATTAATTATTGATCTGTGGATGAGATTTCGGGGGGTCGGGAATCTCATGCTGTCCCCCGCATTTCCATCCACATATCAATTATTGATCCGTGGATGGAACTTTCGGGGGGCCGAGTGAGAATTGCGGCCCTTCGTGTATAGAATGTAGAAAAATCGGGGGGCCGAGTTGGAAAGTTGGCCCCCCGCATTAAATTTTCTACAAAAAACGGTGGGCCTAAGTCATATTTGCGGCCCCCCGTGTATAGAACTTGGAACATTCGAGGGACCGAGTTGGAAATTTGGCCCCCCGCATTAAATTTTCTACGAAACACGGGGGGCCGAGTCAGATTTGCACCCCCCGAAATTTGTGCACGTGCATTGCACGTGTTAGGGTGATCCAGTCCGTCCACGTCAAACCCGTATGATGCAACGGGCCGAAGCCGTAGCATGGCCTCACGAATTGGGTTCCCGTGCAGCGCACAGAGCCCCCTGTATCTTCCCCCGTGTAATGCGGGGGGCCGCAATTTTGATTAAGCCCATCGAATTGATAGCATAGCAGAGCACGTGAGAGGGGGCCTGAGAGTGCGGGGGGCCGCGATTTAAAGTTGGCCCCCCGAATTACAATTCGGGGGGCATGCGACTCTCCGCCGGGGGTTTTTTTGACAGTTTTTGATAGTTCGAGGTTTAGACTGCGAGGACTTTTTGTTTGAAGGATTTTTTTTATAAATACTCATACTTTAGGGGATATTTTGGAATTTACCCTTAATTAATTTATTAATAAACTCTCTTTTTAAGCAAATAAGCATATGATCTTCAACAACAAGGCCACTTTACAGATGTTAAACGAGCTAGTCGAGCCTGGGAAATTCATCACGCTTGCCGAGTCTAACGAGTTGATCCCCAAAAAAATTTCAACCGAGCCAGCCCAACGAGTTTAACGAGTCGAGTTTAACGAGCCTAGCATATATAAATAAAATTATTTTATATAAATATATTATATATTTTTTAAAATTTTTAGTTATTAAAATTATAATAAATATATATTATTGTAATGTTAAATATGATAGTTAGTTGTTTAAAAAAATATTTAATTAATATAAAAATGACATGTAATTATAAAAAAATTATTGGAGACAAATGTAAAAAAAATGACATTCATTATAAATTTTACATTTGTATCACTACAAATTAGACTACATCTCAACTAGGTTGACACCCATCTAATTGTCAATTATGTGCAAAATGTCAAAAAAATTACAACTTAAAAAAATACTTCAAAATTCAAATTACAATATATCCAAATTTAAATGCTAGTCTTCAACGTCCAAGTTTTTAAAGTCTTCTAGTATTTCGTCATCTCGTTGTTGATTTCTCGTAAAGGCGTCGTTCCAATCTTTCATGCAAATGAGTTCTTCCACGAGATCAGGTGCAAGTCTCACGTCTACCTGCACTAAAAGTAGACTCCGATACTACGGTAGAGACCAGAGATTATGGGTGAGCAAAAACCAGACCGGACCGAAAAACTGGATTGGAACCAAAAATTTGGTCCGGTTCTAGATGGTTTTACACTTTAAAAATTGAAATTTGGTTTTTTCGTAGGTGAACCAAAAAATTCGGTTCGGTTTGAAGTGGGAAAACCAGAACCGGACCCGAAATTTCGGTTCTGGTTCTGTTCCGGTCCTTAAAAAAATTAAACAGTTCCGATCTTAAAAATTAAAAACTGAATTTTATTATTTTGGTTCTAATATTTCTTAAAATCGGACCGGACCGATTTTTGCTCACCCCTACCAGAGGTGTTAATAGATCACGTGTCATTATATAAAGAATAATATATAGAGTGGAAAATATTTTCCATCAATTTAAAATATCAAAGTTTTCATCGCGAAAAAATTGATATCGAGTGTCAAAATAAATATATAGTTCATTTCATATAGAAATAGAATAAACATCTATATCTAATTGATTTCAAATATCATGAATAGCAAATTGTGGAGCTACAATAGCTTCACCACCACCACTAGTGTGACGGCCCGAGTCCGGATCCCGATCAGCAGATCCGAGAACCCAGCCATCACCCTCGGGCATTTAACAAAAAAACGGGCACATATTTTTTTTGAACATAACAGACCGGACTTTTAAGACAACTCCTTAAAAGTTTTCAGAATGAGAAAACAGTCTCTGGATTTAGAAGCAAAACGGGAAAACAGTAAACAGAATCGGAACGCAAAATGGATGATAGAAGAAAAGCAGGAAGTGATGAAAACAAAAGTAAATAAACTGGCAGAAGGCGTTGACGGAAGAAGCAGACATCAAGTGAAATCGGTGGATGTAAGCAGAAATAATACTGGAAGATTTAGGCAGATGACATGGCCGGATGATGTGGATGATGTCATCGGAAGATGTAGGCAGCAGATGAAATCGGCAGGTGTGATGACATCATCGAAAGATGAAGGCAGCAGATGGAATCGGAAGGTATGATGATGTCATCAGAATAAGTGATGACGTCATCAGAAGATGAAGGCAGCAGATGAAATCGACAGGTGTGATGACGTCATTGGAAGATGAAGGCAGCAGATGAAATCGGAAGGTATGATGATGTCATCGAAATAGGTGATGATGTCATCGGAAGATGAAGGCAGCAGATGGAATCGGCAGGTGTGATGACATCATCGGAATAGGTGATGACGTCATCGGAAGATGAAATCGGCAGAAGTACTAAAACTGAGATGAATCTTACTGTTCACCGGTGGATGAGATAAGACAAAATGTGAACAGTGACTATCGGTGGATGTACACTTAAAACAGGCAGTGAACGTGATCAGGAAGATGCAGTTTTAAGGCAGGGCTTGACAATTTTAACAGGAAAGACATACAACAGAGGGCATAACAGAAGGCATAAAAGATTCAGATTCTCAAAACATGGTTCTCGAGCACACAGAAGGTATAACAGAAACTTAAGGATATAGAAAATATTCCAACCATTTCAGAATACTTCAGAACTTAATACAACTGTCAAATACAACACAAGCAGAAGGCATGAAAGTTGTAGACCTTCAATACCCGATTCTAAACAAGGTTGTAGGACATCCTTTACAATTGACAGATTCAAGAAACAGACTGCATGGATAGTCCTAAAACCAGAAGTCATCCATGCACAAACTAATAGAAAATATCCCCAACAATTTCCAGAACATAGAAATGATAAACTGTCAAATACAGTAGTTTTTGAAACTTAGATATCAAAATCGGTGCATTGTTTTAAAATCTGAGGATCAGTACAGAACCTAACATATATTTGCAGGAATATCCAACACCGAAGTTTTAAATACATAAACAGAACATAGGTTTAGAATTTCACTCTCTCAGTCGGGAATTTGTCATGACAGCCACAACCAATCCGAGAGCTCGAACCACCAGCCACCGTATTCATCAGATTGAGGCACAAAGTCCTCATTTTCGGGTTCAGTACCTACATCAGGGAGTTCACCTATGAGTCTAAACTCAGTAAGAACATATTATAAATGCAGTGATGCAGAATGTTATGCATGAACTTTCAGAAATACAATGACAGTAACAGAACATTACGTTTCAGTGGCAGAGGGGTATAAGTGGGGCTTATAGGGGAACTGACAACAGTAGGTGCACTTTCAGGCACATTCAATATTCAGTAGTTTTTCAGAATCCAGGGAGGATAAAAACCAGAGGGTCCTTGGCAAGGACAATTTTTCAGAATCCCAAGGAGGGATAAAACCAGAGGGCCAGTCCCCGTCCCACACTTAACCGTACATTGCAGTCATATTTATCTTGCTTACTTCAAACCGTGTACAGAAAACAGTTTTGCATGTCTTTCAGAGAAAACTGTATGCATGAACGGTGCTTGAACTTAAACTGGCAGACAACAGAAATAAGACAACAGAAAGTAAATCAAAGCCAGACATTTCAAAAACATAAATCTACTATTCTATCTACCCAAAACAACCCGACATAACAAAAACCTAGTACCTCCCGATGTAGAGCCTTAAGCGGCCCAACTACGGATTATGAACCTTACTGTTAGCCGCTATGCAGTTAGCTGGAAGTCTCGGAAAAAGGCACCGCTCTGTAACAAGCACGAAGAGAAATAAACAATGCTGCACGACCGGACGCACCTACAATAAGTTAGAACGAAAGCAGCAGCAACACGTTTGACACCATTTAGAGAAAAAAGACATCGTTGTTTTTTAATCCAAAGACCCACCGTGAGTTTTCTCTAAATACCATATGTGATGACCGGATCTGTAAGTATGGTACGATGGCTGCACGAACCGGAACCCGGATGGCGTACGTCCGCGCGGGCGAACCGGAAGGTGACAGGTCGTAAAAGGGGGTCGTCACAATCCCACAGCGCTTGGGAAGTATGTGGAAATGAAACATATGTAAAGAGATCCTCCCAACATAGCAAGACGCGTTTTGGAGCACAATTGACAACGGATCCCATAAGAACTCCGAAGTTAAGAGGGCTTCGGCGAGAGTAATTCCAGTTGGGTGACCTTCCGGGAAGTGCTCTCGCCAAACAAAGCCGTGAGGGGAGGATATTGGGCTGCGGCCCAATCCAAGACCCGCCCCCCCGTGCGAACCACCAAGATCTTGATGGGACACACCCCGGGGAGGTATAAATGGTATCAAAGCCTGTACCCAACCGGAATTGGGGCAACGAGGACGTTGGGGCCCCGAGGGGGGTGATTGTGATGACCCGGATCTGTAGTATGGTACGATGGCTGCACGAACCGGAACCCGGATGGCGGTACGTCCGCGCGGGCGAACCGGAAGGTGACAGGTCGTAAAAGGGGGTCGTCACAATCCCACAGCGCTTGGGAAGTATGTGGAAATGAAACATATGTAAAGAGATCCTCCCAACATAGCAAGACGCGTTTTGGAGCACAATTGACAACGGATCCCATAAGACCCCGAAGTTACAGGGCTTCGGCGAGAGTAATTCCAGTTGGGTGACCTTCCGGGAAGTGCTCTCGCCAAACAAAGCCGTGAGGGGAGGATATTGGGCTGCGGCCCAATCCCCAGAGCGGACAATATCTTGCTGGGAACGGGGTCGTTATAAATGGTATCAAAGCCTGTACCCAACCGGAATTGGGGCAACGAGGACGTTGGGGCCCCGAGGGGGGTGATTGTGATGACCCGGATCTGTAGTATGGTACGATGGCTGCACGAACCGGAACCCGGATGGCGGTACGTCCGCGCGGGCGAACCGGAAGGTGACAGGTCGTAAAAGGGGGTCGTCACAATCCCACAGCGCTTGGGAAGTATGTGGAAATGAAACATATGTAAAGAGATCCTCCCAACATAGCAAGACGCGTTTTGGAGCACATTGACAACGTATCCCAGAGAACGCCTAATTAAGAGGTCGTCAGGCTAGAGTACTTCCAGGTTGGGTGACCTTCCGGGAAGTGCTCTCGCCAAACAAAGCCGTGAGGGGAGGATATTGGGCTGCGGCCCAATCCCCAGAGCGGACAATATCTTGCTGGGCACGGTTTTATAATAATGGTATCAAGCCTGTACCCACCGAATTGTGGCCAACGAGGACGTTGGGCCCCCGAGGGGGGTGATTGTGATGACCCGATCTGTACGTATGGTACGATGCTGCACGAACTAACCCGTATGGTCTGTACGTCCGCGCGGCGAACCGGAAGGTGACAGGTCGTAAAAGGGGGTCGTCACAATCCCACAGCGCTTGGGAAGTATGTGGAAATGAAACATATGTAAAGAGATCCTCCGAAAAAACAAAAAGAAAAAAAAAAAAAAAAAAAAAAAAAAAAAAAAAAAAAAAAAAAAAAAAAAAAAAAAAAAAAAAAAAAAAAAAAAAAAAAAAAAAAAAAAAAAAAAAAAAAAAAAAAAAAAAAAAAAAAAAAAAAAAAAAAAAAAAAAAAAAAAAAAAAAAAAAAAAAAAAAAAAAAAAAAAAAAAAAAAAAAAAAAAAAAAAAAAAAAAAAAAAAAAAAAAAAAAAAAAAAAAAAAAAAAAAAAAAAAAAAAAAAAAAAAAAAAAAAAAAAAAAAAAAAAAAAAAAAAAAAAAAAAAAAAAAAAAAAAAAAAAAAAAAAAAAAAAAAAAAAAAAAAAAAAAAAAAAAAAAAAAAAAAAAAAAAAAAAAAAAAAAAAAAAAAAAAAAAAAAAAAAAAAAAAAAAAAAAAAAAAAAAAAAAAAAAAAAAAAAAAAAAAAAAAAAAAAAAAAAAAAAAAAAAAAAAAAAAAAAAAAAAAAAAAAAAAAAAAAAAAAAAAAAAAAAAAAAAAAAAAAAAAAAAAAAAAAAAAAAAAAAAAAAAAAAAAAAAAAAAAAAAAAAAAAAAAAAAAAAAAAAAAAAAAAAAAAAAAAAAAAAAAAAAAAAAAAAAAAAAAAAAAAAAAAAAAAAAAAAAAAAAAAAAAAAAAAAAAAAAAAAAAAAAAAAAAAAAAAAAAAAAAAAAAAAAAAAAAAAAAAAAAAAAAAAAAAAAAAAAAAAAAAAAAAAAAAAAAAAAAAAAAAAAAAAAAAAAAAAAAAAAAAAAAAAAAAAAAAAAAAAAAAAAAAAAAAAAAAAAAAAAAAAAAAAAAAAAAAAAAAAAAAAAAAAAAAAAAAAAAAAAAAAAAAAAAAAAAAAAAAAAAAAAAAAAAAAAAAAAAAAAAAAAAAAAAAAAAAAAAAAAAAAAAAAAAAAAAAAAAAAAAAAAAAAAAAAAAAAAAAAAAAAAAAAAAAAAAAAAAAAAAAAAAAAAAAAAAAAAAAAAAAAAAAAAAAAAAAAAAAAAAAAAAAAAAAAAAAAAAAAAAAAAAAAAAAAAAAAAAAAAAAAAAAAAAAAAAAAAAAAAAAAAAAAAAAAAAAAAAAAAAAAAAAAAAAAAAAAAAAAAAAAAAAAAAAAAAAAAAAAAAAAAAAAAAAAAAAAAAAAAAAAAAAAAAAAAAAAAAAAAAAAAAAAAAAAAAAAAAAAAAAAAAAAAAAAAAAAAAAAAAAAAAAAAAAAAAAAAAAAAAAAAAAAAAAAAAAAAAAAAAAAAAAAAAAAAAAAAAAAAAAAAAAAAAAAAAAAAAAAAAAAAAAAAAAAAAAAAAAAAAAAAAAAAAAAAAAAAAAAAAAAAAAAAAAAAAAAAAAAAAAAAAAAAAAAAAAAAAAAAAAAAAAAAAAAAAAAAAAAAAAAAAAAAAAAATCGCCTGGAGAGAGAAAGCAAAGAGGAAAGGGAAGAAAACCACAGAAGTGAAATGCAGATTTCACGTAGGAGGAAGGACTTAGCTTCCCAACAAGTGGGGGCTGCACGTGTCAGTCATCCACGGGCTATCGCCCACCAACTGAATTTATCAATTTACATTCAAGCATTTAAACTTAGTGTTATGCTTTTGGTGAAGTCCTCAGTCTACTGCACTAAAAGTTGACTCCGATAATCGGTAGGACAGAGAGTATGGCGTGAGCAAAAACCAGACCGGAACGAAAAAAAAAACTGGATTGGAACCAAAAATTTGGTCCGGTTCTAGATGGTTTTACACTTTAAAATTGAAATTTGGTTTTTTCGTAGGTGAACCAAAAATTTGGTTCGGTTTGAAGTGGGGGAAAACCATAACCGGACCCGAATTCGGTTCTGGTTCTGGTCCGGTCCTTAAAAAAATTAAACAGTTCAGATCTTAAAAAATTAAAAACTGAATTTTATTATTTTGGTTCTAATATTTCGTAAAATCGGACCGGACCGATTTTTTCTCACCCCTACCAGAGGTGTTAATAGATCACGTGTCATTTATAAAGAATAATATATATAGTGGAAAATATTTTCCATCAATTAAAATAGCCAAGTTTTTCAGCATAAAAAAAATGATATCGAGTGTCAAAATAAATATATAGTTATGTCATATAGAAATAGAATAAACAATATATGCTAATTGATTTCAAATATCATGACTAGCAAATTGTGGAGCTACAATAGCTTCACCACCACCACTAGTGTGATGGCCCGAGTCCGGATCCCGATCAGCAAGATCCGAGAACCCAGCCATCACCTCGGCATTTAACCAAAAAAAAAAAAAAAAAAAAAAAAAAAAAAAAAAAAAAAAAAAAAAAAAAAAAAAAAAAAAAAAAAAAAAAAAAAAAAAAAAAAAAAAAAAAAAAAAAAAAAAAAAAAAAAAAAAAAAAAAAAAAAAAAAAAAAAAAAAAAAAAAAAAAAAAAAAAAAAAAAAAAAAAAAAAAAAAAAAAAAAAAAAAAAAAAAAAAAAAAAAAAAAAAAAAAAAAAAAAAAAAAAAAAAAAAAAAAAAAAAAAAAAAAAAAAAAAAAAAAAAAAAAAAAAAAAAAAAAAAAAAAAAAAAAAAAAAAAAAAAAAAAAAAAAAAAAAAAAAAAAAAAAAAAAAAAAAAAAAAAAAAAAAAAAAAAAAAAAAAAAAAAAAAAAAAAAAAAAAAAAAAAAAAAAAAAAAAAAAAAAAAAAAAAAAAAAAAAAAAAAAAAAAAAAAAAAAAAAAAAAAAAAAAAAAAAAAAAAAAAAAAAAAAAAAAAAAAAAAAAAAAAAAAAAAAAAAAAAAAAAAAAAAAAAAAAAAAAAAAAAAAAAAAAAAAAAAAAAAAAAAAAAAAAAAAAAAAAAAAAAAAAAAAAAAAAAAAAAAAAAAAAAAAAAAAAAAAAAAAAAAAAAAAAAAAAAAAAAAAAAAAAAAAAAAAAAAAAAAAAAAAAAAAAAAAAAAAAAAAAAAAAAAAAAAAAAAAAAAAAAAAAAAAAAAAAAAAAAAAAAAAAAAAAAAAAAAAAAAAAAAAAAAAAAAAAAAAAAAAAAAAAAAAAAAAAAAAAAAAAAAAAAAAAAAAAAAAAAAAAAAAAAAAAAAAAAAAAAAAAAAAAAAAAAAAAAAAAAAAAAAAAAAAAAAAAAAAAAAAAAAAAAAAAAAAAAAAAAAAAAAAAAAAAAAAAAAAAAAAAAAAAAAAAAAAAAAAAAAAAAAAAAAAAAAAAAAAAAAAAAAAAAAAAAAAAAAAAAAAAAAAAAAAAAAAAAAAAAAAAAAAAAAAAAAAAAAAAAAAAAAAAAAAAAAAAAAAAAAAAAAAAAAAAAAAAAAAAAAAAAAAAAAAAAAAAAAAAAAAAAAAAAAAAAAAAAAAAAAAAAAAAAAAAAAAAAAAAAAAAAAAAAAAAAAAAAAAAAAAAAAAAAAAAAAAAAAAAAAAAAAAAAAAAAAAAATAAACTGGCAGAAGGCGTTGACGGAAGAAGCAGACATCAAGTGAAATCGGTGGATGTAAGCAGAAATAATACCGAAGATTTAGGCAGATGACATGGCCGGATGATGTGGATGACGTCATCGGAAGATGTAGGCAGCAGATGAAATCAGCAGGTGTGATGACGTCATCGGAAGATGAAGCACGCAGATGGAATCGGAAGGTATGATGATGTCATCAGAATAAGTGATGACGTCATCAGAAGATGAAGGCAGCAGATGGAATCGACAGGTGTGATGACGTCATTGGAAGATGAATGCAGCAGATGAAATCGGAAGGTATGATGACGTCATCGAAATAGGTGATGACGTCATCGGAAGATGAAGGCAGCAGATGGAATCGGCAGGTGTGATGACATCATCGGAATAGGTGATGACATCATCGGAAGATGAAATCGGCAGAAGTAACTAAAACTGAGATGAAATCTACTGTTCACCGGTGGATGAGATAAGACAAAATGTGAACAGTGACTATCGGTGGATGTACACTTAAAACAGCAGTGAACGTGATCGGAAGATGCAGTTTTTAAGGCAGGGCTTGACAATTTTAACAGGAAGACATACAAACAGAGGGCATAACAGAAGGCAATAAAAGATTCAGATTCTCAAAACATGGTTCTCAAGCACAACAGAAGGTATAACAGAAACTTAAGGATATAGAAAATATTCCAAACCATTTCAGAATACTTCAGAACTTAATACAACTGTCAAATACAACACAAGCAGAAGGCATGAAAGTTGTAGACCTTCAATACCCGATTCTAAACAAGGTTGTAGAACATCCTTTACAATTGACAGATTCAAGAAACAGACTGCATGGATAGTCCTAAAACCAGAAGTCATCCATGCACAAACTAATAGAAAATATCCCCAACAATTTCCAGAACATGAATTAAACTGTCAAATACAGTAGTTTTTGAAACTTAGATATCAAAATCTGTGCATTGTTTTAAAATCTGAGGATCAGTACAGAACCTAACATATATTTGCAGAATATCCAACACCGAAGTTTTAAATACATAAACAGAACATAGGTTTAGAATTTCACTCTCTCAGTCGGGAATTTGTCTGACAGCCACAACCAATCCGAGAGCTCGAACCACCAGCCACCTATTCATCAGATTGAGGCACAAAGTCCTCATTTTCGGGTTCAGTACCTACATCAGGGAGTTCACCTATGAGTCTAAAACTCAGTAAGAACATATTATAAATGCAGTGATGCAGAATGTTATGCATGAACTTTCAGAAATACAATGACAGTACAGAACATTACGTTTCAGTGGCAGAGGGGTATAAGTGGGGCTTATAGGGGAACTGACAAACAGTAGGTGCACTTTCAGGCACATTCAGATATTCAGTAGTTTTTCAGAATCCCAGGGAGGGATAAAACCATAGGGTCCTTGGCAAGGACAATTTTTCAGAATCCCAAGGAGGGATAAACCAGAGGGCCAGTCCCCGTCCCACACTTAACCGGTACATTGCAGTCATATTTTATCTTGCTTAACTTCAAAACCGTGTACAGAAAACAGTTTTGCATGTCTTTCAGAGAAAACGTGTATGCATGAACGGTGCTTGAACTTAAACTGGCAGACAACAGAAATAAGACAACAGAAAGTAAATCAAAGCCAGACATTTCAAAACATAAATCTACTATTCTACCCAAAACAACCCGACATAACAGAAAACCTAGTACCTCCGCGATGTAGAGCCTTAAGGGCCAACCTACGGATATGAACTTACCTGTTATCCGCGATGCAGTTAGCTGGAAAGTCTCGGAAAAGCACAGATCTGTAACAAGCACGAAGAGAAATAAACAATGCTGCAGATGCTAACAAATAAGTTAGAAGAATCAGCAGCAACACGTTTGAAATCTTTAGAAAACACATCATCGTGTTTTCATCCAAAGACAGTGAGTTTTCTCTAAATACCATATGTGATGACCCGGATCTGTAAGTATGGTACGATGGCTGCACGAACCGGAACCCGGATGGCTGTATGTCCGCGCGGGCGAACCGGAAGGTGACAGGTCGTAAAAAGGGGGTCGTCACAATCCCACAGCGCTTGGGGAAGTATGTGGAAATGAAACATATGTAAAGAGATCCTCCCAACATAGCAAGACGCGTTTTGGAGCACAATTGACAACGGATCCCATAAGAACTCCGAAGTTAAGAGGGCTTCGGCGAGAGTAATTCCAGGTTGGGTGACCTTCCGGGAAGTGCTCTCGCCAAACAAAGCCGTGAGGGGAGGATATTGGGCTGCGGCCCAATCCCCAGAGCGGACAATATCTTGCTGGGAACGGGGTCGTTATAAATGGTATCAAAGCCTGTACCCAACCGGAATTGTGGCCAACGAGGACGTTGGGCCCCCGAGGGGGGGTGATTGTGATGACCCGGATCTGTAAGTATGGTACGATGGCTGCACGAACCGGAACCCGGATGGCGGTACGTCCGCGCGGGCGAACCGGAAGGTGACGGGTCGTAAAAAGGGGGTCGTCACAATCCCACAGCGCTTGGGGAAGTATGTGGAAATGAAACATATGTAAAGAGATCCTCCCAACATAGCAAGACGCGTTTTGGAGCACAATTGACAACGGATCCCATAAGAACTCCGAAGTTAAGAGGGCTTCGGCGAGAGTAATTCCAGGTTGGGTGACCTTCCGGGAAGTGCTCTCGCCAAACAAAGCCGTGAGGGGAGGATATTGGGCTGCGGCCCAATCCCCAGAGCGGACAATATCTTGCTGGGAACGGGGTCGTTACACCATAACCCTAAACTTCGGTAAAAACCCACATTAAACTTGTCCAAACTTGTTAGCGTGAGTAGATGCTTACCTTTTTGCTGAAGGAAACAGAAGAAACAAAGTGTGGAACTTGTTTCAGTCGCCTGGAAGAGAGAAAGCAAAGAGGAAAGGGAAGAAACAAAGAAGTGAAATGCAGATTTCACGTAGGAGGAAGGACTTAGCTTCCTCAACAAGTTGCCAAGTGTCAGTCATCCACTGGCTATCTCCCACCAACCTTAATTTCTCTCCAATTTACCATTCCATGCATTTTAAACTTAGTGTTTTGTTTTGGTTGAATATAGTTTGGTTTTCCAATTAATTCATTACTTAATTTCTTCAATCCGTTTTCTCCAAAAACCCACTTTTCTGTAAGGTATCATAAAACTTCAAATAAAATACACATTTTATTAATGGCCAATAAATTCCATTCCAACAGTTTAAGGAATAATTACATGGCAAAAATGCCGGGTGTTACAACTAGAACTAGCATCGAAGAAGAACGTAAAAGACTAACATTATAATATTTAATTTCATAAGAATAATATAAACTATCAATTTCATGTGTTATTTAATCACTAAAAAGTAAACAAGTAGTATGTAAATTAGTAGAAATTTTATTAATCATGAAACACACTTCACTTAATTTATATCTAAGATCCATTATGCGTGCATAACAAAAAATATGAGGAATGTCAAGCAATATTTTTTAAATTTTGTTTCTATTTTATTAATTATATCTTTAAATTTATTTACTTATCAATATTGTGCAAAATTACCCGTTAAGTTTACAAAAATTATTAGAACAAGATGATAAGTGAGATAATAAATTCTTGAATATTTATTTGTATCATCATAAAATTGTTTTAAAAAACAAGAAATGTACTAGTTTAATCACACCTAGATTTATCAATATTAATATTTTGTGTTTTCTCATTAATAATAACAGAAATAACTTACAAATATGAAATAACATTTTTCAACATTAAATAAGTCGAATTCCACCTATTATCTGCACCTGTTTTAATTTTATTGGTTTAAGTTGGACGGCTCTACAAAAATCTCAATATTCTTGTTATCTTGAATTATATTCAATAATATAAGAAATTATGGATCTAATTAATTTAATATGAGTCAAAATATATATCATCTATCTTTAACAATTAAATTCAAAATATGACATATACATCTCATATGGAAAAAAGAATCATGAGTAGTATATAATTGAAAATAATTTTTAAAATAAGAAATAGTAACATCGTTAGCACTAGCATTATCAAGAGTTATGCTAAATATTCTATCTCTAATAGTATATTCTTTCAATATTGATACAATATATCTATAAATAATAATATCAATGTGTGAATATTCATAATTACGAAATTTTAAAATTTTTTTATTTAATTATCAAGATTCATCAATAAAATAAAAAATTTCAACAATACACCCTATATCATTACGTGCACTCCATAAATTAGAGGTGATACAAATAGACATTGAATGGACATTATAACATTACGTGCACTCCATAAACCAGAGGTAATACAAATAGACATTGAATGAACGTTTGAAAAAAATTAAATTAGTTCATTTTTCATATAATTAAATATTTTAATAATATCATTTTTAGTTGTACTTCTAGGGACACATTTAAAATTAGGAGTAGCATGCACTTTCATAAAATTTTCAAATTCATCACTATCGGTAAACGATAAAGGCAACTTGCATTGTGCTACAAGTTTTGTTATTCATTATCTCATTTTATTTTGTGAATATAAAAAAATGTCACTACCACTAGCATTCAATAATCTTTGTATAGGGTCCCTTACTTGCTCATTTAAGTGACATTTTTTATAATTTCTACTAAGTGTGCTTAGTTGAACTACAAAACTATATGCATAATTTTTAATACATTATTTGTATTGAGTCATAAATTCTACTTTTTCACAAATTTTAATTTTTTTCATTTCAAAATGCTTTCATATCTCAGATGTTTTGTTCCTTTTTTTAGGTGAAAAAGTGAATGGTTGTGCAGATAATTGTCTTACTGAAAATGCAGGATTAACTCTATAATTTCTTCAATATCATCATCAATATTCTCAAAATTATAATTCATGGATCCCTAATTATTAAAAATAAATATTTAAAATAATTTTCAAATAAGAAATTGATATTATAAATCCAATTGATCAACAATAGTTTGTAGGTCGTGTGAATTTATTATCACCTCCACGTATATGAAGCCAATAAAAATTTACACAAAAAATATTAAATCATACACCTACAATTAACAACAATATAAAAATATATTAAATAAATAAATTGTAATACAGACGCTGTTGAATGAATAGAAATAGTGTATAAATTGGTAAGATCAATAGAGATTAAGTGAACACTAGAAATTAAGTAGGTGATCAAGAGAAAATTTGATAAAATGATTTGAAGAAATTTGAATGTATTTATAGAGAAATGAAAATCTCAAACGTGCTCAACTCGGCTCTATCGGCCAGGATCAGTTACTCTAGCGGGCCGAGCTTGCTCCCAGCCTGTTTAACAACTCTAGGCCACCCACAATATTTCATTAATAATTTATATAATAAATAATTAAAGAAATAGTGTAAAATAAAAACTAACATACCAACTCATTTCTTTCTCCATCGTCAAATTCTTGGTCGTCCTCTTCTTCGTCTTCTGGTTCGAATCGCACCAATGAGGTTCAACAGAAGTAGCATGATCCAGTTGCTAGTCAGCCATTAGACTTTCCATCTCAGACGCTTCTCTCGGGGCAGACCTTTTCTTTCTGAGCGTCTCCGGCCACTGCAGCATCAACGACGATCCTTACTGAGGGGCAGAGGGAGTATCATTCATGGCAGTAGTTTCAGAAGACTACTAAATCCCTTCCCCCTAATTTATCGACCTTAAGAGAATGGAATTCTAGCAGCCGTAGTAAACCAGATTTAAAAAGAAATAAAACTTTGATTTAAGATTAATCTCCAAATACAAATCGTTATAGAGGGTAGATGTACTCTCTCTCTCTCTCTCTCTCTCTCTTCCCCTCATGGGTGGGTTAGTAGAAGAAAACTAAAATCAAGCTAAAATGTTGTTTGGCAAGCAGGAAAATGAGCCGAGAAACACTCAGAAAGTTCGATTCTTCAAGATAGCCACACAGAAACTCCTAACAATGGCAGCATCATCGCCAACCCATAACGCACGATCGCATCTGTATCAACGGCTTGGATTCTTCGTTTTTTCTCGTCGAAACTACTCAACAAATTCGCAAAACCACCACTCTTCTCCTGCATGCATTAAGCACCCTTTTCCTCCTTAATTCAGCTCATCAACAACAAATAGAACAAATAATCATAGATACAAACAAAACCCACCTCCTCTGAATTGCCAAGTGATATCCTCTCTTCAGGAATGCGAACTCCATCCGCCAGCTTTCGGATATCAAACCAGTCAAAATCTTTCCGTTTTGGGGTTCTATAAGCTGAATCAGTATGTATTGTTTCCATAATTGAGCCGAAGAAGTTCGTCACCGGTACCTAGTGGGAGAGACAATATTCTGGCTCGTTTAGATGTTTAACAATTGATAATTTAAAGAAAAAACAAATGGGATGTAGATACCTCCTCCAATCGACGCTTGTATAGATTGGTTCGATAATACGCAGTAGACATCAGTGTACTAGGATGGTATGAATTGAACAGACTGCATAACACCAAATATATAAAAAATACAAAATGGGGAAAAACTCTTAGGTGAAGCAATACATATAAAGCCTTAATTTTTTTTTTTTTTTTTTTTTTGGAAGTTTTAATCCACCTTACCTGCTTAATGAGGCATTATCATACATATTCAACTGCTCGAAAAAGGCAAGAGTATAAAACGTGAAACGATCAACGACTGAGACACCAATCTGGATCGTAACGAGTAAATAAATCGAATCACGAACAAGAAGATTCAATAAAAGTTACTTGATAAGCACAAAATGGAAAATAGTATTGAAGGCATACTTACATCAGAGTCCAAGTGGTGGGAGTATGAGTTTTCTCCTTTCATACTACTTCCAAGGGCTATAACACCTGGAGAATGAAGCTGCAAGCAACAACAATCTTCAGCTCGGGTTCCAAAGTCTAATATAATATAACTCCTAATGGATCATATCATATGATTTCCAAAAAAAACAGTTTAATCTTTCTCCTTGGCTCATCTAATACAAGTAAATTGGCTAAAGTAGAGAGTTCCAAAATTTAGCTCAAAGCAGCGATAGAACAGAAACCGAAAAATAGCAGCAAAATACGGAGTTTAAAACAGCTATTTTTGAGCAGCAAATACAAACCTGAGAGAAGAGAGTAGCAGCTTGACAAGTGTCAACCATTATAAGCAACTCCTTGAATCTAAATTTGTGAAATCAACGTCACTAAGTGATTAAGGACCATAGCATAGAGTAACTATATAATGATTTTACAATCAGAAAGCTCACAATACTTGCAGAGCTACAAACAAAATGGTACATGCAAATGATAATTGCATCCGAAAAGTATTCTTACCTACTCTTTTCTTTCATTTGTTTAACAGCATCAGCTAAATCGTGACTCTGAAGCTCTTCTGAGTCTTGAAACTTCAAAAACTCATCTCCACCATGCCCAGTCATGTACAAAAGAATGTGGCTTCCTTCATCGCTCAAAAGTCGCTTTGATCTAGGAACTGCTTTTTCATGACGACCAGTAAGCACCCTCAAGAAGTTTTCAACAGTCACTTCATAACCTCGATAATCCACCTGGTAGACTTAGAATCCATTAATTAAAATGACCTTATAATTTGGAAGAGGAATCTTTGTAAGATATTTAATTTTATCCATGAATGCACCAAAACAACTGGAAAAAGTTTGGATTATAGAGTTGCATCCCTTAGATATTACTTATTATATTAACCATTAACATAAGACCTCAAAGTGCTCAAACGATGGATACAATTTCCAGTGTTGCACATGGAGTTTGTCTGATATAACTTCAAGATTAATGGAGGATAAAAAGTTGTCTATTTTCTTTCCTCAATGAGTAAGCCATGCATGAATGAAAAGCCAAGAGAGAAGGACTCACCTCAACATTATCTCCATACAGATTAAGTTTATGATTTTCATTGTTGAAGACTTGGGCCGGGTATTTGTTTCTAGAATTACACGCCATATCATCTGCCAGCATGAGAATTATTCTTTCATCCGGTATTCCTAATCGCTTAACGGTCCTGAAAATGAAGTTTTTTGCTTTGAAAAAATTTAATGTTCGACTTTGCTTAAGGAAAAGAAAATCTGGAATTCGAAAGTGCTCTTACCTGTATAAAGATAAAGTATTGGCCATATGTCTATAATTAAACCTGCATAAAACTTACAACATTAGCTCAGATGTACAATTACAAAATGAAACTTTCAATTCAGCTGCAGATCAAGTGATCTAAAATACCTAATGCATTCAACTAGCATTGCAAGTGGATCGTTTACACACTACTATATAGAATCAACAAATACAGAGAGAAATCATGAAAAATAATCAACACATTATTACAAAAAGCGACAACACGCGAATACAAACCCCATGATTCTATGACAGATTGAGAAGAACACACGAAATTGATTTCTTTCTCGAAAAAACACTACAAATTCAATCAAAATTAAAATGAACATGACTAACCAGAAGCGAGATGTACAGACCAGAACAGCCCAGTTGTTAGTGTGCATAGTCGTCTCAGAAGAAGACGGAGAGCCATTAGCCAGCCCGTTACCAAGTCCAATCGAACCCAGAAGCACAAACCACAGTACAATCAGTTTGAAACCTGAAATATCGCACATTTTGAACCTCCAGATGCTAAAATTGGCCCTTTTTTTTTTTTATCCCCCAAACGTGAAATTCTCGCAAAGTAACGATAGAAAAAGAGAGCCAGCTCTAGGAAGCAAGACGAAGGTGAAGCTGTGAGCTAGAATACCAGGAATTAGGAAAGGAAATCCAGAAGCCAGTTTGATTATTGGTTGAACTAATCACCCGATTACGCTTCCAGCTCCAACCAACCATGCTCTTGCTCCCCTCCATTTTAATGGGTTTGGCATTGCTTTTATTTTCCTGAAAAATAAATCAATAAATAAATATTTCAACTTAGAAAAAGTAAATAAATATTTACGCTTCCAATTCCAACTATGCTCATGCTCCAGTTATCGGATCCCATTCTTTGAGCTTTTCGTTTGAAGTTTGAAAGGAAAGGAATTTGACGGTATTTTACATACGCTCGAGAGCGGGATCTTACTGTTAAAAAAACAGAATTCCGCTCATTTTTTACTCTATGGAGTGGTCTCACTCATTTTTACTCCTCTGGAGCGAGATTCTATCGTTAGATCCCGCTTTTCGATATGAGATCTTGAAATTTTGAATTTCTAACGAAGAACTCAAGAGTGGATCCCGATCATCGACAACACCATTCCGTTGAGGGTTAAGTTAACGGTTAAGTTGTTTACGTTAGATAGTTTCATGTCAATTTTGTTTGCGAAAATGAGTTTAGGTGTGATTTTGTTAATACCAGTTTTTTTGGTGTAAATACAATCATAAAAATTGAATGTTATAATAAAAATATTAAATTATTGAAACGTGAGTTTAATTGATTATTTAATTAAATTTAATGATTAAATTATATTGAAGCCATCTCCTGTAGGGTGATCGTGGTCCGATTCGGTCTGATTTTAAGAAAAATTAAGACCGGACCACTAAATTCGGTTTTCAAATTTTTACACTAATAAGCCTAAAAAATTTTCCAGAATCGGACCAGAATTCTGGTCTCGGTTCTGGTCCTCCCGTCTAAGAAACTGTGTGGTTTATCCGGGAAAAATAATGGGGCCTTTTATTCGGAAAAAATATAACGCTCATCTTAAATTAAGTATATAATAAAAGAATTTTCTCACGAAACACAATCATTCATACAAATCCTTTTTGATCGATCACTAAATAAACAGTTTCAGTAGTTCATAAACAATTTCCCAGAAATATTCAAACTAAACTTAATGGAGATACTCCATGGATTAAAAAAAAAAAAAAATCGCATTAAAATCACTGATGATAACAAAAATTCAAACTAATAAAAAAAAAAAAAAAGCAGATTCAAATAAACATGGATTAAATGGAAGCAGCAGCAAACAGATACAACACGAAAATCACAGTTATAAATGGAATTACTTCATCTCCCTAAATCAATTTTTTTTTTGTTCCGTCTCGATCATTCTCCCATTTCTACCGTTGTCACGGTCCCTGGGTGATCGAACGGGCATCATTCACAAAATAAAATTTAAAAAATTCACCGAACATCACTTCCCTTTGATAGAAACACGGTTCACAAACCCTAATGTGAAAACTAAGCCTACAAAGCCGCTGAGGTTATGGAGAAAACATAGATAGATGAACAGAAAGAAAAAGAAAATCAATACCTGCAACTATGACAACGATCAAAAACGAGGATTCAAAGGAGGAGATCTCAGATACAAAAAATGAGAGAGCTTCGAGTGAGACGAGCCCAGATCGGGGAGAGAGAGCAGGAACGCAGATCATAGGACTTGGCGTTCGGTAATTGGCGTCGGCGATTCGCCAAGATGAGAAGAGAAACCTGGAGACTGAAGCTCGAGCCCGATACTTGAAACTTAGGCAAAAAAATTGGTCCGGGTCGGTTCTACATGAGCTGACTCATTAGAACCGAAATCGGACCGGCAATTTCGGTTTTGGTCAATACAGAACCGAAAATCTTTTCTTTTTCAGAACCGGACCAAACCAGTCGGTTCCGGTCCGGTTCTTCAGTTCTCGGTTTATTCTCCTACAATGATCCACCTTCGTTGAGCGTCCAGACTATCAGTCATGCAGACACCATTAACGTTCTTTCAGAGAGAGAGAGAGAGAGACTTCGTTGGTAGCCACGAATTGGTGCGAAACTAAAGGAAGCACCGAAGTTGCAGGATTTTGTGAAGAATGTCACTGCGAAAGACCATTCGATTCAGAATTTCATTCTCTCTCTGCTACACGCACAAAAAATTCTCGTTCTCGCCTCACCTATCTTTCCAATATTCGCTTTCTCTCGTTTTCATTCACTTTCTTTCCGATGTACCAGACAATGTCGTTTCCTGCCGCTCTGTTGCCCCATGCTTAATCCAATTTTCTGATTTTCGTTTTCCAAGTTACATTCGTTTCGGCTAGAGGGTTTGTCGGAGATGTGCTTTCGTGATAAAGAAGCTACGAACAGTAGCTGGTGAATAGCATTGTGCGATCTTTGAACTGCACGTCAAGTGTCTGAAGAAAGACCTCAATTTCCAACCTTCAGACTGAAATCTCAAGAATGGTGCGTATACTTTCCCTAACGTTTTTCATTTTCCATTTCAAAAAGATCCAATCTCGTTGTTTCTCTTACATGTTTGTTTCTCTGGCGACTTAAATGAGTTTGGTCATGTTTTTATTCGGTACCAAATTGAAATGAACGTACGTGTGTTGCACACTCTTTAATGGAATACCATGGTCCACAATTGGTCTGAAAATATAAAATATTGTTCATCTTACTGTTATGGTTCACTGTTGAACACAAATCCAAACACTACAATTTCACCGTTCAACAAAGGAATATGCAGATATGATCAATTGAACTAAGAATTTATCAGGACAACTAATGAAAACTAAATAACACGCCAAGAACAGAAGCAAAATTTAAAAAAAAATCCAATAAAAAATAGCAGTTCAAATTGACATAATCAACTGAAAATTAAACTCTATATTGTTATAAAATAAACCTGAATTCCATGAAGAAGCAGAGAAGAAAACAGAAATAGAAGATAAAGGGGATGGATGAGAAACAGAAGGGTTGGAGGAAGAAGATACATAATAGGGGGAAGAAGAGAGAAGGGGGAGAAAACCAGAGATAAGGAGAGGGGACCTGTTCACACCAATAATGCCCTGCTCCATTCCTTCCTTCTGTTAAATAACCATCCTCACTAGTATCAAAACGTCAATAATGATTGACGTAATTATCAAAACGTTGCCCTGCACGCCAGTCATGACACTTTTACTAATGGAAATGAGTTTAAGAGGGAATCAGAAGATATAACTGATTATGACACTTTTATCATGCTTTTACGGACTACTATCTATATTCATCTTATGTTTACTGAATGAGATTGAATCTTTGAAGCAATCCGGTTCTATTTGGCATGTCATCTAGCTGGCTCTTCTTCATAGCATTTTTCTGCATCTCGAATTGGTCAATATGTTTAAGTCTAGTGGAATAGCCTAGCCGTGAAATAAATATTAAGGTTTAGGCCAAAATTTCCTAATGGTAGATGTAAGATTTCAAATGTTTTCAAAATAAATTAGGGAAAGACTGTATTTTAAGCATCAATGAAAAGAGTATAAATCACATCTAATTTTAAGTCTAGGGTGCTCATGTGGCAATTAAGAGAGTTAATATTTTCAAAAAATCATGGATAACTTATAAAATGGTTGGTACGTTCAAGAAAATGATTCAATTTTTTTTTTTTTTTTTTTTTATATCTGCAGGGAACTCCAGTTAATATCATTGTAGGTTCTCATGTCTGGATAGAAGACCCAGAATTAGCCTGGGTTGATGGACAAGTATTAAAAATTACTGGAAAGGATGCTGAGATCCAGACCACGAAGGGGAAGAAGGTGCATGGATTTCCTAAAATTTTATTTTCTTACCCTTTGTCTTGTTGTCAGTAGCAGACTGAAGATGATTAGTCTATAAGCAGTTAAATCATCTTCTTTTGTTGTTGATATTTATTATTAATTTTTTTAGAAAAGGATTATATTCTATTAGAAGAAGTTTTAGACCTAGTGAAGGTGATTTCCTTAATCTGACACATGAATAAACATCACAAACCATATACTTTTTTGCTGCTTGAGCTATGTGCACGAATTTTCTCATTCGATGTAGATTTTCTTTCCTGTATATAGATTTTAATTGGTTTATTAGAATGAAATAGGCTGGGAAACAATTCTTGTTCTTTATTCAGTTTGGAGCATTTTTCTTCAGTTTTAGCTCTTCCAAGCAGTATTGGATCCTTAATTTCTGGCAGAAATGATTCATATTAGATCCGAATTATCTTCTTGATAATTTATCTTTGTTTGTTGAGCTGCTAGTTCTGCTTAAATAATGTTAGATCATCTCAATTTCTTATCTGGTTATTGCAGCAACATTATAATGATATTTATACTCTGGCTATTCAATCCATACATCATCCCTCAAAGCACGAATTTTTTTTTTAGAAAGAATTGTACTAACTCATGTTTAAAGTTATTGCATTCGAAAATTTCCCTAAAATTCAATTACTTGGAATCATCACATCTTGTGTATTATATTACACTAATAACTTGCTGTTTTGGTACTTTCAAGGTTGTCATTAACTTGACAAAAATATATCCAAAAGATATGGAAGCTCCTCCTGGAGGTGTTGATGACATGACAAAGTTATCCTACTTGCATGAACCGGGAGTTTTGCAGAATTTGAAAATTAGATATGAACTCAATGAAATTTATGTAGGTTTCTCCTCTGCCTCCATTTCTACAATAGCCATGGGCTGTTCATTGGACATTTAATTAGATTATTATATCATTTTAAACATTGCAGACCTACACCGGAAATATCCTTATTGCAATTAATCCGTTCCAAAGACTTCCTCATATCTATGATGCTCATATGATGCAACAATACAAGGGAGCACCATTTGGGGATCTAAGCCCGCATGTATTTGCTGTTGCCGATGTTGCATACAGGTCTTTACTACGTCATTTTTCATTATGTTTGTTTTTTTTTAATCTAAAGTCTAGTATTTCTCTTCAATGTGTATTAAAACAGGGCAATGATCAATGAGGGAAAAAGCAATTCAATTTTAGTCAGTGGTGAAAGTGGAGCTGGTAAAACTGAGACCACAAAAATGTTGATGCGATACCTTGCCTTTTTAGGTGGTCGGGCTGCCACTGAAGGGCGGACTGTTGAACAACAAGTTCTTGAAGTAAGTTCATAACTTAACCCTTATCTTAATTAGAGCTGATTCTTCCATTTCTTTTAGCAATTGTTTGCACGTTTTACTTTGTGCTACTACTTACATCTGGCTCTGCACTTCTGGATCATAGTCAAACCCAGTGCTTGAAGCTTTTGGCAATGCTAAAACTGTTAGGAATAACAATTCCAGGTAAGGCAACCTCTCTTCATTGCCAATTTTTTTTCGGGATAAGTGACTAGAAGGATAAAGTGCATGGAACTATAAATGGGAAAAAATTCGAATCCGCTGACTCTTTCATATAATGTTTTGAAATATAATTCTATTTGCCTATCAGTAATTTAATTTTGTTCTGTGAGACTGTAAAATCATAATTTAATTTTGTTTTGTAAGACTGTAAAATCATGATATTTTACCTGAAAAAAGCTTAGAAATATGCTCTATGCATGGTATATTTCCATCGCTAGTAATGGAAGATGCTGTTTCTTTTCCTCTTTGTAGCCAAATTGTGTTATCACTTCATTTGACTTGAGAAGTTCAATGAGAACTATTTGTTCTCATGAAATGTCTCATACTAAAAAATGATTGGGAGCGTTTGAACATGGTATTACAGTTGGGCTATTGGTCATCCCGAATGCTAATTTTTCTTGAAAAGTATGACAATCTAATCATGGCTGAGTCAATGACACAATAACTTGAGCTTTTTTCCGTCTATTTTTGTATATGTATCTTTATATTAGAATCTAGTTCAGAATATCTATTAATTGTAGAGTGTTTTTTTTAGTTCTTTATTTGATGAGGATCAATGATCGAGTTTAAAAACTTTGTTTGATAATTTTCATTATAGGAGCTTCTTTTTTTTTTTTACCAGTTGTTTCATTGATTAATATTTTTATTTACATCAACTTTGCATTGGTGCAGTCGATTTGGTAAATTTGTGGAAATCCAATTTGATAAGCAAGGAAGGATCTCAGGAGCGGCAATCAGAACCTACCTTCTTGAAAGATCTCGCGTTTGCCAAGTTTCTGACCCTGAGCGCAACTACCACTGCTTTTACCTCATTTGTGCGGCACCACAAGAGGTAAATACCAGTGGATTGCCATTTCTAACTATGATCTCCAATTACTTAAGATGCAACGATTTATGATGTACCAAAATCACATCTAACATAATTGTTTTTTTTTTCCTGTACAGGAAATTGAGAAATACAAACTAGGAAATCCTAAGTCATTTCACTATCTTAATCAGTCAAAATGTTATGAATTGGTTGGTGTTAATGATGCACATGACTATCTTGCCACTAGGAGAGCAATGGATATTGTTGGGATTAGTGCGAAAGAACAGGTATAGTTTTTTTTTTTTTTTTCTAGCACAAGTTTTGATTAACTTAGAGGATTAAACCAAGAAGATTTTTCTCTCTCTATCTCAGGAAGCAATTTTCAGAGTTGTTGCGGCAATTCTTCATCTTGGAAATATTGAGTTTGCGAAGGGACCGGAAATTGATTCATCAGTTCCAAAAGATGACAAGGCAAAATTTCATCTAAAAACAACTGCTGAGCTTCTAATGTACTAAAAATCATCTTTGTGTTCCAGTGTGTTATAATATCATATTGTCTTGTGTATTTTGCTAATAATAGTTACATTTTAGGTGTGATCTTGAAGGCCTTGAAGATGCGTTGTGTAAGCGAGTCATGATTACTCCTGAAGAAGTGATCAAGCGTAGTCTGGATCCTCAAAGTGCTGCCATTAGCAGGGATGGTTTGGCCAAGACAATTTATTCTCGGCTTTTTGACTGGTAAAGTGGTTTGTTATCTTTTTCTTTTTCCCAAGCAAAAAATTTCTTTACCAGCATTTTAACTTAATTCTTTTGAATTAGACTATCGAAAACTAAAAGGGGATTGAATCGTACACTATGTAGGTTGGTTGACAAAATCAACAAGTCAATTGGACAAGATCATAACTCGAAATCTTTGATCGGGGTCCTCGATATTTATGGTTTTGAAAGCTTCAAGACTAACAGGTAAAGACAACAAGTGATCTAAAAATTTATCTCCAAATTCATGCGAACTCATGAATGCCTAGTTGTCAATCCATTTGGTTAGATGAATATGCATGTGATAACTATGGTATACAAATAAAACATGTAGATATAAAACTTTTTAATAATCTATTAAGGGCATTTATATCCTTCTGCTTGGTAATTATTCTATTACCAGTATTGACACTAACTTCTGCAAACAAATCACTCTTTGAAGATAAAAAAAAATTCATGAACTCAATGTTACTATGTGATTTGTTGGTACAGTTTTGAGCAGTTCTGCATCAATTTTACGAATGAGAAATTGCAACAACATTTCAACCAGGTGATTATTCATCATTTAATAACACTTTAACGGTAGCGTATATTCTTTTTCAAATAAAAATGTTTTTTAATAATTTTCAGCATGTCTTCAAAATGGAACAAGAAGAATACACAAAGGAGGAGATTGATTGGAGTTATATAGAATTTGTGGACAATCAAGATGTGTTGGATCTTATTGAAAAGGTTAAATGTTTTCCTTTTAAATGGATTTCGATTATTAGATTAGTCTTGAAGGTCAAACTTTTGATGTTAATATGATCAGGGGAATAGTTAACGCAAGGAGTTGGAGGAAAAACAGCTACTTGATTTTACTTCAGTTATTATTATATTTAAGACAATAACACATGCAAAAACAGATATCTTTCATCACTTACTTGGTATGTTTTTTTTTTACAGAAACCTGGTGGAATCGTTGCTCTTCTTGATGAAGCTTGGTACATTACTACTTCTAGACTTTTATCATCAAATTTATCAATATGTTCTCTAAGGATTAATAAACAGTTTAATGATGTGTATTATATTTCGCAAATATGGGATAACTCCAACTGTGTTGTTATGTCTTTTGATAGTTTATTTCTGGTTCAAAGGCCTCTAAAATTTTCCCCTGAAGTTAATACTTTTTTGAATCTTCTAAGGTGATGCACAATTTAATGGAGGTTTCTTTTATGTTTTGGAAATGTATAATATCTCCAATTATGTTTTTATTACTTCTGAGAGGTATTATTGGTTCAAATGCTTTTGACTGAAATTTCTATTATAGAGTTAACACTTTTTAATATTTTTCTATCCTTTCTTTTTTCAGCATGTTCCCTAAATCAACGCATGAAACATTTGCAAACAAGCTCTATCAAACTTTCAAAGTGCATAAGCGTTTCATAAAGCCAAAACTTTCTCGCACAGATTTTACAATTGCTCATTATGCTGGAGAGGTATGATTGGAGATAAAATATCAATTGATTTATGAATGAGCTACTACTCCGTACTCATTTTCACTCCTATAATATTTTTTTTCAGGTCTTGTATCAATCTGACCAGTTTTTGGACAAGAATAAGGACTATGTGGTCCCAGAACATCAGGATTTGTTGGGGGTTTCCAAATGTCCATTTGTGGCAGGTCTTTTTCCTCCGCTTCCTGAAGAGAGTGCCAAATCATCTAAATTCTCTTCAATTGGTTCTCGCTTTAAGGTAGATATGCTTCTTATCTTGTTGGTTTATTAATTACTCTTCAATTATCATCATGGAACACTTCAACTATGCGAAGGTATTCTTTGGAAGTTGACCTTTTGTACATTTTTTTGAATGTGCAGCTACAACTTCAGCAGTTAATGGAGACACTTAAATTCAACAGAGCCTCACTACATCAGATGTGTTAAACCAAACAACCTTTTAAAACCAGCTGTATTTGAGAATGTCAACATTATGCAACAATTGCGATGTGGTGTGAGTATTTTTTAGAAAGTGTTTGTAAGAACTACAGTCTCTTTTTTCTTTATTGATTTTGTCAGATTTTGGCTATAAGTAATTATTGTGATTATAGGGTGTTTTAGAGGCAATCAGAATCAGTTGTGCAGGGTACCCTACTCGTCGTCCATTCTATGAATTTATAAACCGGTTTGGACTGTTAGCTCCTGAGGTGGTGGAAGGAAAGTAAGTATGCTATCATAGAATACTTCAATATTAATTTTCTTCTTTTTCTAAGGAGTGAAGACTGAAGATCTAGTTTTTATTAATTTGTCTCATGATTAGAATTGTTCCTGTGTAAAACTGTTGTTTCATATGAGCAGCTATGATGAAAAGATTGCTTGTAAAAAGATACTAGAAAAGAAGGGACTTCAAGGGTTTCAGGTATCTAAAATACGCTGATGATCTTCATATTAATTTAAGCTGAAGTTCTTTATCTATTTTTTCCTTTATTCTTAATATAGCTAAACTTTTTCTAACAAGAAATTGTATCATTCTATTTAGTGTAGATATAATCTCATCACATAATACAGTGACACATGTGGATAGACATTCATTTTGCTTGCTTTGAAATGCTTGTGCAGATAGGCCAAACAAAGATATTTCTAAGGGCAGGTCAAATGGCAGAACTAGATGCAAGGAGAGCTGAGGTTCTTAGCAATGCTGCAAAAATTATCCAGAGACGCACACGAACTCATATTGCTCGGAAACAGTTTATCGCAGTTGCGAAAGGCTACGATAGTCGTGCAATCAAGGTGGCGAGGTAAGTCGGCTGAAATCCCCTGTGATTACACACACACACATAGCTCTTATTATTTGTACGTAAAGTATTTTTTTATATTCAAACTTAGTTTACCATGTATCTGCTGTGCTTTATAGGAAGATTGGCTAGCAAACTTTTCGATAACATGAAGAGGGAAGCAGCTGCTGTAAAAATTCAGAAGAACATTCGCAGATATCAAACAAGAAGAGTTTATAAGACACTCCTTGTGTCAGTCCTCTGTTTTGCAAATAGGTATACGGGCAATGTTTGCTAAGGAAAGAATTTAGATTCAGAAAGCAAACAAAAGCTGCAATCATCATTCAGGTTACAAATTAATATATCTATTTGACTTGTATAATCTTTTATGTTCAAAATTGACGTGACCTTCTTGGTACCGATAACTGCAGGCGCGATGGCGTTGCCATAGAGCTGCCTCGTATTATAGAAAGCTTAAGAGAGGTTCAATAGTCACACAATGCAGATGGAGGGGAAGAATTGCCAAAAAGGAGCTTAGAAAGCTCAAGATGGTATGCAGAGGCTATTTTATTCTCAGGGTCTACAATTAGAGAAAGCACTTTCTATTCATACTATATGTGAGGAATACTTTAATCAGATCACAATTGATATCATTTGATCCTTTTCTAGTTTGAGTCACGGAGTCAAGTACTCTTGTTCCACCTGCATTAGTAGGTTGGAACGGTCATTGCAGTTAACATCTAAAACAAAGTATAGAGTGGCATATGTTACATACATGACTGGTTATTAGTTAATATTGTATTTTCTTCATTTAATTATATGTTACTTTTTTGTTGTCAATTGGTTGCCTTTCACTTCATTGAAAGGTCAAAGGTAGAAAATATTCCAAGTTGAATAATTAGGGAAAAGCCATACCAAAATATTGGTCTGCGTTTTTCTCGTCACATCGAGATAATTGCTGAGTTTCATCACATGGGAAAGAAAGCAGCTAAGCTTTTTTTCTTCATCTCATAGTTGGAGTTTTTGTCACTCCAGTTAATCTTTCTTTCTTGCAACACTTAATTATCAATGTTCCGCAACAAAAGTAGTATAAACTTGACAAACGTTATTCCATGAGTTTCAAACAGAAATGGAAATATGCAATCATTCATTTTCTCTTCCTGCTAAAATTTTTAACCGGCATTTTTACTGTGATCCTCATTCATAGATTTTAATGTCATCTAACTTCAGGCTGCAAGGGAAACAGGTGCACTTAAAGAAGCAAAGGATAAGTTGGAAAAGACAGTGGAGGATCTTACTTGGCGGTTACAGTTGGAAAAACGTCTGAGGGTAAACTTATAATCCTCACAAATAATAGGATGAAAATACGTAGTGTTTGTTTGTTTTTTTTATTTAGGATTCAAATTAAACAAAAGGATTTGCAATTTGCAATACTGCTACTAGTTTTTGAGCAATTCTTCTGCTAGAGTGGAGAAGAACCTGCAATGAGCCGGACTAGGAAGAAATCTAAAAAATAGTGTCTCGTTGTTTGAATTGTTATATTTCTAAACGTGCAAGTTTGTGCCGCTTTGCATCTACATCTTGTTCAAAATTTGTGTATAGCTGATGCATAATTTCTAATGAGGCTGTTCAATTTATTTATCTAGACGGACCTGGAAGAAGTAAAAGCACAAGAGGTTGCTAAATTGCAGAATTCATTGCAAGAAATGCAGATGAAAGTTGATGAAACCAAGGCATTGCTTGTAAAGGAACGAGAAGATGCAAAGAAGGCTATAGAGGAAGCGCCTCCTGTTATAAAAGAAACCCAAGTAATTGTTGAAGACACCAAGAAAGTTGATTTACTTACGGAAGAAGTTGAAAACCTAAAGGTACAAGGGTCTTTGAAATTCACCAACCGTTTAGATTAATCAGATAGTGGCCATGTTTTTGGCATATTAGTGCTAGGAGAATGAAGCAAGTCACAAAGGAAAACGCAAAACCATTGGTATCAACACAGAATGTTTTATGTAGAATTTTTTTCAGAATGTTTTTGGTGATTTCAACCACAAGATAGCTATATTAAGCCTTTTTCTAATTATGATCATCTAGAAAATCAACCGAGTGAGAATTGTTTGAATGATTTTTTTATTATTAATTTTTAATCCTTGACTGATTATTAAAGGAAACTGAGTGTGATCTGTTTGTTCAATTCATATTCACTCTGGTTTCATGCATTGCAGACCTCGCTAGAGTCAGAGAAAAATAGAGCTGACCAATGTGATATGAAATACAATGAAGCATACCAATCCAGCAAAGAACGACGTAAAAAGTTAGAAGAAGTGGAAAAGAAAGCTCAGCAACTCCAAGAATCTTTGTATCGGTAATTCATTGTTATTAATAATGTTTTTAAGGTCTCCCTGTTTCTATGATCAACTTAAAAGTGAAATCAACTTACATAATCAATATGAGCGATAATGTTCTTTAGAAAACAATAACATTCTTGTTGTGCTCAGATTAATACTTCCTTGTTTAGGCTAGAAGAGAAACTTGCTAATTTAGAATCAGAGAATCAAGTACTCCGTCAACAATCCGTGTCAATGGCTCCTAATAAATTCCTTTCAGGTCGCTCAAGATCAATTATTCAGGTACTTTTGAGATGTATCTTTTTTATTATATCATTTTCGAGAATTTCTGCTTTTGTATCTTACCCTAAAAGATTTTATATAAAAAAAATTACAATATCATATCACTGCTATTTTTCTTTTCTTTTTTTCAGAGGGGTCCTGAAAACAGTCACATTGTGGGGGATGGAAGACCAGCATTTGTGAGTGAAGCCTTTCTGAACCCTACAGATTAATTAATATCAAACAATTCCCATTTGATGTTCTGATAATTGTTTCCCTCCATTCTTTTTAATTTCTCGTGCGACCTATGAATCAGGATCTGCATAGTGCTTCAATTAATCATAGGGAATCTGAAGTAGATGATAAACCACAAAAATCCTTGAATGAGAAACAGCAGGAGAACCAAGAATTGCTTATAAGATGTATTGCACAACATCTAGGCTTTTCAGGAAATAGACCAATTGCTGCCTGCATCATTTACAAATGTCTGTTGCAATGGAGATCATTTGAAGTCGAGCGCACCAGTGTTTTTGATCGAATAATTCAGACTATAGGCCACGCCATTGAGGTTTGAACCGGACAAACTTATATAAGTTCCGTTTTTTCTTAAAATTTTGGATAGGGGAACAAATAGTAGAAGTAATTGAGAACTACATAAAATAATAAAAAAAAAAAAAAAAAAAAAAAAAAAAAAAAAAAAAAAAAAAAAAAAAAAAAAAAAAAAAAAAAAAAAAAAAAAAAAAAAAAAAAAAAAAAAAAAAAAAAAAAAAAAAAAAAAAAAAAAAAAAAAAAAAAAAAAAAAAAAAAAAAAAAAAAAAAAAAAAAAAAAAAAAAAAAAAAAAAAAAAAAAAAAAAAAAAAAAAAAAAAAAAAAAAAAAAAAAAAAAAAAAAAAAAAAAAAAAAAAAAAAAAAAAAAAAAAAAAAAAAAAAAAAAAAAAAAAAAAAAAAAAAAAAAAAAAAAAAAAAAAAAAAAAAAAAAAAAAAAAAAAAAAAAAAAAAAAAAAAAAAAAAAAAAAAAAAAAAAAAAAAAAAAAAAAAAAAAAAAAAAAAAAAAAAAAAAAAAAAAAAAAAAAAAAAAAAAAAAAAAAAAAAAAAAAAAAAAAAAAAAAAAAAAAAAAAAAAAAAAAAAAAAAAAAAAAAAAAAAAAAAAAAAAAAAAAAAAAAAAAACTGATAGGAAAAGATACAATAAACTAACTACTCCCTTCCCAAAATGAAATAATCAAAAAAAATGTGCACAACCTAAAATGCTTTAGAAATTTACTCATACTTCTTTCAAAAATCCATCTTGTCCCAAAAAGATATATAATTGCCGCATATTTGTAATGGACCTCGAGTTATTTTCTAACGTGGAACCAAAATGGAAATGATGATGCTAATCATCTACAAAAATCTTGACTTTGTATTAGAATCGTATCATTAATTTGGCTTCTTGACATTTTGATTATGACAAGAATGACTTGTACTTTTAACATGACTATATGGTTTGGCATTTCAGACGCAGGACAATAATGAAGTATTGGCTTATTGGTTATCCAATGCATCAACACTTCTATTACTACTTCAGCGCACATTGAAAGCCAGTGGTGCTGCTGGAATGGCTCCGCAGCGGCGTCGATCTTCATCAGCTACATTGTTTGGGAGGATGACACAAGTAAATATATATTTTTGTTATAAGTTTTTTGGGGGACATGTGGGGAAAATTTCTCTTTTAATTGAATATGTTTCTTTAAACTTTTGTGTTTGAAAATCTGTTCTAGAGTTTCCGAGGAACCCCGCAAGGAGTCAACCTATCCTTAATCAATGGCGGTTTAAGTGGAATTGACTCTTTAAGACAAGTAGAAGCCAAATATCCTGCCCTGCTTTTTAAGCAGCAACTCACAGCTTATGTAGAAAAGATTTATGGAATGATTCGAGATAATTTGAAAAAAGAGATTTCTCCATTGTTGGGTTTGTGTATCCAAGTAATATTCATATCTTACTTTAAAAATGTTATAATGTACTTGTTGTTAATGCTGTCTTCTAAATACTAAAAACATAAAATTTTTATGTGGATGACATGAAAAAGGCTCCTAGAACATCAAGGGCAAGCTTGGTTAAGGGATCATCACGCTCGGTTGCAAATGTCGAGGCACAGCGGGTTCTTATTGCCCACTGGCAAGGAATAGTGAAGAGCCTTGGAAACGTTTTGGACACTTTGAAAGCAAATCATGTCAGTGGAACATCTCTTTCTTGTATTCTTCGATATATCTTCCTACCTATGCTTTCTAACCGTCAACAACGCTTTGCTGATCTTTCACATTGAATGTTTTTTATTCGATAGATCATCTTTTGCTTTGATGGCTCCTAAATTGGTCCAAAAGTTTATATTTGTCCACATTTATATTCTTTTTTGTTTCATCTTTCTCATTTCAGGTGCCACCCTTTTTAGTGCGGAAGGTGTTCACTCAGATATTTTCATTCATCAACGTCCAACTCTTCAATAGGTACCTTTCTATATGTCTTTTCTTGTTTTATGTTCTTGAGGTACAATCTGTTGGAGATTTTCCTTAAAAGTTTTCATTCTCTTGGTGGCAGTCTTCTATTAAGACGAGAATGTTGCTCATTTAGCAACGGTGAATATGTTAAAGCAGGGCTGGCTGAGTTGGAACATTGGTGTTATAAGGCAACAGATGAGGTATTGAAAACTTTTTTTGCAGTTTTCTTTTGACTCTTGTTTTAACTTCACTGGAGTAGGACATGAATATAATGTAGACCAGTGGGAGAAACTGACAGACTAAGAAAATAAAAAACAACTCTAGAAGAATCAGTGAGAAAATGTAAAGAGATAAAACAATAATATGAAAAAGGAAAAGGGAAATAATAAATAGATATCCTAATTATAATTGCTAATATTTCTAATTACAATTTATCTTCTCTCATCTTCTCCATCATTTACTTAATTTTAAAAATGAAATGTAGTATGCGGGTGCAGCTTGGGATGAGCTGAAGCATATCAGACAGGCCATTGGATTTCTGGTATATTTTTTTCCTTTCCTTTTTTTGTCATCTCTCTCCTACTACATTATAACTAGAGAGAAAAGTAGGAAATTTGACTGCACTGATATCCATTTTCAGGTTATACATCAAAAGCCGAAGAAGACACTCGACTGAAATTAGCCATGATCTCTGCCCAGTAAGTTTTATAATAATTGTGAAAAGTTCAGGCCATCATTTTCTACGGCAATCAACAAACCAATTTGTCTACCCACAGGTGCTTAGTATACAACAGCTATATCGAATAAGTACAATGTACTGGGATGACAAATACGGCACGCTTAGTGTATCCCCCGATGTAAGTTGTTATGGATGTTTCTACTCTAAAAAACTAAGTTCAAGTTTTTGTATCGTTAAAAACAACGATCACATTGAGCTTGCCAACCGAAATGCTTTCATCTAGGTTATATCCAATATGAGGGTGTTGATGACTGAAGATTCCAATCATGCTGTTAGTAATTCTTTCCTCCTGGATGATGATTCAAGGTTAACAACTTATCCTTGTCATTTTTTTTTCTTCTACCTTCTCATTTCTGCAGAAAACATGGTTTATCTTGGGAATCCTTAGTATTTGAAAAAAAAAAAAATTGGGCTTTTTGTGGTGAAACACTGAACTTCGCCAAAAATTGGAATCGATCATCGGCTAATCTGATTTTTCCCGACTATTTATGATGCAGCATTCCTTTTTCGGTTGATGATTTGTCAAAATCAATGGAACAAATAGACATTTCAGACATCGATCCCCCGCCACTAATTCGTGAGAACTCTGGATTTAGTTTTCTGTTGCCTCACACAGATTAAGCCTGGATCCAAGAACATAATGAGGTCGGTTGATTTGAACTCTATATTTTCAGCATGCAGAGATTTATATCAAATACCTCCACGAGTGTTTGTCCTAGAGGTTCTAGGCAGTCATTAAATAGGAATGTGGTTGTCCTCGTACTTGCGTATAATTCTTATTTTTAAGTTTTACATAGAGGGATGTTGTTCTTCACGCATTTGTATTACACGATGTTAAATCTTATTTATTACGAACTCTCTGAAGATTGAAAGAAATAGAAAGAAAGCACATAGATTTCTTTGCTCGGATCTCTTTTTTTGCTTTCCACTTTCCACTTGATGGAATCATTCTCCTTTTTGCTGCCGTCGTAATCATTAACTTTAGCTGTTGAGTTGAAGTCGAATGATTATTGAGGCTTTAGGATTAGCTAATAAAAACCTGTGCAAATCACGGGGGGTTTGTAATCAATCGAGTATACTCATTCCTAATGCTCTGGACGAGTTTTAGATTCGAGTCCACTCGAGCTTACATGAAGTTTTATCTAGTCGATAACTCAAGGGGTCTTGTATGAATAGTTGAGGTATCTCTAAACTGATGTCATATACTGCATGCGTTGTTTCTAAACAATCATCTGTTGTTTAGGAGAGAGAAATAGAACGACAAACATGAAAGAGAATTCATACATAAGAAGTTTAGAAGTTTAGAAGTTTTAAGGATGTTCTCTACTTGGTAACACTACCAAATATTCAAGTTAAAATGGTTCTAACCAACACTAGATTTCTTCTCCCCTTGATTCCTAATCCTAGTCCACCACTAAGTTGAGTTCACCGACCAGGCCTTTCAATTCCCGTCATCAGCCGCTTTCAAGTAAAGGGTCTCGCCCCCGTCGCCACCATGTCCGCCGGAGCTCCCGGCACGTCCATCGGCAGACCCAGAGCTTCCAATATCTTGCTTGCTCCCCCCACCGGCAAGCGCCCTGTGCAAGGCTTCACCGGGGGCAGTCCGGCCAAAGTCGGCAAAGGCTGCAGCCCCGAGTGTGGAATTCGGTCCGGCATTGTTTTCGGTTTGAAGCATGTGAAGATTAGGATTTCCACCGGAGCCAAGGCTGTGCAAGGCTTGTTGTTGTTGCAGAGCTGAAAATGGCTGCTGGCTGTACACCATGGAAGACCTGGCAGCCATGAGGGCTTGGGGTGTCATCTGTTGAGCTTGTTGGTGCTGCATGTAATGCCCTCCTGCTTGGATTATTCCACTTGTAGAGTACTGTAGTAGAGAAACGAGAGAGATGGGTAAGTAAAATAGATTTAAATCAAAAGTTTAGATCACTAGAAAATTTGAGATCTTCTCTAAGACATTAGTCTTTGATCTCACCCGTCGTCATGGGAAAATAAAAGTTTTAAACAAATTGACACATCGGCTAAAAACCCGAATCACCTTCAATATCTAGAGGATACATAAGTAAACATATAATTGATTTTTGATTGAAGTGCGAATCGACGCTCGAGCTATTCAAGTTATTTTCACAATTTTCGTTCAAACGAAGCAAATTTGGGTCGCAAAATCAAGTATATGGATTGGAAATCTCTTGGCTTTACCTGAGGGTGCATCGCCGAAGGGGGTTGAGGTTGAGAGTCGGCAATTGCAGCCAAGTACATGAGGTTTCGCTGCAGCCGGGCTTGATTCCTGAAATTTAGTGGAAACGGAGCATCGAGAAAAAATGAACAAACCAACGTTTGTTAATTGGCTCTAAATTAAACTGTTATTGGCTGTAATTATAGTGAATTTCTTGATACAGGAATTACTAAAAGCATAACACAAAAGCTTACTCGGCGCATTCGCTCAACTTCCCGGAATTCTGGCTCTCGACGATCTTCAAAATCAACGACTTATTCTCGTCTAGGTACTGCCACAACAGAGAAAATGATCAAGTTATTGTTTGAAATAGAATTGACCAAATTACATGCAAAAGTAGACATGAAACTGTTTCTAGTTCTAAAATCAGAATAAGAGGAACAACAACATATCAAATATGTTGTCAAAAACTGTTTCCGTTAACAATTTCTTAAAAACTGTTTCTATTTCAATTTCCTTTTCTTGCTTGTCAGGAATAGAAACACCACTTGAACACATGCTTTGGCTAAAAAAGAGAAAACTGTTTTAAAAGTGCTTTCTCTAAACTCAACAGGTTACATTTTTACCAAGCAACTTAAAAGGCAGTCATTACTAAGAACTACACAATAAAAGGAATATATTCAGTTTTCAAAAACTCTTTTAGAAAACTATTTTCATTGCTTTTTTATGTTCATCTTTTCTGAAAAGTCGAGACATTCTTTCTTGATTAGTGAAGTAAAGTTCATCAACAGCAAAAGTAAACTCTACACAACACGAAAGTTTAGAGAAGTTTTAGAACAACAGCTTCAAACAACCTAAAAGCAACCAAATCCTTCTCATAAAACCTAGTTAAGAACAAGGCACGTGACAGACACTAGAACAGTGATGATATCAATTATCAAGAAAGAGGAGAGAGAAAGAAGAGAGAGAGAGAGTGCGAGAGAAATGAGTCTAAAAATTTACAGAATACACAGGGTTTATTCCTTTACTGAGATGACTAAATCTTTAAAAAGACTGAAGACATACCTATAAAAAAACACCACAGAAATCTCAGAAATTAACGTTACCCTTTCTCCATGGCTAAAACCGGGGGAGCTTAAACACAAATTATCGAAGCTAATGGAAGAAAAGAAGAAGATGAAGCAAATATGAACAGAAAGCTGAGGTGTAAGAACAGAACGGTTTAAGAGAATCAAACTGACTGAAACTAAACCAGAAACAGCGTAAGGAGAGAAGCAGAATCTGAAACAAGAACCAGAAGAGAGACAGAGAGGGGGGAGGGGAAACCTGTTGAATGTGATCAGTAGTGACGCTGTTGGGGTAGTAGGCTGCCATCATGGGCTGCATCTGCATCAGGTGCTGTTGCATTTTACACTCTTTTATACCAAGAAACTTCTCTCTCTCTCTCTCTCTCTCTAAAACGGACTTTCTATCGCTCAAACAAAATTACAGAGGTGAGAGAGAGAGACAAAGGGAGATTAAATGCGTTACGTAGAACAGAAAGAAGCCTCGGCTTTGCTTCTCTCTTCCGCCACAGGGAAACCAGAGATTTTGGACGACTATGGCAGAGAGAGAGAGACCGAGTTTTTAACATGAAGAGAGAGACAAAGGGAGATTAAATGCGTTACGTAGAACAGAAAGAAGCCTCGGCTTTGCTTCTCTCTTCCGCCACAGGGAAACCAGAGATTTTGGACGACTATGGCAGAGAGAGAGAGAGAGAGAGAGAGAGAGAGAGAGAGAGAGAGAGAGAGACCGAGTTTTTAACATGAAGAGAGAGACAAAGGGAGATTAAATGCGTTACGTAGAACAGAAAGAAGCCTCGGCTTTGCTCTCTCTCTCTCTAAAACGGACTTTCTATCGCTCAAACAAAATTACAGAGGTGAGAGAGAGAGACCGAGTTTTTAACATGAAGAGAGAGACAAAGGGAGATTAAATGCGTTACGTAGAACAGAAAGAAGCCTCGGCTTTGCTTCTCTCTTCCGCCGCAGGGAAACCAGAGATTTTGGACGACTATGGCAGAGAGAGAGAGAGAGAGAGAGAGAGAGAGAGAGAGAGAGAGAGAGAGAGAGAGAGAGAGAGAGAGAGACCGAGTTTTTAACATGAAGAGAGAGACAAAGGGAGATTAAATGCGTTACGTAGAACAGAAAGAAGCCTCGGCTTTGCTTCTCTCTTCCGCCACAGGGAAACCAGAGATTTTGGACGACTATGGCAGAGAGAGAGAGAGAGAGAGAGAGACCGAGTTTTTAACATGAAGAGAGAGACAAAGGGAGATTAAATGCGTTACGTAGAACAGAAAGAAGCCTCGGCTTTGCTTCTCTCTTCCGCCACAGGGAAACCAGAGATTTTGGACGACTATGGCAGAGAGAGAGAGAGAGAGAGACCGAGTTTTTAACATGAAGAGAGAGACAAAGGGAGATTAAAGGGGAGCGGACTGGACTCTGCAGAAGATCAATAAATCTACGAACTTTTTTGTTTTTGTTGGGAGTAGAGAGAGAAAAAGAGAGGGCGGAGACTGGAGAGGGAAAGTAGGAGAGAGAGAGAGACCGAGTTTTTAACATGAAGAGAGAGACAATGTCTGCAGAAAGACCACTTTGGTCCAAACAACCTTTTGGTCTCTTAACTCAATGACGATGACGTCATCCCTTCTTCCTCAAGATTCCTCCCACGCTCTTTTCTTCCTCACTCTCCCACGCGCCGCCTTTGCCCTCCGCAACCATCACTATTATATTGGTTAAAAATGTAAGTATTTATGACAACAATAATAAATAAATAATATTAAGACAGATATTATGTAGTGTCACGTCATATTATTGTAAGTAGACAGCATAGCAGTTCAAACTTTATTAACTTTAGTTGACTGCGACCCAAAAATAATAATAAAATAATATTTATCCACCATTTATTTTAATTAATTGGAAAAAATAAATAAACATGTTAAATAATGTATCATTTCACAATTTAAAATAATAATACATTTACGTAATTAAGTTTGAAAAATTAATTACATGGCCATAAAAATTTAGTTATCTAATTATGAGACTTGATTTAGTTATGTTTCTTTGTTGGATGACGATATTGCCCGATGCATTAAGCTTTAGACTTTTGCAATTCGCTCATCAACACGCATTTATCCAATCGTAGAATTAGAACCCTTAACTCTTTATTCATTTTAGAAACATAGCCTCTCATTTGATTTTGGTTTCTCGAGAGTCGTCTTCGTAGTTTGATTCTATTAGTTGGCAAAATCAAAACTGAACCAATCTTAATTTTGATGATATGCTCAGCTTAAATCTTAAATAAAAAAAAATTTGAACCAAATGAATTTTAAATTTTTAAATTTTATTTCACTTAACTCCTGATTTTTTTTTATATTTTAATTTAAAATGATAGGAATTATAAAATTAAGTATTTATGTCTTAAAAATAAATAAAAAAAAAAAAAAAGTGGGGGGTTCACATGCCCATTATACTTTATAGGGATGTCAAGTCCATATCCTTGTGTCATGTCATAGAGAAGGAAATGGATTTTAGGAAGGTCAAAAGCTTATCCCCTTCCCAACTCACAGTCTCCTCCCTCTCTACCTCCACAGCACAGCTATGTCCCTCTTGTGGGTCCCATTCTCTCTCTCTTCTCTTGTGACTCACCACTATCATATTTTTGTCTCTACTCATACCTTTAATTTATCTATTTTTTTTTAAATTATTTAATTATAAATTTTTATTTCTTTTATAAATTCCAATAATTATAATTATTGGAGATTTGACAAATTCATTAACCCTAGAATCACTCTATTTGGAACAAATAATTAATTCAAATTGTGCATGACATAAAACAAAAAGAGTTAATTTTCAAAGAAAATGTGGGGCTGGGTGGAGTTTTGAAAAGATTGGATTGAAAATGAATAGTTTTGCAAAATTATTGAAAAGTGGATTGGAAGTCAATAAAAAGAATGGTAGGTTAATGCTCCCAACTCTCCAAACATGATGGTTGTTAGGGCATCTTTTTTCACCTGTCTCTCTCAATCTTCTTGATCCAATGTATCTTTTCTATTCTATTTGGTGTCATTTATCCAATCAAATTTTGACAACTCAATGTATCTTTTCTATTTGGTGTCATTTATCCAACCAAATTTTGACAACTCGAGCCACAGAGCAATAATTCTTAAAAATGGATAAATTCAATTAGTTGTCAAAAGTCTCCTTCTAGCATTCACTATAATCCATTTAAATACTCTACAAAATACGTAAATTAGACCATAATGTATATAATTGAAATATGTTGAACAAGGATGTTTCTTGAGTGGTGTGGAGTTAGTGTTAGTTTCCCAAGAAAATGGAAAGGAATTAAAAGGGTGGTCATCGAAAAGAGTGCCAAAATTACAAGAAACAAATAATTTAACAAAGAATGATACTCCTTCAATACAAACAAGTATGCATTTTACACACAGATGGATGATCATCTCTCCATCCACTTCACAAACCCTACACACACTATTGAAAAATCAAAGAACTAGACCCTCAAATCATAAGTTTTCTGCACATAATCAAAGTTAACACCCTCTAAAAGGCAGGGACTGACCGAATTAATGAATCGAGAAAGAAAAGGTTTCGTTGTTCGATGTTAAATCTGCTCGTGTTCTTCTTCGTCGGAGAAGACAATGTACACTCTGGTCCTCGATGCTCGGGGGTTGCTAATCCTTCATCTTCGTGTAAATAAATTAAATCTAGACAGTAAGAAGAAGATGTAAAGTTTGCAGATATATGACAGTGTAAAGATGTTGTTCTAAGCGAATCATTCATCAAAGATGAATTTTATCGAAGAATATCGACTGGTTACATGCAAAATTACAACCATAATAATTGAATTATAATTCCATCGTTTACACACGAAAATGCGAATCTTTGGCTATGCCCAGAGACAAATCCATTTAGGCTCTTTCATGATCACCAAAAGACTACCATTATCAGAAAGTTTAACGGGGTACAATTAAATGAAGTGATCCTTAAAGAATAATTCAAATCAAAGGGAGAAAAACAATCTTTTTAAATCTAAGTAGACAAACAGATCGGCTCGTTCGACTTGAAATAATGGTGCGAAACGGAAAAATATAAGAACAATAGTTTTTATCGTACCTGTAACATAACATAGAAATGAATTGAAATGCTTCGAATCGGTGACGATGTCAATGCAGCCTCACGTAATAGTTCGATCACTTCTTACTCCAATCTTCCGCAATTCTCGTAGGTGAGAAGCTATCTCTTGAACGAATTGAAGTCCCATCTCTTCATTTCCGAGGGAATTAACAGCGTGTTTAAGAAACTCCTTGTCTGCCTCAATCAACTCCAACCTTTTGTTGAGATTGAAAATCTCATTTTCGAACGAGGTTATCTCGATTTTTCTACTAGCATGCGGAGAGCTCTGAGCAGTATGATCAAGTTCAATGTCTTCTATTTCGACTTGACTATTCTGCATCGGTGATATATGTTCTTGAATTTGTGAGTTCTCTTTGTCTACATTTTCATCAAGCTCAAAATTTTTCATTTCCTTTTCAAATATATCTTCTCCCTTGTCCAGATTTACGTATATCCCATTGTTCGAAAACAAATGAAGCATCCTCTCCAACTTCTTCAATCTCTGTGTAATGTACATTCTTTCACACTCGAAGTCAGACAGTGAATCATTCACATCCTCCGCATCCTTATCTAAGTCGAAATTCTCGTAATTACTTTGGTTTCTAGACAAAATATTTTCGTGATTACTTGAATTGCGGTCTACTTGACTAGAATCTAAAGGCACAATTCTAATATCTCTAGCATTCATATCATGAATTTCCCCATCATTCTCCAGCACTGATTCATGAGGATACTTATTCCGATAATATTCAAGTTCGTCTTCCATATCTTGCAGCTCTTTCTCCTTCTCTGCCAGAACATCATTTGCTTTTTGCAAAGCTTCGTTATCATACTCGGTTTCCTCTTCCATCATTCTTAAGTACTGTAAAGCTTCCATATTGAGTGTTGCCTTTTCTTCCTGCAGCCTCGTAATCATGGCCATCGCTTGGTTCGCAGCAATTGCAGATGCATTTCTTTCTTCTTCCAACTCTTTGTACAAAGAACTCATAAGTTTCTTGTCGTGATCAATCTGTCGTTTTAATCGATCAATCACGCTCTCTCCTTCGATTTCACTAACGATGCTTCCTTCGGTAGATAAACCCGACTCATTTCGTTCAAGTGAGATCCTTTTTTGAAGTACTTGCAACCCGTCGGTAGTCTTCACGTCATCAATAGTTACAGAAAATCTGGGACTAGGAGTTACTTCATTTTTCGTTTGCTCAATTCCTCGGGAGACAGAAAGTTGTGATAATAGGATCCTCAAATCTTCACCAACTTTCGAGGAGTCCTTTCCGATCCATTGTTCTGCAAGAAGGCTTGAAATATGTCTTCCTCTGTCGCTTATAGCTAGCATATAAGCATCGCCAAGCTCCAATAAGTTGGGAATCAAGGGACCACCCTGATCATTTGGAACCGGATCGTTTTCTTGCAAAATTGTTTCAGATGGCGGAGTGGAAATAGTTACTTCATTGTTCGGATCCACAGTCCCTGCTCCATCACCATCACTACAGTTTGTGACATCTACTGGAAAAACAAATAATGAATTAAAAAGAGCTTCTTATGATGAGATGAAATGAATTGCAGTCAAAATCAATACTTCAGCATTATAAACAGGTTTGAGAATAACAGAGACAACAACAGAATGATATCATATTTGAAATCCTAATCATGTGGATGAAATATCGAACAGGGATAAAACCAACTTCATTAGCCAGAAAAATGTCTTCGGAAAGAAAAATTTTGAACTCACACTCATGTTTCGATTCAATTGTACACAAATATGGCGAGTCTGGAAGTGAAATTAGATCAGTCTTTAGAGGAGGATGGGTTTTGCTAGGCTGTTCCCAATCAAGTTCCTCCAACCCATGTCCAACAGGCCGAGAAAATTCTCCAGATTCATCCCCAAGGGGATGTGTATCGTCTACCAACAGCTGGGGGACCAAGATCACAGGCTCTTCCAGTAAAATAGGCGATGCTAATTCTGACGGCTCTTCTAATGACATAGGAGAGGCAAAATGCGGAGGTTCTTCAGTTGAAGTCGGATTTATCAGCTTTTCTGAGGCCAAAACATCTCCGAGAGTAATAACACGCCACTCTCTAGGAACATCTTTAATTTCAAGGCGAACTCTATTTTCATCTTCGTCATGAACCAAAGGACTGTAATCATCCTCCTCCGAAAACTGAACTTCTGATTCGGTATCGGACGTAATCTTAAGCTCTCTATATCCTATATGAAACAAATTATCAATTCCAAGATTTCTTCGATGGGTAGTTCTATCTGTCTCAAGTCGATTATCTCTCACCTTCTTATCGTCTTTCTTAACGAGTCCAACAGGTGTGGATACTGGGGTGTCAAGTTCAGCAGACTCAAACCCAATCGACTTGGCCTCAATTAACTTTCGAGGGAGTCTTGGAGCCCACAGCTCATAACAACAAGAACATTGACTTTTGCTTTCGGATCCGAAGTTTTGATTCTCATGGGAAGAGTCGTCGTCAAAACGAGAAAATGGATCTTCCCCAAGTTTACCCACCAATAATCTGTAAGTTTCAGCATTGGATTTATTGATAGTTGCGAATGAGAAGAGGCAATTTTCACACAACCCATGAACATCAACGAGTTTATTGTGAGTATGACAAAAAACCAAGGACGAAATCTCCTTTTTATGGTGGTGACAGATCAAGTCCCAAAGATATCCTTTTCTTTCATCGGTAAAAACGTGATCGAGTCTAGAGCATAGCAGGCATGGAGGACGCAATTTCCAGAAATGAGCACATTTTGTAATGAAAAATGAGAAAACTGCATCAATGAACAACATAAAAATCACCATCCATTCATGGACAGCTGAAACCAGAGATGAGATAAATCCTCTGGAGGTTTTCTGTAATGAAGTGTCGATCGAATCCATCCACCATAAAAACTGGATTGACTTCTAAACCGGTTGGCTTTTTTGAATTTAGAATGAAATCTAATCCAGTTCCAGGCAGTGGTGCATAAAAATGAACGACAAAATCAGCTGTGACAAAAGAAAAATCACGAGACAGATTAGAAAAGCACAGGAGAAGCTCCAAGGAAATCAGCAAAAACTCGAAAAAAAAAGGAAAGTAAGAAATGCATCCAATGATGAACGTCAAGCACATATCCATGCCATCATGTTGCCCAAAGAATGATAATCTCCAACTTAGAGGGCAAATCAAAGTCAAGTTTTTGATGCTAGAGAACAATAAAATCAAAATCAAAATGAAAACAAATTTCAACAAATCAGACACTGAATGATCAAATTTCATCTAACAAACTACTCAATCTCTCCATTTCTACCAAAGCCTCCATGTCCCAATTTGAGAAACTTTCCAACAATCAAACAAGGATTTCAAAAAACAAGATACAGAAAAAGCAAATCACCTGCAGAGAGTCTTGATCCTCAGCTGACCTCCAATCAATGACTGAAAATTCAGGGATTGAGAATCGAATCGAGGTAACCCAGTTCAAGATCAATACAAAAACAAAAACCCCAATGCAGGAAGGAGAGATTCAAACGACGAAAAAAAAATCAAAACGATAAATCTTTCCAACGAACGAACGAACGAACGAACAACAAGTTCTCACAATGTTTAGAATGAAATCAAAATGGAGAAAAAGTAAGTCGGGAATGAAGACAGACGCCGACCAGAGCCAAAAGTCGGCAGCACGATCAGAGGGAAAAGGACCAATACCGAAAGTTGCCTCCCCAAAAATAAAGAAATTCGGCTATTCAATGAACAGCAAAGATTCCCGGAAAAACTCTGGACATTTTCTTACATTTTGGGTAGGATTCCCATAAATTACATCAAATTTTATATTTTTATTTACTTTTTGATCACCCATTACACGGTGGATCTGGAAAGAGACGAAAGATTTTCTGAACTATATAGTTTAACGTAAGGATCTTAAGACCGAGTAATGCGAGAGTCCAGTTCGTCGGGTTAGACGTAATCATGAAATTTTAATAATCATAGATCAAAAATAGTATTGTTAATGAATCAGGCAACTGATGGTTACTATAAATGGAAAAAATTCATTGTTTGAAACAACCTCAAATATATTATTGTGTCGCATAATCTTGTTTTTATTCACATTAATATGTCTGTGTCAACATTTTATTAATAAAAATTTACTAGTATTGATCAAAGCCTTATAAATGGTTTGATTAGATGAACAAAAGTAGCTAAAATAAAATATTTTTGTCGTCAAAATGTTAAAATTATGAGTAATGATACATTTATTCTCTAAACGTACTATAAATGCACACATTATTATTTAACACGTCAATAAATGTGTTTAGATGATAAAATAAAAGAATCAATTTGACATTATTTTAAATTATTGATGAAAAAATTGAAACTATAAAAATTATATTAAAAAAATCTCTCTTGAATAAAAGAAAAAGAAATTGAAAAGGGGTCTCACAAAAGGACAAAACGGTAATTCCCAAAATGAAAGAGGAGGGGCTGGGCTGGATTCGTTTGACCTAAATACCCCCTCTTTTCTCCCACCCTCAAATCCTGCAATTCCTTTCCAAACCCTCAAACTCTCTCTCCCTCTTCTGCCCCTCTCTCTCTCTGCCAACCCTTCTTCCCCAGCTCCTCCCCTCTTTGCCCTTCTCTTTTTTCTTTCTATTTTCCGATTTTCTCGTGCCCAATTACCCGCCAAAAGCCCCTTCAACCTCCTCTTTTGAATTATCGTTTCTGCCAATTTTCAGTCCCTCCAGTTTCGGTTTGATCTGCGTGGGAGCTTGTGCTTCGATGGTAGAAGAGACCCAGATCGTGTTTTTGTGAGTTCTTCTTCTTTAGTGGATGCTTTTGCGGAAACAAGTCTTTCTCAGCCTACGGTTTTTGGGTTTGTTCTCTGTGATTCTGAATTGACGATGAGTTCTTTATTTAGTGTGATTTGTTGGTTTTCTTTGCTTTCTTAAGTGGGTTTTGGTGTTTTTCCCCTTACCAATTGACTGTCTCGGTGTTGATTTGAGCTCTTTCAATTTATCAAACGGTGGGTATGGATTTGTTCGGTTCTTTTTTTTTTTTGTGCGCGCACTATACTTTGGTTTGGACTAGATGCTGCAATATTGAATTGGTTCAATACTGATAAATTTTATGTTTGTTGGATGTCGGTACTCTTTGAAGTTAAAAAGTATTTTTAGCTATTCCTGCCTGTTTAATTCGATCCATTGCATATTGCATTTGGTTTCTGATGTAGTGTTTGTATACATTGGGTGTAATCTGTTTTTATTTAAAATAATTTTGTTTTGCAGAATCACTGAATCCTTCACATTGTGTTTCATATATATATGGTTCATGTCTTTTTGAGACCTGACTGGGCTGTGATCTGAAAAATAATTGTTTTAAATCTCAGGTATTGGATGAGACAGTTGGAGAAGTAATTCTGACTATAAAATTCATATTTGATTTGGAATCTGTTTTCCTTTTTGTTCATCGTGAGCTGCGATTTCAATGGCTAACCACGACTTAATTCTTGGGCAAAGTCATAGTATAGCACTTGGCCATAATCAGCAGCTGGTGTTTGGTCATAATCATAATTTGGGTCTTGGCCAGAGCCGTGGTTTGGATTTGGGACAGGGCCATGAGCATCATCTGGGTTTAGGACACACCCACGACCATGAATTGGGATTAGGACAAAGCCACAATCCGGAAGGGGATGATGATCATAATTATGTGCATGACAATGACTTGGTGATGGACCGCAAACCTAATCACAACCAACACGAGTTGACACTTCCAGTGCAGAGTCACGAGTTGGCTTTATCAGATGCCAACGACTTGGCTGCTTCGGAAAACCAAGAACTTGATGACAATCTCGAACTAAGCATGGATGAGAATCATGATATGGGGATGGAAGCTGGATCGGATATGATAGTTCATCCGTCTCAACTTGTAGTCTTCGAAGGTTCTGTAATTCAAGCTCGTACTGTTCTTCCAAATTCTACCTATGAGCTGACGGTGGGACAAGAATTCTCTGATGTCAAGAGCTGTAGGAGGGCGTTGAGGGATACGGCAATTGCCTTGCATTTTGAAGTACAAACTATAAAATCTGACAAGACTCGTTTTACAGCCAAATGTGCCACCGAGGGATGCCCATGGCGGATTCATGCTGCAAAGCTTCCCGGGGTTCCAACTTTCACGATCCGAACAATCCATACAGCCCATACATGCGGAGGGATTGCACATCTTGGCCATCAACAAGCATCAGTTCAATGGGTTGCAAGCTCTGTCGAGCAACGGCTTAGGGAGAATCCAAATTACAAACCGAAGGAGATTCTAGAGGAGATTCATCGGGTTCATGGGATAACCTTATCGTACAAGCAAGCCTGGAGAGGCAAAGAGCGAATCATGGCTGCCATGCGGGGATCCTTCGAAGAAGGATATCGCCTCCTTCCTCAGTATTGTGAACAAGTTAAAAGGACGAACCCAGGAAGTATTGCGACTGTTTATGGAAATCCAAATGACGGCTGCTTTGAACGGCTTTTTATAACCTTTCAGGCATCGATTTATGGATTTGTGAATCCTTGTAGACCTCTCCTCGGGCTGGATAGAACATATTTGAAAAGCAAGTATCTCGGAACTTTACTTCTTGCTAATGGTTTTGACGGTGATGGTGCTTTGTTTCCGTTGGCATTTGGTGTTGTTGATGAGGAGAATGAGGAAAATTGGATGTGGTTTCTGTCCGAGCTTCATAATCTGCTCGAGATCAATACAGAGAACATGCCAAGGCTAACGATTTTGTCAGACAGGCAGAAGGGTATAGTCGACGGAGTGGAAGCGAATTTTCCTACTGCTTTTCACGGTTTTTGTATGCGACACTTGAGTGATAGCTTCCGAAAGGAGTTCAACAACACAATGCTCGTCAATCTTCTTTGGGAAGCTGCTCATGTACTCACGGTGATTGAATTTGAAGCTAAAGTTTTAGAAATCGAAGAAATGTCTCAAGATGCAGCATATTGGATTCGCCGAATTCCGCCTCGGTTGTGGGCTACGGCCTATTTTGAAGGAACGAGATTCGGTCATTTGACAGCAAATATAGTCGAATCATTAAACACTTGGATTTTGGAAGCCTCCGGACTTCCCATCATACAAATGATGGAATGCATTAGGAGACAGCTGATGACTTGGTTCAACGACCGACGAGAAACCAGTATGCAGTGGACATCCATACTCGTGCCCTCTGCCGAGAGGCACGTAGCCGAGGCTCTTGAACGAGCTCGTACATTTCAAGTTTTACGAGCAAATGAAGCGGAATTTGAAGTAATATCACACGAAGGAACTAACATTGTCGACATAAGAAATCGTGGGTGTCTTTGCAGGGGATGGCAGCTCTACGGCCTGCCTTGTGCCCATGCCGTGGCCGCCCTTCTTTCGTGCAGGCAGAACGTTCATCGATTTACCGAGAGCTGCTTTACTGTCGCGACTTATCGGAAAACATACTCTCAGACTATACATCCAATCCCAGATAGATCTTTGTGGAAGGACATGCCTGGTGGAGAGATTAATGGTGGCGAACCTTTGGAGGTTGTTATTAATCCGCCTAAATCACTCCGGCCGCCTGGTAGGCCGAGGAAAAAGCGTGCAAGAGCAGAAGATAGAGGGCGACTGAAGCGGGTGGTTCATTGTAGTCGATGCAATCAGACCGGGCATTTTAGGACGACCTGTGCAGCTCCAATTTGAGTATGACATTCATAGATTATATTTTCCTAGTGCTCTGATTAATTAATTCAGATAGGTGGTTGGGTGAATGCATGTAAAATTAAAGTTGATCAACATTCAATAATTTTGTGTTTAGATAATTAAAATCAAAATCGTATCAAAACGTCTCAAAAGCTAAGACTACTAGGTCCATAGCTGTGGAAATACGGATGTCACTTGGAGTACAAAAAACAAATAAGACTGCTCGTAATACGATGCAATTCGTCCGAAACAAGTTTGTGCGAGTAGCAGAGTGTACAACACTACAATTCTCTACTAGATAACAGGGCAGATTTAGCATCAAATTTGGAGGCAAAAAAAAAAAAAAAAAGACAAACTGGCTCCCACCACAGACTGATGCAGACCTAGTAGCCGTAGTTAGTACCATAGACTGAGCCATACCCTCCTCCATGTCCTTGGTTGGTTGGAGGAGACGAATAAACAGAACCATATGAATTGTAGCCTTGCTCAGTTGCTCCTCCTGTCTGAGCCTGTTGTGGTGCGCCAGCCTCAGCCATAAAATTCTGCATTTAACTTTTTTAGTAAGTTTCACGTATGGCAGAAACTCAGATCGACCAAAATTCCAATAGCTATTCAACACTACAACATAGACACCGACAATCAAAACACAAATGATCCTGGTAATTAGGAATTTTCTTTTACGAAAGAAATAGCACATGTCTAATTTGAAATCTTCTTGAATTTTTTATTCTACCTTTTCTTTTGCATGCTTAATATCAATGAGGGTTTCTCATATAAAAGAAAAATTCCATTAAGCCACGAGATCTCATTATCACATAATAGGCCGAGATAACAACACCATAAGTGAGGCATGAAACGTGAAAATTATAAGACTTGCCTGTATCAGTTGCTGAGCTGCTTGGACTTGGGAAGCAGTTCCACTGATTTCAACTGTCATTTCCCCAGGGACACCGCGAGTTTCTTGAATAGTAACAGTTGCCCCACTTGCACGTCTTATGTAACTTATACTAGCACCAGCAGTGCCAATAACAGCATCGGCATAAGATAATGGAATCTGCATTTGGTGTGTGACCTGCAAAAACAAAATAAGTTCTACAGCATTTGGAAAGGAAAGGTACAAGTACTCGCATGTATTAAGAAAATCCTAAGACTATTGTATCAATATGTGCTTACTAAGCCTACCTACCATACTCTACTAGGCATGAAATCACTAAATTTCATTCTAAAAACACAATTTATAATATCTCAATCGACAACTCATCTGAGACATCGAATTATATAAAAATAATAAAAAAATTTAGCAGATTTTAGAATGTTTAAGAACATTATCCTATCAGTAAATTGAATTTCAGACTCAATTCTCACATAACCAATCTAACTGCTATGCTAATACAACATTCAATTACTTATTTTAAGTGAAGACAGTAACCATGTAGACAGACTTCTATCACTGGCATTATAGATTTCTTTTCAAGAAAATCATGTAAGAGCCTCATAACATTAATTGAGGAGAATTTTTCCAGATCAAACAACTGAGAAAACATATCAATAACCTGTGTGACCATTGATGGAGCTGACTGAGCATTGGAAGATGCATGAACACCCATAGGACCTGGTCCCTCTCTTCCATAAGCTGATATACCATGATGGGGCAGCTTATCAATTGGTGGCGGCAAGTCAGCAGGTGGATAGAAATTGTCAAATTGACGAGGAGGTGGCATGTACTGAGGATTGTGTCCAAAACCAGGACCCGCACCAGCATTTAACGTAATACCTTGAGGTGGACCCCAGGACTGATGAGGAGCTACGTGCTCCATTTGATGATTCGTCGCCTGCATCTGCACAATCAAAATTATGAAATGTCATCTTTCATCTTTTTAGATGTTGAAATGACATGAAGGTAAAAATTACTGCCGATGATGATATTTCCAAATTGATTAAAATGCAGGCATGCAAACTTGCCTGCATTTCAAATATTGGGATCACACTTCGATCAACTAAAAATCTCCTAAGATGAGAAGCAATTAATTCCACAGCTTTGTGGACCCCAACTGGATCACCCACAACCTCAACTACTCTGTCTTCTTGAAGAGCGAAAACTGGCAGGTCCTCTACAAAAAATTACCAGGCAGATAATTAGATAGAATGTAAAAGAAGACGAGGAAAACAGCTTGTTCCAATAGTCAGGAGTAAAAATCTAATGCAGACAACTACAACAACACGATCAAGTGAAGTTTAAAACTTATGAAAGATTACCTACATAATGTTATAACACCATAAAACAAAATAAGAACACGACAACATAAATAACATATGTAACCTGATCCAAGAACTCTAACAATACAGTTGGATGATTCTTGAATAGATTTAACTGTTCCTCCCTGTTTCCCAATCAAACTTCCAGCTTGAGAGGCGGCAACCAGGAGCCTAGTTGAGACTTTGCCTCCCACATTTAAAGCTTGAGAAGAATCGCCCTCTAGACCATCAATGATGCGCTTGTGAACCCGCAAAAGGCCATCCATGGCAGGAGGAAGAGGTGATTCCATCTCCTCCTTTGCAGATACCATAACCTAATTAAATGTGAAAACCATCATCGCTTGGAACACAAGTTCAACGTAAAATTCCCTTAACTACTACACCAAAAAGATAAGGTGATAGAATCCGTTCTCTTACAACACAAAAAAATGGAAGTTAAAAGGCTGGTTAAACTCCCTCAAACACATAAATAAGTCGTCCAAAAGCAAATGAATCATGATGATGATCATCTATTGGTGACACTCAATTACTAGCAACAGAATTAATGAAAATGAGTTCCACATTATTTAAACATTAAATAATAAGGCCATTATTCCAGCTCATTTTTTCGTGCTCCTCAACTCCCGGATTAAAGAGTTAGCAAGTCTTAATCACCATTTCATCATTTATGATAATCCCATCTGACAAGTTTTTTGTATTATTGGATAGTGAAAAGCTCTTTATTATCCAATACACTTCAAAATTGTGTTGTTATTATAAGTATTTTTAAGGTTTGTACAATCTGCGGTGAGACATTAGCCATCAGGTGCTGAAGTTACCAGAAAGAATGCAGAGCTTCACGGTACATAAGTTTGAGAGTGTGTGAATTTTTTCAGATCATCTTTGAAATGCTCAATGCCTAATCTCTGCAATCTGGATCTTTGGTTCTTCAAATTTGGGATCTTATTGAAGATTGAGTCGTTGCCCTAAATCCGTACATGACCTGCACAGATTCATCTCTGTTACCAGAGTAAAGGGTGAGATGCTTGTATTTTTTTTAGAACGAATAGGTCAAATTTTTTCTTTTTAGGTCGAGTCTTTTCATTTAATCTTCTTTATATATTGTTTTAATGGAAATATGGTTTTCTCCGAATTTCATTAGCCAACATTGTTCATTCCCAAGATAATTTCTCCTCCATAAAAATACTGAACAAATAACATAGTACCATGTAAAAGAGCAACTAATCTGATCAGGAGAGATAATGTAAATCCAACCTCAACCACCAATTGTCATCTTTGTTGGTTTCAAACACTTGAAATCAGTGACTCATTAACACATTGATGAGTACGTCTTCTTATAATGTACAGAACTCATCAATAAGCTATATTAAAGAATCCGATTACTCCAACTTGTAAACTCAACTGGAAGGATGTGTACTGTGCAACCTTAACTTTGATTTTATAGTATCAATAAGTACCTTAAGAATCATAGTATTTGAGAACTGTTAGACTTAACAGAATTCCATTGACATAATTAATCTTTGACTTCTCAGTGCTTATCATTAAAACATTATGAAGTTCTAATCATCCAAACACAGCAATATAACTAAAATAGGTAGTTCATCAGGCTTCCATATAGAAGTGAATGTCAAGCTTCAACCAATAAAAACGATTCCCTTGACAAGTTCCAACGTCAAAGAAATATCCCAAAGGAGTGATAGGACAAAAAAGGATACAACCTTTTTTTATTACAAAACTTACATCTAGTTCATTTGCTTACCTCGATGAATATAGAACATGAACATTCATTATCAACCAAATCGACAGGGAAAATAAAATTAAATGAAAAAACAATGTAAGGTTCAAAATGAACTAAATAACCCTAAGGTAAAAAACTAACATTTATTCAAACTTCAGCATTCAAGTAATTCTAAAAAATGTACCAACTAAACTAGAATAGTACAATTTACTCCCAAATAAACAATTGTAGGACATAGTTTTTACATATTCATAAGAATTATAATGAACAGGTAATGAACTTACAGCTCTTTCCGCTGTTCCTGGGGGTCCATCCAGAATTTTAATGCGAGCCCTTGTCTCCTCAACTATTTTCTTTATAAACTCCCCTTTGCGCCCTATGATACTGCCAACTTTTAGAGCAGGAACCAACATCCGGAAAACACTTTCTCCAGGCCATCCCGGCCACTTCTTTTCAGCTCCTCCACTCAAAGAATCATTATCATGTGCTGGTTTCTGTTCTCCCAGTAAGCTATGAACTAAATCTGCACTCTCTAGTTCCGGAGAGTGTTCTAGCTCTTGGGCATTTACGGGTTCCTGCAAGTTCTCAATAACTTCTAAATTCTCAACTAGTTCAGAATTTTCAATCAAATCTGAATTCTCAACTATATCAGAATTCTCAGCTACTTGATCAACGTCATTTTCACCAATGTTATTTTCCGCTTCAGCCATGATATTTTCACTGTAAGGACAACAATTCATATTAAGAATAAAATTTAGGCAGAAACATTTTAGAAAAGGAAGTTAAAATAAAATAAGATAATAAATAAATACGGATCTTACCAATGTGAATCATGTAAAGTTTTAAGGAAAAACACGTGAGATAAAAAATTGAAAAATTCTCCAAAGACGAGATTAAGTACATATGAAAACAATTTTAAAAAAAAACGAAGGAAGGCCTCATCAACTAGTACATTTGTATATACTATTCAAGAAGACGTAATATTTTTAATAAAATAATAAATGAAAGATAAAATTGAGTCTACTCAATGTTTCAAAACCAGGTAAAGAAAAGAAATTCTACAGTAACTTGAATCTAAATTAAATTTTCGCTCAAATTTCACAAAATCAATAGCATATCAGGAAAAAATGAGCTAGCAAAAAAATTTCTAAACATGCAGGTTGCAGCAGAAAAACATCATTTCTATGACTCCTAATGTAAACCCTTCAAAGTAAAAAAAATATATATATGATCACAAAACAGAAAAAAAAAAAAACAAAACAAAACAAAATCCAACAGTAGCAACAAAGACTAAACAAGAACATAAAAACCAAGAACCAAAATATTCCCATCAAAACCGAAAGAAAATTCTAACGCAAGCAAGAGGACACGGATGTGAAACCCTAGAAGCGAATCAGAAGCAATAGGAGTTAAAATTGGTACTTACGTCGAAGATGAAGAAGGAAATCGAGAAATGGAGAGCCGTAAGACAAGTGGGAGAAGAAGTATCTCGAAGGTTGGAGGTGGGTTTAGGGAGCCAGAAGTCGAGAAACGAAAGGGAAGAGAGGAGAGGCGATGGAGTTTTATGGAATCAACTTATCGGGTATCGCTGTTGGCTGTCGTCTTTATATTTAGTTTACCCTCTTTCATTCTATTCTATCGTAATACTAGTTGAACTATCAAGTAACAATGAATATTTATTATATTAATTTAGGGTATAGTTCAATTTGGTTTCTACGACTAGGTAAATTGGGCAATTTACACCGTAAACTTGGATAATAGGTAAGGACAACCTTAATGTATTGATAATGGGCAATATGGCCTATAACATCCTATTTTCCGTTAAAATGTTACGTTTTTTTCACGTGATCATTTTTTCTTCCCGAAATGCCCCTGCATGAAGTCATAACCGGACCGGACCAGTTCGGCTAATTCCGCTCTGGTTTTTTTTTTAAATCCTATTAGTTTGTCTTCCCTCTTCTCCTTTCCGAGTTCTAGAAACGCAGACCCCCGACGACCAGCTCAACCTTTTCCCCTCTTTCGTCGCGCTCTCTCTCTCCCTCTCCCTCCCGAGACCTCCGCCTTGCTTGCGCTCGATTCTCTCTCGCCAGTCGCCAGACGACAGTTGACAGATTACCCACCGCTCGACCAACGAAGGTAAGGTTGTAACGACCCCTTATCCCAGCAAGATATTGTCTGCTCTGGGGATTGGGCCGCAGCCCAATATCCTCCCCTCACGGCTTTGTTTGGCGAGAACTTCCCGGAAGGTCACCCAACCTAGAATTGCTCTCGCCGAAGCACTTTTAACTTCGGAGTTCTTATGGGATCCGTTGCCAATTGTGCTCCAAAACGCGTCTTGCTATGTTGGAAGGGTCTCTTTACATATGTTTCATTTCCACATACTTCCCCAAGCGATGTGGGATTGTGACGACCCCCCTTTTTACAACCTGTCACCTTCCGGTTCGCCCGCGCGGACGTACCGCCATCCGGGTTCTGGTTCGTGCAGTCATCGTACCCATACGTGCATATTCGGGTCATCACAATCACCGCCCCTCGGGGGCCCAACGTCCTCGTTGGCCACATTTCCGGTTGGGTACAGGCTCTGATACCATTTTTAACGACCCCTTATCCCAGCAAGATATTGTCCGCTCTGGGGATTGGGTCGCAGCCCAATATCCTCCCCTCAAGGCTTTGTTTGGCGAGAACTTCCCGGAAGGTCACCCAACCTAGAATTGCTCTCGCCGAAGCACTTTTAACTTCGGAGTTCTTATGAGATCCGTTGCCAATTGTGCTCCAAAACGCGTCTTGCTATGTTGGAAGAGTCTCTTTACATATGTTTCATTTCCACGTACTTCCCCAAGCGATGTGGGATTGTGACGACCCCCCTTTTTACGACCTGTCACCTTCCGGTTCGCCCGTGCAGACGTACCGCCATCCGGGTTCTGGTTCGTGCAGCCATCGTACCCATATGTGCATATTCACGGCTTTGTTTGGCGAGAACTTCCCGGAAGGTCACCCAACCTAGAATTGCTCTCGCCGAAGCACTTTTAACTTCGGAGTTCTTATGGGATTTGTTGCCAATTGTGCTCCAAAACGCGTCTTGCTATGTTGGAAAGGTCTCTTTACATATGTTTCATTTCCACATACTTCCCCAAACGATGTGGGATTGTGACGACCCCCCTTTTTACGACCTGTCACCTTCCGGTTCGCCCGCGCAGACGTACCGCCATCCGGGTTCTGGTTCGTGCAGCCATCGTACCCATACGTGCATATTCAGGTCATCACAAAGGTAAATCTGTAGCGACCCTTACCTGTATCCTAATTTTTCGTATAATTTTTTTTTTTAATTTTATCTTTTATTCTTTAAACTTTGTAGAATTTTATGCGGAATTTAAAAGTAGACCATATCGTTAAAATCATTCGAAAACTATTTACTTAAAAACAATTTCAATAAAACTTAAAACAATTTCTTAAAACAATTAAAACAATATTGAAAACAATTAAAAATGTTGAAGAAACAATCGGCCAAAGAGGGAGGGACAAAATGGACAATTGTCCCTGAAAATCAAGGTGCGATCGATCGCCATAAGTAAAAACAGGAGAGGCGATCGATCGCCCCTTTCTGGGCGAAGGATCGCCCTTCGACGATCACCTTTTGCCAAGCGATCGCCATCAACTGGCGATCGCTCGACACACACTCTGGAATTTCTTCCAGAGCGTGACCAAGAGGGGCGATCGATCGCCCTCCCTGGCGATCGATCGCCAAGTCCTCTGGAATCCAAATTTCAGAGGACTTGCCTCCTCTTTCTTTCCTTCTTCTTTCCCTGTGTAAACACCACCTTTAACACTTCTACCTCATCCTTCACAATTTCATCAACATACATTCAACATAAACTCACTCACAATCTCATCCATTTCTCACTTCACCAAACACCCAAACTAATCAACTCTAGACATAATTAAAACAAGTACATTTTCATAAAAACGAACTGCGTGGTTCCGTTTGAAAACAAAACATTTCCTCCTGCTAAAATCACCAAGCAATTCATAAAAATCTAGATAAAATCTTAACAAAACGTTTTATAAATTCAATTTACCAAAACGTTTAAAAACATCAAAACGTAACCTATCAACTAATCAGATCCAAGCGTCCTAATATGTTCAACTATACAATTTATACTAACCATCAAATCCCAAAAATACATACACATATCCCCACGGGTCAAAACGCACCGACTGCCCAGCGCACTCCCACAGGCCATCCTCCTTCAACTGTATCATTCCTCGGGTGGAGGGATCTCGTCCTCACCTATGTCAAGATCACCTACACCATAAAGACACCTATGAGATAAAAATCTCAGCAAGTCCTACGTAAATGCTAATGCATGATCATGTATGCTCAATGCTATAAAAACTGTCCATGTCGTTTCATATATCAGTACGTGTCGGTCTATGGTTATCGGAAACGCTCGACAGATGGATAGGGCACGTCAAGTGGTTAGACAGCCCACACCATCTAAAGGGAGAAAAACCCGCTCTCCACGGAACGCCAGGTCTGAACCTCATCTCCGATAACCCCATGTCATGGTTATTTACTGTGATACTTTACTTGCCTTTACATGCATGTTCTTTTCGTGAAATCCGTGCATAAATTCATTTTCATGACATTTTTAAAACCATGATGCATGAACAGTTCAATATAAACATAAACATACATAAGGAGCAAACCATCAAAACACTATAGCAAACAACCGAACCTAAACTACCCAACCGAAACAATTAAACGATACAATGACCAACTTAAGCAAGCATAGCACCAAAGCATCCTCAACAACGAACTCCGGTTTATGGTGTAGGCCTATCGACCACAGTAAGTCATGAGAACTTACCTCGTGCGCGTTGAACTTCAAGCTCAGTCCACGAGCGTTGTTTACCTAAGGCAAATTCACAATTTGTCGTCAACACGAATTCGAATCATTAACGTCCAAATTTAACGAAATCTCAACTAAGGAAATTCCTTAAAGCCCTAATTTGATTCATTGAAGCATTCTATAGAGCATTCCACGCTCGATACCTTAAAAATTTCCATTAACGAGTTTTTCCGAAAACCCCCCTAAAATTCTCAAACTTTAACATTTCTCACAATTCGACTTAACTTCGTCCAATAATCAGCCACATGTCCATTATACGGACCAATTCAACAAACCTATCGATTTCTAACCCTAAACCACATTTTTCACAAACCCTAATCGTTTTTAACTTCGCGAAATTAAGAACCAAAGTCGGGAAACGTTAGAGACTTACTTAGAATCGTAAATGGAGAAGAAAACACGAAGAACCGGAGGTTAATCGGAGAGGAATCGCCAGCGTTGAGGAGGGATCGCCGCAAGGAGAAGGGAGAATCGCAGGGGAGGGAGAGAAAAGTCTTGGCTTGCTGGAGAAGGAGAGGAATTAAGGTTTTTAATATAATTTTGGCTTGTCAAATTACCATATCGCCCTTCCTTTGATTTCCTATTTGTTTCGCCCCTCGTTTCGTCCCTCGTTTCGTTAATTAGCTTACGATTCGACTTCTCCAAATTTTTTTATTTCACCAATATCTTCAACTTACTATAAGGGTTCCATTAAAACTGTCCATTCGTAATTCGGACCTCGTTTACTATTTTTTACCAAAGTATCCTTTATATTACGATAACCGTAATTCTCGTAAAATTAGCGTTACAACTCCTAAAATTCTTAAAATTTTCTCAAATTCCATATTAATTATTTGGATCGTAATAACGCTTTCTTTTCTTGAAATGGACTTGATTTGACATAATTACAAAATACCATTTATATTAAAATACTAATATTCCGTACAGTCGGGTATTACAAAAACTTTCTCACGCTTCTGAAGAAATTTGCTTACTGTAATTGCTGAAGTTCTTTGTTTTGGAGTCTGAAATCTGAACCAATAATTGTTCTTGATGTACTGCATTGAATAGTTAGGATTTCTGAACTTCGTTACTTTGATTTTGCCATTGATTTTGATGGTGAATTTTCTGCTCTTATTCTGATGGTGAATTTGTTGAACTATTATGATGATTCGATTTTAATTAACTTAACAAATTTGAATTCACCTAGGCCTTCTAATTTCCAATAAACTTCAGCATTTTCTGTCCTAAACCTGGTTGGTGAATTTTTTGCTCTTATTATTCTGATGGTTCGATTTTCATATAGCTTAACGAATTTTCTGGACTTTTCATTGGAAGGCTATTTGTTTAAAAGTTTAAATATGTATTAAGTTGTTTAGAATTTAAATACCAAAACTGGCTTAATCGAATTGAATCTATGTAACCTTGTAGGGAAGAAGATGAACACATTTTCAATTGACTTTCACTATGGAAGGAAGTTCATCAAGAAGAAGAATTTATAGTACGTGGGTGGAGATGATGCACTAGTGACAAATATTGATGTGAATAAGGTGTCCTTTTTTTGTGGTTGTCGACATGGTTGTAAATGTCGGAGCTGGAGTATGGAAGACTTTGTATTACTTGGAGCTTCCGTTAGGAATGGAAAACGAATTGCGAACAGTGAAGTCCGATAATGACGTACTTCAAATGGTTGGGGGCGTAGGAACACAAACGTCACATTCATATGTACGTAGACCATGAAGGCATCTACCAGAAAGAGGCTAGAAATGATGAGTCATCTGATTCATCAGAGTTTGATGGTGGTCCTCAAGTTGGTGAAGCGAGGGATCCAACTCATATAGATGAGGCAGCTGTGGGTGAAGGGAATACAATTCATATTCCGATTCCATCAGTTTCAGCCTCTTTACCCGATGACAATCTTTCAACCGATGAATCCTATGATACGATGCATGAAGCGAACACCGTTGAATCAGTCAACAACTCTTTAGAAATATGTTTGCAAGAAAAATTTAGCTCATTGGCTGAAATTAAGAAAAAAATCAATTATGCTTTGGTTAACGGATTTAACATCCGATTTACCAAGCATGAGAAAGCAAGAATAGAAGCGGTTTGTCAGAAAGGTTGTGTTTGAAGACTCTACGCATCAAAAGTGAAAAATGAAGAGTCTTTCCAAGTGAAGAGGTTGAATGATGTTCATGACTGTGCTCGTACAATGGAGAGTCGACATGCAACAACTAAGTGGGTGGCAGAACATTATTTGCATCGATTTAGAAGCCAACCTCGGTGGGAAATATCATCTATCATTGACACAGTTAGGCGAGACTTTAATGTCACCATCAGATTTCAGACTCCAAAAACTAAGAACTTCTACAATTACAGTAAGCAAATTTATTCAGAAGCGTGAGAAAGTTTTACCTTACCTTCGTTGGTCGAGCGGTGAGCAATCCGTCAACTGTCGTCTGGCGACTGGCAAGAGAGAATGGAGCGCGAGTGAGGCAGGGGTCTCGGGAGAGAGAGAGAGAGAGCGCGGCGAAAGAGAGGGGAAAGAGAGTCGAGCTGGTCGTCGGGAGTCTGCGTTTTCTGAAACTCGGAAAGGAGAAGAGGAAAGACAAACTAATAGAATTTAAAAAAAAACAGAGTGGAATTAGCTGAACCAGTCCGGTCCGGTTATGACTCCATGCAGGGGCATTTCGGGAAGAAAAAATGATCACGTGAAAAAACGTAACATTTTAACAGAAAATAGGACGATAAGGGCCATATTGCACATTATCAATACATTAAGGTTGTTCTTGCCTAGTATCCAAGTTTAAGGTGTAAATTGCTCATTTCACCTAATTGTAGGGGCCAAATTACACTTTACCCTAATTAAATCAATAATTATTTAATACGTCAACAAATATGATAAAAGAGTAGAATAAAAAGATAAACATAAAATTATTCTCTTGTAAATAATTTAATACATTGTTTAACAATATTAAATATAGGAATGAGATAAATGTGTAATTTAAACGTTAACCTCTCAAATTTTTTTAAACAAAATAAATATTAGGGTTAAAACTAATTTGAACCTCAAAGTATGAATTTAATTTGAAACACCCCCTAAAATAAAAATCCTAACAACTAAAACTTTAAACTATAAAAATTGTAACATATCAAACCTTGACGGATGGCCGATCACCCCCCATTCTGAATTTACACAGAAAACAGGGGGCCGATCACCCCCCCGTTCTGAATTAACGCCAAAAACGGGGGGACCAATCACCCTCCGTTCTGTCTAATGCTTACATGGCCCTGGACGTATTGGGTCGAGGGTCGATGTGAGGGGCGGGGGCCTCCCGTTCTCCAATCACGATGCACGTTAGACGGGGGATCATCGCCCCGAAACGACCCTCTATTCTCAAGAACAATATTTACGAAAAGGGGGTCACCGCCTCGAAACCACCTCTCATTCTCAAGAATAATGTTTAAGAACTGAAGGTCATTTCAGGGCAGTGACCCTCCGTTCTAGGGGTGGCACGGTCCGGGTCTGTCCGGTTCTGAGCCCAGATCAAAACCAGATTTTCAAGGACTGAAACCGATCATTTCAGAACCGGGGACCGGGCCAAAAATTTTGGTCCAGTCTCGGTTTTCCCACCAAATGAAATGAAATCTAAATAAAACCCAAATTCAAATGAAACTCAAATCCAAATGAAATTTAAATCCAACTGAAACCCAAATCCAAATGAAATTCAAATTCATTTGAAACCTAAACGAAATCTAAACGAACTTCAAACGAAATCTAAAATCCAAACGAGGATTATCCCTCAATTCACAGTTGCTACTGATGGAAACTACACCATTCACATTCAAACCAAACGAAATCCTTTGGCAACAAACAATAAATGCACCTCTTGACTCTTACCGTCGAGCGTTCAGCGATGGCCATTTTTGGGGATAATTTGGCAGCTGAGACAGAGGGCGGTTAGATTCATAGCAAAGATAAAGAAGAAAGGGGGAGTGGTCGCCTCGTCGCGAGTTGGGTAAGGGTTCACTCGCAGTAGAAAATTAAAAATGAAGGCTCGGCCTGATATTTGAGAAATTGAGATGAGAGATAAGGAAGAAAGGGTTCGCTTGCAGTCGCGAAATTAAAACTGAAGGCTTTGGAATCGGAAGTAAAACTGAAGGCTCGGCTTTTAGTTTTAATTTTTTACATTCGATCGATCAATCTGGTCCTGGTTTTTTGAGATTTCGGGTTGTGGACCAAGGACCGGACCAAAAACTGATGGGAAAACAAGTTCTGGACCGAGGACCGGACCGTAGTCCATGGATTTGGGACCTAAACCGGTGGTCCAGTCCAGTTCTCGGTCCCCGGACCGATTTTTCCCACCCCTACTCCGTTCTCCCCCCAAAATATTAGGGGGTGCGAACGAGGCGGTGGAGGTCACCGTTCCAAAACCACACCCCGTTCTCAAAATTAGGGCTGAAGAACGGGGGGCTGATGGTGGGCGGTGACCCCCTATTCTTAAAATTAAGGCTGAGAACAGGGTTTCATTGCCCTAGAACGGGGGCTGATCCCTGACAGTATATAAAAAACTACCCCCTCCCTTGCACCCTCCATTGCTAAACAATCTGATTTCCTCTCGGCCCCAACCGCGATTCCAACACAAAATCTGACCATTTCATGCCCATACCGCATTGATTTTCTTATCCCTAATCCTTGTCTTCAAATATTATCAAAAAATCTCACAAATCCGAGCCATTAATCATCAAAATCCTCAAATCTCCAATTCAACCTAAATTGTCAGATTCCCCTCAAATGGCACCCAAATTATCTATTAAACAAAAGGTTGCCCCGTCACAATGAGGTCCATCACAAGGTGGCCCGACCGAACGATCTCTGCCAAATCACCCATCGATATCACAAGGAGGACCATTTCAAGAAGGTCCGACAAACCCGCCACCGTCGTCACAAGGTGCTCCATGTGAAGCGTGATGACCGCCAACTGGATATTTTCAAATGAATTTTGAAATCAGATGTGTCAAACTGCTCGGTTATTCATTCAAAGACCATCAACTTTAGAGGTTGAGAGTCATTAGAGATCAATGAGATGTTTGACAGAATCGCCCTACACGGAGTGTACGGATTGAGGGACGATAACTGTGATAGAATTGTTCGTTTGTTTTGTAATATCCGGCTTGTACGGATTTTTGGATTTAATATATTATATTGACATGTTAATAAAACGTGGCATTTTGGTAAATATGTCAAATTAAATCCGTTTTACAAAAAGAAAGCGTCATTTTAATCCTAACGATTAATAGAAATTTTAGGAAATTTACAGGATTTTTCGGAGTAAGAACGCTCTATTCCGAGTAATAACCTCTGTCGTAATGTAAAGGACGTGTTAGTAAAAATAGTAAATGAAGTCCGATTCGCGAACGGACAGTTTCATTAAATCCCAAATAATAAGTTGAACTTATTAGTGAAATAAGGAAATTTGGAAAGTCCGAATCGTTGGACGATTAACGAAACGAGTGATGAAACTAATATAAAAACAAAGCAAGGGCAAATGTGATGACCCGGATCTGTAAGTATGGTACGATGGCTGCACGAACCGGAACCCGGATGGCGGTACGTCTGCGCGGGCGAACCGGAAGGTGACGGGTCGTAAAAAGGGGGTCGTCACAATCCCACAGCGCTTGGGGAAGTATGTGGAAATGAAACATATGTAAGAGATCCTCCCAACCAAAGCAAGACGCTTTTGGAGCACGATTGGCAACGGATCCCATAAGAAACTCCGAAGTTAAAAGTGCTTCGGCGAGAGCAATTCCAGGTTGGGTGACCTTCCGGGAAGTTCTCGCCAAACAAAGCCGTGAGGGGAGGATATTGGGCTGCGGCCCAATCCCCAGAGCGGACAATATCTTGCTGGGAATACGGGTCGTTACAAATGGTATCAGAGCCTGTACCCAACCGGAATTGTGGCCAACGAGGACGTTGGGCCCCCGAGGGGGGGTGATTGTGATGACCCGGATCTGTAAGTATGGTACGATGGCTGCACGAACCGGAACCCGGATGGCGGTACGTCTGCGCGGGCGAACCGGAAGGTGACGGGTCGTAAAAAGGGGGTCGTCACAATCCCACAGCGCTTGGGGAAGTATGTGGAAATGAAACATAGGTAAAGAGATCCTCCCAACAAAGCAAAGACGCGTTTGGAGCACGATTGGCAACGGATCCCATAAGAACTCCGAAGTTAAAAGTGCTTCGCGAGAGCAATTCCAGGTTGGGTGACCTTCCGGGAAGTTCTCTGCCAAACAAAGCCGTGAGGGGAGGATATTGGGCTGCGGCCCAATCCCCAGAGCGGACAATATCTTGCTGGGAATACGGGTCGTTACAGCAAAAATGGTAATCTGCCAAACCAATTTTATAAAATCACAATTCTTTCTTCTCTCTCTCACTTTCTCTCTTCTTCTCTGTTTCACGAAAACGACAGAGAGCTTTCCTCCTTTGCGATTTCTCTCGGCCGCGGCGATTCCTCAACGATCCGACCTCCGTTTCTCCTCCGTTCTTAGTGATTCTTCCTCCTTTCGCAACCCTAGGATGAGCCTACAATCTAGAGCTTTTATTTCGATGTTTACGGCGTTTTAGACAATTAGGGTTTCGATACTTTTTCGTTAAAAACGCGAATTAGGGTTCGTAATTAATAGGTTAGCCGTGATTAAGTATATATTGCACGTATTTGACGTTATTGGACGAAGTTAAATCAATTTGTGAAAAGGTTAAAATTTGAAGATTTTCGGGTTTTTAAGGAAAAACTCGTTAATTGAGGTTTTGAATTATCGAGCGTTAATTGACGTTATAAACGCTTCGATTAGCTAAGTTAAGAATTTAGGAAAATTCTTTAGTTAAGAATTGTAATTTGGACGTCAATAGCTTAAATTGGTTTTAACGACGAATATCGTGTTTTGCCTCAGACACACGACTCCCGTGGACGAAGCTTGAGATTTCGCGCGCTCAAGGTAAGTTCTCGTGACTTACTCTGACCGATTGGTCTACACCGTACTTCGATTTAGCGTCGAGGATCTTAATGGATTGTTTGTTTTATTGCTTTGGTTGGGTAGACAGGTTTATAATTGTTTTAGGTTATGCTTTCCGGTCTTGATGGTATGCATGTTGGTTGTTTATTTTATGTTCATAACTGTTCATGCATCACGTATTTCAAATGTCATGAAAATGAATTTCCGCACGTGTTTTTAAGAAAAGAAACGAACCTCTGTAATTAATCTACGTAATCTGTATCTGGTTACGCGAGGTGGGGCTCAGGCATGGCTGTAGGGTTTGCGAGCATGCACCCCTCTCCTCTAGGTGGAAAGTGGTAGTTCGACCGCGGAATGTATCCTTTCCATTTAGAGGGCTGATATCTCGGTAACAATCTGTCTGTGACGTAATAAAAAGGAATCTGTATCTGTATCTGTATCTATATCTGTATCTGTATCTGAATCTGAATCTGTAATCTGCATGTTTTCTGAAAGGCATACGCACGCATGCATCTGCATTTACGAAGCTTACTGAGATTTCATTATCTCATAGATGTCTGTATGGTGTAGGTGACGTTGTAGGTGACGTTGAGCCAGGTGAGGACGACGTTCCTCCTCCTGACGTATGAGGCAGTTGACGGAGAATGGCCCGTGGGAGTGTGCTGAGCAGTCGGTGCGTTTTGACCCGTGGGGATGTCTGTGTAAGTATTTTGGGGGATTTAACGAATGTATAGATGAACATGTTGGATCTGGTTAGATGTCAGGGTTATGTTTGATGTTTTAAACGTTTTTGGAAATCTGTTTATAATCTGTGTTTTTATAGTTTTTGTACTGGAACTGCTTGGAATTTGAAACAGGAGGATTAGACAACTTTTAAACGTATCCATGCAGTTCGTTTTTACGAAAGTTTAACGTATGTTTAGATCGTTTAATTAGGGTGCTAAGATGAGTAATAAAAGGATGAAAATTTCGGAATTTGCTCTCTGGAAATCGATTTTCAGAGAGGTGGCTATGTTGGTTAGCTCTCTGGAATCTCGGATTCCAGAGAGCGAGAGTAGTCGCTGCAATACAGCGACTGGTCGCTGCATTATGCAGCAATCAGGCGCTGCATTGTGCAGCGACTGATCACTGCACAATGCAGCGATCAGGCGCTGCATTGTGCAGCGATCAATCGCTGCTCTCCTCCCTCCACAAAATGTCGATTCTGCCCTCCCAGTTTCTGATTTAGTTTTTATTAATTATTCATGTTTTAAGTTTTATTTAATAAATTGTTATATGTTTTGTTTTAAATGATTTAAGGACCCGATTTTAATTCCGATTTCAGTTCTGGTTTCAACTTCAGTTTACATTCCGCATAAAGTTTCTTTAAAGTATGGGGAAAAAAAAAATACGGGTAAAATTGGGTACAGTTTTAGGGATGTTACATGTTTTATGCGAACTTGGCCTCTACCGGGAGGTCAGGATGTTTGAAGACGTACATCCTGGTACAGAGATTTTGATACCTCTAGAGACGGTTAATGAAGTGCTCGAGTTTGCCGAAGAAGGGAATGAGGTGGAGAGATACTACCATGCTTCCCAAGATTGTGACTTTTTTAGATTGATAGAAGAACTTGACTTCCTTAGAAAATTTCATCGAAATGTAAACATCGGAGGGTTCGTGAAGCCAAAATCCAAGGATTTGAACGTCAGAGCTCGGATTATTCACAATCTGATAACCCACACCATTCTACCTCGGGATGGACATAGAGATCTCATGAGTTGCATGGATCTCTATATTATGGAGAAGCTTGGAATAATCTATTTAACAAGAGAAATTTAGAAATTACAGCAGAGTTTCAAAAGGCCCCATTTACTCTATTATTGACTTTTTTCACAAACAAAAGTTTTTCCCCTTTTTGTAAACCAATGCATGAATCTCCTATAAAATCTAATAACAATCCTTAAAATATCATTTAGACACATTTAACTCATCAAACAACCCATTTTCAGAGGGAATTTCGTAGGTGTTAGGGTTTAGAAATCCACTTCCGTCAAAATTTCCATAACTCAACTCTAAACTTAAAGATTTGCATAAATTATAACCAATCATCAAACCAACATTTAATCCTTGGCAAGAGAGGAGCTTGGGCGTGGGAGAAGAAGCTTCAATGGAGGAGAGAAAATAGTGGTGTCTTCGTGGAGAAGAAGAAGAGAGAGAAGGGTTTAAGTTGTTAGTAAATTTCAATTTAGTCCTTCATAATTTGCCTTATTATTCTTTGGCCCCTCTTTTCTTTTTAATCACACAAATAATAATCTCATTTATATCCTTTCATCAAATGTGTAACCCATTATTTACCATGAGTACTCTACATAATATCCCTGTATTGTACAAAATAGTTTTTGGATAAAATGTACAAAAGTTTCGGGTGTTACATTCCACCCACCTTAAACAAAATTTTGTCCTCAAAATTTGCTTAGCGATTAGTTCCTGATATCGATGCAATAAAATCCGTTGTCTCATTTCCAGATTTTTTTCGAGACAAGTAAATCTTGTGTCATCAGTTTCTTAACTTTGCTGTGCTTGACTATTGTAGCGACCTCATATTTCCCATAACACTATTCCTAAAATTTCTGTAAAATTTAAACTTTTATTTCGATCTCTTAATCTTACTTGTTAAAGACAATTAAATTCATTCAGCGAAAGACGTACTGCCTATGGAACCTTGAATTGAAACTAAACTTAAGTGTCAGGGTTAAGACAATAAAACTGGGGTTTCGGTCAGCGTCTTAAACTCGCTGGAATTCATTCCTTCTAATCGGTCGACGGTCAACACTGACGAAAATCGGTCGATGTTCAACATGATGTTCAACGCTAACAAGAATCGGTCGATGTTCAACCTTGACTAAAATCAGTCGATGGTCAACACTAACTAAAATCGGTCGACGTGGCCTCAGTAATGAGATCGGTCGATGTGGCCTCTATAATGAACACTTAACTGAAAATTTATAAAAAGGATTCCAATATGCTGGGGTCGACAACCCCGACCGATTCACGTTAAAATCGGTCGACGTTGCCCCTGCCAGTACACTTAACTTTCTATCAAATACCTAAACACCCAATCGACCACTTCCATATGAAAATGGGCACTATAACCCTATACTTATCATCAAACCAAAATCATCTGCCCAAATCATCCATAAAACATATACATAAAACTTTCACTAAATCTCTAACTTTTTCCATACCAAACGTTTTAAAACTGTTTACAATACTCCTAACTTAATCATATACATCTATATATCCCCAAAACATATGTGCTCCATATCAAAATACTATAAATCCATTATCCAGTTACCAAGCACCCTAAAATGAGTTATCTATACATTTTTCTAGCTAATCACCCATCAGCCCATAATATACCAAAAACCTCAAAATACTCAACCATTTACTCCCACGGGTCAAAATTCGCACCGACTACACAACGCACTTCTACGGCATCCTTCTTCAACCTGCTCGTTCGTCTTGTGGAGGTACAACTTCCTCACCTGTTTTGAGTTCACCTACACCATAAATATGCCTATGAGATAAATCTCAGTAAATTCTATGTAAATGACAATGCATGAACATGTATATGCAATTTTCATGAATTTTCATCCATTCATTTCATTTATCAGTTCGTGTCAGTCGTCTTACTTATCTCAATTGTCTCAGTCGTCTTAGTCATCTCAGTCATCTCAGGTTATTTACATTTCACTTTACTTTCATTCATTTCTTTTTTATAAAATCAATGCATAAATCCATTTTCATGACGTTTTGTAAAACCATGAGGCATGGGCAGTTAAATGCATAACATAAATATAAATAGGGTGAATACCATCAAAACATCACACAAGCATAACCTATAAAACAACTAAACCTAAACTACTCATCCAAAGCGTATAAACATACATTGCACCAAATATCCTCAACAACGAAACGTATAAACATACATTGCACAAAATATCCTCAACAACGAAACACGACGTATGGTGTAGGCCTATCGGCCACAATAAGTCACGAGAACTTACCTCGGGTCCTTAGCGCACCGAGCTCCGTCCGTGAGCTTTGTTCACCTAATCCAATCCATAATAATCATTATCAAAACCGATCCTAGGAAATCAAACTTTGAAGACTAACGAAACCCCTAGCTAAAGGACATTTCCTAAAACCACAATCTATTTCATTCGGACATTTTATCGAGCAATTTGCGCTTCACATTTCTAAACTTCCATTAATGAAGTTTCTCAAGCTTTCCAACCACAAAAACTTCAAAACCTTCATTAAATCAACTAACTACGTCTGATAATCACAAATACGGTAATACCTAACCGTTTCTAACATAACCAGACTATTTTGACAAAAATCCTAACGAAACCCTAACTGTTTAAACCCTAGAAATCGAGAACCAACCATCCAAAAGCATAGAATCTTACCTAGGACGTCGATTGGGGAAGAAAATGTGAAGAATCGTCGGTCGTCGTCAGAGGAAACGTTGGCCGTGGAGCGATCGGCGAAGGGGAAGAGAAACGCCAGAGAGAGAAGAAAATGCTCTCTGGTGAAAGAAATCGTGAAATGCATGAGGGAGGGGAGGGTATTTGATTTTTATAGAAATTTAACTTACTAAATTATTATTTTGCCCCTCCAATTAATCATTTACTTATTTCGTTAATTAGTCTATCGATTTAGTTTTTCTAAACTTCCTTATTTCACCAAATACTCCGATTTACTCATATAGTTCTAATAAAACTCCTCGTTCACAAAACGGGTTAATTTTGCAATATTTACGAAAATACCATTATAGCGATAAAGTCCAAAAACCTAAAAATCCGAGTGTTACAACTATAATCTTCAAACTATGGTTAGCCTACATTCCATCCAATTACTTCTTGGTTTCCTTTTGATTATTTATATTCCAAAACTTTAGTGGTTCCCCCGTTAAAATTTTAATTTCATGATTTCCCAAACAATAATATCTAAAACCCTATACTTCAATCCCTATGTCTCCAAATCAATTAACCCAACTACACTCAATTGTTCATTAATTTAACTAGTTATAATCTAACTTCTCAAAGTCTTCTATTTTAACTCCATATCTAAGTTCCCTTGGCTAGAATTTATTCAAACCCTAAATTTTCTAATCCAATCATCATTAAAGGTTTTATAATTGAATTGTTCTAAGCTATTAACTCTAACCTTAAATCATTCATGTATTCATCGGTTTCGACTCCGTTAATTACAAGTTGAACCACTTGAAACCTTCTGATAGCCTCACTTCTAAGTTTACTTGGACAATCTTAATGCTAGTCCTCGCTCTCCTTACTCCATATCCTCAAATTTCCTAAATCACGCACACTAAATACTTAAGAGCTAAACTTCTTATTTTAACCCTCTGTTTAACCTAGCAAATCCCTTCATTTATCTCTATACTACTTATCATTACATCCAATTGTTCTCCGAGTTTCAGAACATAATATAAAAATCATATCCGCCAAGGATTTCTTTAAATCCTCTTCAAAATTCACTACTAGTCTACCCCCTTAGTTGAGTTCTGAATATTCTTCCTGCTTCCTTGCAATGATTCGTCCAACAATCTTTTTATTTGCAAACTTGTTGTAGATAAAGTTACACTGTTACTTCAAATCTCTTCGAATTCTTAAGTCCTCAAGTCTAATCCAATCATTGACTCTATTCAATTAACCATAACCCTAGTTTCGAAAACCGCCTAACTGAATTTCCTCTCCATATTTTCTTAACAAAATTCATCCAAACTCTCAATTTCCAAACTCATACTTAGCATCATTGATAAAATATTACTCTAAATTTTCACGAGTACTGTTTGTTCCAACTGAGTACCTTAATAATTTCTAAGGCCTTGATTTCTATTGAATAGACTGAATACTTATAAAATCTTTGTTGGTAATCCACCACCTCATCGATGTGACTCCTCGAAATTTTCCTTAACTAGAGCCTTACACAAATATAATTTAATCCGTATATCTTCAACCAAAATTATTAGAAATTATGCACTTGAACTCATAATTTATTCTTAGATTTCTCGATCACGTTTCTACTAGTTCAAATCTCCCAATATACATAGTATAATGCAGAATTTCAGACCCAATCCCTTAACTCCTTTGCAATTAGCTATGCTCCCCCACTTATGATCATTTTATCTCATATCTAATTATCTCAATTATGTTTATATGTTTTTAACCAACGCTCATATTCCTTGATCAAGCAACACTAAGTACCTGACACTTCTACTATTAACTGGTAACCACAAATTTCATCGAGATTTTTCCATATCATGACGATTGTAATTTTTTGCGCATCAGTCATTTCTCTTTATTGATTAATCTTCTAAGATGGTACCCGTCCCCTAGAGCGATGATTAAAGCTATTCACTTAGATATAACTATACTCATAAGTTCCTTGACTTCCCTTTGATTCTTTAAGGTCCCCAAATATTGTTAGCCTTTCAATTACCATCTAATCTCTTTACTTTCTTCATATGATATGGATCCACACTAAACACTTCAATACAACACTCATATGTTAAGTCCTCAACTTCGCAGTAATTAATCACATCCTCAAAATAAATAAAAATATTTATTCCTATTTTCTCATCTACTAACTTCTATTAGATTCTTGAATATAATTTCTCACCTCAAGGCTGTCAACTTCTCATGTGTCTAAAATATTCAAGTTTATATTATCATCTCCACTTCACTTCGAATTCATCGATTGTAGGTTGACAATCTAGAATGTCACTAGACAAGGCTCCCGAAATTTTAGTGTTGTCCCCATACTCCTTCATCAAATGAGATTCACCTAATCGTTATGTAACATTTTCTTTACCACTCATGCAGGTAATCACCCTCATTTCTTCAATCCATGAGAAACTGCTTCTAAACTCTTAATTTATTCCATGCCCTAAAAGTATTACCCTGATTATTGTCCCAGCATTGGATTTGAACTTAGACTTCTCAATGTTTCTTCAATCGTCTCAATTCCTTACGATGTATTGATTTTCTAAGAGAAAATAAACTTCCATGTCGCCTCAATTGGTGATTGATCTGCACGAGTCCATATTTAAGCTTCTAAATTTTCTTTACATTGAAAATTTGAAATCCGCCCAAAACATGAAACTCCTCCCAAAGAGTCTTCCATATGTCACGGAATCGTCTTCACAACAAACTGAGCAAACTCATTTGTATTTATGCATCCTTGTTTTCCAATTTTATCTCATAAAATTTAACCCCTTGAGGATAATAAATCAATTATCTTCTTTAATATGGAAATCCATGCACCCTTCACTTGATCTTATGGTGATTGTCACCTATAACGTCCCCTTAACGTATGTTGTTGTCTCCTACTTCCTTAAATCACCAAATTCATATTCACTCAAATACCTAGTTATCCTTAATTCAACTCTTAAACTAAACTATAAGCCATATTCCACCTCCTGTAGCACCCGGTTTCATTGAGCCAACTTATTTTGTTAACTAGTAGTGAATGTTTTATAGTTGAAATTGGGAGAAAATTAGTGATTAGGCTAATGAGTGACTAGGCGAGGGCATAATGGTAAATTGAGATATAAAATGGACAGCCTATTTAAGGGAAGAGGTTCTGCGTTTAATGCACAGTAACCACCACCCTATTTCTATTTCCCTTCGTTTGATTTTCAGCTCAGCTCAGCAGACTTCCTTCCGACATTTTCCTCTCTGATTTTCTCCATTCTAGGTGAGTTTTCTTTCATTTTACTTGCTGTTTTAGTGATTAGATAACAGAGAGATTGTTGGGGAGTGTTCGTGAATGCTGTGAGTGAGAGTTAGTTTCGGGTTTTGGGGTGAACCAGGAATGCTCGACAAACAGGACTTCCAGCTAGTTTCCCTAAGATTTCTAAATAGTTTAGAATGAAGTTTAGTAATGCGGTGCTCTGTTTACGATTATAGGTGAGCAGGCTCCCGAAGTAGCTAACAACCAGACAATCTCCAGGAGACCAGGTAAGTAGAGTATGTGTGTGCCTTCGAGCCTACATCACAAAACTGTAGGATTATGTATAGTTTGTGTGTTTTCAGTTTGCCATGTATCATGTTTTGAAAGTATACAAAAATGAATTTAAATGCATAGTGGCATGGTGAGGAATGAATCGATTGAAACAGAACAGTTGTTAAGGGAACTAATCCGCCCTTTAATCAAGAAAGAGGATATATAACTTTTGGAAAAGTGATCCATCTCCCAATTTCACAGGGGGATCTGAACAGTTATTAGGGAACTAATCCGCCCCTTAATCAAGAGAGAGGATGTATGACTCTGGGAGAAGTGATCCAACTCCCAATTTTCTAGGGGGATCAGACCAGAAACGAATGCATATGCAAGTGAGATGTGAAAGTAGAAACTGCATGTCTAGGATTTATGTTTCAGCATTTCATTTCATTACTGCTTTACTTACTTAGCATTAGGCTAATAGATGAGTTTTGTGATGTAGGTGCTGAGACTGTAACAGGTGAGTTCCCCGAGTGCTCTGAAGAATAGATGAAGTTGAAGGAGTACGTCCATGCCATAGTTGGGTGTTCTGATGAGGCGGTTTAACTACTGTCTGTATGTGGAGTCTAATTTTTTAATGTTCTGTTGAGGAGTGCAGAGGATTTTGATGATAGTAATAACTGAAGGATTTAGAATACTTGAGTTTCTCATGTTATGAAAATTCTGAATTGGTTTTGTTACAAATTGTTAATTTGGGATTTTATTGGATAAGGATACAAATGTTGTTTTTCAAATGGTTATTTGTTGGATTTCAGAAGTTACTTAGGGTCAGGTTGTTTTGAATGTTTTGAGTGAAATTTGCAAGTTAAACTATCGGTGAGTGAAGTCCACCGGTGGATGTTGGGTGTTTTGTCCACCGGTAGATGTTGGAGGATTGAATCATCCGACTGACGTCATCGGAAGATGTCTTCAGTAAAAGTCATCAGAAGATGTCTTCAGTAGAAGTCATCGGAAGATGTCTTTGGTATGTGTCTTTAGTAGCCTTGTCGTTTTGTAATCGGATGATGTAGGTAGTAGATTTGTCGTTTTGTAATCAGATGATGTAGTAGAAGCCATCGGTAGATGTCTTTGGTATGTGTATTTAGTAGCCTTGTCGTTTTGTAATCGGATGATGTAGGTAGTAGATTTGTCGATTTGTAATCGGATGATGTAGGCAGTAGATTTGTCGTTTTGTGAATAGAAGAAGTAGATAGTAATTCTTCCGTTTTAAATGGAAGAATTATGCAGTCGATTTTGTTGTTTTGTGATCGATAGATGTGTGCAGCTGACACGTCGTCGGCAGATGTGAGCAGAAGATGTGTGAAGTCGACGTGTCGATTCTGTCTCTACTTCCACCGCTGAGTCTTTTGTCCCTACTTCTACCGCTGGCACTGTTTAGCGGTAGAAGCCTTCTGTTTCTGTTTCTGCCTCTGCCGCTGACTTTGTTCAGCGGAAGATGCGTTTGACTTTTTACGAACTTTAAGTATTTCACGCTTAAGCCTTCATTTCTTTTGGCTGAATTATTTCTTAATATTATAGTTGATTATTCGAACGTTGTTTCATAATTTTGCTCAACTATGTTCTGCTCAAATGATTTTTGCGCTGCAAATTTTCAATGTTTACCTTGTAAAATGTCAAATTTTGTCCATTGAGTGAAGTTTTAGAATTTTCTCAAAAATCCTATAGTTCGGTTCAGTATCTTGAGTAGCGAACCGGGTTCAGAAAACTCAGGGCGTTACAGTATGGTATCAGAGACATTCAGTTAAACCGTTCAAAAGATCACTCATCAGTGCCAATCGTTGCATGAAGTACTTCAACAACTGTAAGTGTTTATGTTAACCTTAGCTATTAGATATTTATGATAGTAATTAACCGTGTTCAAGAATATAGCAAAATGGCTAGACGACCAGGAAGACCAGGAGTACCAAGAGAGATCTTGAATCTGGGACGTGAAGAAGATCCTAGCGTAATAAGGCAGTTGACAGATCTGGTACGTTAGCAAACAGATTTAGTGCGACAGCAGTCCGATCAGTTAGGAGTGCTGTTGAACCGAGAGGTACAAGGAAGTGCCAACTCGAGTTCTAGCAATGAACATTCTGGAGATAAATTCAGGAGGCTACGATCACCCACGTTTGATGGAAAGTCATCTGACCCAGTTATTGCTGAAGGATGGCTTAGGAAGATTGAGAGTATATTTAGATGTGCCAGCATTGGAGAAGGAGACAAGGTCACGTTGGTAACATTTCATTTGGCTGGTGAAGCTCAACTTTGGTGGGAAACAATAGAGACCACCACTGATGTTTTGGCGATGCCTTGGTCATAATTCAAGGACATTTTCTATGAGAAGTATTTTAACAGCACTGTCCAAACCGCGAAGAAGTTGGAGTTTCTGAACTTGAAGCAGACAGGGTCTGTCTGTGGCCAAGTACAGTAGGCAATTCGAGTCCCTGTCCAGGTTTGCTGGACATTTTGCTCATAGTGACGAGGATAAGGTGTTCAAATTTGTGCATGAGCTGAAGCCAGAAATTTATCGAGGAGTTAAATTTTGTGGTATTAAAGGTTTGACATTCAGCGAAGTTATGTCCACTGCTCTGGAGGTGGAGGAAGCTGAAAGGAAGTGTGCTGGACCAAAGGAGGTCCCACAAAAGTTTATCCAGCCACACCAACAAAGGGGAATGAAGAGGCCAAGTGAAGGCCAGAATAGCCAGGGATCAGGAGGGAAAATACAGAATGCCAGGAAATTTCCCCAGTGTCCTAAGTGTTTGAAGAACCACCCGGGCGAGTGTAGATTGGACTTTGGCAAGTGTTTCAACTGTGAGGAGGTTGGACACACGTTCAAAGAATGCCTGAAGCCTAGAATCACCAGATGCTACAATTGTAAGAAGGTCGGCCATATTAGCAGAGACTGCCCAGTTGTTAAGAGTGACCCTGCTATGATTAAACCGAGGATATTCTCCATGATGGAGTCGGGTGAGGAACAACTCGCTATTGTATCAGGTACTATATTGATCAACTCTATACCTGCTTTTACTTTAATAGATTCTGGTGCAACACATTCTTTTATAGCGTCTACGTTTGCAGTTAAGTTAGATGTACAGTCTTCGCCATTTGAACATGTGTTTAATGTCACGTTACCCTCTGGTGAATGCATGCACTGTAGCCAAGTGATGCTTAATAGTGTGGTGATAGTGGGAAACAAGAATTTACCTGCTAATCTCATTATTATGGATATAATGGGATTTGATGTAATCCTAGGGATGGATTGGTTGTTCAAGCATTATGCCACAATTGATTGTAGGACTGGAGTAGTTAGTTCTCACCCCCCTAGTGGCTTGAAACATACCTTTCAAGATTCAAAGAAGAGTAAGAAAATGTCTGTGATGACTTCTATTAACACTAGACCTTCCCCATGTGGAGAGTACTTGTGCTTCTTAGCTAGCGTTTTAGACACACAACTTGTAAGAAAAACAAATCCTCAAAATGTCTTAGTTGCCCAAGACTTTCCTGAAGTATTTTTAGATGACCTTCCTAGTTTACCACCAGATTGGGAAATTGAATTTGTTGTGGATATTTACCCAGGTGCTGAGCTTGTATCTAAGAATCCATATAGGTTAGCACTAATAGAACTTAAAGAATTAAAGAAACAGTTGGAGGATCTGTTGGAGAAAGGGTTCATACGCCCTAGCTTTTCATCGTGTGGTGCACCTGTTCTTTTTGTCAAAAAGAAGGATGGATCGATGCGGATGTGCATTGATTATCGGGAACTAAATAAGCTAACTGTCAAGAACAAGTATTCATTGCCAAGGATTGACGATTTATTCGACCAACTTAATAGTGCAAGAGTCTTCTCTAAAATTAATCTAAGGTCAGGTTACTATCAATTGAAAGTTAAATCTGAAGATATCCCAAAGACTGCCTTTCGCACAAGGTATAGACATTATGAGTTTTTGGTTATGTCCTTTGGATTGACAAATGCACCGGCAACCTTCGTGGACCTTATGAATAGAGTGTTCCATGATTATTTAGATAAATTCATCATAGTGTTCATAGATGATATCTTAATCTACTCACGTACAAAGGATGATCATGCAAAGCACTTGAGCTTGGTGTTAGGATTACTAAGGCAGCACCAACTTTACACCAAGTTTTCCAAGTGTGAGTTTTGATTGGACAGAGTTCACTTTCTTGGTCATGTGATATCGGGTGATGAAATATTTGTGGATCCAGCCAAGGTTCATGCAGTTAAGGAGTGGCGCCCAACCGAAGAATGCTATAGATATTAGGAGTTTCCTTGGGTTAGCAGGATACTACATAAAATTTATTGAAGGATTCTCGAAGATTTCTACACCCCTCACTCGGTTAACTAGGAAAAACATTAAGTATGCATGGACAGAGGAATGCGAATTCAGTTTCCAGACTTTGAAACAGAAACTGACCAATGCCCCAATATTAACCCTTCCTGTTGAAAATGGTAAATTTAGCATTTACTGTGATGCATCCAAGATTGGACTTGGCTGTGTCTTGATGCAAGAGGGAAAGGTAATAGCCTATGCTTCTAGACAGTTGAAAACTCATGAGAAGAATTATCCTACGCATGACTTGGAATTAGCTGCAGTGGTATTTGCACTTAAGATTTGGAGGCATTACTTGTGTGGACAAACTTGTGAAATATTCTCGGAGCATAAAAGTCTGAAATACATCTTCACACAGAAAGAGTTAAATATGAGGCAACGTCGATAGTTGGAATTTGTAAAGGATTATGATTTTGAGATTAAATATCATCCCGGCAAAGCAAATGTTGTGGCAGATGCTTTGAGTAGAGTGACAACTTCAGCCTCAGCCTTGATTCTTGACATACCATTAGCCTTAGAGTCTGAATTCCAAAGGTTTAATCTAGAAGCAGTGCACAGTGTGTCAGCCATACTTTCTGCCATATCCTTGAGACCTACCATTCTAGAAAGAATAAAGGAAGCTCAGACAAATGATGTAGAGTGCAACAAGTACAGATTAAGCATAGAATCTACTGTTAATTCAGATTTCAATTATTCCAATGATGGGATCCTTAAGTTTAGAAATAGATGGTTTGTTCCTGCCATTAAAGAACTTCGAGATGAGATTCTTTCTGAAGCACATTCTTCTAGATTTTCTGTCCACCCTGGAAGTACGAAGATGTACAAGAACCTCAAACAGCATTATTGGTGGCCAAGTATGAAAAGGAGCGTGGCAGAGTATGTAGGATCATGTTTGTGTTGTCAACAGATTAAAGCTGAGCATCAGAGACCTTCAAGAACATTGCAACCTTTACCACTTCCCAAATGGAAATGGGAGCATGTAACAATGGAATTTGTTAGGGGATTGCCTAGAATGGCAAAGGGACATGATGCAATCTGGGTAATAATTGATCGATTAACCAAATCTGCCCACTTTCTGCCGATAAAAATGACTTACTTGATGGATCAGCTTGCTAAATTATATGTGGATGAGATTGTACGTTTACATGGAGTTCCTGTCGCAATAGTGTCAGATCGGGATTCTCGATTCACATCTAAGTTTTGGAAGAGTTTGCACAAGGCTATGGGAACACAGCTTAGTTTTAGCACAGCTTTTCACCCTCAAACAGACGGACAATCCGAGAGAACTATTCAGACCTTAGAAGATATGCTCCGTGCATGCATATTAGATTTTCAAGGATCTTGGAGTAAATATTTATCATTGGTAGAGTTTTCTTATAATAACTGTTTTCAGACAACTATTGGTACCGTATGAATCATTTTATGGACGAAAGTGCAGATCTCCTTTGTACTGGAATGAAGTTGGTGAAGCACAGTTGCTTGGTCCTGACATTGTGCAACAAACTGTTGAGAAGGTTGCCCTCATCCGCTAGAGGATCTTAACAGCTCAAAGCCGACAGAAAAGTTATGCTGATAAAAGACGTAGAGAATTGGAGTTTAAAGTAGGCGATGAGGTGTTTCTCAAAGTTTCACCGTTCAAAAGAGTTGTGAGATTTGGTAAGAGAGGCAAGCTAAATCCCAGATTTATTGGACCCTTGTCAATCTTGAAAAGGATTGGGAAGGCAGTTTACGAATTATAGCTACCAACCTCTATGGAAGGAATCCATAATGTGTTCCATGTTTCCATGTTGAAGAAGTGTGTACGAGATCCATCACAGATTGTGGAACAACAGAGTATTGAAGTTCATCCTACTCTTGCTTATGAGGAGAAACCAGTAAGGATCTTAGACAATGCCGTGAAACTGTTGCGCAACAAAGAAGTTCCACTGGTGAAAGTCTTATGGCATAACCAAAACATAGAGGAGACAACTTGGGAGCGCCAGTAAGACATGATGGACCAACATCCAGAATTATTTAGGTATTGAATTTTGAGGACAAAATTATTTTAAGGAGGGTAGATTGTAGCACCCGGTTTCATTGAGCCAACTTATTTTGTTAACTAGTAGTGAATGTTTTATAGATGAAATTGAGGGAAAATTTGTGATTAGGCTAATAGTGACTAGGTGAGGGCATAATGGTAAATTGAGATATTAAGTGGACAACCTATTTAGGGGAAGATGTTCTGCATTTAATGCACAGTAGCCACCACCTTATTTCCATTTCCCTTCGTTTGATTTTCAGCTCAGCTCAACAGACTTCCTTCCGACATTTTCCTCTCTGATTTTCTCCATACTAGGTGAGTTTTGTTTCATTTTACTTGCTGTTTTAGTAATTAGATAACAGAGAGATTGTAGGAGAGTGTTCGTGAATGCTGCGAGTGAGTGTTAGTTTCGGGTTTTGGGGTGAACCAGGAATGCTCGAAAAACAGGACTTCCAGCTAGTTTCCCTAAGATTTCTAAATAGTTTAGAATGAAGTTTAGTAATGCGGTGCTCTGTTTACGATTATAGGTGAGCAGGCTCCCGAAGTAGCTAACAACCAGACAATCTCCAAGAGACCAGATAAGTAGAGTATGTGTGTGCCTTCGGGCCTACATCACAAAACAGTAGGATTATGTATAGTCTGTGTGTTTTTAGTTTGCCATGTATCATGTTTTGAAAGTATACAAAAATGAATTTAAATGCATAATGGCATGGTGAGGAATGAACCGATTGAAACAGAATAGTTGTTAAGGGAACTAATCCACCCTTTAATCAAGAGAGAGGATATATAACTTTGGGAAAAGTGATCCAACTCTCAATTTCACAGGGGGATCTGAACAGTTAAGGGAACTAATCCACCCCTTAATCAAGAGAGAGGATGTATGACTTTGGGAGAAGTGATCCAACTCCCAATTTCACAGGGGGATCAGACCATAAACGAATGCATATGCAACTGAGATGTGAAAGTAGAAACTGCATGTCTAGGATTTATGTTTCAGCATTTCATTTCATTACTGCTTTACTTATTTAGCATTAGGCTAATAGATGAGTTTTGTGATGTAGGTGCTGAGACTGTAACAGGTGTGTAACACCCGACATTTCAGCCAGGTGATTTTCTGACCATTTTCATTGTCACCCTCTTATTTAACCGTTATGATTTAAATTTAATGTTAAGACAAATTTATTACAAGTTGAGTAAAACTAGGTTAGGTGGCAGTTTTGTAATTAGAATCGATGGATTTAGTATAAATAGGAAATGGAAACCTTAAATCTCATTTATTGCCACTGTAGCCGACATTCCCTCTCGGCGATTTCTTCTCTCCCAAGTTCTTGCTCTCGGCTACCAGAACTTTCCTCTGCCGACGACCGGTTTCGAGCTTGCTTTTCTCTGCAAATCCACACCCGAGGTATGAAATGGACAATGTAGTCATTCATTAGTAAATAGAGCTCTGTTCTCAGCTCGGCACTGAGTTCGGATTTTTAGCAGTGGCCGAGCAGTTTGTGATTTTCTTAATCTGAGAGTAGAAATGTCATCCCGAATCAATTCTGAGCATTTTAAGTAACCAACTCGGATTTAATCAATGGAAAAACCTGTCCACCTAGTTTCGGATTTCAGACTGCAGTGTGTCAAACAGAGGAATCAGAATGACTTTAGCTAATAGATCCTAGGGTGGTTTATGATTAGGACTACTAGGACTTTGTTTTAACTACTGTAATGTACATGTTTTAGGTGAAGAAGTTAAAGAGAGGAAGTTCGGATTGCTAAGGAATCCAGGTAAGTGAATGTATTAAGATTTCCGGCCACTAGGGCCCTACACCGCAAGGGTATTAGGGAATCACTGAGATGTTAGCTTATTGACTATGACTTGTTATTTCCACGATATGAAGAAGTTATGTAAGTAAATGTAAAGTTACAGGATGTTCTACTTGTCCTTATGGTATGACTTTTCTCTATGAACCTCATGTCTATGCATCATGCCCACGTTTATGATTAAGTAGAGAACATGAAAAGTAAATGTAACCATGATTAAGTGCAGAACGGGGAAAAGACTATGTTATGTATGACTTGCGAATTCTCCCACTGGAGGAGGCCGAGTTAATGATATGTATGACTCGCGAAATCTCCCACTGGTGGAGGCCGAGTAATGATATGTATGACTCGTGAAATCTCCCACTGGTGGAGGCTGAGTAATGATATGTATGGCTCGCGAATTCTCCCACTGGGGAGGCCGAGTGATGTATCATGATTGCCGCGATAGGCAAATGATTATGTATGACTCCGCGATAGGCAAATGACTATGTACCCCTGTCTTCCTCCCTCGTTCCCTGCCTTAATACATGTTATGTAAATGATAAAGATGAACATGAATGAAGAATGGTTTATGAATTATGTCCCTTTAAATTGTGTACTCATGTATATCTGTCAGCATGCATTCCTTACTAAGCATTAGGCTTATAGTTAAACCTTATGGTGTAGGTGAAGAAGGTTCAGGTGAGGATGTTATGTTCAAAGAGGATGCTTAAGGCTGGTTGCTGGAGGATGCTCAAGGTGACAGTGTGGGACTGGAGAGGCGATTTATGACCCCTGGTTTAAACTCTTATGTTACAGTATGTTAAAGGATATGGTAGTTTAAGTAGGATGAGATTATTTTAAAACGTTGAGCTTGAAACTGTCTAGTGGATCACTGAGTCAGGGAATGATTATGTAGATTTATGAATGATCTGTTGCTTAAGTCTTCCGCTATATGCGTTTGGATGAGTTGTGTTTTCTTCCAGTTGAAAGGAGTCCTTTGATGATTTAGTGTTCCCTACCGTAAGACGGAAGCTGGATGAGGCAATCGGCTGACGTCATCGGCAGATGCCGAAGGTTAATTGTTTGACGGTTTAGTCTTCCGGCTGACGTCATCGGCAGATGCCGAAGGTTAATTGTTTGACGGTTTAGTCTTCCGCTGACGTCATCGGCAGATGCCGAAGGTTAATTGTTTGACGGTTTAGTCTTCCGCTGACGTCATCGGCAGATGCCGAATGTTAGAGTTTGATGGTTTAGTCTTCCGGCTGACGTCATCGGCAGATGCCGAAGGTTAATTGTTTGACGGTTTAGTCTTCCGGCTGACGTCATCGGCAGATGCCGAAGGTTAATTGTTTGACGGTTTAGTCTTCCGGCTGACGTCATCGGCAGATGCCGAATGTTAGAGTTTGATGGTTTAGTCTTCCGGCTGACGTCATCGGCAGATGCCGAAGGTTAATTGTTTGACGGTTTAGTCTTCCGCTGACGTCATCGGCAGATGCCGAAGGTTAATTGTTTGACGGTTTAGTCTTCCGGCTGACGTCATCGGCAGATGCCGAATGTTAGAGTTTGATGGTTTAGTCTTCCGCTGACGTCATCGGCAGATGCCGAAGGTTAATTGTTTGACGGTTTAGTCTTCCGGCTGACGTCATCGGCAGATGCCGAATGTTAGAGTTTGATGGTTTAGTCTTCCGGCTGACGTCATCGGCAGATGCCGAATGTTAGAGTTTGATGGTTTAGTCTTCCGCTGACGTCATCGGCAGATGCCGAATGTTAGAGTTTGATGGTTTAGTCTTCCGGCTGACGTCATCGGCAGATGCCGAATGTTAGAGTTTGATGGTTTAGTCTTCCGCTGACGTCATCGGCAGATGCCGAAGGTTAATTGTTTGACGGTTTAGTCTTCCGGCTGACGTCATCGGCAGATGCCGAAGGTTAATTGTTTGACGGTTTAGTCTTCCGGCTGACGTCATCGGCAGATGCCGAAGGTTAATTGTTTGACGGTTTAGTCTTCCGCTGACGTCATCGGCAGATGCCGAATGTTAGAGTTTGATGGTTTAGTCTTCCGCTGACGTCATCGGCAGATGCCGAATGTTAGAGTTTGATGGTTTAGTCTTCCGGCTGACGTCATCGGCAGATGCCGAATGTTAGAGTTTGATGGTTTAGTCTTCCGCTGACGTCATCGGCAGATGCCGAATGTTAGAGTTTGATGGTTTAGTCTTCCGGCTGACGTCATCGGCAGATGCCGAATGTTAGAGTTTGATGGTTTAGTCTTCCGCTGACGTCATCGGCAGATGCCGAATGTTAGAGTTTGATGGTTTAGTCTTCCGGCTGACGTCATCGGCAGATGCCGAAGGTTAATTGTTTGACGGTTTAGTCTTCCGCTGACGTCATCGGCAGATGCCGAAGGTTAATTGTTTGACGGTTTAGTCTTCCGGCTGACGTCATCGGCAGATGCCGAATGTTAGAGTTTGATGGTTTAGTCTTCCGCTGACGTCATCGGCAGATGCCGAATGTTAGAGTTTGATGGTTTAGTCTTCCGCTGACGTCATCGGAATTAGCAACGTGAGACTACGTGCTCCACCGGAAGATGTCTCCTTTTAGGCGATGTTAAGCGAGTCACGCGTAATGCACGTGATGACCGGACGACTAAATTTCTGAGGGTTGTCAACGCATGCAACCCATGCAACCCGAGTGGTATTATGTTAAGAGAATTGAGGGCATCTCTCTTTTCCCGGAATTGTCCGGAAACCAATGACCGAGTCTAGTCGCTCGACTCTGTGAAAGTTTTGAGCCGACGAGCGTGGGAAGTCGGGCACGAGAGGGTTCGTTTTCCTTAATGGTTCTGCGTCTCTATTACCAGTTTAGAAATAAAAAAAAAATATATGTATAATGTGAAAGTCTGTTGTGAGATAGTAAGTGAATGTAATAATAGTAAAGTCAGGCAAACGGTAAATGAAAGAATATAAATACGTGACGGCTCCTGGCCGGGGTCGTACAATTGTGTATCAAAGCAAAACCAGGTTCTAAAACCGATTCTGCAGACTGCCTTCCTGCACTGACTGTCACTTGAGCACACCTCAGCAACTGTAAGTGTTTATGATTTCATGTATGTCATTAAGTTAAATTATGTCTGAAATGATTTGTCTAGGAATCCCAAGATGGTTAGATGTCAACAGAGAGAGAGCAATGAGGATAGCAATGCTATTGCTCAGTTGACTGAGTTGGTCATGCGCCAATCTCACCAGATAGAACGACTGATGACAGCTAGGGAAGAACAAGGCAACTCCAGCACTAACGCAACCCATGATCATGGGGGTGAGCGCTTTCACCGGCTTCGACCCCCGGTGTTTAATGGGTATGTTTCAGATCCTATTCACGCTGAGGAGTGGATCCGAAAGATTGAAGACATGTTTAAGTATGCAAAGGTTGACGAAGGGGATAAGGTCACCTATGCTGTCTTTCATTTGGAGTTAAGTGCAAGGCATTGGTGGGACTCGATCCAGAGCACCGCTAATGCCGAAGCTATGACCTGGGGGATGTTCAAGACTGCCTTCTTTGACAAGTACTTCAATAGGACTGTTCGGGCCAATAAGAAGAAGGAGTTCATGAATCTACGACAAACTGGCTCTGTGACGGATTATATATGTGAATTTGATGCTTTATCACGGTTTGCTCCCCGTATGATTGAGGATGAGGAAGATAAGATTTACCAGTTTGTTCAGGGACTGAAGCCAAGTCTGTACATGAAAGTGAAGACTGTCGGGATACATAATGTACCTTATGGTGAAGTGACGGCTAAGGCCTTGGAGCTAGAAGAGGCAGAGATGACAGCATATGCACAGCGCGAACAGCCAAAGAAACTCATGAAGGACACACAGCCGCCACCACGTCAGAACAAAGGTTGGCAGCCACGACAGAACAGGGGACCACAGCAACAACAACATGGAATGAAGAGGCCCCTCAACCAAAATGATGACCAGGGAAAAGGAAAGAGACCTCTGGCGCCCCTATGCCCTACATGTCAGAGGAACCACCCTGGTGAGTGCAAGCTGCTTTCTGGCCGGTGTTTCAGGTGTGATAAGACCGGACACATGGTCAGAGATTGCCCCATGCCGCCAGACCCGAACCGTGCAAGGGTTGTACCCAGAGTGTATGCGTTGATGGAAGATGAGGGAGCTGTTCAGCATACAGTCATATCAGGTACCATCATGATCTGCGGTTTTGCTGCTTATACACTTATTGATACAGGGGCCACACACTCGTTTATATGAACCTTGTTTGTATGCAAACATAGCATAGGACCCTTACCAGCTGAAAGGTTATATAGTGTTGTGTTGCCATCAGGGAAGTCCCTACATTCAGAGCAGATTGTTAAGGGTGACGTCGTGTCCTTAGGGGATAAGAATCTCTATGCGGAATTAATTGTCATTAACATAAAAGGGTATGAAGTGATATTAGGAATGGATTGGTTATTTAGACATCATGCCACGATAAGTTGTCGATCTGGAATAGTTGATTTTAGACCCCCAAATGATAACCATTATTCCTTCCAAGCTATTCCTAAAATAAGTAAGATACCAATTATATCCTCACTAGAAATATACCGAATGCTGAGATGTGGTTGTGAGAGCTACCTGGCTAGTATAATAGATGACCGGGTGAAGAATAAAATTGAGCTTCAGGATATTCCTATAGTCCGAGAGTTTCCCGAGGCATTCTTAGATGATTTACCGGGTATACCACCCGATAGAGAGATAGAGTTTGTAATTGACACATACCCCGAGGCATCACCTGTATCTAAGAATCCTTACCGTATGGCACCTGTTGAGTTGAAAGAATTGAAGGTTCAACTGCAGGAATTGGTTGACAAGGGATTTATTCGCCCCAGCAGTTCTCCTTGGGGTGCACTAGTCTTATTTGTAAGGAAGAAGGATGGTTCTCTTAGAATGTGCATAGACTATAGGGAACTAAATAAGTTGACAATCAAGAATAGGTACCCCTTACCTAGGATTGATGACTTGTTTGACCAATTGCAAGGAGCCAAGGTATTTTCGAAGATAGATCTACGTTTGGGTTATTACCAACTGAAGGTTAAAGAAGGAGATATACCAAAGACAGCCTTCAGAACCCGCTATGGACATTATGAGTTCTTAGTCATGTCGTTTGGGTTGACAAACGCCCCTGCAGCCTTCATGGATTTAATGAACCGTGTGTTTCGTGAGTATTTGGATAAGTTTGTGATTGTGTTCATAGATGATATCTTGATATACTCTCGAACTGTGGCCGACCATGAAGAACATTTGAAAGTAGTTTTGACGACATTGAAGGAGCATCAACTTTACGCCAAACTGTCTAAGTGTGAGTTTTGGTTAGATAAGGTTAATTTCCTTGGCCATGTAGTTTCTGCTAATGGCATATCTGTGGACCCGACCAAAATTCAGGCAGTAAAGGATTGGCCTCAACCTAAGAATGCCAGCGAAGTCCGCAGCTTCCTTGGACTGGCAGGCTATTACAGGAAGTTCATCAAGGGATTTTCCATGATAGCTAAACCCCTGACAGGTTTGACAAAGAAGGACATTAAGTATTCTTGGACTGAAGCCTGTGAAGACAGCTTCCAGACGTTAAAACTGAAGTTAACAACAGCTCCTGTATTGACCCTCCCAACTGAAGAGGGAAAATTTAGTGTTTACTGTGATGCGTCTAAAGTTGGTTTAGGTTGTGTTTTGATGCAAGAGGGTAAAGTTATAGCGTATGCTTCTAGGCAGCTAAAGAGTTACGAGCAAAATTACCCCACTCATGATCTAGAATTAGCTGCTGTTGTTTTCGCCTTGAAGATTTGGAGACACTATTTATATGGACAGCAATGTGAGGTGTTCTCTGACCACAAAAGTCTAAAGTACCTTTTCACACAGAAGGAATTGAACATGAGACAGAGACGTTGGTTGGAGTTTGTCAAGGATTACGACTTTGAAATCAAGTATCACCTCGGGAAAGCTAACTCTGTAGCTGATGCGTTGAGTAGGATGTCAACAACAATGCAGCCCGTGGTTTCAACCATGTCTACACCCTTAAGAACAGAAGTTCAGAAATTTGACTTGGAGATAGTTCCAGAGTTATCAGTCTTGCTCGCTGAGTTAACTATTCAACCAACAATTTTGGAAAAGATCAAGGATGCACAACAGAAGGATTCAGTGGAAAATATCAGCATGATGGATAAGTTGAAGGACACCACCTCCGAGTTCAGTCTCTCAAAGGATGGGATCCTGAGGTTTAGAAATCGGTGGTGCATTCCTAATGATGTGGAATTGCGTAAGTTGATCTTGGCTGAGGCGCACTCCTCTTCCTTTTCTGTACATCCTGGCTGCACCAAGATGTACCGAGACCTGAAGTTACAGTACTGGTGGCCTAACCTAAAAAGGGATGTTGCTAAGTATGTAGAGTCCTGTTTAGTATGCCAACAAGTCAAGGCCGAGCACCAACGTCCAGGAGGTACTCTTCAGCCGTTGCCTATTCCCGAATGGAAGTGGGAACATATAGCTATGGATTTTGTTGTAGGACTACCTAAGACGACAAAAGGACATGACTGTATTTGGGTTGTGGTGGATAGACTGACGAAATCAGCCCATTTCTTACCTGTAAGGACCACCTATACGATGGACCAATTTGCTGATCTTTATGTTCAGGAAATTATTAGGTTGCATGGAATCCCGGTATCTATTGTTTCTGACCGTGACCCCAGGTTTACCTCTCGATTCTGGAAAAGTTTGCAAGGTACATTAGGTACAAAGTTATCTTTCAGCACAGCTTTTCACCCACAGACCGATGGCCAATCAGAAAGGACGATTCAAATACTCGAAGATATGTTGAGAGCATGTGTACTTGACTTTCAGACAACTTGGAGTAGACATTTACCGCTAGTTGAATTCTCCTACAATAACAGTTATCAGTCCACCATCGGTATGGCACCATATGAAGCTCTGTATGGTAGGAAATGTAGGTCACCTCTTTACTGGGATGAGGTTGGGGAAACAAAACTTCTTGGACCTGATATTTTGCAGCAAATGTCAGATAAGATTGCAACTATTCGGAAAAGAATGATGACTGCACAAAGCCGGCAGAAGTGTTATGCAGATCGAAGGAGAAGGGAACTCGAGTTTGCAGTAGGAGATGAAGTATTCTTAAAGGTGTCACCATTTAAAGGAGTCTTAAGATTTGGAAAGAAGGGAAAACTTAATCCGAGATTTATTGGACCCTTCCCTGTCTTGGCAAAAGTTGGAAGTACAGCTTACAGACTGCAACTGCCTCCATCATTGGATAAAGTTCATAATGTCTTCCATGTGTCAATGTTAAGAAAGTGTATGCGTTATCCGATGCAGGTCATCCAGCCATCGGATATTGGTTTAGAGCCGACACTGGAGTATGAAGAGAAACCAATACAGATTTTGGAATATGCAGTCAAGACTCTGAGAAACAAAGAGATCCCATTGGTGAAAGTTTTATGGACAAATCACGGCATTGAAGAAGCCACATAGGAAAGACAGCAGGAGATGTTGGACAAATATCCTAAGTTATTCGCTTGAGCAATTTTCGAGGACGAAAATTTTGTTTAAGGAGGGGTGGATGTAACACCCGACATTTCGGCCAGGTGATTTTCTGACCATTTTCATTGTCACCCTCTTATTTAACCGTTATGATTTAAATTTAATGTTAAGACAAATTTATTACAAGTTGAGTAAAACTAGGTTAGGTGGCAGTTTTGTAATTAGAATCGATGGATTTAGTATAAATAGGAAATGGAAACCTTAAATCTCATTTATTGCCACTGTAGCCGACATTCCCTCTCGGCGATTTCTTCTCTCCCAAGTTCTTGCTCTCGGCTACCAGAACTTTCCTCTGCCGACGACCGGTTTCGAGCTTGCTTTTCTCTGCAAATCCACACCCGAGGTATGAAATGGACAATGTAGTCATTCATTAGTAAATAGAGCTCTGTTCTCAGCTCGGCACTGAGTTCGGATTTTTAGCAGTGGCCGAGCAGTTTGTGATTTTCTTAATCTGAGAGTAGAAATGTCATCCCGAATCAATTCTGAGCATTTTAAGTAACCAACTCGGATTTAATCAATGGAAAAACCTGTCCACCTAGTTTCGGATTTCAGACTGCAGTGTGTCAAACAGAGGAATCATAATGACTTTAGCTAATAGATCCTAGGGTGGTTTATGATTAGGACTACTAGGACTTTGTTTTAACTACTGTAATGTACATGTTTTAGGTGAAGAAGTTAAAGAGAGGAAGTTCGGATTGCTAAGGAATCCAGGTAAGTGAATGTATTAAGATTTCCGGCCACTAGGGCCCTACACCGCAAGGGTATTAGGGAATCACTGAGATGTTAGCTTATTGACTATGACTTGTTATTTCCACGATATGAAGAAGTTATGTAAGTAAATGTAAAGTTACAGGATGTTCTACTTGTCCTTATGGTATGACTTTTCTCTATGAACCTCATGTCTATGCATCATGCCCACGTTTATGATTAAGTAGAGAACATGAAAAGTAAATGTAACCATGATTAAGTGCAGAACGGGGAAAAGACTATATTATGTATGACTCGCGAAATCTCCCACTGGTGGAGGCCGAGTTAATGATATGTATGACTCGCGAAATCTCCCACTGGTGGAGGCCGAGTTAATGATATGTATGACTCGCGAAATCTCCCACTGGTGGAGGCCGAGTTAATGATATGTATGACTCGCGAATTCTCCCACGGGGGAGGGCAGAGTGATGTAGCATGATTGCTTTTTTCTCTTTTTTTTTTTTTTTTTTTTTTTTTTTTTTTTTTTTTTTTTTTTTTTTTTTTTTTTTTTTTTTTTTTTTTTTTTTTTTTTTTTTTTTTTTTTTTTTTTTTTTTTTTTTTTTTTTTTTTTTTTTTTTTTTTTTTTTTTTTTTTTTTTTTTTTTTTTTTTTTTTTTTTTTTTTTTTTTTTTTTTTTTTTTTTTTTTTTTTTTTTTTTTTTTTTTTTTTTTTTTTTTGATAGGCAATGATTAGGTATGACTGCCGCGATAGGCAAATGACTATGTACCCCTGTCTTCCTCCCTCGTTCCCTGCCTTAATACATGTTATGTAAATGATAAAGATGAACATGATGAAGAATGGTTTATGAATTATGTCCCTTTAAATTGTGTACTCATGTATATCTGTCAGCATGCATTTCTTACTAAGCATTAGGCTTATAGTTAAACCTTATGGTGTAGGTGAAGAAGGTTCAGGTGAGGATGTTATGTTCAAAGAGGATGCTTAAGGCTGGTTGCTGGAGGATGCTCAAGGTGACAGTGCGGGACTGGAGAGGCGATTTATGACCCCTGGTTAAACTCTTATGTTACAGTATGTTAAGGATATGTAGTTTAAGTAGGATGAGATTATTTTAAAACGTTGAGCTTGAAACTGTCTAGTGGATCACTGAGTCAGGGAATGATTATGTAGATTTATGAATGATCTGGTTGCTTACGTCTTCCGCTATATGCGTTTGGATGAGTTGGTGTTTCTTCCAGTTGAAAGGAGTCCTTTGATGATTTAGTGTTCCCTACCGTAAGACGGAAGCTGGATGAGGCAATCTTCCGGCTGACGTCATCGGCATATACCGAATGTTAGAGTTTGATGGTTTAGTCTTCCGGCTGACGTCATCGGCAGATGCCGAAGGTTAATATGTTTGACGGTTAGTCTTCCGGCTGACGTCATCGGCAGATGCCGAATGTTAGAGTTTGATGGTTAGTCTTCCGGCTGACGTCATCGGCAGATGCCGAAGGTTAATTGTTGACGGGTTTAGTCTTCCGGCTGACGTCATCGGCAGAGTGCCGAAGGTTAATTGTTTGATGGTTTAGTCTTCCGGCTGGACGTCATCGGCGAGATGCCGAAGGAATAGTTGTTGATGGTTTAGTCTTCCGGCTGACGTCATCGGCAGATGCCGAAGGTTAATTGTTTGATGGTTTAGTCTTCCGGATGACGTCACCGGAAGATGCCGAAGGTTAATTGTTTGACGGTTTAGTCTTCCGGCTGACGTCATCGGCAGATGCCGAAGGTTAATTGTTTGACGGTTTAGTCTTCCGGCTGACGTCATCGGCAGATGCCGAAGGTTAATTGTTTGACGGTTTAGTCTTCCGGCTGACGTCATCGGCAGATGCCGAAGGTTAATTGTTTGACGGTTTAGTCTTCCGGCTGACGTCATCGGCAGATGCCGAAGGTTAATTGTTTGACGGTTTAGTCTTCCGGCTGACGTCATCGGCAGATGCCGAAGGTTAATTGTTTGACGGTTTAGTCTTCCGGCTGACGTCATCGGCAGATGCCGAAGGTTAATTGTTTGACGGTTTAGTCTTCCGGCTGACGTCATCGGCAGATGCCGAAGGTTAATTGTTTGACGGTTTAGTCTTCCGGCTGACGTCATCGGCAGATGCCGAAGGTTAATTGTTTGACGGTTTAGTCTTCCGGCTGACGTCATCGGCAGATGCCGAAGGTTAATTGTTTGACGGTTTAGTCTTCCGGCTGACGTCATCGGCAGATGCCGAAGGTTAATTGTTTGACGGTTTAGTCTTCCGGCTGACGTCATCGGCAGATGCCGAAGGTTAATTGTTTGACGGTTTAGTCTTCCGGCTGACGTCATCGGCAGATGCCGAAGGTTAATTGTTTGACGGTTTAGTCTTCCGGCTGACGTCATCGGCAGATGCCGAAGGTTAATTGTTTGACGGTTTAGTCTTCCGGCTGACGTCATCGGCAGATGCCGAAGGTTAATTGTTTGACGGTTTAGTCTTCCGGCTGACGTCATCGGCAGATGCCGAAGGTTAATTGTTTGACGGTTTAGTCTTCCGGCTGACGTCATCGGCAGATGCCGAAGGTTAATTGTTTGACGGTTTAGTCTTCCGGCTGACGTCATCGGCAGATGCCGAAGGTTAATTGTTTGACGGTTTAGTCTTCCGGCTGACGTCATCGGCAGATGCCGAAGGTTAATTGTTTGACGGTTTAGTCTTCCGGCTGACGTCATCGGCAGATGCCGAAGGTTAATTGTTTGACGGTTTAGTCTTCCGGCTGACGTCATCGGCAGATGCCGAAGGTTAATTGTTTGACGGTTTAGTCTTCCGGCTGACGTCATCGGCAGATGCCGAAGGTTAATTGTTTGACGGTTTAGTCTTCCGGCTGACGTCATCGGCAGATGCCGAAGGTTAATTGTTTGACGGTTTAGTCTTCCGGCTGACGTCATCGGCAGATGCCGAAGGTTAATTGTTTGACGGTTTAGTCTTCCGGCTGACGTCATCGGCAGATGCCGAAGGTTAATTGTTTGACGGTTTAGTCTTCCGGCTGACGTCATCGGCAGATGCCGAAGGTTAATTGTTTGACGGTTTAGTCTTCCGGCTGACGTCATCGGCAGAGCGAAGGATATCTAATAGCTAAGGATTTAGAATACTTGAGTTTCCTCCTGCAACCAGACAATCTTCAATAAAAGTCATCGGAAGATGTCTTCAGTAGAAGTCATCGGAAGATGTCTTTGGTATGTGTCTTTAGTAGCCTTGTCGTTTTGTAATCGGATGATGTAGGTAGTAGATTTGTCGTTTTGTAATCGGATGATGTAGGTAGTAGATTTGTCGTTTTGTAATCGGATGATGTAGGTAGTAGATTTGTCGTTTTGTAATCGGATGATGTAGGTAGTAGATTTGTCGTTTTGTAATCGGATGATGTAGGTAGTAGATTTGTCGTTTTGTAATCGGATGATGTAGGTAGTAGATTTGTCGTTTTGTAATCGGATGATGTAGGTAGTAGATTTGTCGTTTTGTAATCGGATGATGTAGGTAGTAGATTTGTCGTTTTGTAATCGGATGATGTAGGTAGTAGATTTGTCGTTTTGTAATCGGATGATGTAGGTAGTAGATTTGTCGTTTTGTAATCGGATGATGTAGGTAGTAGATTTGTCGTTTTGTAATCGGATGATGTAGGTAGTAGATTTGTCGTTTTGTAATCGGATGATGTAGGTAGTAGATTTGTCGTTTTGTAATCGGATGATGTAGGTAGTAGATTTGTCGTTTTGTAATCGGATGATGTAGGTAGTAGATTTGTCGTTTTGTAATCGGATGATGTAGGTAGTAGATTTGTCGTTTTGTAATCGGATGATGTAGGTAGTAGATTTGTCGTTTTGTAATCGGATGATGTAGGTAGTAGATTTGTCGTTTTGTAATCGGATGATGTAGGTAGTAGATTTGTCGTTTTGTAATCGGATGATGTAGGTAGTAGATTTGTCGTTTTGTAATCGGATGATGTAGGTAGTAGATTTGTCGTTTTGTAATCGGATGATGTAGGTAGTAGATTTGTCGTTTTGTAATCGGATGATGTAGGTAGTAGATTTGTCGTTTTGTAATCGGATGATGTAGGTAGTAGATTTGTCGTTTTGTAATCGGATGATGTAGGTAGTAGATTTGTCGTTTTGTAATCGGATGATGTAGGTAGTAGATTTGTCGTTTTGTAATCGGATGATGTAGGTAGTAGATTTGTCGTTTTGTAATCGGATGATGTAGGTAGTAGATTTGTCGTTTTGTAATCGGATGATGTAGGTAGTAGATTTGTCGTTTTGTAATCGGATGATGTAGGTAGTAGATTTGTCGTTTTGTAATCGGATGATGTAGGTAGTAGATTTGTCGTTTTGTAATCGGATGATGTAGGTAGTAGATTTGTCGTTTTGTAATCGGATGATGTAGGTAGTAGATTTGTCGTTTTGTAATCGGATGATGTAGGTAGTAGATTTGTCGTTTTGTAATCGGATGATGTAGGTAGTAGATTTGTCGTTTTGTAATCGGATGATGTAGGTAGTAGATTTGTCGTTTTGTAATCGGATGATGTAGGTAGTAGATTTGTCGTTTTGTAATCGGATGATGTAGGTAGTAGATTTGTCGTTTTGTAATCGGATGATGTAGGTAGTAGATTTGTCGTTTTGTAATCGGATGATGTAGGTAGTAGATTTGTCGTTTTGTAATCGGATGATGTAGGTAGTAGATTTGTCGTTTTGTAATCGGATGATGTAGGTAGTAGATTTGTCGTTTTGTAATCGGATGATGTAGGTAGTAGATTTGTCGTTTTGTAATCGGATGATGTAGGTAGTAGATTTGTCGTTTTGTAATCGGATGATGTAGGTAGTAGATTTGTCGTTTTGTAATCGGATGATGTAGGTAGTAGATTTGTCGTTTTGTAATCGGATGATGTAGGTAGTAGATTTGTCGTTTTGTAATCGGATGATGTAGGTAGTAGATTTGTCGTTTTGTAATCGGATGATGTAGGTAGTAGATTTGTCGTTTTGTAATCGGATGATGTAGGTAGTAGATTTGTCGTTTTGTAATCGGATGATGTAGGTAGTAGATTTGTCGTTTTGTAATCGGATGATGTAGGTAGTAGATTTGTCGTTTTGTAATCGGATGATGTAGGTAGTAGATTTGTCGTTTTGTAATCGGATGATGTAGGTAGTAGATTTGTCGTTTTGTAATCGGATGATGTAGGTAGTAGATTTGTCGTTTTGTAATCGGATGATGTAGGTAGTAGATTTGTCGTTTTGTAATCGGATGATGTAGGTAGTAGATTT